>CM032887.1:16399206-16999206 GCA_019176425.1 Megalops atlanticus | reverse complement strand
CAGAATAATACCTTTTTTTGCGCTTTCTATTTAAATTCGGTATTTAAATAGAAAATTACTATTACAGTCACAACTCCAGCATTTATGAAATAAAATTATGCACAAAATGCACACTTAATGCACTGATGACAGTCCACTTCAGCCAAGAATATCTTACTTCATTTTGTTAGTATGAATAAGCCTATTTGGAAGCCACAAAGTAGGCACATAGCACATCTTGACAGTGTTTCTGTACAGCTGTAATCTTTCCTTAAAGATTTTATGATGGTTTTTCTTCTTAGTGCTACACCCCTCCCACATCTCCTCCATGATAGTACTGTACATTTTCCCAGAGGTCTGCAGTATTTTTCCCCCAAATGTTCTCACATTGGGGATTGCAATAATTTCCCCTTTCAGTTTACGTCCAGCTTCACCCAAGCATTACTTTCCAGCACATTAAGGTTTAAAAAGGCAATAAACATTTCTCCTAATGTGCTGCTCTGGCCTGCTGTTAAATGCCATTATCTCTCAGAGCATGGAGGCTTCTGGTCAGGACAGAATGGAAGTCCATTGTGGGTAATTTTTTTTCTTTTTTTGTGACCCAGAAAATGCAATACTTTGTTTTAAAAGCATTGTCTTGAGTCCAGTCTCTGAAAATCAATCTATGAAATGCATGGTTATCAATTTTAAAAACAGAACCCGAACAAGATTTTTCTCCATAATTTGGGGTCAAAATATTGGAAAAAGGTTTATTTTGTAGCAACATGTGCAGTTGGTTTTCAGTGATAAATAAGACCATTACAGGTGAAAAAGACCATTATAGGTATGATGCTTCTATCTTAAATCATTACATTTCAACACCATACAGAAATTAAGGCATCTCTGAAACATTCAAAAATTCATTAAATAAGGTATCACCTCTGAAATATACACATTTAATAAAATGTTTATATATCTTTCTAAAACAAAAGAATGTTAAACCCCATGGTTTACTTGAATACGTCCAAGCTACCCAAATAGTGCACCAATGTACGATTTATCGCTGAAGTCCATTATTGGATCCACAGCAGTAATGGGAAGCACAACAGGCATCTACCATTTTGGGAGGCTTAAAAAGACATATTTTACACATAACAGCTGTCAAGCTTCATTCAAAATCACAAAACACTTTTTATCATTTTATAAAAGCAGTAAAGTTCTTTTATTCATCAAGATGAAAAAAACACCCTGTAAAATCAAACACCTATAACTCTCAGGAGAATGCATAAACACCATAAGCCATAAACTAAGGGAAGCCATGATCTGCAACTACCAAACACTGCCCTCAGAGATTGCAGTGCATGTTTATGAGCACACTGTCATGTTGCTTCCAAAAGATATGAAATTACATCATGAACATTGGAAATATATCTTTCAGCTTTATCATTAAAACATTAATCTTCCCTGTGTTCTGGAAGGAATAACCCCCCTCAAAATTTCAACCAGTAGAAAATTCAATGTTTATTACATTCTGTGGACCCCCATGGACATCATCAGAGGTGCTCCTCCTGATTAAACTGCCAGGGGGCGATAGAGAGTGACAAAGGCTAAGCTGTGTAGAGGGACTTCATAAGAAAATGTGCCATCTCATTTAGAAATGGTGTAGGCGGTGCATAAATTCCACACATGCTGCCATTTTTTAATGTCACCCTAAGGCTTAGTTTTATTAAAGATCAGCGTCATGTGTGTGTTTGTCAATCTGTTGAGGCTTGAAAAGCCATCACAGTACTGATTTTGGTATTCCTGTGCCCAGCAGAAATATGAATGGCCAAGTAAAGTGGTTTCAAGAGAATCTACTCAATGTTGCTCACCCTAAGCGATAAGACCGGTTTGCCGCTGCAGAATCTCTAGAGCGCTAGCATAAAATCCTCTCTGTAAGCAAGAACACACTGCACGTGTTAAAAGTGGCTGAGTGCTCCGGGAGCATAATTAAAGAAAAATTGATTTTGCAATGGATGAAAACACACACACACACACACAAGCGCATGCACGCAGGGCCCTGAAGGAACCCTGCATATAATTTTGCCTCGTTTTGCCCAAGAATCGATGACCTTTTCAACCCCTCACTTTGGAAAACATACAGACATAAATTATTTTAGCCTGTTGGTGCTTTTTTTCATGTCACCCACCAATAATTCATTTCCTTTCTCATTTTAATGGGTTTTTCAACATGGTGTAAGGAACAACCTGCTGCAGCTTAGTGTCAGGTTAGGACACTGAAATCTGGCCTTGACTTACAGCCCTTTCAGAGAAGTCATGGAGAATTCAATATGATGACACCATTTAGCAGTAGAGGAATTTGTACGTATTCCTACAGGCTGGGTGATTGACAGCCATAAATATGCACAGCAACTGCATGTATGCCCTCCATCTGCATCCCAGATCAATAACAGGACAGGATACCTCACCCAGTGGCATGCTTTTAATTTACACCCTTGTCATCACAAGAAAGATCTCTTTCCCCATATGTAATACCCATCTATAACCGAGTGTGAAATTCCAATGGAATGCACGCCATGTTCTCCAGCCGTAAATTGAAACTGAATAATGGCTGATTAAAGTGATTCATTGTGCTGCCCAGATTTAATTTGTGAAACTTTCTTGATCGTTTAACAATTACAGCACCGTCTGTCCCTGAGCAAGCACTGCAATACACCATGTTTTTTTTTTCCTTTAAGGAAGTCTCTTAAGAAAAGAGATGTATATATTTTGATATTGGTTCTTTGGCATGACAGAGTTTGTCTGCTACTGAAGTGTACAGCTCTAGAATTTAATGCCCAGATAGTTTTGAATAAGTCATAGCTCAGCATTAGGCCACTACAAAGTAGCTTGATCACAAAAAAGCCATGCAAAATCTTACAATGCAATATAATGTTGAAGTAACAATATCTGGTAGCTTCATCTGCACTAACATTCATTTAACTATATTAACCAGTCAAGCAGGCATGAGATACCAGAAATAGTTATATACTTTAAGAGCAAACTGTTCTCATTAGCACTTGAAATTCACCTCACATTCACAAAAAACAGATCAATAAGGTAACATTACCTTACCCTGATTTATTCAAATCTCAGCACCTCCAAAAAGGTGACAGAGAGGTCATGCATTTACATGTATACATGCACATCTGTATACACTGTAAACCTCATATGTGTGTGAAATTTCACAAGGTGCAGTTTACTAAAAGAAAAATGTAAAACCAGAGTCAGGACACTAATATATTCCTTTGCTCATATGTTCCTCTGTTTTCAGAATATCACTGGATCAGGTGCACTTTGTAATATATAAAAATCACATGACATGGCCTGCCTGAATACATCTTACTTTTTGCCCAGAAGAAGCACTTCCACAATCACACAAGCCATCCTGACAGCCAATTTAGAAACATCCGGTTCCTACACATGCGGTTCCCCTCAGGGGCCGCGCCACCCTTAACATCAACACCTTTAGCTCCTCTCGGGGAGGACCCCATATCAATCACTGAGGGAACGCAGAGATATTGAGTCTACATTGCCTGTGAACGTCGTCTCAAACCTTGCATTGACACAGAGCACCTTGCGCTCCTTAAAAAATGGCCCTCGCGCACAGAGAAAGAGTTTATTAATTTCACAGTCCATTAGCCTTGCGCAGAGTACGTCCTCACATCTGCCTCCCCATCTGCCCGCTCGCCACAGCCCCTCGGTACAGAGCAGAGATGTGGAGAATATGGTCCTGAGGTGCTAATCAGTCATATGAATGGAGGCGGCGAAGAACGCTACATTTCGCAACTCCGTCTCATTACCGACTGTCCGCCAGGCCCGGCTCTGACGTGAAAATCCCCCCTACAAATAACGGAAAGTGACGGCTCAATTTTCAGCACTGCCAACGCTGTGTTTGCAGATGAGATTAACACATTCCAACAATCTCTGGCAAGAGACATTAAACATGACAGAAAAGGCATATTCCCTGTGAGTAAAATGCTTAAACAGTATGCTGCTGCCCTCAAGGCCTGTGTAAGCAATATTTGAAAAGCAGACTACACTGCGTACTGGAATACATAAATGTGATTATGTTAATCATGCCAATTGTGTTTTTTGACGTGTGGAAACATACCTGACATTTTCACAGCAAAGATGGATCAAGTGGCATTGTGAAGATTCCTTCTCTCCAGGACTTCTCTCTTTAAGGGTATTCAGACAAATCAAACAATGGCAGACCTACCCTTCAGTAAACACCCTATGCCATACCAAAGGCATTCAAACATTAAAACAAGCACACTGTGCCGCATACCATCGAGGAAACAGTAAAATCTACCACTCCTCTAGGCTAGTGTTAAAGTAGATTAAAAAGATGCTTCCATAGACCATTTCCAAACATGTAATGCCCCACTTACACATATGGTACATGGGTAATGCAGAAAAAATGTAGAATATCTGTAGATTGGTACTACCACCCACCTGACTTTTTGGAACACTGGACGTTTGAATTTTAGTCCCTTTATCTACCCGGTCATTTCAAGCTGTCCTTGATCTGCTTGAGTCCATGCTCCATTTTCTGATACTTAATGCAATTTGTCAGACCACCATCTATTTTTCAGCCTGCTGTGACTTTGACGCTGTTCTATCTATTTCTGGGGAAGTCAGCTTTGTACTTGTTACAGAGTGACGTGTTACACCTGAGCAGGGTAAGCATGAAGTTCACACCACTGCTGTGGGGTTCACTTCAAAATCTCTGAAAGCTGAATTACAGCTTGGTGGGTGCTGCTGACTCATTTTCAGCCCTCATCTAGCTGGTTGGAGGGTACATCCCCTGTTTTGTTTTTTTGGTGTTGTTGTTTGTTTTTTTCCTCATATTAACATAATTGGTTTGGAAAGAAATTAAATGTAGAATTGATTTTTTTATATATTGTCCTAATAGAATGTTTTCTGAAGTTTGACAGAGTTGGTAATTGAATTCATTCATCCATTCTGTAGCAAGGCATAGCAATTTCCATTTCTAGCTCACCATCTCTACAGAATGTTCAGATCCAGTTCTGAATATTCAGATCCCTTTATTGTGTATCACTGTGCAGGGCATGAATAGGTAGCACTTTACCTGCATGCAATAAGCCTACACACCTACATAATGCTGTCATAAGTATAATATTACACCTGTGTCACAGATAATGCTGTCATGCCACATAAAGCCTACTCAACACTGTCATAGTAATCATGTCATCATGTCAACTGCATTATGGTAAGTGTAATTTACCTGCATGTAACATTCAGCCTACTTGTGTTGTAAATTATTTGTCATGACAGTTGACATTAGGCTTTTTGTCACTTGTAACATGTGATATAACACTTATTGCTGCATGTTTACATGCAAACCATCCTAACAGTATATGCCATTTGCCATGCACTGTCATAAGCTGACATGAATGCTTATGACAGTTGGTATAATTATGGCAGCATTACACAGCTTTAATGGCATGCGGTTCATGGTATAAGTTTCACTGAATCTCTCAAGACATGAATTGTTCTGTACATAGTGTTCATTACTCTTATTGCATGTCAATTTCATCTTCTTTACTAAAAATCATCCTTCTTTACTGAAAATCATCCATGCACATACCATGTGGCAGCAAGGGAAGCCAAACCTCAAATAAAAAATAAACAAAAACTCAAAAATATAATAAAAATATTATAATAATTTTATTAAAGTATTTTATTTTATATTCTTGTTCTTGTAATTAAAAATATGTAAATAGAAAGCAGCATTGGATGCGCTTAGGACTGAAACTTTGACTTCAAATATTTGGCAAAATAGCACCAACTGTCAAACATCTTAAAATCCCCTTTTGTCTAGTCAAAGTCAGTCTGTGGTGGCCAGGTTTCCCATTGAAATCTATTAGATAAATGGATTTCAGCTGAAGTAAATAACATGCTTTTTCTAGCTCTGACTGGAACAGCATTAAGATGAGAATTTAGCCCCACCTGGAAGCCCAGCTTCACATCTGCTTGTACAGAACTCATCCTGTAGTGTCGTTAACACAGGACTTTATGATGACCGATGGATTGTAGCCCAAGTTCAGATGTCTTAACATGTTATGCTTCCATCACTAAATCACCAGTGCCTTGTGCATGCATAGTTGAGGTAATTGAGATAACTGGTGGAACGCCATATATGTGAATAATTTATCTGGAGAGTAGAGTTTAGATCCTTGTTTCATTCTTGTTAAATTGGAAGACAACAGTTTTATATGTGTTGTCTAGGGTTCATTGTTTTTTTTTTCACATGTACAATTGTATTTAGCTTTAATTAACTGGCTTTGCTGACTAATACCTAGCTCATAGCTTTCGACATAGGTTTGGCCGGTTTGGGCAGTATGGCCAATGCCATGCCACTTTTCATGTAGGTGTGGCATGCCCATACCACTTTTCATTGACAGGAAATATTATCAAGCATCCGCAAAAATTCTCAGACATTTGCAGGAACATGACAAGAGTGTTCAAGTCAGACCACAGAAGGTGGCAGCTGGCAGCAGGCACTTTGTAGTGAGAGGACAGCATTTAATTCAGGACAGACAGATCACACAGGAGCATGACACAGACAGTGTTTGGGTGTGAAACATTTTATTTTCAAATAATGAGCTGTTTCCTGTGTTACTGTTCTCCTTTGTCCACGGTGGAAGGGTATTTTAACTTGCCGCTGTCTCCCTGGTGTGGCTTGCATGGATATTAAGCATTTCACAATGTAAAGGAAAATGTTAAGGCAAACTAAATAAATGTGCTTTGTCATTGATTATAGAATTCAGCAAAATGCTACCCTTAGAAGTAAACTAGACTAACCATTTTAGAGTGATTTGGCCAAAAATTCACTTCTGTTGGCCCCCTAGCCTCCTCAGGTCACCACCAGCCACCACCGATGTTCATATCACAAACCCTTAACAAGCCCATCTCTATCCTTCACAGTCTTCAACCACTCTCCCCATTATTTTGATGAAGCAGCCTTATAAAGATGCTGCTCCCCATACACTCCTTGTGATTCTGCTTCTCCTACAGACAGCTGTTTTTCACTGCCTCTGCTGATTCCTCACTTTCACAGCACTCTGCAGGATAATGGACTGCAGCACAGGACTCTCTGCAGTTCTGTGTCTTTTCCCTCCACCTTCCCTTACTTTACTTCTAATTCCCCCATTTAATCAATTTGTATCAGGAGATTGCACTGTAACAAAGTCACTTCAAAATGCACAGTACTGCATATCTGGGGAACAGGTCAAGTATAGTTACACCAGTAAATAATCCTAAATAAATGATGCCTAAAATGTTTGTCCATAGCATTTTGAATATAAGGATATGCATATAGGCAGTGTTTTGCTTATTCATACATAAACCTGAATATGAAATGAACATATCAGACAAAGCTAAATAGTGTGTAAGTGGGGTGTTTCATATCTGTCATGCACCATCCATATTCTGTATGTCAAGAGGTCCACATTCTTTCAATGCTCATCAAATAATGCTCTGAGGAGAAGGCCAATTGCCCCTTCAAAGTACTTGTCATGACAAAACACCAATCACAAAGTGAAACCTGGACAAACTTTTCAGTAACTGGCAAACATGATGCTCAGATGAAAGCAAGGAGGAGGATTCCCAGATATCATTTCATTAGACTATGAATTCCTTTGTTTACAAATCTGTCTTCTTACCAGTCTTTCAAAAAGACAAACTGATTTATCGGGTCTTAAGGTATTTTGGAGATGTAATTGAAAATCATCTGAAGCAATATTAAAAAGTTTCCTTAATAAAAAACATGTCAAAATATAAACAAAGTGATCCTCAGTAAAGACAGGCTGAAACTTTTGGTTTCCAGCAATAATTTGCACACTCTTGGCATAAAGGAATGAATGGTTCAGACAGAGAGCATTTGAAGAGCTTGATGAGGAAAACAAACTCTAATGCAGTTTATACAGTCACCGAAGAGCTGGTTATCAGACTGCCATGTAATTATTCTGGTGAATAGCTTCACTAAGGGCAGACTCTGTCTCAGTGTTCCTTCCTCAATAAATTGCATCACTTCCTCTGACATATTTATGAGTGAGGGGAATTTTATACATAAATACTGAGAATAGACATCCCTGATTATAGTGCCAATATGCTTTTTCACAAAGATCTTTTCTCTATTCTACATTTTATTTTTTATTTTAAGTCCTACCTCAAAGAGCTTCCAAAACTTGGACAGTTGTTCTTATTTCATTTGTGGCCAGAACTGTGGTTTTCTTTTAAATACAACATTGATTATCGGAAAAGCACTTCAGATGTCATTGTGCTAGGAGAGGCCAATCTAACTTAATACGATAAGTGGAGAGCACAGTGCACTTGTTGCTCCCAGACCATCTTATTAAAGAAATGACTCTGTCAGAATGGGAGGCCACCCTAAAAAAATGATGTCATCCATAAATCTGTATTAATGATCAAAGCCAGAGGAGCTTGGTCTGTAACTGGTTCTGTGTTCCAACCCTGGGGTGGGCCCTGGGAAAGTTCTGCAGTTAGGCTTTGATGAGGACACATCAAAAGCCAAAGACTAGCTATAAAACCACTGGACGTAATGTTGTCTGCCAGCATTCACAGGTTTTATGGCCGCCCAAGTGAAATCATTTTGATTGCATTCAGTCCTTTACAGATGCCATGTTTTGCTCCATTTTAAACGGCTTTGTTTTGCATACGGACTCCATTACATAAAACTGAGATGAGATTACATCACTTTATCAGCACTGTAAACCTGAGTTCACTGTAGTCCCCCTCCCAACAAGGGCAGTGACTAATTCCAGGACTACACTACACTCCATCCCAGAGCACATGCTTCACTGTTTCCCCAGCCATTGCAATGACAGCCAGCTAGAAAAAGGCCTTCACAATTCATTTGACAGCCTGTCCTGTCACAGAGGAAAAATACAGACTTAAAGTGCGATACGGTATGTATACATTACAGCCATTTTGTCAACTGGCTGATTGAATATAGGTAGGAGGAATACATTCTTAAGGCAAAGACTCACATGATGTAACATTACAGCTTGGGGTTTCATCTTAAATACAAAAGTTATGTACCTACCCAGTGTTGTTACAGAGTGGTTACATATCTTTCCTCACATTATAGAACCATATGTGCGCCTGCTTAGGCAGCTGCAACTCAGGGTAGATAAGACAAGAAGCACTAGACAAAATTTGCTTTTAAATTATGGTAGAGAGGTCACACATCAGTTGAGGCGATGCATAGTGCTTCCATCCCGAAGCAGAGAAACTGATTCTTTAAGCAGTCTGCTGATTGAGACAAATGCCCTCAAATGCATCATCACGCAGGCAGCTTGGCACTCTGCAGCCTGAGCCAAGCCAATTACACCAGATTACATTGCGTGGGCCATTTATAAATGTTTAAATACATTGAAAGTACTGTTGGCTTATGCCCCCCAAGATAACAGGATTTGATGGGGGGAGGAAAAGGGAGCCATTTCCTCATATGCATTAACATGGGCAAGGAGTGGAAAAAATAATGTGCCAGGAAGAAGCCACATTTGATCTGATTGGTGCACTTCTTGACTGACACGTTGGTGAGTAATGGTATCGCGATGGATCAGCCACATTAGGGACAACAGACACACACACACAGGGTGACGGATGTGGAACAGGACAGTATTTCTAGATGGAATAATGAAGATTTGCCTTCTTGGAGTGACTCTGTGGTTCACAAGGGTTTTCAGTCTGAACAAACCAACCAACCAAAATTCTACATTCAGCACCCCCAAATATGGATACATGCACATATGACCACATGAAATTGCAGCATTTTAATTAACACCATCTCAAACTGACCCCCTACGTATTATATAATTGTATGCTTATATGATATTAGTATAAAAATTGGGGCCAAGAGAGCCAGGAGTGTTACAAAAAAAAAAGTGAACATCACCTAACCGACAAAAAGGACAGGTATATGGTTTTTGTCTCTAGTAACTGTTTTAGGATTCCTTTAAAAACATAACAAATGAATATTGATTGAGACTTTGCAGTGTTCTCAGTAGGTTCTAGCATCAGTGATAAAAAATGAAAAAAAGACTAGCGTTCCAAATTGTAGCCACGGTTGCCTTTCTTTTTTATCCATGAACTTACCCTCCAAGGTTAGCCCAAATGTCAACCTGTCTACACAAAGACTTGCACTGTCCTGAGCTTTTGTCACTTAATCAATCACTTCATAGACACTTCATTCATCATTCCAGAAAATTCTGCCTTGATCTCATTTTTGTACTCCACCTAAGACACCTTAGGTGGTCCAGAGGTGAATACTGGACATAGTTTTTTATGTAGCTTTTCGCTGAGCTGGCTGGCACATTGTAAAGTTATAGCTATCCATAGTAATAAAACATCAACCAAAAAACTGTGATTTGCAGTTGCCAAGGAAAACACATCACAGGCCTGCTTTTCCAAACATTTTGTAAGTACTGTCTAAATTGGCATGTTGTATGGAATGTCTGAATAATACATTCTCTGAACATTATTTCTTGTAAGCATTCTGAGAATATTTACATTTATTCATTTGGCAGATGCACTTATCCAGAACAAATCACAAAGCAGAGGTATATAAGTGCATACAGCAAGTCAAAGTAAGGCATAATGTGGATAACATATCATGGTAGTACAGGGCTATTACTACTACTGCAACCTTGCACTCTCAGCTCTGTTCTAGTCATCAGCCCACAGCTCAATCAAGCACAATGTCTCTTAAAGGGACAATACACAATTTTGGCATCACTTTCACAATACGTGGCATACAAAATCTATAATATTTGTGCTGATACAATATTGATATTTGTCTTAAAATATTAATCTTTATGATAAATTAGAACAACTTCAGAAAGGTTTATTCACAAAAGCATTTTAAGAAAGTCATGTATTGGCAGTTTATCTCACAATCTGCCTTGGACTGTAATTGAAATTTAAAAATACTAAAGATTACTAATGACTGATATATCATGCCAGATGTTCATTTGCTTTGCATGCCTGTATAAAAGGTAAAAGGTATACCTGTCTCACATGTATGAAAAGCAACTCTTTCAGCTGCTCACACATCCTGTAACATTGCTTCACCTGTCATGACAATATGTAGCGATTTTAACCGATAAAGCTTTGAATGCACTAATCAGTACACTGTATGGCTTCCAAAGGATTACTATGCACAGCTTTAAACTTCAATATTACAATGTTAAACAATATAACCTTTACAAAATCTTGGAAAGTACAAAGTAATCTAAATAAAATGTTATTCTGAGAAGGAATATTTAATATTGTAATTACAAAAAAATCTACAAAAATGTTATACATATGGAAAAATTGCAGGCTTTGTGCATTTTTCATCCCATATTCACATAGAACATCTTCTTTTTTCTTTTCTTTTGAATGTATAACCTGGTGGAGTAGAAGACATTTTACATGGGAAGCTTATGCGGGGCTAAATATGAAATGCAAAAACTCCTAAATAGTCCTACATGGCTTTTATGAATCGCATACAACCTACAATTATTCTTAGATTATTCCACATTTAGTGTAAGAGATATTTTCACCATTGAAAAGCTTTTGGGACATCAGGCTATAAATGATAAAAAAATATCATGCTTCATTTTTAATTTCTGTATAATCCCTGCATAGGTCCAGTACATAAGTACTTTCATACATACCAGAGTGTAGTTTAAGGTGCAGCTTGTGAAAGGTCTTCTTTTTGTACATGTTGCACCCATTCAGGAACCTGATCTGAATCAAAAGTATTTTGACCTGTCACAATGAGAAATGGAACCCATCCCTCAGGAAAAAAGGTGACATTATTTGGAATGTGTACAGGAAAAAGTACCTCTAACTCTAATGGTATCTATCTGACCTACCTTTACCCAGCCCTGGGTACGAGAATTTTGTTTTGATTTAACATGACACAATGCCATTCTGTCCTTGCCCCTGAATCCCTTGAAAATCCATACAGGCCTCAATCAGCACTCACGATGACCCAGTTTCTGGCAGTTTTGCACGCAGAGTGTAAACAGACAGCCTTCATACTACAGTGCCCATTGCAATGTGTTCCAGTATCAAGGATAACCAGGTTATAATCTGTTTATCTCTGTTTCCAGAGCTGCTATCAATGAGCAATTCATAATTTGTTTGCGGTTTGTGTTAATAATGTTTAATTTTTATTATCTTCTTTTCCTTGTGTTCAATAGACATAATCTGCAACAATGAAATATGAAAATCCAAATATCCCTGCTTGATCCTATGAATTTGGCCTGTTTTGACATTGATTATGGCTAATTTTTTTTCTTTTGCAAAACATGATTAAAATATCATGAATTCAACATAAATTTGACAGGAGCAACCTTACCTTTCAATCTAGGCCTTCCCAAAGTTTCTCTTGGGGATTCCTTGCATATGTGATCATCTGTTTCTGGTTGCTGGTTTTGTTGGTGTTTTTAGAGTTGAGCAATTAATATCATACAAAACATATATGTTAGCATCTCCATGATTACTTTGTCTTTATGCTGATTTTAAGAGATTGCAGCCTGGCCTCATTCGTTTTCTGCTTTGCTTTCCACCAATATGCATAGTTTCAGTGACAAGGGGTACAACTCCCAAAGTGTGATTTTCTGGACAGGACAGTGTTTGTGATGTCCACTTGTTCATACTGTTTAAAAAGGATGCAAAAAGATCAGATGAAATGCCCAAAAGCTCATTCGTCTGAAATGTGGCTGGAGTCTTGTCCCTATGAAGGAGAGTTAATTACTTTATCTTAATTTGCAGAGTAATCTAGAGAGCTGTTCTGGCACGCTGTGGTTCATTTTGTGAGCGCCATCACTTAAGCAGTAAGTACTCTGAGCTGGAAATGCTCAATGTCTCAGTATTAGTTCTGGAAGAACTGAAGATAATTTCCTTACAAAGGGAGCAGAGACCATCTACATTATGATCTTCAATCATGCAGAACAGCTCCCTTTTAAAAGGAATTTACATACATGTAATTTGGTTTTGTTCTCTCCAGAAACCAGAGCAGATTCTGATAGAAACATGTGTGCCATTTTACCCTGGATTATACAGGTAAGAGGTACAAAGGTGTGGCTTTGGTAGATGGTCTACCTGGATGACTGATCTGTCCATTGTCACTTACGTAAGTCCCATTCACACCAACCATAGCAGCAAAACACTGAAAATAAAACCACTGTGTTGGTCCAGGACCCCTGTTCACACTGCTGACTGATTCCACCAGAATATATTGTCTGCTCACACCCTTTCACACACACCAGATGAACAATGAAAAAAATCATGCTTTCCTTTGACTAGCACATGTGATGTCTTGTATTGTTCTAGTTTTATCACAAAAATGGCAGACCAACACTAGACAAGCACATTTGATTTCAAATCAATTTCATTGTTTGTCAACCTGTAAGTGGGAACTTAGAGAGCATCTACATCTCTTTCATTTGGCATCAAAATGATCATACACTTAGCGACAATCAAACACATTTGAGTTTGACTGACAATGTGCCTTGTTTTGACCTTCACAACTGGCTAATCGGACTGGTCAGTGAAACGCATTGTCACTGGACACCAGGGAATTACACATGCTTATGGAGCTATATTTATAGCTCACACTGTGCTGAAAACAGAATGTTAATACTTTCATGTCTCAATATGAAAAATTCCTGTGAATATGTGGTAGTTACTACTTGTACCCCATTCACAAAAAAGCAGATGTTCATTTTCACTCGGTCACTCTGGTGGTCCCTTTATCAACATGACACTGATTCTTCACTTTTTTTATCAAGATATTATTCTCAGTTCTGGACAAGTCACAACTCCACTTCTCAGAATATGAACAGTTTTTCCAGATCGCTTCATCCAGGCAACGATAGATGTTGCATTTCTGAATCACTCTCACATCGATCAGTGACCTCAGCACTGAGAGTGCCCGATTGTGTGAGAGCTGTTTATTCCCTCTGCTTATGACATCAGGACCCATCAGGCTGACTGAACATCAGAGAGGGACTGAATCCATCCCCAACTTGTTCAGAAAACACAATCTATTCTCAAGGCATCCTGCCACAGAAGTTGCAAGTCATGTTTTGCACCAGTACAGAAACTTGCCTCACAAATAAGGGGGATCAAGGACTGAAATCAGCAATCACCGTCCTATCTGCACATTACAGAAACATGAGGTGACAGGACAGAATGCAGAATAAACATAATTAAAGACAGGTTTGCGCTAATCTGAGCTGACTGTTATGCAGATACATAAACACTTCAACACATTATTTAACCACAAAATGACACTGAATCCATCAAGTGCCAAAGCATGCTGACATCATTTTCACAAATATTTCTGAGCTATTGTGAAAAGGAAAAAAGGACATTAACCTTCTTTTCTTTCAAATACAAAGAAAGAGTGAAAATGTGTTTTTAAAAAACCTCTGATGCACAGCTTCATTTAATAAGCTGTACTCAAACATAGAACAATTCCAATGGTTTCTACCTGCCTTTCAGCTGCGCACAACACATTTCAACAGCAGTAGTTGTCAGTCAGTCTCTTTCAAAGGCACTGCTGAATCTGAGAGTCATTAGATTAATTTAAAAAGTTTTCCCATGATGAGTCAGACAGCTGTGAAAACATTTTTTTTCACTCAAGGGCTAAATCAATTCAAATGCAATCATGTTGAAATAGTTGATGGCAACATTTGACATCCTGTAAAGAAAGAGCATGCCATTAGTTCTGATTCTTTAGCACACACCAGTAAATCCTTCTCACTCCGCTGAGCTGGATGGCATATATAAACCATCATATTATGGTGTTTAGCCCTGAACTAATGTCACACTTGATACATCTGTTCAAGACTGAAGTGTTCAATTTTATGATGAACAGCACATTACCACAGGGATTTCAGTAATAATAATGTAGGTAGAAAAACACCTCAGGCAACAAAAATCAGCCACACCGCACTGAACTGAAAACACAATTAACTAAACTGTGACCAGGTACATACTTTATACTGGATCATTGAACAAGCAGGCCTACAGCACAGTAATGCACCTGCTTTACCAAGCCTTTCTGCAGTGTGTCATACGAAAGAGGATGTATGTCACATAAACACAATCTGTTTTCATAACACAAATTAACCATGATAAAATCCAACCCATTTCCCAAACATTTTCGTCTGAAAGCAGAGAAAAGGCAAATAAATATTGAAGCTCTCTCGTGCTTTCCCTCTCTTTTTCACTTTCTCCCCACACACGTGCACACACTGGGGGAGTGGTCTGCCAGATCTCTCCAACATTGGCAGGTATGATCTGCCTGTTCTGAAAATGTTTTCTCAATTTCTGTCATAACCTACTCTCTGCCAAAAAAAAAAAAGAATCTAATGCTGAAATCTAATACCCCTGGCAATAAAGACATAACTGAATGCTTATGACTTTCAGAAGACTCTCATTAACAAGGAGGGTCACTTGCTGAACCTCCATCAAAGTGACCGTTGCTCAGAGGTATTGGGAATAAATGCAGCTCTCAATGTGAAACATTAATAAAACACCAGCCTTCCATCCTCATATAAACAGAAGCGTTGCCAGAGGCGCACTTCAGCACTCAGAGTCACAAACAGACTGAATCAGCCAAACGCTGAACACTGATGCCTCTATTAAATTCAACATCGATTCAGGCTTGATGTGGTTTGTCTTGTGCTAGCACTTCTTTTTTTGTCTTTATCATGTACATAACCATGGTTTTATTGCATCCAAAGAGGAGAGGGAAGGGTATACCACACAAGTAGGAAAGAGGCACTTGACCCTTTGCCTGCATCATTTGTAAGAGAAATGAAGTTTTCATGTTACTTTAAATAATACCGTGAAACTAACAAGGAAGAGTGGGTTGTGTTTTCAGAGAAGGGCTTGTGGTATCAGAAGACGTGATTTGAATGTTAAATATGGACAGGATACGACAAGACGATATGCTATCCTTGTTGAGATATCGCATGTCAGTGCATTCTGTGACTGTACTGAGCACACCGGTGATAGGTCTTTTGAAACCAAGTAATGCAGCTACGGTACACAAAAATTATATTAAGACAAGGACATAATGTGGGAAATTTTCACAGTACTGGAATTTTAGATCTGTCAGCATCGACGATTTTCAAGTGTCTACGAGCTATATTGCAGCAGCACTTAAGTTTTCATCCTTCTTACTATTCAATTGAGGTGACTTCTACCCCCCAAAAGCGGATCAACCTGACTACCAAACAGCGAACGATGCTATGTTAGTGTACACGATGTGAACGACGCAGGATTTGTGGAGATTAGCCGCAATTCCGACAGTAAATTGAAAGGAAACGTCAAATACGAGCCCATCTTTGCGACTGAAATGTTGTCAGCTGACATAAAATCAATGTCTGCGCACGCCTTGGGAGGGGCCATCCGTGGACGAAATCACGCATAGGAATCAGTCTTTTTCTTTTTAATGTGCAGACATTTATGTCTCCGTAGTTCACCTTCATACAACCTTCATAAATCTACCATCGTGGACGCTATGCACTATAAGGACTTGAGTTCAGAATCTGTCAGTCAAATTTAACGCCATGCACATTGGAAGTTAGAATGGTTTGAAGACTGCAATACGGACACATGCACTTTAGCAAAACTATACCGTAGATATAAAACAAAGTGAGACGCAATATATAACCCATATATTTTCACCCATAAATTAGGAATCGGCAATTGCATATTTTACATTGAAGCTTTAAGAGAGATACGATAGTGCTGGAAGTGAAAAGAAATGCTAACATTGGCGGAAGTGATCACCATTAACGCTACAAAGTGGTTTAAAACAAAAATACACAATTTGATAAAATGACAAAACAATACCATTTTAATTCGGTTCCATGAAAAGAAACAATAAACATGACAAGACAATGAAGTGGTGATCATTTGGATTGGTTAGTTGATATTGCGGTATTCTAAAAACACAAGTGTCAATATATTTGTAGGTCTCTGTGGGTATGGCACATGATTGACGTTTTCTTGCAAACGACAAATTAACGGCATTATTACCGGGCCACTTAGGGGTAAATTTCGATCTAATGTCTTTTGAACGGAAATTCTAAATGTTGACACTTTGCAACTTTGACACTTTTAATCATGTTGATGTTTGCATGTTTAATCATGCAAATCATGTTCCACAGGTTGATAAAACATTTGTCTGGCAAAATCAAAGCCAAGATTAGAGCTGTCTAGGAATGTTTGTGTAAAGTGAATGTCATTGTACTGAGTTTTGTGTGTGTGTGTGTGTGTGTGTGTGTGTGTGTGTGTGTGTGTGTGTGTGTGATCACACCAATCAATAAAATAGGCTGCATAATTTACATATTTAAATATATGATATTTAACATTTTGTGAATGCATAGAGAATCTGGCTTCAAATTTAATCTCACCATTGAGCAGCAAAGACATGTTGTTTCATAAAAATTTGGCACAGATGCCAGATGTTGAGCCAAGAACAAGACGGGTTGTGAATATCATCTGGGTTTCAGAACTCAAACTTTAGACAGTCTTTAGAGAACTTTAGAGAGAAATATACTCTCAGAAATGCCATATATCCAGATGTAATGCTGTGCAACAGTGAATACTTTGATTTTTTACATTGGAATGCCAATTTACAAATGCTAAATAAACTCCAAAACTGTATTATATATACAGATATTCTGTAGAATATGAACATTAAAGTAGATATAATGAGACCTGGAACATTCTCAATTATGGTAATGAAGAGGCACAATTCATAGCAGCTTTAGAGCATTCTTTATTCAGTCAGCATATCCATACCTTGCCCTTGTCATTGAATTGTGCATGCATTCATTTCTTCCAAAGATGGATTGTAAGAAGGAGGGATTGCAATGGCATGCCATTTCATGAATTCAAACATTTTTTGTGTTTTCAATATCATAAAATACTTTCATGGGTTTTTTCCAGGCAGTATATAAATAATTAATTATTTTCACTAAATTAATAAGACATTCAATTGTACACATTTTGGAGAAGGTTTGTTATTTTTTTAAATTTGTTTCAGGAACATGGGCACAGAATAAACCATGACAGGAACTCCTAAATACAAAACAACAAAATATTAATCAATAATGCAAAATAAACTTGTTCTCTGGGCATGTGCGCTGCTGCTGCTGCTGATAATGCTAAGGAGGAAAACATTAAGAGACATGGATCGATAACCTGGCCCTGAGAACCACAAAGTGCTTTTAGGATGAGTAAGTTCTTACTGGAGCTCCAGTCAGTCATGCTGCTTACTTGGCCTCCCCATTCTCCAGCGTGCCCATGTTGCAGACCGTCTCAATGTCTTGGATGCTGGAAGCATCCGTGTCATCCTCGCAGCTGTCTACGCTGCTCCCAGAGGAGAGACTGGCGATGAAGGTGTGCATCTTTCGGGCATACAAGTCCCTGACGTTGAAGTATGGAAGATTGGGATCCTGGCTTTTCATTTCGTTATTGCATTGATCGACGTCCATGGCCTTTTGCCTCTGGTAGTATTTGGAAAACTTGTTAAAGATGATGGTGATGGGCAGGGCCACCACCAGCAACCCACAAATGATGCATAAAGTCCCGATCAGCTTCCCAGCCAGCGTCACGGGATACGTGTCCCCGTAGCCCACCGTGGTCATGCTGATGGTGGCCCACCACCAGCCCACGGGGATGGTCTGCAGTTCCGACTCCTCCTCCTCCCTCTCCACAAAGTAGATGAGGACGGAAAAGATCGAGATGCCCACGGAGAGGAAGAGGACAAGCAGCCCGACCTCGTGGTAGCTGTGCCGCAGGGTGGCCCCGAGGGAGCGCAGGCCGACCGAGTGGCGGGCCAGCTTGAGGATGCGGAATATCCGCATCAGCCGGAGGATCTGCACCACCTTGCCCACGTTCTCCAGGTCCTCGTTCTCCTCGTCCATCGACTCGAAGGCGAGGGTGGCGTAGAAGGGGATGATGGAGACGAAGTCAATGATGTTCAGCGGGTTGCTCAGGAACTTCCTCAGACAGGGGGTCACGGAGAGCCTGAGGAAGAACTCCACCGAGAAGCAGAGGACGCAGACGATCTCGAAAACGGCCAGCACCGGGTCCTCCACCTCCTTCTCGTTGGCGTCCACCTGCTGGAACTCAGGCATGCTGTGCACGCACATGGCCACAATGGAGGTGATCACCACACCCAGGGAGGCGACAGCTATCATCTTGGCGGTGAACGAATAGCCAGGGTGCTCCAGCCTCAGCCAGATGTTCTTCCTGATCTCCGAGCACCAGGTGCCCTCAAACTTCTCCAGATCTTTATCAATGGCAGAGAGCTCCTCAATTGAGGATTCAAAACTCGGATTCTGCTGGTCATCGCTCTTCCGGTCCCAATCCTCAGCGTACTCCCTCTGCTCCTGGAACTTATTGCTACAGCAGGCGTCCAAGTACAGTTCCTTGATCCCCCAGTACTCAATCTCCTGGCTGAAGGAAAAGACACACAGCTCCTCCATCAGGTGGATCTTGCCGGTGTGGTAGAAGTTGAGGACATAGCGGAAGAAGCGGGGGTTCCTGTCGAAGTAGTACTCCTTGTCGGCCACGCTGTAGTCGTCGCAGAGTTCTAAAATGGCTTCCTCGGAGCGGCAGCTCAGCAGCTGACCCAGTCGGGTCTGCGGGAAGCGCAGCAGGGTGCTGTGTTCCACCCTCTGCTTGAAGCCCCCCACGTTCAGGTTGATGAAGCCCTCCTCCGCGTCCCGTCTGTGGAGGACCTGCCCATAAACCATGGTGGAGCTGTGTCATGGATAAGCCTGGGTCTCTGCTTGCTCAGGTCCCACTCCCAGTCTAAGGTTCCATCACCTGGGAAATGAAAGCATTCTCACAGTTTGTTTTGTGACTCTTATTTTGGCCCTGCAGGTTTCCCAGCTCTCTCTAAATGATCACTGTGCTCAGAATTCAAAGTAGTAGCATTGTTTGAAATGCGCTATTTGAATGATGCTCTACTGTGACTTCAGCAGCAAGACTCCCCAAAACTGCCATGTAAAACCAGCCAGTCAGATTCTGGTCATATTCATGGCCAATCAGATTCATAACCAATCAGCTCATAAACTTGGTAATTTTATAGTTAATCCTCATTAGACCAAAACTATCTTAATCAATATGCCCATTTTAGGTTATTATATTTCATAGCACTTATTACTGCTGATTATAGATCAGCGATCATTACCTTTTACAAGGATTATAATCATTATTTAATGATAATGAAAATCATTATTTAAAGCATGATTACAGGGTGGTGTGGCCAGCAGCAATATAACTCTGTAAATTCTCTTGCCTGATGACTGAATCTAAATGGAGCTGAGATGTTTTAGTACTTGTGTAGGAGAACTCCTAAGAAAACTAGGTAACTGTTAGAATTGGTATTGGTGGGCCAGCATGATGCAGCCTTCCATCTGAACCAAACAGGAGACCAATGCCCCAGTGTGGTGACAGCAGACACTGTTTTTGTGGAAACATTACATAGATGTCACTAAAATCAAAGGCTGTTACTGCAGAGAGCAGGAGTTCCCTAGTGTCCTGGGCAAATTCCAAGCCAGGTTTTCTCAGGCTGTCCATCTAGAAATCCCCCAGTTTAACTAGCAGCATAATTCCCTTCCCCACTACCTCAGCAGATATGTGGGACATAGTACTAAATGACTGCTGTGCATCACCCAGTTGGGTAATACACACTGGGAGTGGTTCAGGTGTTCCTCCACCCCGTCACTGTGAAGCACTTTGACACTTGAAAGGTGCCATAAAGACAAACAAACTGAACTACTGTGAAAATACAGAATAGCAAAATATAGAAAAACCTCAGGTACAGACTAAATCTAAAGACCTCCATGGCTGTTCTGACCTTTTTGACGAAAACAAGTGGAAAAACAATTGAATGGAATTTGAACTGAATCCGCAGAACTCAGAACTCCAAAATTCTATAAACCCAATGTTTATGCAACGCAAATGCAATACAGAATGTACTGCAGTATGACTTAGGTTAAATCGGTGTAACCGTATCCTGCACGATTGGTAAAGTTAATCTTAGGTCACATCTCCTTGCCAGTAATGATTGTAAACAGACTACACGCGGATGTGTTCGTTTAATTTAAACGAAAAAATACGCCTCAAATGAGTAGACACGATCCCTCCGGCCATGGATGCTCTCAAATTTTAAAATACGTGTTTTAGAGCAGTATTGATCAATTTCAATTCGGATAATCATAATCAGTATTACAATTTAGAACTGCAAATATCCTTTTAATGTAAAATATCAGACCGCCATGTGGTGCTGTCCAAAAGACCATACGATTTATAACTCCAGCGAAAGTAAAACTACTCAAATTATTGCGTGAACTCAAATCTTTGGTCTTTAACTTCTTATGGCACAGGATAATGATGGCTCACCGCAATGTCCTGTATATAAGGTAAATGTAAGAATTAATATATCGGCTGTCAATATTTGTCGTTATAAAAGCAAACAACGCTCGAACACTAAACATTCCGCAGCAGTAAAAGTTGCCCAATGTTATTGGTAGCAAGGGAAATTAAACCTATTATATGTATTTAAAAAAACACGTCGACTGTACCTGTTTCTGTCTGAGTTCTTCATTCTACTAAACAGAACTCCGCAGAGAAAATTTCCCATCTTTGCAAACTTAATCAGGAGAGCTTACTCGTATCTTGTGACTCCCGTCGAAGTCTCTCCCGGTCCCGCAGCATGCTGTTTGAGTTGGGATGCTCCCACACAGTGCGCTGGGCAGAACTGGTCTGCCCGACTGCCCGCAGGCAGCCTCCTTGCGTCAGCGGTCCATGGTCATTGGCTTGTGTACTCTCTCTCCGTTTTCTCACGGGCGGCAAAACGGTCTTCGATTCAGCTGGGCGCACTTAAGTGTCTGTGGGGATAGAGGACCGAACTTGGTGTGACTGGCAAAACCTCCTTGGAGAATAACGACACAATCCATAAGACAGCGAGACATGTACATAGAATGAAAAGATAATTATCTCCTTGACAGCGTATCAATACCGTGTCAGTCAGTCAGATAATTATCAATACCTTGTCAGTCAAAAAAGCAGAACATCGAAGCAGAACTCAGTGTCTTTTTCAAATTAAAAAGTAGCATGATATTACATTGGAGATTATGAGTTGTTGCGCGTTATGTTTCAAGCAACTTTTTTCCACGTGAAGGACTTACTATTTACTCTAACCTAGCTTTAATGTAATTAATTTGAGTTCATGTTTCAGCGCCCTCTACAGTTATCTATGTATATGAACTATTTTATTATTATTATTATTATTATTATTATTATTATTATTATTATTATTATATTTAAAGTACAGAAAGTACAGCAGATTTCATCCAAAGAGCAAAACACGTACAGTACTGAGAAGAAAGGCAGAATAAAGGGTGGCAAGACCGGACGGAATTGATCGTTGGGTAGGCGGGAGCTGACATGTGATCTGGCGAAAGAATATAATGTCCCATCTGCAATGTGTAACTCAGTGGCATTGGTTACAAGTCAGTACACCCAGAACTTGAATGCATGCACTTTCATGTTTTATCTTTGTTGTAATACATTTAGTATTTTGTGTCGTGTGTATGCTTCGTTTTTTTACCTTGTGATAATGAAATGCTGTCGCACAGAAAACGTTTTTGAAGACAAACTGTTTCATGTGCGAAAAATATTTTTCAATATAACTTTATGCCAAAACTACAAAGAAATAATACAGTAGAAACCGACCCCACCTCTTTTCCACAAGTCTTTAAGGTAATAATCAGTTCAATAGCAGTAATGGTTGATTGAATTAGTCAACAGCGCCATCTAGTTACAAGACAAAGTTCACCATGCAGTGACTATTTTCAGGTGCATTTTATTTGCTTCACGTGCTTTAAACATACATCATGTTTAACAATTAGCACGATTTGCATTTTGGTTTCATGGGTGTGGTGTCTGACATTTGGCCCTTGCGGATACAGTATTTGCCTACATTAGCGGCTTACATTAAACAACTTATCTTAGAATTACCGGTAACACTAGTGAGCATTAACTGGAGCTGGGAACAAAAAGGAACAAAGTCAGACATTGTTGTGAGCTTTTTATGTGTAAGCTAAGTGCTGCTGAAGGTAATGCAATGTACCAAACAGGGTTTGCCAAGTGCAACCTACACCAACCTATTTTAGAAGCTTTGTTAATATAGTTTAGACAAACATTGCAAGTTATCCTTTTTAAATCTTTCAACTTCAAATTCCTGGTTGTGTTCTGCCTGCTGTTGAGGCATCTTGTGTTATTTAACCTATGTTTCTCCAGAGAATATCAAGCTGTATAAACTGATAGGTCAAAAAGTAGCTATGCAAGTCACCAGGGGTAAGAATGTTTTCTTGTAAAATAATAATAAATGTAATCAATCTTTTGGAACTGGTAGTGAAATAGTTCATCCACTGAATTAAACTGAGAGCAGAAGGGTCCACTGTGCTCCATAATAATAGGGATAAATACGGCTTTTAAAGAGGTTAAGTTAGTTGCACAGTTAAATGCAACCACAAGGACGCCATGTTAATGTAATCCCCTACTTAAACAACAGGAATATGTTTCACAAGGGAAAAATATGTAAGAACACAACTATCACAGCAGACTAACCCCAACAGAAAAAGAATGCCATATCTTTGACATAATTTCCAAGGTCAGAGCACATCTGGATTAATTGTTCATTTGATTTTGGGTTTAAAAGTTAAAAAAGTAGTGTGATCGTCCAGGATAAAACCCCAAAAGTTCAGAAGTGAGCAAATGGTTTTATCATGCTCAAGACAATTGTAAATATGTTATGTATTACATTATAAACTGAAAACTGAAGTCACTGCCAATTTTGAGAATCTTCTTCATGGCTGCCTTATGTCTGTAGATGGCAGTATTGTGCAGGATATTGGGAAAATTCATAGCAGTAGTCATATAATACTTTTTTTAAAAAATCTCATTCCAAACTGGTTTTAGCCCCAAGTTCTTTTTATCTTTACATTATTCATATATATGTTTCAAGAATATGGAAATTCAAAAGCTATCTAAATGAAACAAATATACATATTTTTATAACCCTAACAGTGTGTAGAGGCCAGTGTATTCATCTGTCCTTTACATTTAAACCCTGCAGTCAATCTCTGCTTTCCTTTCATACATCTTTCCAATTGCTTCTGCAAGCACATAAAGCAAACAATATCCTGTTCTTATGTTATTTAATTACACATTTACACAATGAATACATTATATGCAAAAACAAAATTCCCTTTATAATGTCAGATGAGCACTGTGTGTTCATATTCAGAACAAGAGGTTACATTGCATTATGCTTAATAAAAATGCTGTAGTTCTTATTTCTCAGACATGAGGTGGGTGTAACTTTATAGTAAAAATCTCTGTATACTTCCAAGTGACATATCACACAATCAAGTACACCTAGAAAACTTGTGATACAAAATATATTTGTATAAAACAATTGATATGTTCTGAGAGAAAACAGGTAAGTAAATATAGTGCTGTTCTATTTTTCAATGTGAAATCTAATACATAAGGGGAAATGCATACCCAGTACAGACCATGGATGATAAATTCCACAACAGCCTGTAAGCAGGTGCTGAGCTACAGAGGCTTGATACCCTGTGCTAGAGAACTGTGGTACAGCTGGCAAAAGGTGTTGGGTGCTGCATGCCAGAGACCTGTGGTACAGCTGGCAGAAGGTGTTTGGTGCCCTATGCCAGAGAACTGTGGCACAGTGGGCAGAAGCTGTGATTGCTGATCTCCTGCTCCAGGGCACAGTGCTTGCAGACGTTACACATCCAGAACTGGTACTCCGAAATGGTCCGCCCCGTCACAATGCAGGTGGGCAGCTTCCCCTCACCCCTGCGGGAAACAAGGCAGTGACACTCTCATAAATAAGCATGCATATCACAGGACTTGCACTACGCTAACCCTGTTGCACAGGTCTTATACTATACTATGCCGGTCTCACAGGTATTTTAGCCTGAGCTATACCTGTCTCACAGGTATTTGTTACTGTTCAAGAAGTATATCAAAAGCATGGTGTGACTGAAATGATTACACAACTTAATTTCCTGTTTGTGCTTGAGAGGGATTATAACACAAAGGAAAGTAATGTGTATATTGACTGAAATCTCAGTATTAACTGAAACCTTTGCCAAGTGCCAGGCAATAACAGCAGGAAATCCTGTTAACACTGTTCAGAGATTTCAGAATGTGGCATTGTGCCGCTTTGCAAAGTATTTCAATGCAGCTTTATTAAGCTTTGAAGGTACACTAGCCCTGGAGTCATTCATTTATAGATCCAGCACTAAAGGAAGTAATAGACTGTGGCTGGAACGGTTGTTAGGGAAACTGGCACTCCACTAATTCCCACACCCTGCAGCTCTCTCAATGGTCTTGAAATTACACGGATTACTTCAAGGAGCTGAGACAGTTTCAAACTCAAAACGTTTCAGATAAAATGTTTTAAAAGATGTGCATTCAACTCAAGAAGCATGCTGACTGCCAGTTCGATGCATTGAGAAATGGAGCTTTCTCATGCCCTGTTTCCAGGACCCCAGCAGTCGTAAGACCGCTGACCGGTGCTGTCGTACCCCTCTGGCACGCTGTCCAGCTCAGACTTCCTGTTGTCTTTGGGGCTGTGTTTGGTGAAAATCTCCAGGGCCAGGTCCTCGTAGTGCTGCCTCTGCTCCTGGGTCAGGCTGTCCAGGGACTCCAGCTTGGTGAACGCCCTGGAGCAGGTCCCAAAGGCCCGGTTGGCCGAGGAGCAGATGGCCAGCAGAGAGTAGATCTCCACGGCTGGGATGATGTCCTCATAGTCCCTCAGGTGAAGAGCTGTGGGGTTAATCAATCCGTCAATCAGTAAATCAGTTAGTCAGTCAGTCAGTCAATCAGTCCTATTCATTTACCCATCCATGCAAACTGTATGTTTCACAGAGATTTATGAGATATGAGCAGAACAGGCTACATGCAAGTAGGTTCCAATTATATTTGAAGGTCCTATTCAAATTAAATGTCAGTTGGTACATGCACAAAGGAATTATCGGAAGAGAGGTTACCAACTCCTGCCTTATCACATCCAGCATACGCACACATATTGGGTCTAACTGCAATATTAGAAACAATAAAAATATTCACACACAGGTGGTCTGTCTTAAGCCTGGTTTATTTACTGTGTCTGGTCTCTGCTGAGACACCAGCCCTGCGTCCCTGTGTGTGCTGTCTCTAGCAGCAGTGGGAAGCGAGCATGAGCAGCCTAAAACATCTGTGTTTCCTTTCAGTTTCTTACTCTGTGATTTCAGGCTTTGAACACATACAGTAAATAGTGCATACTTCTTCCAAGAGGCAAAATGGGGTAAATGTACATTGGAGTGCATGAAAGGACCATTGATATGTAAGCTATAGTTTAGTTTTCCACAATACACCTTCCATTGTTCTTCTTCTCAGTAGGTCCAAGGGTTCTTGCAGCTTTAATACCTTGCAAAGTCAGTGATTCGTTTATACAGGGATTTTACAGGAGTGAGTGAGATAACGAGCCTAGGCCCATTTGGTATTCAAACCTGCTACCCTCAGTTCAGCTCCTGATCTCTACTCCACACTGTTACAGTAAAACCATAAAGGCGTATTTCTCACTGACACTGGAAAAATGTTTCACACAGAGTGTGGAAAATATGTTCCAAATTGTTTGGAACAGTTTATCAGGGCGCACAGTTAAAGCAGAGACCCTGGGAGCATTTAAGACTAGGCCTGAGACATTTCTCGATACAGTGTAGACTATAGGCATAATGATGAGCCCGGACAGGCCAAATGACTTGCTGTCATGATTACACGGTGTTTTCATGTTAATTCATGTTAAAGTATTGATACCTACTTAAATTTCCTGTGGCCTCCCCTTATGCCAATTCAGCACAATGTAGGACACCACAGTTAAATTAATATATGCACTACAAATGAAATGGTACCCTGCTACGTGGTTGCCATTTCACTTGTCTTAAAGGGAACTATTTTACAGGAACCTCTTAAGAAGGGAGACAGGTGTAGAAGCTTTTTTGTTTTGGCTTTTTTTTTGTAGAAACAGCTGTCATTGAATGGAACTGTAAAAATCAACAAGTCTACCACCATAATCAGAGGACCTAAATCTGTCACACTCTAAGTATATCTCAGCAATTAGAGACATTCAAGTGGAGAAAATTGAGTTCTTCTTCCTCTTGTAATCTCTTCTATCAAGTGCAGATCTCTTCCGTAACGAGTGCAACCATGATTTTATCTACATCCATACCTATCATCAGACACATGAAATGACTGATTTGGCCAGGGGTTCCCTTTTAGTTACGGGCATATCACTCAGTGCTAATGCTGTGGCTTCAGGAATGATTTAAAACACTGAAATATAATGCAAAGGTACAGTTTTTGAGGCTTAAGATCGTATGTTAACCTTAAAAGTTTAGACCTCCACCTGAGAAGTCAGTCCATCACAGCTGGCTTAACACTTTACACAGCACTGTGTGCTTCCACACCTGACCCCTCTGTGACCTCTGACCTGTAATGCCCATGTAGGCCATTCTAACACAGAGCTGGTGGGAAGAAGATATATCTGTTTCTGTGCTGGTTAGAATTTAGGCAAATGGTGCTACAGTGCAAAGCTGCTCACCATGTTCAGAAAGGCTCTCCAATAATTTATTCAACAATAGCAAGTTTTTAGCAATGTGTTTTGAGTTATTAGCAGTTGCGGAGAATCACTTTTTGTTAGTCAGATTCAATTCCTCCATGACAAAATCTAACATGAAAAACAAACAGGCTTTTCACTGGTTCCCTCAGACGTTCACCTGCCATCAGGTCCTCAGCAGGTATCTGCACGTTGAATGCACTGAGAAGCCTTGGACCCTGATATTTTAGTTAAAGCACTGTGTTGAGGTGCTGTGAAGTCAGCACCGTGTTGAGAAGTGGTAGAGTCAGCACATTGCCGAGGTGTTGTAGAGTCAGCACTGAGTTGAGGTGCTGTAGACTCGGCACTGTGTTGAGGTGTTGTAGAGTCAGCACTGAGCTGAAGTGCTGTAGACTCGGCACTGTGTTGAGGTGTTGTAGAGTCAGCACTAAGTTGAGGTGCTGTAGACTCAGCACTGAGTTGAGGTGCTGTAGACTCAGCACTGTGCTGAGGTGTTGTAGAGTCAGCACTGAGTTGAGGTGCTGTAGAGTCAGCATTGAGTCGAGGTGCTGTAGACTCGGCACTGTGTTGAGGTGCACTCAGTACCTGTCCTCATGGCGGCATCCACATAACCATCATACAGCTGTCTCTGAGCCAGCAGGAAGAAGTGGTAGGCCTCCGCTCCACGCCAGGCGCTGTCCACAATGCGGCTGTCTGACGACGTGGCTTCCTCCTCCAGCAGACCATCTAGCGCTGAAGTGGCCTGATCCCAGAACAGAATAACACACCTCTGAACACCAACAGCAGATACCTAAGGGCTGACACAGCCTGATCAGAGAATAGGACAGCCAACATCTGAGAGCTAGCCAGAGGGAAAAAAACTGGACAACCCACAAACAGCTGATTTTGGAAAACAAATATTCTGTTTGTGGTGCTGTGGACTGCTCTCAACTTTATCCTGCTAAACTTTAATAATCATAAGCGGATAATCAGTTGTTAAATGGAAAGTGAATAGTGCCTTGTGTTTTTCATATTATATACTTTATTACGCAGAGTAATTTGGGTTAAGTACCTTGCTCAAGTGTATAATAGCACTGTCCACTGAGGGAATCATATTGGCAACCTTTTGGGTAGGAGGCCAGCTGCTACTACACCACACTGCTTGTTTACTGTAACTGATGATGCATTATTATTGTGGGCCACAGCGGAAAGCCATTACCTCAGACCTCTTCCCCTTGGCCTTGCTCTGCTGGGAGCTCTTCACCTGGCCATGGTAGCTCTCCACCAGTAGGGCCGCCAGCACATACAGCTTCTTCACTCGCAGCGGCTTGGTCCTCTTTTTGGCCTCCTCGTCAGCGATCTGCAAATGTACGAATCATGACGGCTTCCATTCAGTTGAAAACTACAGAAATTCAAAATTAGATGTAGGCTACATCTTGGATTCAAATGTGAGATTGACATTGCTGAAGGTAAGTGAAGGTGATATTGCTGAGGAAATCAATCCTTTCCAGAACATTACCATAACTTCAGATTAGAACACTCATGAACTTTTAAATGGTTTCATATTTGGTTAGATTCACACCGTATTTATGAACGTGTACCCCACAGAGTAAAACAGCACATTACCTTAAACATAAGCTTTGCAGCATCCAGGAAGTGATGTGCTTTCCTGTACAGCTCAACTGCTTCAAGGGTCTTATTCTTCTCCAGCAGGTGGGAGGCATATTTGGCTAAAAGAGATCCAATCTCTTTCATGTTGTGGTTTTTGGCCAGTTCAACTGCCTTGTTCCACTGTGTAAAAAAAGAACATGTAATCACAATTAAAGAATAAAATAAGACCCAACCACCACAGACATGAAGCTTGACACTAAACTTTTAATTTGGCTTGTTTTAAAGGATGAAAGAGAGATGGATGAGACAGACCAGAGTAGACATGTGATGCCAAAACTGCTCTCCTGAATGCAATTAACAGAACTACACACAGACCATATGACAAGATGTAACTGTATATCAGTAAAATAAAAACTGTAAAAAATGCCAAACGTCTAAACACAAGACAGTCCAACAGCTGGAAAATTCTTGGACATTCAAAGCTGGTCAGCCTACCCACCTGCAGATTCAAACAGCCAGACTGATTGGTGAAAAACATCATGATTAACACACTGAATGGAGCGTTTAAGAATCACAGACATTTGTTTCCTGAGCAACACACTATTATCACAGCAAGAGCATGTGGTAACCACAGCAACCAAAGGCAAATTATCAAGTGGATGTCTTTAGGGGAGAATGCCTCAGAGGGTATAAAACATGAGAGGGTAATTTCCTTTGAAAGGGAGCTGGGTGCCATCTCACAGTATATCTACAGACTGACCAATACTAAGTATTGGAGGGAGAAAGGACACAAACATGGCAGATATCTGAATCAGAGGAGAGATAAACAGACTTTGGGACTGAGAACTGTGAGGGCTCAGCTGTGGGAGACACAGTGCTATTATAGCCAAGAATAATGTAATTCACCTGAATTGTTCTGGCTGGTTAAATGAGTGGATACATATCTGAAACAGATAAATAATGTCCAATGTACGTAACACTACCTATTCCACCTATTCCATACGTAACACTATCATTTTTAACATACACTGCATATTTTGGTTGTTGTCATTTCTTTTGTTATCAATTGGTTGTTGTTTTGTTGTTACTCTGTATGTTTTACAGATTTGCCCCCACTGGTTTGTCTGCAGGGCCTCACCTGGTTCAGGTGCACACAGGCATCAACAGCAGCCTTGGGCTGGTTGCATTTCAGATACGCATTCACTGTCTGGTCACACATGCCTACAGTGACGAACATTTGACCAATTTCCTGTAATCCACATTCACACATACACACACATACAGTCATACACACACAAGGAGAGAAAACACAAAAATCTGATTATAACATTAGACATTAATTATTACTATTATTATTTAGGCTTTACATTAACTTGTATGTATAAATAAATATATATACATGCAAACACACTGCTCTTTGCTTGGGTAAGAAGAGAAAATCCTGCTCATCAAACATGCCCTTACAGATCAGTCCTGGGGAGCTCATGAAGACATATCTCCCAGGGATGGAAAAGCAATCCCAGAACACAGAAGAGCCATCCTAGATCTTGCTATAAAGAGGTTACAGTGCTGAGTGGAAGGCACCAACATCCAGCTGTTGTCGAACTACACATGCTTCTAAGAATGCCTGGAATGGCTAAAATAGCTTTGCACTGGGAGTGTTACTTCCATGCCCGCCTTGAGGCTGCAGTATACCATGCTGCAGAGCCTCACCGGGAGCAGTTTGTGATTCTCAGGGAGGGAATTGGCCAGCCTCTCTAATCCGTCGTAATCCTCCAGCATGTAGTAGCACTCTGCTAGCCTCTCCTGGTTCCGGCCCTGAAGGTAGTACTGCACGGCGTTGACCCTGGAGAAGCGTAGCAGCACAGCACGTCACGTCACATAGCATTCACTCACACATAATCCAAATTGCTCATTCAAATGGTAGGCGGGGAACTACTGCTGCACCCTTGCCCTGCACAGTTTTAGTAACACAACATCAAATGCAAACAAAAAACAAATATAAAAGCCAAAGCTAATATCTTAACCCCTTTTCATTTTGCAATTCTGTACACTTAAAGTATGTGTAAATGTATAAATTTATAAACTTTATAAACTCTTAGCTTTTAGCTTCATAAATTGGGGGGTGAGCCTGCAGTCAAAGCAGATACCATTTCTGTCTGTCGGCAAAGTAGTCCCCGATGGCGTTGTAGGCCTGCTCCAGCAGAGCATCGTCGCTGTCCCCAGAGCCTGTTTTCAACAGCTGCAGCACCCTGAACCAGTCCCCCAGCTTAATCCTCAGACTGATGGCCAGGTCCCTGCGCAGACCGACACGGAACACCACCCATCAGTACACAGAGGTCCCGCTCCAAGAGCCTGTCCCTGGCACACAGCCAGCTGCCAGGGGTTAACATGGCTCACTGAGACCCCCGCACATTTCACTGCGGTAAGACTGTGGGTGTCATTAAAGCACTGTACTTATTCAATTTTCCACATTGTAACCAAGAAGGGAGCTGATGCATGTTTGGGCTTGTCTTTCTATCTGCTGTCCGCTTCATGCTTTATCTGCTTCTTCTAAAATTCCTGACTTCCCCATGACAATTGTCCCAGCTATGACTAAAGACGAACAGATATGGTCCTAAGACTTATGGACTTGATGGTCGTGGTATAGTAAAAACAAAAATAATGCAATTCCATAATGCTTTTGTAACAGACCCATAAAAATCTATTTATCTTCATTTCTCCACATTGTCTACTGTGTAAGTGTAAGCGTTTATTTTCTGAGTAACACAGAGGACGGGCAGGAACCATGGCTCACCTGCGGTCCATGTCCAGGTACATCCTCTCCGCCTCCTCGAAGCGGCCGAAGTAGGCAGCCACCTCGGCCTGCTTCATGGACTCGCTCTGCAGATTGCCCAGTCGCTTGACAAACTCAATGCCCTGGTAGTCCTTGCAGCGCACAAAGGCCTGCTCAGCAGTCTTCAGGTCCAGCTTCTGCAGGGCCGCTTCTGCCAGCAGCCGCCTGGAGGGATCATGGGAGAAAAAGATAAGGAGTCCTCCCTCTACCAGAGACACACCTTGGTTTCCCTTGTCTAGTCAGGTTATGCAAGTTAACTTGTGGTAGGGCTTGAGTGGTGTTATGCTCATACTCACTGGTCTGGAAGTGTTGTTAGCCTGGTCTGACTCATTGAACCTGAATGGTTACACTTCTGTTCTTTTGTGCTAGAAGTACCTCTGGATAAGAGCATCTGCTAAATTAATGTAATATAATGTAACATCGGTAATGACCAACATCATGATGAAGCTCAGTGTGCTAACACCCCGAGGACCAAACAGACTCAGTGGCTGGGCCTACTTTGCTGGCCTCATTACAATGGAAGGTCCTCACTCTGTAAGCGAGTAGCTGCATTAGCGAGGGGCACCAAGGTTTCTGGGACTGCTACCACCGTGTGAAGCCAAAAACTGCATTTGCTTTCACCAGGCATTGTTGCACTAGACTGTTTTACAGGTTGCATCAGCATTGCCTCATGTGGAAGCAGTGAGTGGATGAAAGGCACTGACACACAGAGAAGGAATGCCGGTCCATATAATGTTACCCTCTAGAAGCATGGCCTAGACACATATATTCACTGCCCGCAGAGAGGCAGAGCAGGTTTATTTCTGACAGTCAACTGAATATGACCTCTGTCCTGGATCCAGTCTTCTCTAGACAGCAGGAAGCTCAAGGATAAGTGTGACTAGGGAGCTGTTTCTTTTTCATGACACTTTTGTAAACAAAGTGGCATGGAGATAGTCAAAGGGAACAGAGGGATATGTTGGATATGTTGGCAGCCAGGATTCCTGACCTCTGACCCCAGACTGGCTGTGCGTGACCAGGCCTGAACGTGCCTGCATTCCTCTCACTGCATCACCAAGAGTAGCCCAAACATGGCCCCTGACTTCTGTCACTGCCAGCATTGTCACAATCACACATACATACCGATACATACTTTCCAAACATTTCGTATTGTCTTCTATTATAAATCACGTGCAACATATGCAGTCTTCCAGCTCTGATATTCCTTTCGTATTCTGCTCTCCCTTTGACTTTTCCGAAGACAACATCATGTACAGTACATTAGCATTCAGGTCAATGCTATCAAAAAGCCTTTCACATTATCTTGGGGGTGGGAAATTTTGTGGATGATCTCCAAGGTTAAACATTTTAAGATTTTATGATGGATTATACTTAAAGGAATTACTGATCCATAGCAGTTTCTGCTCCCATACATCTCTGTGTTATTTGTCTTTGGCATATCAATCCTGGACATATGAGAGTTGCTGGTATGTGTGAAGAGCACGTGAAGTAGGCGCCTTAAAATATTCAGGGGTCGCTGCCGCTCATCCATTTTGCACCTTTCTTTTAGAGAATTCTACAGACCTCCCCCTCCCACCCCCTCCTCGCGTGTTCCCTTCCGCGCCACAGGACAGCGGGATGCGTAGCCTTTCCAGAAAGTCCCAAATTCCGTTGTGTGCTGTGAGAATTGACACAGGGAGCCCAAATCCACCGCAGGCCACAGAGAACTGGCATCAATCACCTCTGCGCTTCCAAAACAGGGTAATAAATTCTTAGCCCTGTCCACCAGACACAGAGCTCACTCATGTGCTGTTCCAATTACAGGTACGTGCTCCTTGATGGAAAAGCAGGAACGGCAAGGCCCTGCTTCATGCATTCAACATATATCAGTTTTTACTCATACTAGTCATATTACTTACACTTATTCATTATTAAAAATAAATCTACATACGCTTTGAGTTTTACATTTCAAAATTTTTAAAATGCATATGAAATACTGGAGTGCAACATTTATGTATATTAGGAGCAGGTTTGATTTGTCCTTGTGGAGAAGCACGTGACGCCTCCTGGGGTGAACATGAATAATGCTCCCCTTTTCTCTGAGGTCATCACCATCACTGTCACCATCATCGTCATCATCATTGTCATCACACAGACCATAAACCTGCCATGGTCATGACCTTCCCACCTCCATGCTCAATGTAAGTTTCAACAAATACATTCTGTGTGGTCAGGTTCCGTGGGTGGTCAGGTGAAGTTCATCGCATGTGAACCGAAACTGGCTGAATGGACCTGTCTGTTCATTCATTTCCATGAGGTTGCCATACGGTACCAGTCAAAAGTTTGGACACACTTTTGTGTCTTTATTTTTATCATTTTCCACATTTTAGAATAATAGTAAAGACATCAGAACTGTGAAACAACACAAACGGAATTATGCAGGGACCAAAAATGCATTTTAAAACTCTTAAAAATCTTATATTTTAGAGCCAAAAAATATTTTTTTTAAATTAAATTTTTTTGGAAAGAAATTTATACATAGGCATCAACTTCATGATTTATATTTGTCTAAGAAAAAATGCAAGCATTTAAGCATAAGTCTGTAGATGAAAATGTCTTTGAATGCATGTTTCCCATTATCTTAATCAGGTGTGTCCAAACTTTCAGTAGTGTACGTTGCAGGGCAAAAGCCTTGGTAACCTCATAGTCTTGTGGTTACAGGAGGTCTGAGTACGGAAATGGCATTTCATGGCTAAGCTTCCAATTGTATTGTTGGGTCTCTTATTTATGTCAGAGAATGTAAAAACATTGTTTAGTGTGTGTATTTAATAAATTTCAGTTTTCTGGAAGAATTCACACCCAAAAAAAGCTTTTTAAAATTAATTTTGTTTAACCAGTGTGAGTCACCCCATTGTCTTTTTTTCCTTCAGCAGGGTAACTGATTTTGGATTTGGGATTTTTTTGCAAGAGCACATCTAAACTGTTCAGCCAATAGCACCAATGGAGGTAAATTAAAAAAAAAAAAAAAAAAACATAAAATAAAATAAATGAATAAAGAGGAATGACAGGTGTCCTAAGCTCTCCAGACACTGAGATCACTGATTGCACATGTGCAGATGACAGATGTGTTTACCAGAGTCTGGGGTGGGGGTTATCTTCAATGAACTGGGAGGCATCCTCAATCCCCACTTTCTCTATTAGCGCACGGCTGTCTCTCAGCGAACGGATCTCAAAGTTGATCAGGTAATCTTTATTCGGCCTCTCTGGATCCTGGAATGACACAGATCAAAGAGAACTGCGCTAAATGATCCAGTAACACAGACAACTGTTCACCCAACACATTACAACTGCAAACACATCACATACCATCACTAACATTTAAAAATATGGAGTTCAAGTATGGGTAGAGCAGAAGCTCTGTTAAAGGAGACAGAAAATTCATTTAAATTAGATCCTAATAATAAAAAATATTTCCTGAAAATATGCCTTTCTTATACTACTACAACTACTACCATTACAAGTGCTGGTACTAGTGCCAGTACTAGTAATACAACAAACTATTAGCATTACTATTGCTACTATTAATGAAGCTATACTGCTAAGATTAATGGAGCTACTTCTGTTAATAACAGTAAGATAAACAGTTTACCTTTAAAATCTCATCCAGCAGAACAGACTTTATTTCCAGGTCTTCAAAGTTGCATATATATCCAGATGTCTGGATTGGTTCCTGTATAAGGGACAATCAGCAGGTGACATGATGGCCAAAGTAAATATGCCCATGAGAGAAAATAGTGTTCATGCACTTTACTGGGTTAAATGTGCACACTAGTCAGAGGAAGCGCACATACAATCTCACACTGTAAACCACGGGAAATCGTTTTGAAAAATGTAGTTTCTGGAATTATTTTGAGGTACACACCTGTTTCAAAATTACTGGCATTTTAGAGTGCAATCCACTTATAATGCAATACACTATTGAAAAAGTGTATTTCTTTTTGGATTTGCTAGTAAGACTTAGTAAATTATCTGATTTACTAAGTCATTTGAGTAAATCATGCATTGAAAATGAATAGTCAAAGATCAAAAATTTCTATTAATTATAACAATCCGTGGCGTAGTTCTACACATATACAAAAGTTGCCAAGAGCATAAAACCTTTCACACATACTGAATGCAGTATGATAAAAACTTCTTGATCTCTTCACATGCCAAAAGGCTGAGTGCAGACCTTTTATGGATGGACTCCCTGCAGCACATTCACTGGTGATCATATTGAACATTCCTCAGAGTGTTTACTACCAAAGCTCAGTGAAGCTGCACAGTGTGCGTTTTGTCTGGCAGGCTGGATGAAAGCACACAGCAGCATCTGATGGAACCACAAGGCCTGCTGTTCCAGGATGCTCTCACCTCAGGGTCCAGGTTCCTGAAGACATACATCCTTGTCTTTTCCATCATGGCGAACAGGTCAGGGTTGTCATTGGCCCACTGCATGTCCCACACGTCTTTGCGCTCAAACTTCAGCGGGTCCCCTGCGGCCGCCTGGCTCCCCGAGCTGTCCGTCACAGCGCGGGGCTCCAGGTCGAAGAACGTCAGCACCCCAGTGATGTCGATTATCGCCAGACGACTGGAGAAAAGGGCAGCAGAATTCACAACAGAATTCAGAAATCACGTTGTCATTGATTGTATTTTTGCTACAATTGTGTGGCTCCTTACATAGTTAAAGATCATGCCTTTAATAGTCCAAGATGTGCAAGTTGCACTACATTATTCTTCCACACAATACTGACAGGTGAGCCTAGTACCCTATTAACTAAATGCGTCAATGCAAGTTCTTGTGTAAAAAAAGCAGCCAACAGTAGTGTTACTTTGAAAAGCAAGTGGACATGGCTGAAGGCATGTGGCTTACCTGGAATTGCAGTTAAGTGAGAGCTGGTAGGCCCTGTAGTTCAGAGAGTATTTCTGCACCAGTCCTACATTGGGGAGACTGTACCTCTGAATAGTGCCAGACTCTCTACCCTGGGGAGGCCAACATCAGACATACACTGTAATCTCATCAAATACATCACTCATAACTAACAGGACAAATGTACAAGTGACCCTCCCACAGCCAGAAAGCAAATATACATACATGTCTCATTTTCATCTTTCTTCCTTCGCTAAGAATATATTTCAAAACCACTCACTACAGGCAGTAACATTCACCATACAAACTTGTAGATAAACAATTCACTTTTTAAATCATCTCAGGTGAAGCATCAATAAAATATGAAAGATAATCATGTCAATATGGAGTGTTGCATGAAATATAGTTGCAAATATTGACAAATACATACCACAATAAGAGTTTTGTCTGTTGCTGTAATGCAGCAGATAGGATCTCTGGTTGCCTAAAATAAATGGACAATTAATTGAAAAAATTCCACAGGAACTGTATTAAGAGAAGAGACCTTCATGGCAGTGTAAATGGTTTTCTCTGAGTGGAACCACAGTGTGGACAGGTGATCTGAATGTGTGATCTTGTTGTTAAAGGAAGGTAGCCATTTGTTTCCAGCCACAGAAAATCTAGCATGAAAGGGAAATATTAAGCCCTTGTCAAATATTAAACTACCTGTCAACCAACAAGAGCGTCTCACAGCCAGACTCTGAAATCTGAGCAAACACTTATCATCTTCTTCAAATCACATCCATTAATGGGGGAATCTGAGTGCCATCACCGCTACTAAACAAGGTGTGCTTGTGTTTTATGCTTTCCAAATGACACTCACGGTGAAGGCCTTCCCGAAGTCCAGTGTTCCATCTCCGGTCCCTGAGGGAGAGTCATCGATGTGATACACCCTGTGGTGGGGTGGCGTGGGGTGGAGGGGGACAAAGGAAGACACAGATAGGGGAAAGCTAGTGCTCAAATACAGCCCTGGCAGAACACCAAGTCCTGCAGACAACCTTTGCATGATCCATCACCATTTATTAGTGCTCTGCAATGAACAGTAATGGTTCCCTGCCAAAGATTCTGCTCACGTTGACACAGCACACAGACACCACATGTTCTCAGGTATCATGGACGTTTCTTCACAAAATAAATGCTGACATTGCATAATAAAGAACAGAAAGTGAAGCCAAAATCTACAATGATGAATGAATGAGACATAAATTCAGTAAAAATTAGACTGCAGTGACAGAGATGCTCTAGGGTGATTTCTTGTATTCGCCCAAACAGATATGGGTCTATGTGCCTACTCCAATTTGATGCCAATATTTCAGGACACAGGAACGAGGAAAACATACATTACTTGACTGTAATGTCGGGAAATCAATTTGAGAAAGATGGAGGATGAAAACGTAAATGACTCCAGCTTACTCCCACTGCCCTATTTGTTTCATTATTTGTTGAATATAAGCAAGCAGATATAAAAAATCTGCAAAGTTGCATTATTCCAATAGAAAAGAATCAAATTGACATATTTTATTAATATTATTAATCTGTAACATTTCATCCCATTTATTTGTTTTGTGACAAACTCTGCAGTATAGTATTTGAAGCATGTAACAAAACCCAATACTTGCTAAGCTTATTCCAACTCATGCCCATACGTCAAATGCAGAATTCACCCAAAACTGCCCCTGATGTGTGTGAGCTAGCCAACATATCGGTGCATCCTTTGCAAAAGTTAAAGATTTAACAAGTAAAGGGGTATCTGAATAGGTCACACTGCAGCTGAAAGTATTTCAAATGGCTCTGTAAATTCACCCATGCTGCAGCATGAACGTGAGTGTACTGAACAAATTAACGAGGCGTGCAGGGCCGTCGCCTCACTCCCTGCCGCTCTGATTTACTCAGTCCATTCGCCTGCCGCTCACCTCTCCCTGCCCTCCTTCCTGGTTTTGGCCACCTGGTTGATCTCCAGGGCAGTCAGCTTCTTCGCCACGCGGTACTGCCAGGTGTAGAAGGCCTCCTTTGACGCGGCAATCACGTGCGTCCTCGTCATGGTGACGAACAGCGGGTCTGCGGAACGGCAAGAACGAAAGCACACCCGTCATCGGGGAACTGACTAAACGGTCTGCTGCTTGTGCAAATACAGGGCAGGGGAGGAAAGACGTTTTCCAAGCTGGAGGAATGTTCAGGATCAATATCCTTCAATAAAAAAAACCCCAAAAGATATGAAGTAAACCTTGGCATGCAAAACATCATTTTTAATAAGCATCTGCTTTTTACTTTTCCCCCAATATGTACAAATATCTGACTATTTCAAAAGGAAATAGGCTAGAAAATGAAATGTGCCCCCCTGTTTACTTTGTTGAGTTCAGTGAGTTTTAACATGCAGGCTCCCAGGATGACTATACTTTCAAGACAAGAGTCTGCTGCCTTCAACTGTATCGAACTGAGGTGGCAGGAAGACGCTGCAACTACAGCGGACCTGGCTTACCACACGGTGAAGGAATTTTACAGGATGTCTGCGAAACGGACACACAGTCCTATGGGTCGGTTTACTACAGCCCCATGAAAGGTCTGCTTGTTGCAGAGCGAACAAGGCGAGACTACAACGGACCCTTTGAAACAGCAGTGTTTGTCTTCCTGCCGTCACGGGGAGGGCCGAATGTTTAGCTTTTCAGCACTGAAGGATGACGGGTACATGCGCGGGGAGAACTGAACAGGGCCAACCATGTCTGAACGGAGTAGCAGGTGCACGGAAAACATCAAATAAAATACAATGAAACAAATTAACAAAGCACATGTTGACCAACGCATTTGCAATATGTCCTGGCTGAAGGAAATCCTGAAGACTGAGCGAGAAAGACCACCTGCGCTGACACACCCAAACCTTCAGATCCCAAGCAATGTTACTCACCGATGTCGATGTACTTTGAGTCCAGTGGTGTCCCAATGGAGTTGCACAGCACCAGGACGTACTACGCAGAAGGCAAAGCACAGCAGCGTCATCGATTTGCTTTAGTGTTAAAAGACACAAACAAAGAGGCCCATTTCAAGTACTAAATCATGCATTCTGACCCATGGGAAATTTGGGGCGCTATTATGCATAGACGATTACATAACGCTCTCAGCCTCTCTTCCCTTTCATTTCTAAAGGACCAAGCTCAACAGCACAATAACATCCTAGCATTTAGAATCACTCACACAATTAAAAAGACAAAAACACTTTTGCCGCAGCATTTAGGCGGCCCATTAGACTGAGCTCCTGCTTTCCTTCTGTCAGACCTCTTGTATTCAATCCAGTAGATATATTACCAAGCTTTACTTGTCCCCTCTGTGCATTTTAGATATCCAGAGTGTGTTGTCCATAAAATCAGTACCACCACTAAAGTTGGTGTGCAGGACAACCTACTCCTGCTCTGTGGGTAGTGGGTATAACAAAAGATGAACCATTTAACATTCTGAATAACAAAGAGAACGACACACTGAACCACACACAATGACAGGGCAGAGGAAAACATCATTTCTGGAGGAAGTACTGTACCGTAGCGGTCACTGCCTCTGCTTCAGCATCCTCCTGTGCAGCAGTGAAGTGAACACACAAAGTCGCAATAAGACATGAACATAAGCAAGACTCCCTGTTTCATACCACAGCTGTTTCTGTATCACTTTTGTACAGTGAAGAACACAGCAGAGAGGGAAACCAAACACAGCTTTGCACCCTTCAGTCTGTCAGTGGCCTGTTACCAAAGTGAATAATGAGGAGAGGAGGTTTCTTCCAGGGCAGATTCCACCTAGCGTCTTTGGCTTTGTGTCATTCACTCCCTAACCACCCTCACTGCAGATCTGGTGACGTCATTAGGGGTGAGTACAGCTGCTTTACCTGAGGAGAGGTTAATGACAGGTTTACCTGGGGGTGCGAGTCATCTGCTTTGGTGGCCAGGATGCAGAAGTCCCCACAGGTGGTGATGGACAGCAGGCTCCTGACGTACTTGACGTACTTTTCATTGTTCTTGGTGTCCCAGAAGACCACGCAGTACTCCATGCGGTCCGGGCGGGTGTAGGCGTACACCACCGTGTTGGAGCAGTACCCCCACTAGAAAAGAGGCAAGCATGGGAAGGAGTCAATCTAAGCAAAATTCTCCTGTGCGCTCTACCTTCACTTGTTATCACCCAAAACTCACAATGCTGCTGCTGAACAGCGCTCTTTGCCTCTTTAATTGTACCCCTGCACAGCAGGCAAGGGAGAGACCAGATGAACCAACGAAAAGCAAGTGAAGTGCAGCAAGCAGTGCAAGTGCAGCAATGTAACAAACTGCCATGTTCACTTAGCTCAAAACTACAGAATTACAAGATAAGATTCCCGGGAGCATGAGCTACCTTACAGAAAGCAGCAACATGAAGCGTAGTGATGATCATCTTTTAAATGTTATTTCGTTAACACTGCATATCAGCAGCACCTGGTCCAGCACCAGAGAAAAGACACAATCTTCCACACTCGGAATGAGAGGCCTGAGGATCCCCGACACCGAGGGGTTCCCACTCCCAGACACAGCTGTCACAGCCAAACGCCCTCTGCAGCACACGGGTCAATGAAATACAGTGACAAGATGGAGAACTATCCTCGCACAGCATAATTAAACAACACGATGTTTTAATCACAGCTCCCAGCAATTCATGCGCCTGGAATACGAATGAAGCAACATGACCTGAGGTCAGCAGTATGCAGATTCATGGAGTTGTGATGGATATTCACTGACAGCCTTTTGAAAAGTAGAATTAATCAAATAAACTGAGTGAACAAGTGACGTCTCTAAAAAAGAAAAAAAAAAAAAGACTGGTCTCATCTGAACAGTGACAAAAGACCTCTCTCAAATCTCACTGCTGTCCCCAATACATTTCTACATCTTTTAACCTTCAAGGCTCTCATACTTTCACTGAAAACAGTTATTGAGGCATTTGTAAGTCTCAAGAGTCTAACATTCTGATCACTGGCATATAAGCATCATGAATACACTTATGAAATAGAAGGTTTTTAAATTTGCGTCAAGATGACAGCCACTATACAAAGGCACTGGGTGAGAAAAATTGCTGTGATTCTATTGGAATTGTGAGGACAGTGACAGCCTTCAGGCAGGTACGGCTGCCCTAATGACATGACCAGGAGTTCCTCTGTGAGAAAATGAGGTCAGTACATTCCCATAATGCCTAGTCAATGACACAATTTCAGGTTTGTTCGGGACACTTGTGATGGAAAGCAGAAACATGGGAGAAAAGGTCGTAATCGTCCATTAAGTTTTAAAGGTTCAGATAAAGGTTGATAGCTGTCAAACAGGGCACAGAGCCTATTGTTTGACAACATGTTATTTCCTCTGGAAGGATGCATTATTGATTTAAAGGCTTTCTCAAGCTGTTGCTTTTGGCGGATATTCTGGGTCCAAAGTGTCTCTGGAGATGTTCCTGGGAAGTGCATTAGGACCCTCACAATGGAGCAGATTGTCATAGTAAATAAAGCATATTCTGTTCGGCTGAGCTCTTTAACAGAACATTGCGAGTGGCACTACACCTTTTTTTTTACTCTCACTACTTAGAATACAGAGATACTCTAACAACTGACAAACCTCAGCTCCTGCTGTTAACATTTTCAGCAGTCCATTTGCAGGCATGCCAGGGGATTTCCAAGCAAATCCTTGCTGTATTTAGAGGAGTGTGCACTGAAACCATAGTTGTTACTGGTATAGATTCACTAATGAAAGGTATGCTGCAAAATCCTCCCAACAGAAATAAACGTGCCAGTTGGTGTAATGTTCCATCCAGGTTATGACCCTAAAGCAACAAGAGGATTATGTTGTTTCTTAAGTTCTATATTACTCATATTAACAACTGGTGATTTTGTATTTACATTCCTTGAATTAACAATACAGTGAAAGGTGACCACAATTACCCTTTCACCTCAGAGCGATTATTTAAATTACCTTGTAATCTGGCCTAATGTTGGCAAAGTAAATGAAGGAGTCCACAGCCAGACCTATTCTTAGTCCTCCGCCTTCCCAGGACACCGCAGTCATCTGTTTCCCAGGAACTTTCAGGGTCCGTAAATGCTGCCACAGAAAGAATGAGGAAATTATAGCTCACTGAGGCCAGTATTCAAGGGGTTAGCTCCATTGTAGGAAATTTTATATTCCTGAAATAATGTGTGAAATTGCTGGCATATCCACTCCCTGTATCAGTTAAAGACTAGCCCTAGAGGGTACACAGAAAAGTGTTCTCGCTGCACTTGCTTTAGTGCAGTCAAACCAAGTCTTTACTGGCAGGGAACCCCTTCATGTAATATTTGTCAAGATTTTTCTTTTTCATTTGTTTTCTCTCAGTGTGTTGGTTTGACAAACACAACTAAATGGCATTTTGAGTTTTAAATCAGAATTCAACACAAATAAGTTTCACAGTAAAGACATCTATATTCAAGAGCCTGAATATGTGCATAATATTTAATTTTTACAAATAAATTCTCATACCGTGAAAATAGCCTGTTTGGTGAACCCATTTGATGAAGTTCTATAACCTCATGAAAGTGAAAATCTGCTATTTGAGTTGAGTAATATAAACTCATCATTAACCAGTAAGGAAGGTTTTTTATTTATTTTTTGAGACATTATGACTCAAATGGCTCCACATGAGTTCAAAGAGCCCACAGAGATTTTTTTGAGTCCAGACCTCCTTCGGTTGAAGAAATAATTTTTTTTTTTTTTATAAATAAACAAATTCAAACTTATGACCTTCTGTCCAGTGTTGAACCTCACCATCACACGTCCATTGGGGAACCTCACCACGCCTGTAGGTCTTAGTAAGTAAGTAACCATTAATCATTTATTTGTCCACCTGTTACAGTCAGGCTCTCATGACTGTACAGAGAGTGTACAGGACAAACCTTCACCTTGCTCTCAGAAGCCACATGCTTACCTCTCCAAATGGGGTGTAGAACTGCACCACATTCACATCCTTGTCCATGGAGACAGCCTTCTGTGAGCCAGCCACTGCCAGCACGCTACCACACTGGTTCCACTGGATGCTGGCCACGTTCATGCCAGTGTCAATCAGCACTGGGTCTGCACCATAGGAAGAAGTGTGACACGCTCCTTATCCACCAGCAATAACCAAATAAAATTTTCCATATTTTCAAAATGAATGAAATGAATGCTATTAATATCTTTTTATTTTGTGTAAACTGAGACTCTAAACCCAGCCTACTGGTTTTGCAGGCGTCCTGTCACTGTAGTCTACAATTACATCAGCACATGCGCAGCTGAACAATGATGCTAATTGTAAGGCCATGTGACACAGCATCACATCAAATAAACATTGTAAACAACATGAGTAGCATTAACCCAAAGTTTACAATAAACTTTAGGCAAGAATGTTATATTATCTTGTAACTGACCCACAGCCCTAAGCATCATACATCATGACATACATGACCATATAAATGAAAAAAAAAGATATTTAGATTATCTGGTTGTGAAGACACTGCTGTGTTCTCAGACTGAATTTTATTTTGTTATCAGTTTTGTGGATACAAACGACGCCTAGGGGAGGACACTGGAGCAAAGTGGAGTAATGTAAAGTCTGGAGGAGTTGACTGCTGATTTATGGACAGGTTAACATCACACCCACACTCCCCAGGACTCACTTTCATCATTCTCATAACGCATGATCTGACACCTTCCATTATCGAAGCAGATTGCCAGACAAGGACAGTCAGGTTCTACGTAGCCCTCTGTTCCCGGGTACCAGTGGATCCCAGCGATGCTGACGGCCCCAGTGACATTGACCAGACAGTTCACAGTCATCTTCACCTGTAACACAAGGTATCGAAGGGAGAAGCATATTGAGGTGTGAGTTTGTATGACATTGCTCAGACAGAAGAATCTAAGGCTGCAGAACGAGCTGGACTAAAGGGTCTGTTCTTGTTGCTATACTTTCTCATGTTTCTATAAACCTGAAAGCTATGCCGCACCTAAATTCTACAGGCGATTAGCTATATTGTTATAAGTACTGATTAATGCCTCAGAGCTTACAATGAAATTCCCCTGGTTGTCATATATGTGGATTTCTCCATTGGCCATTCCAAAAAGGAGGATCTTGCTGTCAGGTGACCAAGCAACATGTGCCAACTGAATTCCTTTGAGTTCCTTTCCCCAGATCCTGTTACCTGTAAGGCACAATCAGGCATAAGAGATGTTCCACTCCAAGACCATCACATTTTTCCTGGTCAGCCCAGAAAAACCAGAGAGGGAAAGAAAGATGGCCAAAGGCAATGGACTGGTTGGTCCTTTTAAATTTTTACACAACTTTTATGAAAAAGTTATACTGATTTTAAGAGCATGATGGGGAACCAAAACTTTAGCCAACTAAAACAGCAGACTGGCCACAACTTACAGGTCCTGGTCCTTTCTGTATTTTTAATTTCTTGAGCATGTTGACATTTTATTTTACTATTTTTTTTGTTTTTCTTGTGAATTGTTTTCGCTGTGCCACGCTTTTATTTCTTTTATCTTGTCTGTGAAGTATTTTGGGCTACAGTGAGTTGTAGGAAAAGTGCTACATAATTAAAATGCATTATAGCATTATTACTATTGACCCCAACGGGACTCTTCCTTGCTTCCTGACAAAAACAGGCATGCACCATTAAAAACAAACAAATACATAGAGAACAATTTTCTATCAAAAATAAAACAATTAAGTGACCAGGTTATCTAAAAGCGAAACGCTGCTCCTGGCATCCTCACCGTCCACCGATCCCACGATGACTGCTCCATCCTCGTACACGATGCAGATCTTCTGGCCATCTGCATTCCAGCTCATGCTCCGGACCACAGACTTGTTCCTGTTGTTGATCATCTCCTCATACCAGGAGCCTGTGCGCACAAAATCAGACTGACATAAGATACAGACTGAGAGAACACATGCAGGCTGCTTGACACTACATTCTACAAACGCTCATACACACATCCCATCAGTGCTTTGAACCCAGAGCAGAATACAATGCAACAATATACAGTAATATAAACAGATCAGGACATTTATTAGGCATTGGATTAAAAACTGTAGGAGAATAAACACTGAAGATATTCATTATTGCTATGGTGTAGTGCTGTGTTTGGGTTTAGCAGCTAACCTGTGAGCTAATATTTTACAATAAACTGACATTAAACCATTGAATCAAAGTATCTTGTCCTGCTGCGTATGCAGGTATGGCACCTTTGTAGAGCATCCAAACGATGATAAGGCCATTCTGGTCACTGGTAGTGAGTTTCTGGTACTGCTCATTCCATGTCACAACCTGCACAGCACCTGTGCAATGCCACACACCACAAAAACACAAAAAAAAAAAAATCATTGCAATTTTTCACAGATCCCCAGCTTCGCAACTACAATCCTATCTCCACAGTATACTTGCACAAACAGAGAAACCTTACTTACCACTGTGGCCTTCAAGTGTCTGGTTCATTGACAGGTTGCTCGGTGCTGCAAGCCCTTTTAGTTTAGCATCATCTACAGAAGAGATAAGATGGACACCCTCCAAATGTTGGTAGTCACAGCACGAAAGGACACAAGTTTTATTTTGTTTCCTTTTTACAACATCAATAAGCACAATAAGACACCTGTTTGCTTACATTTTGTATTTGCTACTTACTGTAGCATGTTAGCACAGATACCCAGAATAAACCCAAACAAAGAACACATCCTCAAATCTATCATGGTTACTATCATGGCTACTGTTTGCACACTACTTGACTGTTATTGCTTTGCTGTTAGTTTTCCTCAAGGAATGATGACACATCATTCCAATAAATAGCATATTTTGGGAATATACGCACTTTGTAGCTTTAAGACTTTTGGAAACAAGCACACAGAACCACAGGCAGTCAACATTCATGAGAAAATATACAGAGATGAATAGAAAAAAGTTTTACTAATAACTACAATGTGAGCATTTGCAAATACCTGTGTGACATCCTCACTAACATAATCAACATCAATTTCAACCAGCCAGTGGAAAATCAGAGTAATTATCCACATGAAGCTGTATGCTCCCCAACATGGCCTATGAACTTGACAGCATAGATGAATGCTGTGCTCCCAAGTTCTCCATCCATGTGCAATCAGCTGGGACTAAGATGGTTTAAATGGCCAGCACGTGTGTAACAAAATCCTTCAAGCTGCTTGAGCCACAGTCATTTTCACAGAGAGCAGTGCAGCTCTGCTCCTGACACCATTGTACTCCACGCCAAGCACCAGCGCCCTAGACTGCAATTAGGCGTTTTAGAAACATATGGATTTCCAGACTTTGTTGTTAGGCCTCAAATCTGTATCACATGGGTTCTGTTGTGATATTGCATAACTGATTACATAATTGAGAAATACAGTGCAACATGTGCAATTATCCGAAAATGAGGATGGTTAAATTAGAGAGGAAAGCTGTACTACAAAGTCGTCAGAGCAGAAAGTCATCTGACTGTTTCTTTTTATGGCTAGAAGACACCAAATACAATACATGGATACTAATTATGAGAAATTTCTCCTTTCTGCTTCCAACATTTCTGGCAAGCACAAGGTGTGAATATATGTGATCATTACTATTTTTTGTAAACAAAAAAACAAGTAACAACTAACAACATGCAATTATTTGTGCGCTACAGAAATGAATAACAGTACTTCAGTTTCATGAGAACAAACATCCCAATCTGGACAGTGCAGTGTTGCAAGATTTGCATGCTTTGCACTACCTGCACACTTGCATATCTTTAATTAAATTATATGTTTGTTAAGTCAGTTTGTTAATCGGTTTGGAGTCTGTAGATGTCACTAGTTTACGCTAATCGCTGGGGATGCAGAGCCAATGGAACCCTGAGGGGTTCAAGGGTCACTCACCTGTCTGGGTTTCCAGCTTCAGGACTTTGAGAAGCCCGTCTTCGCCTCCACAAGCTATGAACCCTTGGTCTCGGTTCCAAGAAACGCATTTCAGCTTTATGTTGTTTGGGATAGCAATCTGCAAGAAGTGGGCCGAGTTCAACATTCAGTTCACGGTAACTTCTTATCAAAAACAGCAGTAAGCTTTCTCGATTATAATTTGAGCACATGGGAAACGTCAACATATATCACACAAAATCAAAATAAAATATAAAATGTTGTCGTCTGCTAGCTACATAAATTTAGCATCAGACTTATCTAGCACAGCTGGCACTATGCTAATAGCTTTACACTGTGGACAGTCGGCTGGATGCATGATAAACTAATTCTTGGTGGTAGTGCGGTAGCAAATGTTCATAATAATAAACACTATAGCATCTAGCCAGCAACCGCTAACTGATAGCGTTTCTGGGCAAAACGGCTAGCTTATACTGGTAGCTGGCTCTGGCTCCCTGATGCTGCTTGTTGCTAATCCTAGCTAGCAAGATAGCATCACTGGCATGCACAATAAACGTATTCAGAAAACAGATATGAAGGCTTTTCCATACATAATGGCACGTTTTTTTTAGATAATGATGCAAGCCAATCGCTAAATCCTTACCTTTTTACTGAGGTAAATAAACATGTTTTCTGCACACGGAATGGAAATTTGTTCATATATTAACGTTAACTAACTAGCTAGCTACGCTAGCCACCTAGCAAGATAGTTAATTTAGCCTGTAATGTCTTTGATGAATTATATTGTCTAATAGCTAGCTGGCTACATAACGTTAGCTATATCGACCTTTTTCCAGATATTTCGCACACAAACCAGTTTTATGTTGTAAAGAAACTGTAATGTATTTTCAAAAGGCAATGAATTATCCAGTAGCTTTGAAATTCTGGTTGCGCAGGCATAAGTTTCGTATCCCAAAGCCGTTCCCTTGGTTTCTTGGCAACCACAAACCGGAAAAGGATCACCAAGCACTTCCTCTATCGTCGTGATGGTGTCTGTAGTCTTTTTTGTGCTTTAGGTAGGGAGAGGGTGGACACGTCGAAGGGTTTGGACAAAAGTGCTACCCATGCGCTAATATCTCTTGTCATACCTTTGATGGGCATAAATATATTGGAATTAATTACTGGATCATTCCATTTTTCTCTTTGTAAACTATCAGTTTTGTGATTGTGATCAAGGCAATGTATTCTTAGAATGAGAGTGGATGAATGACAACCGATAGAAAATGTGTCTTTTTGTGCATTTGTCTTTTCATTCTGGATGTATCCAACTATCTGGATGAGCTCAAATTTCAACTGGCACATTTGAGAAAAAATGTCTTATTGCAATTTTTGTTAATGATAGATCCAGCTCAGATTATGTTATATGTAAACAATGTACGTGGTCTTAGGGTGTTTGTTATGCAGGAAGTTTATTTCTTAATATATCACTTATATCACTTAATAAAGCCACAAATTTTACTGACGAGTATCAAATGTCACTTACTAGACTGCAACTATTCTAAAACATTTTGCATTCCACTACCTTTTTAAAAGTACCTGTATGTTAAGTGTTTGTGAATGTTTACATAGGCTAATGTTAGGTTAACCATTTCAAACATTTTGATTTCTTTTCTGCTATTAGTGATGTAGTTTAGATGTAGATGTAGTTTTGTGCAAGATGCTGGGAACATTCACATGTATTGCATCATTCTATTGGAAATAAAAACTGATGCTTTTTAGAGTCTTTTTTCTCATTCGCAGTAATTGTTTATTGTCACATATACAATTTTACAGGTATCCAAAATAGAATACAATATTATTTTAATGTACACACACTGCACATACATTTCAAGCTTTCCCTCCTTTTAAATAAACAGTAGGCCATTTGGAATTTGCATGGAACTACTCATGTTTTTACAAAGTAAAAGGAAACCAGATTAATTTACAAATGCAGGACCAAATATAAAAAGGAAATTGGTTTAAAAATTATTCATTACAGGTTCTATGATAAAAGTACAAATTTCAATTTAGATGAGTTTCACCTATCAGCAAAACATTGAAAACAATACAGACATTGCACATACTAGTTATGGTAGTAGGTGAGCTTAGTCTGATGGGTAAATACTGGATGGACATCTCATGCAGCAGTGTTATGGGCTCCAAGCAGGAATGAAGAATCTTGAGATACATCAGCCTTGATGGGCTTCGCTGTTTGTAGTCCAATGAGATGATAATGTCCATTAGCACTGTGGTGAGCGAATAACACGGCAATGTGTGGCGGAATAACACACTGCCACAGTCACTGGGAGACATTACAGCAACAGAAAGCTCTGGAATGGCATAAATTTAATGAAAACTGTAGCGAAGTTAGCTGAATTAGTGAGCTCACAGATAAAAGGACATTTCCCAGCATTCCTGAGGAGAAGGGGGTGTAGTCTCCTCTAGTAGCGGGCCAATCTGCCCTCAAACTCTTGAACTTTCTTTGTGATGTCATCTAGTAAAAAACTGTCAAGGAATTACAAGTTTTTTATTGATACAGAAGTCATGATACCGTCATTCATGTGCATTTTCAAGCATGTGTACTACAGGATTGTGTGGAGATCCTTCTCACAATGAAGCAGGCTAAGAGTTACGTATAAATTTGCTGAATTGATGTGTTAGCACAGCTAAGGCAAATCTCTGAGAGGCTTAAATTCAGGGAGAGTCACCCAAATATGAAAATCCTCTGGAAAATAGCTCTGTAAGAGTCATATACTATCAATCACACACTTCCCCAAAATTAAATTTTGAAATGCTCATAGAATTTTGAACAACTTCAAACTCATTTCAACAGTATCAATCATGGTTTTAATAAAAACCTTGTGTGCTTTTCAAGATGCGCAATGTTTATTCCTTTCACAAGATCTACCTATTTATGCTCTGGTTTAATCAACTGGAATTTTCTTTGAAATTCTTCATTGAAATTGCACCACTATATGATGAGACAAACCTAGTCAAAAATAGCTCTGGAACAGTGGTCTAACAAAGAGACTAGAGGTAATGGGCTGCTTTCACTGAGAAATGAAAGGATATTTTTCTTGGTCAGATCCTCAACGGTGGACTGCATCTTCTTCTGGAAGGCTACCTGGGCCTCACACTTGCAAGGGTCTTCAACCACCTCTGCTTTCACCTCAACTGAAAGAGGCAAAGAACATTCCTGATGGCATCACAGGTCCCAAGTAACAATTCATATTCTCACAGCATATCTGTAACATTACAAAAAGGATAAAATGATCCCACAACATCACAACTGTGCTGGGAAAGCATTAGGTGGAACCTCAATTCAATACTGTGCTCCCAGACAGTAAGTAAAGGAGTTGTAAAACAGCAAAGCCAGCTATGAATCAGTAGAATTGCAGGTGCACTGCAGCACAGCACGTTAAATCATCACAGAAATATGGCAGCTCTAAATCAATAAGAGATTGCACATGAGAGAATTAATAATCATGACAGCTGAATGAAGAACAGGCCAACAATTAAGTCAGGTCTCAGCAAAGTGGTTGTTGATTTGATAGAACCTTTTCATGATCTGGGTTAATACTGGTCTCCTTTTTCCACAATGAAGTCAATAGCAACGTTTGTGATTCGCCGCCCAAAAAAACATTGGACGCTCATTTTTATTCTTTTGGAGCATGAAACAAACCAGGGAGGTGTGGTCATCATACAGCTTGGAATTCCATGCACATCAGATCAGCACAACAACAGGTCAAAGTTAGCCAAAGCGAGGTCACAAGATGCTTGATTTTCTCTTCTTTCAGGTGCCCTCATCTCTTCGGCCCTCGTCTGAGGGCTTTTCACAGAAGAAGTGCGTGCTGTAGGCCCCTGTGTGGCTCCATCCATCTCCATTACCAGGAAAGAACTTGCTCTTTGCAGTCATGGCTATGGAGTTCATAGGACTGACATTGGTCGGGTAAAAGTAGTGGTCACAGTCAGATCACTGAGGCTCCAGGAGCTCCTTCTCAACTGCCTTACCCACAGCAGGCATCTCCACCCCTGTGGACAAACAGCACAAGACATGCATTTCTCAGGTAAAGCCTGGGCAGCCGTGACCTTCTCTTTCACTAAAACAATACTATCAATTGTTGGAAAACAAGAGTATACAAACAACATTCAGCTGGACCAGCAGCAGGTGAGCAGGGCCTACTTTTAATTTTTTCATTCATTTGTTTAGCTTTGAAGGTAACTCACTTTCCTTTGAACCAAAGTCCAATGTCCTTAAATATGCACATTTAGGTGAGATGAAGTATCCTGTCATTGTGGAAGATGCAGAAATCTCACCTTTTCTGTGAGCTTCCTGGTGTAGGCTGAGCTGTAGTCCTGTGACCATCTGTTGAACACAATCACGATTCTAGGCACATTAGCTGAAGGTGGTATGGCCCCTTCTGCATCCTTTAGCCTCCTCTTTAGCTGGTGGTACAGTGCTAGACCAGTCATGGGCCCCTTAGCCATCTACTGGATGTTGTTCATGGCATCCTTGATGGCCTTCTTGGTCTTGTGCTGGCGCAAAGTAAAACTCAGTCTAGACAAAAGTGGAATCGCTGGATGAAGCTGACCCTGGTGACACAACTGCCAATATGAACCAAGTCCACGATCTTGCTGACAGATTGCTTCACCATCTTGAAATTCTCAAAGTGGATGATTTTGGGAGCCATTAATAAAAAACATCCAGCTGATCACCCTGCCTCTGCAGATGTAAGCTTGCAGCTCCATTGATGCGAACTCTAAAACCACATCTCACCATGCATTTCCATTGTTGGGGAAAAAGATTAACCACAGTACTCTAAATCTGCATGACTGCCACAGACACTGAACATTGGCTGTGTGATGTGTTGAGTCTGTCCTCTGATACTGGATGCCAATACATGCCAAATACTTTGCATCAGCCCCCTACACCCCTACCCGCCCAAATATCATCCATTTCCTACTAATCATCATAGTAGCAATCAAGGGCTCTTACGTGAACATGTTTTCTTGTCTTCATTCAAGACATAGCCCTCCCGACACTTGCAGTAATATGAGGCGTTGCTGTTGACGCAAATGTGGTCACAGTCATGGCCAAGGGAGCATGGGTCCAAACCTGGAACAAACACGTTTAAAGGATTGCCTGGGGCTGATTGGATTAATAATCAGATCACAAAGCAAGCTGATTTATTTCAGTTTCTCTATGATTGGGTTGAAGTTAAGAGTAATTCATTTTAATTATTTTCTCAATGAGTTCCAGTACAGAAAAAACATGACTGATTACCTCATCATTTTACTGTTAAATGCAATTCTACACTACATCAGTAGACCAACTTGGATATGAAGGTATTTTATAATTGGGTCAATTCTATTTCAGACTGAAAAAGTGTGACCCAATTAACATGTAAACGTTCCCACAATCTGTGGATAAAGCTGTACCAAACCTAGCCTTCTGCCACCTGTTAGGGATGTCACATGTTGCCATGGCTGAGTGAGACATCTTTACTTCAGCTTTCGCCCTTACCGCAGAGGGTCTCTCGGAACTTGGAGGTGAGCTTCTCAATGACGCCGTAGGTCTCCACGTAGAAGACGTGTTCGTCCAACGGGAGGCTGGCCATGAGGCGGAGGGACTGCATATCTGCCCGGTCCACCCCGATGGCGTAGATTTCGATCTCCTCCGCCCGGGCTGCAGCGGACACCTCCTCCACCTTGTCCTGGGGCCGCCCATCTGTCACGATGATGGCCACCTTGGAGATGTTCTTGCTGCGCGGCCTGGCGCCGGACTCCTCAGTGAAAGCCTCCTCCATAGCCGTCTTGATGGCCAGGCCGGTCATGGTGCCCGAGGAGAGCGGCTCGATGCGCGACAGGGCCTGCTTCAAGTCCACCTTGCTGAAGTAGGTCTTGAGCAGGAACTCGATCTTCACCGTGCTGGCGTAGTTCACCACGGCCACGCGGGTGGCGTCCTGTCCGATCTCCAGCGTGTCGACCATGTCGGAGAGGAAGGTCTTGACCTTCTCGAATTCGCCGGGGCGCACGCTCCGGGAGCTGTCGATTATGAAGACCAGGTCCAGGGGTCGGCTTTTGCAGTGTGTCCCTGCTGGACAAACAGTTGTGATACAACTCTACAGCACTGAGTTCATTAACCAACCATTTTAACCCTCCTGCCTTTACAGGTCTGTTTCAGCTCTGAAAAAGATTGAAAAGCAAGAAATCCTATTTTGTTATACTATGAAAGGTGAGTTCAGCTGGCTTTATAGATTTCTCCTTAACTATAGCTTCTCCAGAGCATGGGCAAGACTTTCACCCATTTTCAAAAGCTGAGCCTGCTTAGTCAAACAAAGAATGAATTCAGTGAGGCACTTCTGGACTGAGAGACAGACAATGGCCAGCAGTGCAGGACTGTTGCTGGGCTGTCTTAGCAGACTGGTGACTGAGCTATTCAATGTATCATGGTTTACTCTCTTAACATTACAAACCACTCAACAGGCTTTCTACATAATGACTGAAAACTGATGCCATTGACATAACAGAAAGTCATTTCTGGAACTATGCACTATTGCAAACATGGAATAAAATACATATTCAAACCCATCATAATACTGTACACAGGTGTGAAAGAGACTGATCCTGAATCTGTTACATCTTACATAAAAAACCTGCTCTGTCTCCTGAAATCACAAATGGAAAATGAACATGTGTATAAATGGATAGATTTCTGTGGCCCCATTCATCTTAAAAATTAATTCCTTGTCCTTCCTCTGGTAAGTTAAGACATTGTTAAAAGGCAAGTCACTGCACCAGTTTGTCATTTTGAAAAAAAAAAATTTACATGTTTTCATCTTAAAGATTATGGTTTCCAGTTAAACAATTATCATCACCAATGAAAGGCAGCCCTGCTTTTAGGTCCCCTTTAGTACAAAAGAAATAGAGACAGCAAGAATGCATCAAATAAAATGAGCACCAGAAATCTCACATTAAAATTTTTCACAAGTAGAAACAAGAATATAATAGCATTTACTGGAGCTACTTCTGATCATTCATTATCACCTGTAGAGAAAAAAAAAGACTGAAAAGAAGGAAAAGGGAAGGAAATGAGGTGGAAAAAAAAGCATGAACGATCACCCTAGAACAGAAAGGAAGAGGATCTTCAGCTGGACACTCGACCGTGAATGGTCTGGAGCGCACTGATCAAGAAAAACCTTTTTTTGTTGTTTCGCTGAGGAATCTTCTACCTGAGTCAGAGTCAGCACTGACGGTGGTGGTGATGGCACTTTGGGTACTGACCGGCTGCTCTGGTGGAGGGGACGCAGTGGGCCGCTGGTATACAACCGGCGGCGAAATCCTCGGTGGCTGGTGATAGTAGTGATAGCCATAAAACCTGTATGTATTGCCGTGTACTTTGGGCCACCAGAGGGGAGAAGTGGTAGAGCATCGGTTAATAGCCTGAACTCAGCACATGGGAAAGATGACTGCAGCATACATCTGACTCTGTTCCAGAGAGAGCAGACTGTCATTAGTAGAAGCATGAGTCAGGCTGGTAGCCGCCCAGCAAGTTTCACACAGTGTGGTGAGGAGCTTGTGACATAAGTGCAAAGTCTTAGATTATGGACAGTTATGCCGCAACAATGCTGTATGAACAAACCATAAAAGCATTTTCAAACTGTATGTATGCATCTTATAGATGATTGTAGCCAGTTCAAAGGTGGTAAATAAGCCCAAATTAAATTAGGCCATGCGATTTTATTGAACATTTAGTAATGAACATGAATCTGTTACTGTATCAGTACATAATATTCTGTTCTATAATATTCTATCTTTTTCTTCACCTCTTATGTACTGTATGCTCTTTCCCAAGAATGGCCAACAATATTAGAGACGGTAGCGTAGCTAATCAGATGCAAGGTGTTAAACATAGACAGGGGCGTTTCCAAATTAAGGACAAGGAGGCACAAACGATAACGTAGTGCAATGCCATTATTTTGTTGATAAATTCAATTTTACTGGTCTGTGTAGAAATTTAAGACAATATTTTAATGAAAAGCATTTTTTGAGTTAAAAGTTTGTAAAGTTATCACGAGTTTTTACATTTTACAGCAGCCCGCTTAAATTAGGCTTAAGTTGACGACCTAACTGCAAGGCAAAGAGGTTTATAGAGCTTCTTGTTCAAACAAATTATTTAGCGTGCTCCCTGTTTAAGATACAAAAATCATTGTCCTTGTCTATTATAATTTGAGGCCTTGAGACGCATTAGTGACGTGAAATAACGTTAGGACCGCCTATTTGATCATAATTGTGTACAACAGGTGTATCGAAAAGAAATAATGGCAATGCCAATGCAGCGAAGCAATCTCTAGTAGAGGAAGCCACGTTATGAAAACATCGCCTTTAGGCTTATATGCTGCAAGAGCAGAGCAAAAAAGGGGGGGAAAAGAATCTGTCGACTTACTTGGCTATGTAGTCTTGTAGGGAGCATTAATGGATAGGGCTCGAAACGAAGTACTGGGTTTGATTTTCAGGATCATGAAAACTGCTGGCGTTATTGCATAATTCTGCCATTTTTTAATGTATCAAATCAACAGTTTCTTTCATCTTTATTAGTATTTTTGCGATATTTCCCGTTTATTATTATTATTATTATTATTATTATTATTATTATTATTATTATCATCATTATCATTGTTATTATTATTATCATCATCATCAAATCTCCAATGCCTGATTGAAGTTTTAACATCTGAGGCTAAGTGGCTGGTCAAGGAAACCCAACATATTTTTCAAAGGATAAAAGTAGACCAATCTCTTTCGTTTCACTGATAGTAAGCAACAAAGTTACTTTATCTGACCTAAATGCGTAGTTTTTCGTTTTCTTTGGTTAGTCCTGTAACTGAAGCTTATTATGTGGTCTACAAGACGTCAGAGGCTTGGTTACCTTTGGTTCATCCTTTTATCAGAATAATAGGTAATAATAATGAAACAGCCGATACAGCCGAGTCCACTTTATGACAGAGCATGTTGTCCATAATGTAGCGGAAAAAAGGATGCTGCTTTTACCACTGAAAAACCTACCTCCTGGATTGAGCGTGTTTTGAATCGGCTGTAAACGTTGATTGTAGGGTGGTCGCGCAACAGGTCTTTGCATGTATCGCTGTGGTTGGTATCCGTACAAATTGTAAGTCCCATGGACCTCCAACACCAGGATGGAGAAGAGGTACAGGAGACCTCCGAATAAGGAATTCATTGTTCTTCAGATCTTCACACTTCGCTTAAAGGTTCTCTTTCGTTCAGTCTCCTCATATGTCTGAAATACATATGGTGATTGTGAACGCACAGGGCAAATTTAAAGATCACTGACAAAGACACGTGTGAGACTTTTATCCAATCCAAGGTGAGACGTAAAAAAAATGCCAATGACTCTGAGAACGCCCTTATTTACGGAATGTGCATGTGCCAGATATGTGACTCAAAATACATCCACCTGGAAGAAAATAACTTCGACTTTGTGTTATGCGTCGAAGTGTCTTTACGCGTAGCTCTTAGTTTATAATGTGGAATGATTTTTGGACTGATTTTCAGTTCTGCTCAGTTTGTACAAATGCTTGATTATCATGATTTATCTTGATTATCACGACAATTACCCAGCCTGTATAAAATATGATTACAGGACCAGTCAGCTCATTTTCATAGTCCCACACACCTTCCCGTTTATATTTTATCGGATGCTTTAATGTTATTGTCCATAACAGCAGCACTTTTTTGCAGAAAGAATTCTTGCACCAGTTCCGGACATTTTCTTCAAGGCTTAAGGTTTAAGTCTTTAAAGTTAAACAGGTTGCAGCTGGTTACCTTAAGTATTTGGGGGAAATGCGTTTCGCTCAGTTATTGTATATCTGCTTGTTACACGTGCACAGACAGTGTTACCATTAAGTGGCCTATATTTCAATTCATTTTGACAGTGGGGAAACTCGAATTTGGTTCTTGCATTTATGTACACAAGATGGCGCTCTATTCACTTCAAATGTGTGGATGACGACACTCCAGTAGCCAATTTGAGAAGCGTTATATTTTTGTTTGGAAATATTCCTGTAACCCTCTAAAGAGGTACCAACAATCTGACCAGTGCAGCACCTAAGGTCTGTAGCTGATTGAGATTCTACCCACAGCATTCAGACACGCCTTCAGAGCATTATGCACACGTAATAGTACTGCATTTGGTGTTGCAGAAACGAGCAATACTCTTAATCAATCAACAGCATGTGCACATCAGCCTATGCATACAGCGTTTTCACACAAATCAGATTTATATTTTCAGATATTATTTCTATTGCTGGAGTCATCAAGTCTTAACGAAGCTGAACAACTTCAAACACTTGTTGAGACGCATTTCAAACTGGTAACTATTTTGTCTACACAGACATAAGTGCAGAATGATTTGGCAGCCAATGCTTGATGTCTTCAGGTGGTGCTGTTTTAAAGCAGAATGCAGTTAGGTCGCCAACTGCGGTAATGACATTTAGCTAAGTGAGCAAGAAAATTTCCATATTTATGCATACTGTAATCGAAAAAACCATAATAATTAATTTCATTTAGATTTGGGAAATTTTCAGCTGTCAGCTTTCAGCTTTTATCAGCTTTTTAGTTACACAAGATACACCTTACTTATGTTGATTTAGCAGTCTGTGAAGCCTATACTAAGAGAAAAGCGATTCATCCTGGCTGTCAAAACCAGGAGGCAAAGGCCAAATGACCTGATGTGTGATTCCTCACGGAGACCACAGGAGGGCCAAAGATGCATGCTTTTAGTTGTACTCATATTCCCTGGTTCCTGACTTGATCTTGGCAGCATGGTCTTGTTGTGCTCTCATTTTGGTCATTAAAATTCACCCCTATACCGGGAAGCCTTGATGCAACAAAACTCAAATTTATAAATTCATCTGTTTAACTTGACTCAGATGCTTTTTTCCCTTTTTGCCAGATGACCTAAGTATTGAAGAGGCAAATGAGATGGAACTGATGCATTGGAAAAGTAGACTTGTGTGCATAAGTGTGACTGTTTTATGTTGAAAACATTTGTTCAATTGTACATTTAAATGCACAGTGAGGGCCACAGATTACTTCTTTATTTCTAAGAGATGTCTGTTGTTCTACCACCATCTGGTCGAAAGACAAAAGCAAGATTCTTAAAAAGTTACTCAAAAGTAGCAGTTGCTTAATTCAGGTAGATGCTGAATAGTACATTTGTCCTAAAAGTAAGGCTGTATTCTGTTCCACACTTCCGTGAAGAATAAAGCTTCAGGGTACAACGGATGAAAACCAAAACAGCCAGTCAGTTGTTTTCCTCAACATTTCCACACTATTTATACTCTCTGAAACATGAACCGTGACCTATCCTTCATTGTAATTACTGCCTGCTTTGGGATTATGCTTGCTTTTTATTATTACACTGAATGCATCGCTCTTGATTTCCTTTGAAGTCTGCAAGTAGGATATGTGGCTCACAGCACACCCGTGCATCAGCAGTTCATCGGAAATACTCTATTAATTATAGTTTATAGTATTCATATTATAGATTTTTTTTTTCAGCTAAGGAGTGTTCCAGTGTGGGTGTCTAGGTCTGCTACTGTAGCTTTTTGAACAACATGTAGCTGCAGATGTGGGCTTTGTCCCAGAGGATAATCCCAGCATCCATCTGTCCCTGCCAGCCATCCCTGATTGGATGAGAGTCTGTATCATTTATGGAATGAGAGAGACATTAGAGAGCGATACTTACCTTTGTCACTCTCCAGATCCCACAGTCTCCCCCCCCCTTCCCCCCGCCTCACCTACACACTCCCGAGTTGGAAAGCAGTTAGTTGCCCAACAGCAAAGGGAGGCCCTGGAATTAGCAGATATTGTGCATGCAAAAGCAAAATGGCATGAAACTGTTTCACTGTATTATGTAACTGACCCTGCTGTATTTCAGTTTTACCTGCATGACAGGCAGGGTGGCTAAGCCAGTCTGAAGGCATCTGACAGGGATTATTTATAAAATGACAAAACGTAAAAGAAAACCTGGTGTTCCAGCCCCCACTGCTGCTCTGTGCACTCATTATTAGCATCCTTTTGTTACCTGTGGTTCACAGTGTGTTGTCTGATATAAAACACCTCAGGTGACAGACAGCAGACCTGAATGAATGACCCCCCACTGCTTCCATCAGACCAGAATAACCAGGGGCGTTATCACATGACACAACAAGAGTAAGCCTTTTCCCTACAGGGAGAGCTGTGAGCCACATCAGCAGCAACAGGAACAGCTATATTTCCTCTGCCTGCTGCTTTTAATCCACAGTACTGATTTGCTTAACTGCATTTCATGGTAATGCTTACACCGTTACTTAAGCTTTCTGTAAGTAGGACACCAACCTTACTGGGCCATTTTCCTGATATGTACAGTTTCAAATACTTATTAAGCACAAAAATTTTTTGAATGTTTACAAAGTATTCATAAATTAAAACAAAAGGAAAAATATACATATTTCAAAACTTACAGGACAAAAACACTAATCACTCCTGGGTTGGTTACAAATATTTCTAAACATTTATTGAAGCCATTTTTTCCACAAGGAACAGAACACGACCAAAGAAAGAAGCATGCATCCACTGATTATTACAATATTAGCGCGTCCCCCTGTGCTCCGGGTCAATCGAGGAGCATGCGCCCGCACGGTGACCCAGAAACACGCGGGCTGCAGGGATGAGCATGGCACATGTACAGAAACAGGCCCAACACATCTGAGGAAACAAGTGCAAATAAAGGAGGAAAGGAAATCAGTTCAAAGGGGTACCACACTTCAATAAAAACAAAAAGCAATCTCATTTAAAACCAGAAAAGGCAAAATGAAGAGTAAATGGCATCGTCTTAATGCGTCAAAACAGATTGTCTATGAGATTCCTTTTAAATACCTATAAATATTCATTTGACAAGAGAATGGTTTTCTAAAAATAGATTCATAATCAGCATTCAAGCGATGTTAATGTTACAATATCTTTTTACTAAGACATCAAAACAGACAGGAAAGGTGGTAAGGGACAGAAATGAAATTTCCAAAAAGCCCACTTTCACGTCTTGCTATTCCATCTCTAAAGAGGCTTTCTCCTCAAGTCTCCCCCTCTCTCGCTTCTGCAGGGAGTGTGGTTCCAAGGATCCAAGTATTAACCAGAGGTCCCAGGATGACCTCATCTCTAGAAAGGTACTGCAAGGTTAAAACAGCAAGCAGGATGTGACTATGTACAGGCCACATGGGCGGGGCTTTATGCCGGCATGTACGGGGGCGGTGGCTCCTTTTCGGGCATTTTCACGGCCATCTCGTAGGTGGGCAGGACATACTGCAGGAGAGAGGGTGGGAGGGTGCTTTGTAAATCATCCATGTTCAAACAGACAACCAAAGCAGCTCTTACTTATAAAAGTTGTGACTTTGCCAGCACAAGGCTGAAACAGCAAAGGGCTGCGATCAGGACTAACACATTCATTTAAACCTAGAAAATGAATCGGCAAGCTTGTGTGAGAGTGAATGAGTTATGAATTATGATTAACACTGAACAAGCATCACTTGGGATCCAGTAAGATTTTAAAATGCAGTTAAACTATTTTTCCTGTGCATGGTGTTTAAATGCTCTTTCACTTGAAGAAAAGCATCGCTGCTTAATTCTGCACTTATGCTGCTGCAATTCAGGCGTGCATGGCTAACTGGGAGAAAAGGTGCCGATTTTGTTATTCTGGGATGTTTAACGGTTCTTTTTTAATACGGATCTCCTGTCAGCACTCCCCAGGTTTGGGGTAAAGGCTGCTAGCTGAGTCACATGCAGCAGGGAGCCAGGAACACAGAATATCTATCTTGCGGTTCCTGCTTTTTCAGTGACCTACTTTGAATCACTGCTGGCTCCTTCAGCGATTTAAAGCTCTTATGCGGTGCCACAAATAAAAAAAAAAAAAAAAAAGAAAAACAATCTCACCCCGTTTTCTAGAATGATTCACTGAAAACAATCTGCACTTTGATTTAACCTTAACGTGATGCTGTGCTTTGCCATAAGGCTAAGCACAGGCAGCAGGCAGTTCAGTGTTCTCCTGTGCTCTCCTCTGCATTAATAATGTAAATGTGCCATTTGCCTAACAGAGTGTGACTCTCTCAACTGCTCACTTTCAACATGCTTACACGTTTAAACAACTAAAGTTTTCCTGGGGCAATTCAGCACTTCTTCAAGCATATGAGAGTGAAGTGCCCCACCTACTGGTGTGTGGTGGGTATGCGTGTGCTTGTGTATGCGTGTGCGTGTGTTAACAGAACCATACATATGGACAGCACAAAAGAGGATGTTCGGCTGAAGGCCACCTGAACAGAGGCCTTACCTGTGGTGGGGTCTCAAAGGCTGGGTACACAGCAATCTCGGGCAGGTTCCTGTTGTTGATGTACTTGTAGCAGTTCCACACGCAGCTGATCAGGTAAGCCTGTAAGAGCAAAGGACTGAGGTAAAAATTCCTGTCACAGTCTCTCTCTGTCTGCAGCATGGCCTTTCCACCTGACTTTCACATCCCCTCTCTGATGTAACCTCCCTTTCACCACTTGCTTGCTATCCTTAGGAGATTAGACCACTATAACATCACTCTCAGCAGCTTGTTCAAAGCTAGCCCCTTAAACCACTGCTAATATGAACATCTTTTAGTGCACTTAATGACACGCTGTATTATTTAATACCTTGGGCATCCTCATCTACTGCTTACAATTACACCACTTATACATTATTACAGTGGTTGTCCATGTTCTTTTATTCAAGCAGTGAGAGTAATCTCCAACTAGGCTTTCTGGGGGTCAAATTTATGTTAAGCGAAGGAAATCAAATTACAGTGACTGTAATAAAATTAACACAAACTATACTGCATACATGGTTTCAATCTATCAGTGAATAATCAATTACCATAAATAATTAGCTAAACGCAGGTCTTGGAAACTATGACAATGAGGACAACTGAGAGTCTTCTCCCTTTATGAACAATAATAATCACAAACGCTTCATAGGTTAATTACATATTGTTTGGCAGCTTTGTCTTTTCCAGCTGTGCAAATTAAATGGTAGTTTCTTTACCGTCATGCAAAGTTCTTGTGGATTACATAAAGGTGCATTTACTTGCGCACTAAAATACAGTGATCTTACACCAGAATAATTATACATATAAATACTTAATGCTAATACCAATATATTGTAAGTAAATCTTGTTAAACGCTACTTGCTGCATGGAAATCTCAAAATAAATGTTATTACACACATACAATAGTTTTATACTACTTACATACATACATAGCTACAAGTCCACTGGAACTAAAAGTGTGGATGTAAATTTTTTGTTCAGTTTCATTTTGCTTTGTTTTTGTTTTGTTTCTTGGCAAAGCATGGTTAAAGCTGACAAGTTAAATACATTGCCAGTATCTGCAATTCCCTGGCAGACTTTGCAATGAACTGAGTGACCACAAGCAATTCAGACCACCAACACCTGCTACTAATACAGTTATAGCTATGATACTGGAATTCAGACAGAAGCAGAAAGAATCCTCGATTTGTGAGTGGTGTGGCAAACAAAACAATTCAATATTCATCTGATGTCTGCTGGCACACTTTTCACTTGAGCACTTTTTGCACTTTCACAGGCAAGCTGATGGAATAAAATATTATTGATAGACCTTGTGCCAAATGCATTTTGTTTTCTACTCTGATAATGTTCAGCTAAAACATAGAATGAATGGTACTAGACACCAAAATAAAAATGGTAATAGCAAAGTACATTTCATACTGTATGATTTGGAATAATATCATTATTTCCAGCATTAACTGACCTGTCACAGCTTGCTGTTGAAGTACCTTGCTGGCACAGAGCAGACCTGGCTGTTGTACTGTAAATATTACACATGGTTTAAAGGGGAGCATCTGGCTCAACTGAAAGCCTTCCCTAGGATTTGAAAAAACAACCCTCTGACCACAGAGCCTGAGCCACAATTGTCACAGTTATCATATCACTGCTTCCCAGCATGCAACTGCATGAGCTTAGCTACAGCCTGGAGACACCAGGTCGTTAGGTCAGGGAGCCGCCAAACAGCAGATGAAACCAGGGCATTAAAAAGGTTGTGCAATGGCGCATGAGGAATAAGAACTTTAAAAAGACAAGGTCTCATATTCACAAGCTCTTTTAATTGCAGGCTCTCGCCATCCTGCCATCTGGAAGCAGCCTTAAGCAGAAGGGATCAGTGGAAGGGTCAGACAGTAAACCATGCTGCCGCTCCTCGTGTAGTGAGCGTCTGGATCTGAAGGTCAGCGTCTGTGACTGACGAGGAAGGCGGCCACTGCCGTCTCATTAACGCCGCACACGATTCTCACATAGAGCGGGGTGCAGCGACACCCCAACCCCTCATAGACTTTGTTACTTTAACACATCTGAGCTTTCAGCGCCAGCACCTCACTTCCAAGAAACAGATGTGACAGAAACAAGACGTCTGCAGACGTCACTTCTTGCCTGTAACACGAAGTGAAACCACAACGTTTTATCGAGGCTGATATTTTAGATACACTGGCAGGATTTCCTGCAGCGGTGCACAGGGGGCTGGTGTGAGCTTGATACGATGAAGGTCGCATGTCTGAAGCGGAGGGCGAAAGAAAAGGGAAGAGGCGGACATTCAGAGCAAAGGCCTCACCTTGAGGAAGATGAGGAAGGCGAAGAAGATGAGGACGATGAGCAGCAGGCAGCTGGAGTCCAGGGAGAGCAGGTTGTCTTTGTAAGGGAAGTCGGGCTGTGGGAACACAACATTGAAGAGGGCACATTAAAAACAAGTCAGGCACACGGTCATGTGGAAGCATCCGCAGATATTGCACTTAACGGAGACATAAATCATCTAATGTCTCAACATTATTAATATTCAAAGCACTCAAAATTCACTCTCCCTGTTCATTCCAGTAGGAGAAACGCACCAACCACTGTGCTTTATACCTCGATTGTGACAGGTTTATTTTTATATTAGCAGGAAGGTCAGATCAGATGCAACTGTGACACAGGCAGCATCTGGTGGTTGAACTAACCAGCTGGTCCAGGTAGTCCTTGATCCTGGGGAGGTAAGTGAGAGAGCTGATGGCCACCAGGCAACTCAGGGCAAAGTCAAACAGCTGATAGCAGAAGAACGGTATGAGCCAGCCATCACGGTGCTAGAGGAACAGAAAACATAAAATAACAACCTTAGCCTTTCAGGTCATGAGTCAGCGTTTTACTGAGCTGGGGTGGAAGCGTTTATGTGATATGAGAATTGGGGGTGAACTCGCTGTAAGCAGTACCGTCCTGCACCACAGCTATCAGGGATTTGGCTGCTGTCTTTGAGCTTTAGGATGCCAGGATAAGAAACACAAGAGCAAGGAACAGAATGTTTGGCACAGGTCTGTCAAGAGGTGGGCAGACAAAAAGCACTGCCCGTTTTCAACATGCAGCCAGAGCCAAAAATCAAAATATGCAGTAGCAGTGCCTTCATCTTTTCAAGCTGCGTTTTACATTTGCCTTCCCTCTACTCCTCCGGTATAGCTTTTGGAGTGCACTCTTAAACAAGCCCATTAGCCATGAATCTTTCAAGCCTGTCCTTTACCTGCCTTCAAGGACTCAGTGTCACTCCATGATTTTCTCATACGTATGGGCCACTCACCCAGATAAACAGCCTTGGTGCAGTAATCCTCTCTAGAGGCAGCTATACACAGAGCCTAGCAGTGGGGTGCAGTATGAGTGCAGACCCCACTGCCTAGCACAGCCAATCATGTGAGACTGAGAGGAATATAAAAACATACAGAACAACCTACAGGTGAAAAAAAGGCCGGCAAACAGCCGTTTATGGGGAAAAAAACCCTGCTCTTACATTGCATTCAATAGTCAATCTGATTCATAATATGCTAAACCAGCTCAAATATGTGCTCACAAAGCGATGCAACTATAATCAGCTACTACTATGGGCACTTTAAAAAGGTTGCTACACTTGCCAGTAAACCACATCCCACTCTTCCAACCCCCAGTGCTAGTGTTAAAACTGCCTCTGTATGCCCTAATAGGGCACTAGGCTACTATGACTACTTTTATTTCCCTATGATCGCAACAGCTACAGGGTTGCTAGGCGCTAGTTACTACGACCAACTACACATAACAAGGAAACAGTATCACACCTGTCAGATGATCTCATCTCGCATGGCTGTTTGACAAAGAAGAAATATCAACACAGAGCAGGCAATATCTGCCACACTTCAGGAATGCGAAGTTAGAGTCACATTCTGAAAAAAACCTCATCAGCATTAGAGGGATATTCTGCACATTAACTGTATGAGGAGGTAATCAGTGAAAGCCTCTTGCGTTTATCTGTAGCAGAAAACAAGATCTCAGGCAAGAAGTGGCGGTTCCAGAATCAGCCTTTCTCATGACACCTTTGTCATGGTCACCAAGGGCCAGCTAAATAGTAACACAGAGTGCTGCCAGCAAAGGCCTAGCAAGCACTGAAAGACATTGTCCTTTCACTGCGGGCACCTGCTTCCGCTACGGAGAGACAAAGTCCATTTAATGGCACTTATTTACAGGCAGGGTGCAGCACAGACAGAGAGCCGCGTCATAGAGGCAACTCATAGACTTACCATCAATATTCATGATGGCAACGATGCATGAATTCAAACAGTGCAGAAAGGCTGATATCTGTGATCCACAATGGCAGATTAAAGAAAGTATTCCTCTGGGTATTTCTTCCCAACCCCACCTTGTACATTCATAATAGAGAACCTCTCTCCGTGCTCGTCTTAAAATAGTCTCTAGCAGCCTGCTATTCATAGGAACAATGAAATCTTTACACAAATGTTCTGGAGGGGGAATAAAACGGTCATTATCCTCTCAAAGACAGATGTTTTGGGTAAACAAGCGCAAACAGGCTCCTGCTAGACACACGGGCTGAGGATGTTTTTCGGAGCCTCCTGCTTGGGTAAGTGGCTGGCAGGCTTTTAGCAGAGACGGGACAGCGTGAGCGACGGATGAGCAGCTGCAGCACTTACAGTAATGGCTCCGTACACCATCATGGCACTGATAGTGAACATCAGCAAGGAGATGGCGAACCCCACACAGGCATTTTCTAAAAGGAGAGACAGAAAGAGATGGGTCAACATACACAACTGGTCTGCTTAAGAGGTGGTGGCCAATGGTGGGTGAACACAGTGCTGGAGTCCTCATCCAAACTGCCAGGCCCAGAAATGCGAGACTGTTTACTTCATAACAAACTGAAAGTGATTTGTTTATGTCCATTTCAGAAGTTGGCCACTAATCTATGAAAGTGACAAGTCGTGAAAACTGAAATCGCGCACAGCATAATAGCCTGACACTGTGCACGACTGGGTTCATAATCTAGCAGTCACAGCTGCTCAGATGAGAAACCACAGGAGAGGTACCAGCTACACTGTGCTCTCACACACCACATTCTCATGTACGTGGCCAACATACCATGTCGGCTCAGAGAAAGGAAAATGGGCCATTTATGTTTTAGTTTATTTTCTGCAGGCACGTCTGACACAGATCCGTTCCAACAGTGCCAGAGATTACTGTCCCCAAATCCTTCCCTCCACGCTAGACAGAGAAGTGCAAAGTTCAATATTTACCATTTTATTATTGAATACTGTGTAACTACACTTTGAGGAAGCTAGACTGAGACTGAACCACAACAAGAAAAAAATGCAATTACTTTTGTGATGCTTTAATTCTATTTAATTCCAGTTAAATTGGCAGATTTCAAATAAGCATTTTAATACAGGCCAGCAAAATATCTCAAGTTCATCTAAAATGGTTTGAAATATGATCAGTTCATCGAGGGTTTACAATCAGCCAATCCTAAATACTTAAATGACAGAATATTTCCACATGATGTGAAAATTCAGCATGCCCCTGTTCAGAATAAACAGCATTGTGTGTGTGTAGCTCAGTGTGCAAACAGGATGCAGAAAAGATGTAATCCCCTGAATGTGACAATTAAGCAGCACTTTGCATTCTCAAACAGTCATGGCTCAACAAAAACAGTTGCTCAATGAAAACAGGAAGGAAAAGGCTGACTTGTGGCTAATGTTTCTTACAGAATCACAATAAAACGCAAATACATGTTTCTGCACTGCACATTATGTCCATCTGCATGCACAGATGAAACCTTGGTTCCTCATTCAGCAAAGTCAGATGGAGGGAAAACACACAAGGCACACTCACTCGCACACATGTACATGCGTGTACTTCTGCTGCGCTTGGTCTGGACATGCTGAGTAACATGTTTAAAAGTGCTGCACAGAAACCTTTCCTAGCCCAGACCAATCTGCACCTGGAACATGCTCCAGGAAGCACAGGGTTACTAAGGTGTCGCTAAAAGCGGGCCTGTGCAAACATGATTTTAGTTACAAAATCATTAATGTTATGACAAATGAAAGGTGAAATGTTCTAGGTAGTGAAACCATGAAAACCTTCAATTCAAGCCAAGGCCAAAAAAAGAGCAAACAAACAAAACAACAAAAAAAACCCTAGTGGACTGAGAACTTTCAACAGCATTCCATATCTTTGTTCTTCATTTGTTGTTTATTGCTTAGCTGGAAAGCCGCCTGTTATTCATGAACGTTTAAATTGACCTCGGCCAGTCAGTTCAGTCTCGGACTGTGCTGCGCTACTGAATGAATCAGTTTATTCACTGGGCATTGGCCGGCCTCCAGGGCACACTTGACTCCTGCAGAGGGCACTTTGTCCGCCTCTCAATAACATCACACCCCTGGGAGGCCCCGATTTTACTCCGCCGTTCGGGAGGAGTTGCGTACAGGTCTTAATTAAATGGCTGGTGCTTATTGATTTCCTGTACACTTGTTGGCTCCTTTAAGCCCAGCGTGGCTATCTCTGGCTACATGAATAAACATTAAGAGGTTTTGCAGTTATGGGACAGGGAGTTCCCGAGCAGGGCGTCTCGTCTTCACCTTATCAGCCTGCATCTACGTTACGGCCGTTATTGATGAACTCATACCAATGCGACTGCTGCCTGCACCCAATTACCGGAGCTTGTTCTGTTGTATCATCACAAACTCTCTGTCCCGCTGATTCAGACTGCACAGCTCAATGGTGCAGAACCTCTTGGATTGTTCACGGCTGCTGGCGAGCACCAGCTCACATGGTAACAAATTCTGTCTCAGTGTGAAGGAAGTGTTCGCTTCTTATGAGTATTATAAAAAATAGCACCAGATGTTTCAGATAATTTGTAAGATGGACTCACCAATCGGAAGTTGCTCTATGAAGAGTCCAGTTCTTAAATAAGATGCAAACAGCAGTGTGCAGCTGAACAGCACTAGCTGACTTCTCGTCTGCTCTACTTGCAAGAATGAAAGGCATTCACAAACTCAGTTTCATGATATTGAGATGCTTTTTGAAGGTTGTGGTTTCAAGACACACTGATGCACAAAACCAGCATGTTGGCCATGTTTTCTCCTGAAGGGCAAGTAGAAAGCTCCCGTCTCCCACGCAAAACGTACCTGCCATCCTGTCCGAGGCGAAGTAGTGCTCGATGACTTCATACTGCAGGTCGACGGTGGGGACGTTGTCCGGGTGAGTCACGGCCACGGTCAGCAGGATCCCCATTAACAGGTTCACCACCTGCAGCCAGACAGACAGTCATGTCACTGTAACAATATGCAGCTAAATCATATGTTCCATGTTCTGATGAAGGTTTGTTTTCTATTATAATTACATACCAAGTTAGTCCTTTACGTTCTGTCAAAGCACCCCGATGCGAAAAGTATATGCAATATGAAAGCGCTCAAATCCTCCAAAAGTCACCAGAACTAGCCAAATATTAAACTATGAACTGCGATATTTGAAATATTATTGCCTGTGTAATGATGGGCAGTAAGTGGGCTGAGAAAGGTATTTTTAGCTAATGTTGAAGAAATCATTTCAGTATGCAGACATGACAGTCTGACCCCTTGACATGGATGTCATACAGGCCCATGTAGCTATAGACAAATTAAGGATTACCACCCAGCCCTAGAAAAGTTTGTTAAAGTAGCCAAGCATGCACCAAATGAACCACCTTCATGTTAACAGTACAGATGTTAGCGCACATGCATGCTTCATGAAAGCTCTTGGGGCCCAAGAAAGCCAATCTCCAATCCATTAACGTGATGCAGAGCAACATTAGCCTAACACACCTGGTCCCTTATTGGCTTATCCATCTCCCTTTTCAAAAAGCATTTCACCGCCTCCTAGCTCATTTCCTACTGCAAGCCAGCTTGAACCCAATCAATTTAACAACATTTTCCTCATGGATACAAAGCAATAGGACTGAGACTAATACCAAGCTTTATAAAGAACCTCGTGGTGGTCAATACTATTTGCACACAGAGAAATGCAATGAACTGTGTATGCGCTCTACATGTGCGTTTCACATGTAGGGAACTACAGTACTGTACACTTAACATATGGGCCTGTCTGCGGCACACAATGCTGACAGGGGTCTGCATCCAAACAGTCAGGTTTTTAAAATCCTCAAATCACAGGGCTCTTGGCATTTTCAAGACCTACACCAGACCAGCAGTAACATTAGTCACGCTGCCTGGCAACCAAACACCATCACTTCTGTCCTTGACTCATGAATACCACATCCATGTCGGGTAGTTGATGACATTTACGGGAGGGATTGATTTTATAAATTCACTCCCAGACTCAGGAAATCAAACTTTGTGGGAATAAATTCCCAAGCTTTACAGAGCCAATCATAGCACAGCAGAGTCAGCTTAGTCAAAACAAAACCATCCTAAAAATGGAGCACCAAGGCAGCCAGAGAAAAGCTCCCACAAGGCACCTTTCATTTAAAAGCTATCCTCCGATTTTAAATTCTTCAAATCTTTTGATCACCTTTCATCCCATTCTAAATTTAGTACAATTCCCAATACGGCCAATCCCAGTATGAAGAAAGCACACAAGCAACTTCAAAACTCAGCCCTTTACAAGAAATTATTTGCATACATCTAAATGTCTATTTGACTGTGTGGTCCCTTGAGAACATTCCACAGAATCATCCATTTTCTGTACATTTCTCCACTGACATTTTCCAACTGTCATTTTGGAAATTCACTACTTGCTAAGCACTAAATAAGTATAAGTAAGTATTGCCGTTGTGCCGATGGTGTACTAGGGGGTAGCTGCTTTTTTGCAGAGGCTGTGAGCACATCCACTACACGGCCAGAGCTTCCTGCATTAAATAAAATTCCACTGTCACAAACAGCATGCTGATTCAGCACCAGAGTGGATAATTACATGACAACAACAACTGTAACTTAGTGAAGGCTCTGAGAACCCAGTGGTCACTGTCTACTTGGCTTCAGTGCAACTGATAATACCAATGTCAAGAGCAGATGTATCTTTGACAACTCAGAGACTTCAACAAGCTACCTGAAGTAAACTGGAGGCTGGGTGTAACTGAAGTTCTCTTTCATACATGCATGTTCCTCATCTTAACAAAAACCAGGCAGGGAAACCCAAGAAGGCTGTTTTTAATTACTAAGCAATTCTACAAGCTAGCTGAAATTCTGCTGTGTCTCATTAACCAACTTCACAGAATAAGAGTCTCACAAAAATCCCTGAATTCTTTCTTACTTTCTCGGGATTGATCAAACCGCCTGTCCATGTTGTGACTGGAGTGAAAGAAAGACCATCTCTGTAAAAGACATTTTGCTGTCTTAGCTAGTCCAGGACAGCCGCATTACCAACTTTGAAGGTTCGTATTGAGATTGTAAAAATAAACTGGAGGCAGGGAGTCTGAAAACAAGTATCCAGTCAGTTAAATCATTCATTCACTGAAATCAAGGATTCACTCACTTCTAATTTCAATGCAGAGCAGAAATTTAATATTCAGACTTTAGAACAAGTAAAAACTGAGAAGCAAAGTTTTCACTGTAAGTTACTCAAAACAAAATATGTAAGATCAAAAACATCTTGAAAATGCATTTTCTTTGGGGTTTAGCTTTGCTTCACAATGGAAGACAAGCATCTCCCCAGAGAATGAGACAATGACATTGCACTATCATACAAATTTCACAAAGTTACACAACAATGCTCACACATGAAGGATGTATTGCTAAGAACAAGTTTATGTATGTATACATTATATTATGACAGACAGACAGCTATAGATTAAATATGTAGGCCTATACATAGTGGTGATGGCTTCTGATAGTTGATCACAGTGCAACTGCTTTTTATCTGTACTCCAGTACACAAAATTTTGTTGCATGCATAATAATATTCCAATTATAATGTTTACTTTTTTATTAAATTTCAAAGATTTTTACTAAATGAGAATATTGTTTGAACAAGAAAATGAATAAATTGGAGGAAATTAGCAGTACCAGTGCTATATGAAGGTTCTGTAAGTTCCATCAAGCTTCCCAGTTTAGGCCTAATGAAGCTGCTGGAAATCCATCCCAGGAAAGTGTAACTTCTTCTAACTTCACTTCCCACCTTCCCTAAATGCAGGAGCATCATCACCCTCAATACTCCTAATAAGCATCAAAGAACTGCAATACTGACCTGAGAAATCTACTGGTAATCACATGGTTGAATACACAGTCTCATACTCAATACCCTTGTGATTATTTTGCCATTATCGTGTAACTGTTTAAAGACTTCAGCCTTTTCGCTTGATCAAGAATCAAGAATCATAACCATCTCATTTGGCCATGGGAAAATACTGTGTTCTAACAGTTTAGCCGGCACACAGCAGCCAGACAAAAAGACATTTACAATGCAGAGTGGATAAAGGCTTCGTCAGAGGTGATTACATAACAAGGGACTTTGCAAAGAGAAGTACCAGTAAATTGCATAAACACAACCTACCAGACAAATGACAAGCCATTTGTATGATCTAAATAAGAAAAAAAATTCTTCATTATGAAAATCAACAGATCCAACACTATCAAATGTAAAGTTTGGCTTCTGCGTCAAAAACATCTGCTGGGGCCTCCATTCCAATATTATATTGCAGTTACTGCATACTTGGCTTGAACGTGGATAGTGTTCGGTATACTTACTGGAATCTTTCATAGGACTGAAAACCAAAGTATTACCTCAGTTGTTTTTAGTATTATGATGATAGCCTTTACCAATGTTATTAACACATCTTATCATGAAGAAGAGTATTTTATAAATCATTTTTATTAAGAGTTTAAGAGCATTTCATTAGTAATTTCTTCCTTGATTGACTGAGTTTTCCAGAAACATAATGTTGTCATGTAGTTGAGAAGAATAGCTGCCATACGACATGCTGATATGCCAAGAAGAAATATGTATAATTTAAGGTCATATTATCCCGCACTAGACAGCAATCTATAAAAGAAAAGGCTCTATCGTATTAGCTCCAAGACACACTGGGTACTTCAATTTCCAATGCCAAATGTAAGAAAGGAACTGCTAGTGGGTTGTATAACTGCTAACTGGGTGTTTATGTTCAGAGCGCTCTTGATAACTGCTAGTGGGTTGTATAAATGCAATTGGTAGTGATTAGTTTATGAAGGTCATAAGCGCTCTTATAACTACTTGTGCAAAATGGTCCCTAACAAATGCAATTAGTTAGTAATTAGTTAACCAGCTAAGGAATCGAAGGAATGACGTCTTGATAGCCAAGTTAAAATGCAAACAACTCTTTATCTTCGCTAAAAGCAAATTAAGGACAAGCTGAACAAAATTCAAGAACATGATGGAACGGTCATGACAATTTGACAAGCAGCTACGTAATCAAGCAAGCTAACGACAGTCAAATGACTAAATATTAAACGGGATGGCAGGTATGCTATGCATCAACCCAGCTAACGTTACGGGCTGACAGAGTACAGCTAACCCATTATTTACGGAGCACCGACAGTTAGGCCCTTTTCCCTAGAAATAATTACAGCGCCCCTGAGGTATGGCTCCTCGCAAACACTTAAAAACAGATCGGTGTCCAGCTACCATCTAGCACACTGATGGAACTAACTTGTGCATGTTAGTTGGCCTAGCTACCAGGACAGCGGTCTACTGCAGTGGACAAACTAACACTCGCTACTGTCAATTTACATTAGCAAGCTAGCTAACGGTTAGATCGAAAAAAAGAAAAACATCAGCGATTTGACACGGGCGCGGCACACAAAAAGCTGACTATCTAACCAAATACACTACCTAGATAACTTAGTAAATTGCCTTAGACAAGGTAACGTCCGAGCAGTAGTTCGATGGCTGGCCAGCTGCATCGATGAGAGTTTGCTCGCTAGCGTGTTCTCGACGATTTTAGCCAGATCGCGACTTACCATGTACCAAGTGCCGAGAATGATGGTCCCCGTCCTGACATGGCAACATCCGCAACATCGCGTAGTGTAGAACCTGTCCCGACTCGGTTTGAAATGCATATTGTCCTCTATTTGAGGGAGAAACATTGCCCACCGACCTTAAAACTGCGAGAGGAACGGAGAACACAACCTTCCACACCAACAGCGAGATCACTGTTACTGCACTAGCAATTGACGTAAAACTGAAATCATATGAAAAACTTGACAAGCAGCTCATCTATCCAATTACTAGCAGGCAATTCAAGTGTGAGCCCCGTGTGAAGTTTGATTGACAGAAAAAGGAGCGAATAGCCACAGTCGGATCCAAACCAGGACCGTTCTGCTGAGGCTATTACGCATGGGTTGGAAAATGGCTTGCTGAACTTGCTGGTACAACATCTGTGGGATTATTTGGAAAGCGAAACACATCACGTGAGCTATTGTCGCAATGACCAACAATTAGAACGGTATATTTATCTAGTTCTTAGGCAAGGCCGACCTTGATCGTTGTTAGTGTATTTGGCGCACGTTAGAGGAATGTATTACATCATTTTGTGCACTTTAATAAAACTGTTTTCTCTCTTTCAGGGTGTAGCTGTGGGATTCACGTTACAATTGTCGGTAAAACACAGTCAAGGATTGTAAATGTGTACAATATTTTTGTTTTGTTTGTGGGAATTTTAAGTGATACTTTCCAGTTAAAACTGCCTTTGCACGTGTGAATCACAGTAAACTACACCTTAAATCTGACATCTGTGTGTGTTGATTATTGTGTAATATTACATTGATTTTTTTAATCCAAAAAATACATACAAACATATGGAGTTTAGAACGAGACATCTGTTATCCCAGAAAGTATCCTAATAATTGATCTAATTTGGCTTGTTTCATATAAAACAAATAATAAAAGATAGATACGTAGATTGAATTGCACATCTTCTTTAAGCCCTTTAGGATGCGACACAGTCTATCACAAAATAAGTTTTGGACAGTGAGGTTAGTAGTGCAATGCAATAATGTAATTTATTTCATGGCTTTATATACAACAGTAGAAAAAGGTATATTTACTGTGTACAATTAGAACATGCAACACGTTTTAGACATGCATACATCAAAACAACAAAAATCACATTTTTGCATTGGATTATTACAGTTCTTGTAATTCACTATCATGAAAATTTACACACCGTAACAAAAGTGAACACTATTCTTTACATTTTTTTCCTCAGTCCTGCATGAATGTTTTCTTTCCTACAGTCTGTGTCATGTTGCTCTGCTCATTGTAATATGCAGTGCATCCACCAAGAGTTTTGAACAACACACCAGAAAAACAGCAGTGACAACATGCGCACGCACACACACACACAGACACACACACACACACACACACACACACATAAATCAATTATGTGCAATGCTTTGAAAATGCTGGGGGAAAAGGATAAAATTGCTACGATTGCCACTGTTTAGTACAGCTCTCATCAAAATAAAAGTCAATCAAGACCTCTGTAGCATATAGTGAGCTATTTTAAATGAATACTGAAATCAGCTGTGTTAGGAAATGGCTGAACTGTCACATGACGCAGTTGCAAATAAGCAATTTAGGTATACTGTATTACAATGATAGGCCTTCCAGTGTTTATTTTCTCAGCAGGCATCCTTATCCTTTGCAACATGCAGTGCTTACACTTCACATATTATACCAAAGAAACCTTGGGTTAAGCTCTTATGCTTAGGGTAGAAAATGAAAATGAAAAATGTCACACTACTACCAACAGGATTAGGCAGACTAACATGGTGAAGAGTGGTCAAATATTGGAAAGGAGACATATGTAAACAAACAAATAAATAACTGCTTCTGTTCTTCTCAATAAAAACATTAGATTTTTTATATAAATATTGCCTGTCAGACACCTATTGTCTCTGTTGAGGGGTAGAAATCAGTTCTTTACACTAATTTTAAATATTGTCTTACTGAAAGTTTTTTTTTTTTTTTCAGTGCAAAAATATGGATTTAGACCAACCAAGATAATAAACTTATGGTCATAACTAAATGAAACATTGCTGAAACATGAATGTCAATCATTGTTTGCAGAGACACAATTATGTGTGGTGAAAATAATGTGTAAACTTAATGTATATTCCAAAATGACACCCGCACTGATTGTCACCATTTGTCCCAACATTAGTGATGTACACTGTCAACATGGCATGAGGGTGAGTGGAGAAATGCAGCAGCCTCTCGAGTCAAGGCAACTCTGAGCCAAGAAACATGAAACTCATTCCTCTTCCCAAGTCCCACCCCTGCCGACTGAACATACAAATATGGAGAGACACGAAAGTAGCTGTGTTCTTCTGAGTTTTGTGAGTCACATCCAGGAGAAGTTGCAAGTCTGTAGAAAAAACATCTGAACAAACAAACTGGCCCAGGCTTTCTTTCTTAGTTTTAAGAAAATACATTGTTTAAATAAAAATGCAGTTGTTATGGTATGTTTAGTCCCTGTCCATATTTGTGGCCTGCTGGACAGTAATTTGTATTTTATGTTATCGAACAGACAGAAAGAGTACACATGCTTATTGCAAAGCAACCACAAGAAAGTTTACACTGTTCAGCTCAAAATGAGCAGGGTCAGCACATTCTGAATGCTAAATGAATCTGAGGTGGCACTTTGGGTGGCAGACCATCCCGCACACTCATGCACTGTGCCTCCATCTGGTGTCCTAGCAACTTGAAACAGTGACAGTGTTCTGCTGCTGCACTAAAACAGGGCTACAGACCCTCAGTTGTCATAAGGCCGAAATCCTTCATATTTTCTCAATCAGTCAATGTCAACTGTCAAGGCATGTCCTCAGCACACTGTCACCCAGACCCACACAGCACTGGTATTGATGAAATTATGTAATTACGCAGTCAGACAGAACAGAATACCAGAGGCATCTATAGGCAATAGACAATAATAATAATTACATCTTAATGGCATTTTCAGTGTTCTCTGAAGGCAAAGCATTGGAAAACCCAGCCTGCAGCATTGATATGAACTCTTGACATGGTAGGTAAACACCTCTTATCAATATATCAAGGAACATGACTGAGGAGGTACTCGACAAGTCAGGTTAATGCTGCAGTCTTCTTCTTCTTAATCAGTCTACTCACTACTTCACAGTAGAGCTGTTCATTCTTTGATCAAGTATTTTTGTCTACGCTGTAAAGGTACCCTACCATGTTCATGACTGTGTACACATGAAGTAAACCTAACCTCAAACAAAACTGCCAGTTTGACATAAAACAATTTAATATTTATTTCCAAGAAGGCGTGTATATGCTATTATGGCTATTATTTTATTTTATCCATCTATCTGTTTAGCCATTAATAAAAGAAAGTATCTTTTTATTAGTCATTTGAAAGCATTCCAAAATACACAGCAAGAAAATAGAGACGTTTTGTTGAAATAAATACTGCCCGAGAAAGGCCAGATAGTTGATCCCCCTGAATGAATTTCTTTGTCTAACAGAAAAACACTGAATATGCATGACTCCAGCCAAAATGAAATAAGTCTGCTGCAATGCTGCGATGCAGAGCGTTAACCACGTTGTCAGAGCTGAGCGTTTGATCCCGGTCCGCTGTTCTGCCCACATTGTCAGTGGAACTGGGGGCTGGGTCACCGTGGTTTCCCTTTCCTTTCCTCAGTGTGGTCCAGTTACGCTCTCCTTAACAAACGGTTCAGTCTGCGGTCTAACTGGATGTGATCTATGACACGCTGCCGAGCATGAGCACAGAGCAGGGAGGCGTGGTCTTATTCGTGTTCATGCAGGCCACGATCCTTTTCAGCCAACAAATGAATCACCTCAGGGTGTGCCTTGGAATATAACCTTCATCATGTCTCTTTTTAAGTCTCTCTCTCTCCCCCTCTCTTTCTCTCTCTCACATTATCTCTCTCTACCTCTACCCCTAGCCTTCTCGGTCATTCTCTCTTGTCTCCATCTCACACATTCTTCCTCTCACTCTCTCTCATACTTTTACATTCTCTGGCATGCTTCTCTCTTCTCTCTCTCTCTCTCTCTCTCTCTCTCTCTCTCACACTCTTGCACTCTGTCGATCTGCAATAGCGCTTCAGGCAGCCTCTCTAAAAGCGAAGCTTTTCCCAGGTAATTTAGCGACAACGCACTCTGTCTGTGATCCTCTCAGTAACACCAGGTGGTGATGTCAGGTTTCCTTCCTCATCCTCCTCCGCTTCTTCCTGTCTTTCTTGGTTTCAGTGTCTGAAGAAGTGAAAGAAAGAAAAAAGCATGAGGTCATTCAGCCTGAGGCCAAAGCTCCAGACCACTCCATCAATAACCCTGTCATCAGTGGCAGAGAATGTCCTCTGCACGGGAACCACAAGATCTCCCTCTCTTTCTCCTTCTCTCTCTCCCTTTCTCACACACACAGTCACACACACGCACACACACACATACACACACACACACGTGCGCACACATGCACACACATAAAAAACCCCCTACAAACAGATACACTCACAAACAGTTACATACACACAGCCCCCACAAACAGCTGCACACACACACAGCACACACACCCACACACACACATAAATACAGGGATGCAGCTAATGAAACATTGATCAAACAGTTGAACAATGGTAATTGTTCTAAGCTGTTTTAAATGAGGTCTTGCCAGGAGACACAATGGTATACAGCTGAATACAGCTGACTCCAAGGACCTGAAGAGCAGAACAGATTCTTCTCAATTTAGCATATTTCATGTGGCTTGTGTAATCACTCATATATTAAACTAGAGAATTTTTTGTGATTTGAGAACAATGGCCTTATTAATTGTACAACTTTTAAAAGAAGATATTGCTTGATCTGTTCTTGCAGATGTTTATGTGCTTGGACAAAATTGAAGGTACAGAGGTTATCAACAAAATTTTTCAAGAAGTAGCCAACTCGAGCATCTGTGAAGGCCAGAATTATTTTGACCATTTAAATGTAGAACACTGAATACTGTTTTCAGATTATCATTATACACATTAGAATCACAACACACACATAGCACAACATGTATAGATCATGTTTATTTTCTTATGTATTCAGGGCTGCAAAAAATGGATTTATAATCTTTGCAGCTGCCATGTAAGTGGTTTGGTCTGGGGATAAGCCCATGTGATTTCATTTTGAATTGACCATTTCATTCAAAGAACTTCTCTAATACTAATCAAACAATTAAGAGTGCTGAACTGCACAACCATGTTTACGTAAAATCCCTTCTGTGGAGGCAAAAACCTGTTTTTAGGTGTCACTGAGGTTCTAATAAAGGCCTGGATTTTATTCACATATTCCCTTCCCTTAGCTTGCTGTTAAATGCACGAGTATTGTCTTCATAAACAGTTTGGAGTGTTCAGCAATCAACAGAATGAATAACTGTTTGTGCTGAAAAACAGCAACACGTGCATTTAACTGCGAGTCAAACATAAGAACAAATGTTGACTGAATCCAGGCCAAAATCTCCTACGTACAAGCAGTAGTGTGGGAGTAAACACTTGCCACCCCCTGGAAGAGTCTTCTGTTTGTGGATGGTCAGGGATGAGGACAGCACTGCTATCTGTCTCATAATAGTAGCCTTTTCCTCTAGCTTCTCTGTGCCTCTCCTGTAGTGTACTCTCTGAAGTATTAGTGATGACAGGAGTCATTTCAGTGACCAGTCAGAAGAAGGGTAATCTCATCAAGTCAGGCACATGAACTCATAAATACTTCAAATTTAGCCAAAAAAAGGGATGAAGGGAGGATTATGTTTTCCTAAGTACTTTTCAGAGGGAGCATCTGTGGTGACAGACTCCAGCAAGAATCCGTGAGGCAAAATTCATCTTTTGGAACAGAAGACCATGGTCCATAAGCTCAAAGCCAGGGTAAATTGGTTTTTCTACAGAGGAGCTTGAGGCCAGTACATACACTACAATTTAGCCTCAACTTAGCCCTTTGATCCTTGGAGACATTCTACGTGTGCATGCTAGCTTCACACCTAAGACAGTGTGAGATACAGGGAAGGAATAGAAAAATTTGCATTAGCTATGAATTCCTTCCATCCCGGATTTTATCTTGCATGCATTTTCTGGGTCATAGGTTTTCTGGGTCATTTTAATATCACTTCAAATTTAATATCACTTGTCTGACCCCCTCCATTCTTTCATTGACATGTCATTGTAAGAATGTTTTTCCTGGTCACATCAATGACAATCTCAACATCTCTGCTGGAGTTCACATAGACTCCTGGAGTCCTGCTTTCTGAGACCTGTAGATTGTGTGCAGCCTGCCATACAAAGATAGATTAAATTTTGGCCTGTCACATCACTTTCGAATAGTCTCAGTGTCTTGATTTGGCATTAACAGCTGTCTATGAAGACAATTAGAAAGAATGCTGACACAAAAGATATTGGATTTTCCATCGTTGCATTTTGTATTTTACAGACAAAACACTTCCTCTGTGTGCTTTCCACTGTTATTCAGCTTATGCATTGCAAAAGCAAAGATTTCAATCTGCCCAACAGTCTGTCCAACATCTGTAGTATTTTGATGAAGTAAGCAGTATGCTCTCTGTAACTCTGACATATTGGGAAAGCATTCTGACCACATGCAGCACGATGATGCCAAGAAACTACATTAAGAAATCATATGAATAGTTGTGGCAATAGCATCTGGAACAGTTAAATATACTGTGCTGTCCAAAATGTAGGTGGCAGTGTAGCATAGTGGTAAGGAGCAGGGCTCGTAACTGAAAAGCTGCTGGTTTGGTTCCCTGCGGGGGCACTGCTGCTGTACCCTTGGGCAAGGTACTTAACCCCTGATTGCGTCAGTAAATATTCAGCTGTATAAATGGGTAACAATCTATGTAAGTCGCTCTGGATAAGAGCATCTGCTAAATGCCAATAATGTAATGCAAAAAGCCCCACACACAGAACCAAGGTACACAGGCTCATGTGTATAGCATGGTCACTCTGTACTTTTAGCTGGGGTGGAATTTCATACAAATGTTGTCTAATTCTGGTAGTACGGGAGGTTTAATCCTTATTTTGTTCAACATAAGCGGGAGAAGATTAAAAGCAGGAGGCGGGGGCAGACACAGAGATAACTGGGCACAAGGTAAATGAGGGCATGGTTAAAAGTCAGCCACACCCCCCCTACTCTGATGTCAGAGTCCAGGGAATGGGCGCAAGGTGCTCACCGTCCACTGTCTCCACTCGAGCAGAACTCTGTGCTATGTAGTCTGCGCCTTGCAGTGTCGTCCTGTCCTCCACTCCTTCCTTCGACTTCTTCAGACCTTCTCCCTGCAATGGCACCAAAACTGTCACAGGAACAGCTACACATCACCAGCTTATTTCTCTCAGTGGATCTGCAAATGGATCAGAATTCTATATCTGGCAAAGGAGTAACTGAATGGCCACACACTTTACTCAATGTAAAACTGAATGGAAAAAAGATGGAGGCAACAGAAAAAAAACAGTGGTTTATGACTGAGTGAGAGGCTTCATGTCTGCCTGTTCACAACATAAACACACAATTGGTGGTGGCTGAACCAAGTCACCCTGCTCCACTGTAGAATATAGGTCAGATCCTTGAAAGGTACTCTAACCATGCAGACAGTTACTAAGTATAGTTCTGTACAGAAGTCAGAGCGGAGGTATATGACATCACGATAAGAAATTATGTTTTTCTAAGCTATATCCATCCACTGTGAGTGCAATGAACAGATAGAATGCTCTCATATTCTCTATAATGCTCTTTAATAATGTAAGGCAGAAAACACAAGAGGGCTCAGTTCATTCAGCTACAACATCCTCAGAGAATTGCACCTTAATTAATAATTGAAGATATTGCCTCTGGTCCAGAGTGTTGAATGTACTACTCCCAAAAGACATTCATAATATCCATTCACATTATTTCTGATTGTGTTCATATTTTATTTAAGTGCCTTCCTTTACTTGTTGTACACAGGATCTTTAAAAGTCATTTAGAGGTGCTGACAGCAGTACGATGTGCCATCAAGCTAGCAAAGTATTCAGTTGTCTGACTACTGCTAAGGAATCCTGGGCATCAAAGCTTTCCGCCTCATCAGTTCTGCTGAAAGCTCTGGAGAGACTGTGGAAGAAGCTTTCTACTGCGACCAAAGTAAGACATATACCAACTATCACAAACATACACAAACACACGCACAGTCTAAATGGTTTAAATGTTTGTGTGTGAAGCAGACCTCTAAAATCCTTCCAATAAACAGGACCAGAACAGAGTTCTCATAGTAGATGATGAATTGAATTGCCATCATTAGTGGTCATTGGAGTTGTTCTCCTACAGTCAAATGTATATAAGAAATTTCATTTCTTACACGCTTACGGCTACAGTGTATATATCATGTGTAATACACTGTATATCACAATTATTATTACACTAAATTATTTCATATTTAGAGTCCTATGATATGTTAAACAGGAATAGAGTAGATCATGTATACATTCACTCAAGGGAATAAAGCTTTTAAGGTGCAGTCTGGAAGATTTCCCTTGGGGAAAAGGTATGTCTGACCTTTGGCAAGGAGTGATAGTTCTGATAGGCAGATAGCAATATTATTCATAAATGAAGAACAAAACAGAACATCACAGGAGTGTCCATGGTGCATGGATGGGTCATTTTTAGAGGGAACACTTATCAGTATGCAGCAGTTACACAGCCAGCATGCTCTGGTGCCTACCTGCCCCCCATCATGTGCCAAGGCACCCTCTTCCCCACCCCAGTTTCCCCACTCTTCCTTAGGGGGCTTCCAGTCTGAGGTCTGGTCAACATCTGAGGAGTCCTCTGTCAACACAAAGGCAGCACCATCACCTTCCTGAAAGATTTCATATTGGCTCACACAAAGGTTTGCCTTGTTAAGGCCTGGATTCTGACAAAGCATGAATCAGGCTGGAAGCAGCTGAAAAGCAAAGGAATTTGCAAATATTATGAACACAGTGCTGTCACCCCCTGCTGACACAACTGAGAAATGACATGAAACTGTAAATCGAGCACCAAAGTGATTGTTTCTTTTGTCTGCATCAAATTGAAGACTGTTATTGACCTATGAAAAATGATTAAGGGTCAGGCAACAGGACTGATACTGAACCAAACTGGGGCAATAACAGAAAGCCTTTATGACAGGGGTCAGCCCTAAGTAACAAGCATGCCACGGCCATTTCCTGAAGGAAGTGGGACCTGGTGGCACCCTGCTTTGACAGGGGCTACAGTTTAGCGGCCAAACTTTCTCAGTGTTGTGTGGCTGAGACAGTTGCTAAACAGGCCCATAACAGCACATACACATTAAACCAAGTCTAGAAGGGTCATGTGCCCCTCACAAATCCCCAGAACCCTTGGGTGTGCCATCATTCCCAGAGTTACTCCGACTGTTCAACCTGAGATTACCAAGACATCAGATAATCAGGAAAGCAGATAAGGGTTAAGGATCAAGGGTTAGGTCAGCTTAAGCTGGAAAATTGCTTCTGTACCGAATACTGCCCTTCAGCCTAAATCCACTGCTGTAGCATTTTTTGAAGCAGCAGTGGCAAGGCTGTGGAGTGATGGTTAGCCTTGATTAAAAGCTTGTAGGTTCAGATCTCCAAAGGGGAAGCTGGCATCAACCTGAGAGCTTCTAAGGCCACTAAGAAGACATGAATGGGCAGCGTATTACACTCTCTTTCATCAGCAAGTCTTGCTCATACTCTGCTAAGGACAGGCCCTGAAAGGGATAAGGTGTACTTTTTCTGATACGCATCGTAGTCTTTTTTGTTTTGAGGCTTGCGCTCAAACAGAAGGCTCACGTGGAGACAGCTCTGAGAGAACAAGCACCCCCTCACAGATGTGCCCCCTCTCTGCTCTGCAGTTCCAGCGGGGGGGTTGAAGGATGACGGGGCGCAGCTGCAAGCATTGCGTGCTCAGATCACACTGCCCTGTGCCAGGGGGCTGGCACAGTACAGCCCCGCACACTGGGGGGTCTGACCAAGGGATGCATTATTAATTGTTAGCTGCAGATCTGCCACTGCAGAGCCACACACAAATACAGCCAGGGGCTCAGTCAGATACAAAGACACACAGTGCCGTACGCAACGATTATACAACATGTTACTGCAAATATACGACAACAGATGAGATGGTCCTTTCATAGTGATGAGGGTAACATGTAGTGGATTTCTGTTTAGCTAAACAAATTATTACATTAACTCTGTTGCTGTTACTTGTTGCTGTGTTGGTTGTGTAATCTGAGGTATGTCTGCTCTGACCCTGGGTCCTACCCAAGACTTTAAAATGAAATACCTGCCTCTCTGCACAAGAATCAGCCTTATATCTGAAGGAAAATAGATAGATTGGGGTAACCGCCCTGTCATAAACTGGCCTGTCTGTAGTATACGCTTGAACAGCAAGATCCTAAATGACACAGAATCTGCTGAAGCTCTAACACTATGAGCCATCCTTGGACTTGGCTGCATTTCCATCTGTTACCATGAGAGACATATTTTGTATACCAAAAGTAATAAAACACAGGTCAACCATGCTTCAGATTAGATGTTCTATGGTGTGATTTTTAAAGATCTGTAAAAAAATGACAGCCTTTGATGACCTCTTCTGGGTTTTAATGGTATTACACACTGGATATTAAGAATCAGCACAGGCCAATATACAGGCACTTGCACACTGACTCAGCATCCAAAATCAACCCAATGTTAGCCGACCTTATGGCTTTGGGAATGGAATCTGCCCACCAACAGACCAGCCAGTTTTTCATCTGACAGGATTCTAACAGAAGTGCAAATCATCTAGTGCACAGCTGTAAAGTACTCTGTTGCCAGGATACCGCAGGTAAAGCAAGCAGTTCTGTGGTACAGTCTGTGAGAGCAGTGGCTGAGGTCCTGATGTGCCCTTTTGAGTTTGGTGTTCTTGTATTCACAGTTGCTGAGATGGACCTGATGGCAGCTACCGAGAAGCAGGAGATTGGAGCTTGCTGCGGCTATGGTGGCATCTGATTAAGGGATTTTCTCCCTACTTCTGTTGAGTAGAGTAAAATATATAAAGTGCAGGACTTACAGTGATGAAATTGGGATGCGTGCGGATATGTTTCACACTTTGCTAAAGCGTGTCATAACAAAAGGCACAGTGTCCCAGCTGAGTGACTCTGACTGAACATGCTAATTCAAAAGAAACGAATGTGTCAGTGCTCCGCCCCCCTGGCTGTGTGTTTGTGTTCTTCCCCTGTCCATGTGCTTTTGTTTTCCTTGTGTTCCGGCCCTGCCCCGCTCTCCGCCCTGTCTCCGCCCACCTGATCATCTTCGCCCGCCTGCCTGCACACCTGCTTCCCATCACCTCATCAACCAATGCTGTCTTGTTGCCAGTTCGTCTCAGTATCCTGTTTCGTCCTTGCCTTCTGTTACTCGGTTTTCCACGGTCTTCTGTCTCCCGCCCAGAGCTGTTCTGTCACGTGAGTTCTGTTACCCTGTCTTTGTATCCCTGTTTGTGCGAGTCTGCTCCCGCCTGCTGTTCTTGCTCCCTGTTGCCTGGTTTCCAGACCCTGTTTCCGCCTGCTCAGCCCCGGTCCAGCCTGCCGTTCTAGGATGTCAGGTCTGCCCCAGCTCCCTGTTGCCGGTCTCCCTGGTTCTGCCCCTTACAACCTGCCTGCCCAGTTTGTGACTGCCTGCCTGCCCGTTGCCGACCCTCGCCTGTCCAGACCACGTGCTTGCTCTGTTTGTTTTTGGACTGACTTCCCTGGTTTTGACCTTTTAACAAAGCCAATCAGAGAGGCATCCCTGACAGAATGGCCAACCAAGTCAGACATTACTGTGGTTTATCAGGATGTCAGGTCAAAGACAAAGAGTTCTTCTGAAATACAGTTTATCAAGACAAAGACAAAGGTTCTTCTGCTTTGCAGTCTTTAATAGGGTAATTAACAGCTACTATTGTTTTGGTGTTGTGTGCATCTGGATAAGCACTTTAATATCTGGAAGCCAGGAATTGGTAGGCACCTGAACCTGGGTCTAACAACAGATCTCATACCTAGTCCCAGCCAAGCATCCTCAATGCCCAGTGATGTCATCCTAGAAGACCACTTCTCCTGAGATGGACTTGGCTGTGATGAACTGTTGCCTGAGTGACCAAAAAAGATACATACTTACTCTTCATATTATTAAAAAGATGTAAAACGATAAATATCTTTTCTACCATAACTCCCTTTTGTCATGCCTAGTCTCATGTATTACAAAAAACAAAAGATTTTACAAGTAGATATTTTAGTTATGATCTGAATATATTTCTCATATGTTCCCATATACTCGAAAATATGTCTTTTATTTGACTGGTTTCCACTCTCATAACTGTTCTGTGGTGAGACAAAGCACAGTGCACATTCCTAATAAGAAGCACATTTGTCAAAAAGAATTTGACTCTCATGAGCTGGTCATTCTATTCAGCTGTATGTAGTCTAATTCACTACTAAAAATAATTACACAAGGGTACATGAGGTATCCATTGGTAATGCATGACAACGAGCTCAAACAGACTTTTTAACTCTAATTTAACTCCAATTTCCTCTCTATGCAGAAAATTAGCTGAGAACAAATAGTCCCCCACCAGCCCATACCCAGTGACCCCTCACCAAAATCAGAAGACATGTCAGGGACAGTCCCAAAGGTCACGGGTTCTGTCTTCACATCTTTGGAATCCCATGTTCCTGTAGGAAGCATCAGACAAGCTCTTAGAACCATTATAGCGGTTCAGATGATTAAAGTAGTGTGCATTATTTCTAAACTGTGTGTAAAAGACTGCAGGGACCAGAGCCCTGTTTTTTTTCTCTGTGGAGTTACTTACCCACATGAGAGAAAATGTCCTCCTCCAGTCTGCTAGGGGGCACCAACTCCACCGCCCTGCGGCTCGCCTTCCCCGTCTCATGGGACCGCGTTTCCCTCCGGGATCCCCCAGACACTAGTCCCTCTGGGATGCCACGGGACCCAGCACCCCCAGGACCCACAGTGTCACCCAAAGGGCATGGCTGCCACTCCCCTTCTCGATGGGGTCGGCCATTCCAGCGAGCCGCACCCTCCAGCAATACGGGACGCTGCTGGGAGCTTCCTCTTGGGCTTTCTATGATGAGGTCAATATATCAGGTGTTGGCTATGCTACAGCTCCGCTAAATGACTGTCACAACATGTCTGTAGGCTCAACACCAACCCAACCCATTTAGGTAGCACCTCGTCACACTCACTCACTCCAAAGCCCTCGCTGACTCCTCAAGGCTGAAGACACACTGCTACTGTGAATGGACCACTTTAAGTGCTCTGTGTGTCACTGTTGTAGCAACGGGGTCTGAAATCAGCATCCCACAGTCAAAATAGGGCTGACTAAGTGCTGTGAGTATCTGGTACGGCGGTGCCGTGAGTAGCTGATTAGTTGTCGTGCTTTTCTGCTGTTTCAGTGCTGTATTTGGAGTAGTGGTGCTGTGCACACCACACCAGCAAGACTACCGCACTCAGCTTTTTCAGGATGCTTGGCTGTTTTCCCCTCACATAACCTTGTGTCCCGGTCATGCCCACCGTCTTCTTGGTGGAACGAGCTTCCTGTTTTGGTCAGAACAGATGAAGTGCTGGCTATCTTTCATTGCAGACTGACGACCTGCTTCTTCAGCCTATTCCTTAACCCCTCTACCCAAGTGTGATCTTTCGTTCTTCTTATGTGCAATTATACCAGTGGAAGCGTATTTCAGGGTTTTGTGTAAGTGGGTATGTTGAGGCTTACTTACATGGTTGTAGTATGTGTTAGCATTACACTTGGAATGGTATAGTCCTTAAGTCACACATGTTGCTTTTTACAGTTACAATTGGATGCAATTGGTCAATTACAATTGGATACAATTAGATACAACTGGATCTCAACACTATATGTGGCACTCACTCTCACTCATGTGTGGTTAGCGGTGCCCTGTTCATGCAGCTTTTTCATGCCACTTGATGAGATGCACCGTGTAAGTCACTCTGGATAACACTAAATCACAATAATGTAATGTAACCATAATGCCACCTACCTTTTCTCTTCATCCTCTCCTTCCTCAACTGCCTCTTCTCCTTGCTGGTCATCTTCCTCTCCCAAACACCTGGTAAATCAATTCAATAAAGAACTTTAGAAAACGTACATAAACTATGGAACTGTATTTACTAAAATCCAAGTTTTGCTTGTTACAACACCAGAGTAGATAATTAAATTGCCAGCCTCAGTGTATAAGACAAATGGATGATTTAACGTACCAAGAAACAAGGTGCATTCTGGGTCTGAAACAACAAATTCATTCTTATTTATCTAACAATGCTTTCTTACAATTTATCAAGGGACAAACACTCCTGACTACCTGTCTGACTGACAGATTTGTTGTGTGTGACCTACCAGTCTCTTCCTCTTCCGTCCTCTCTCTTGAAGAGAACAGGTCATTGGATAGCAGGATAACTCTATCCTCCACATTTTCAGGTTTCCTCTTCTTTTTCTTGGGCTGAAGACATAGGAAAGAAGATCAGAATATTGTAAAAAGCATCTTTTCACACAGATCCACAAATACATACATACACACACATCAATTGTCATGCAATTTTTTATGTACAGAAGCATAATAAAGAACTCCCTATAACTTTACATGAATCGTAGCCTATACTGCCTTTTGCAATTACTTCACTTTTACACAGTCCACAAAGTTTCCTCTTGTAAATCCATCAGGAAGGGTGTTATAGTATATATACTGGGGCCAAGTACTTTAGCCAGATATTAACCTTAACCCTGTAGCTCGAGTGAGTGAACAAGTAACACACTTTAACAGATATTCCCACCTTGTATATGTCTGATTACAGCTCACTTCCTAACTGATGCTAGAGTGCCCCCAACCTCTACAGTATTCTAAGTGCTGAGAATTCAGCCTGTCACTTTTCTAACAGCAAAGCCCTATTAAAACAACAGGCTATTTAACCACAGTCATTCATTAGTCTTATGCAGAGGTCCTGTCAGTACAACTATAAGATATGCAAGAATATCTTAGGTGTCATCTTGCTGTCCATTTCCATGTAGTTTTGAAATAGGACAGTTTTGTATATCGCTAGAACTTGCTTGAATGTTTGGCAATAGGAAAAGCTTAGCTTGAACGAATTCAATCAAGGCCCACCTGTATAGCAGGAGCAATGGCCATTGGGTCTATAAAATCCTGGTAAGACAAATCCCCACGGTAAACACCCATTCACTAAATATCAAGTCAACATTTTTGTATCCTTCAGGGCCTCTGGTTGTTGGAGCCCCATCCACTCCTCCATGCAAAGACGATCACTGAGAGGTTACCTTCAGAGGTCTGTTGTCTGGGCTAGCTGAATCATGCACGACCTCACTCTGAGTAGCGCTGCTTTCAGGTGATGCAGCAGCCTGCCCATTCGCCTGGTCCTGTGAAGAAGGTTAAGTAACCCTTATGAAGTAAAAAACAATAGCAAATATTCCCCATTTTCTTTCATAATAATAAGAAAGAAAGAAAAATTAAAAAATGTGCACTGAGCCCGAGTGTTCCGGAGCGCTCCGCTGACATTAAAGTGACATAGCGGCTCGCAGCCAGCTACGGACAAAGAAGCTAACAATGTCAGTTTCAGTCTTCTTTTTATGCCGTAAAACGGTAAACTCGCAAAAGAGTATAGCAAAGAAAATGACATGATCGCAATGTCTTCAGCCTGACTTTAGAAACTGAGAAAGTAGTTTGCATTAATAAGCGCCACAAAAAGAAAAGCACACTTTTACAGCTGTTTAATTAAGTAAGTGTATACAAATGCATGTCCTTCTGGGTTGATAGAGATGACAATTCTTCAGTGTGAGTTGTTAGCTTCTCAGGCTGAACAATACGGCATTGGTCTGTACTGTATATTTAATTTTAGATTGCATACGTTTAAAATCAGGACATCATAGCTATAATAATAATAATAATAATAATAATAATAATAATAATAATAATAATAATAATAATACTAACATGCGCTCTAGCACCTACTCTCTCTTTTTCTCTTCTTTTTTTCTTTGTTGGCTCTTGCCTGCTCCTTTTCACAGTCAGACGGAAAGGTGTTTGCAGGACTTGTTCGAGAGAGACATCTGTATTGTTGAAATCGACAGAGAAGGTCGACGATACCCCACGTTGCCCTCGTCTTCTTAACGAAACAATAACAAAGAAAACCACACCCCCAAGCAGCACGGAGATCAGAGTTAAAAAACTGGAACCGATCCAGTGCTGGATGATATCGGACAGCACTGACCCGCGGAAAAGCCCCTGCCCAGCCTCGAAAATCGACCGCACTAGCAAACCGAACATGTTTCGAATTCAGTTACCAGAGGTAAAGCAGCGAATGCGTTTTGTTCTCTCAAATATAAGATATTCGAAATAATAATTTCCAGGAAGGTGCAGATTTTCAGGTTTTCTACTTTGTTTAGCCTAATATTATTTCACATTACCAAAAATATAAGCAAATAATAGTCGTTGTTCTAAGGCGTCGGATAGTAAGTCGGTGCCACCATGACAATGGTGATGGACTTGGTTCCACAAAATAAATGTTTTAGCTACGCAGCTGAACGCCAATACCTTCAGCTGGCTGAAAAGTCAACAAAAACGCAACTGCGTATATTTTTAGGAATTGGAGCGCTGAGAAATTGACGGTGGCCATCAAAGTCCACAAAAAACCGTTAGTGGCAACTCCACTGTCTGGTGTCGCCTTTCTTCCTCCGCGCCGCGATTGGCCGTCTGAATTACAGTCGCAACGTTTTGTACATTACGTTATCAGTTATCGTGAGCTGCTAAGGTAGAGCTATGATCAGTGCAAGCTACATTTCTAAATCGCATCATTTCCTTGCAGGGCAACCACGATGTATTTTCTGCTATATTAGTTTTCACATATAATCTATACACCGACATACAATTTCCCCCGCTGAAACAAAAAAATCCAATGATATCTTTAGCATTTCCTTTAAATAAGGCACACCATCCTCTCTTTGTCTGGGTGATTATTGCTCACCTCATCCACAGCAGCAGCCAGAAAAAAGAACTATTCCTTTATCAGTCCGGTAGGTGGCAGTAGAGTATAGATAGTCAACATAAGATCAGTTCCCGGTTCTTCAAGTTTATTAGAATGTTGTCGGCAACTTTGTTGCCTGAACTTTGTTAAGCATCTTAAATAGCTGTTTAATCACTTTTGAGGGATGTCCATCAAAGCACTCGATAACTATCTTTGTTTTTGTTCACCCTATTTTGTCATCATTAGATATTCAGGAATAATATTCAGACTGATTTTTTGAATGATTTGAATGAATGATTTTGATTTAGGAATCGATTGGTTTCTCTGAGATTCGAAGAGCCGCTCCCCTAATCAGCTGTGAATGTTAGCCTATAGGCTATTTATTACCTTTTCAAGGACACCCATCAGTTACTCATACTGGTGCTGACAAAATTTGTGCCAATATTGAAATGCCTCAGTAACTCTGTGGTAACCCATAACTTTCTGTGCGCAATCAGTTTGTAAAAATTATATAAGAAATCAATGGCATATAATGGTCAAAATACTGGAATGAACGATTCGTGTACTAAGACTGTTTAAACATGCATGTATGAGTCAAGTAGCCTAATTTGCTTTGACGGTGTTTAGCCACACTGGTAAGGTGCAATGCAATACTCAGTCGAGAGTAAATTAAACGAAAAACTATTTAGAAACGGAGCACAGTGAATCGACGTCGCCTTAATCATTAGCAACTGGCAAGTAAATTATTTTGAGAAAAAGGAGCGAAGTACCTACATATCCGTAGACATGTCAGGGTAAACTAATATGCTTTGTGCCATGAGTACTGCCTTTCCTGAGTCTCACCATAATCTTTTCAAGGCCAGCCGTTGAGATGTAGCTATGAAATCGGGCACAATTAACAAAAGAAATAAACGTGAATCAAATTATTACTTTATATGTTTGAACGACATAGCAAAAGAGGTTGAGTTCCCTGGCGTTTTATCACCAGCAATTCGCAGTCACGCCCAAATAATTATCATGAGTTGTTTCTTGTTTGAACATTTAGCTTAGGACATTTCTCAGTTAGAAAAAGAATACCTCTGACGCGTTTATGACCATTCAATCCATTCAGAATCCTTTCCCGAATAAAATCGTCCTGAATGGATGTGGCTCTGTGAGTTCTATTTCATTTCACGTTTCTCTTGTGCAGGGGGTGCGCTGTACGCTAATACATATAAACTGTATATAGAATTACATATCTGATTGACAGCAGTTTAGTTTCCACTGGGATTTTGGCTTAGGCACAAGTTTATATGCATCTGGTTTAACGGGAAAGTCCATTTCAATCAGTCAAGCGGAAACTTTACTGCTGCAAAGATCAAAGATTTCATCAGACGCAAGTTCATACATGTAGCAGTCATGAGATCCGGGCTGACTCATTTCGGTCCAAATTAAATGGAAATCAGTTTAACTGTTAGGCTGTTTCCAATGGACACCTCAGTCAGAAAGACCCGGGGCTAAGCAGGAAGCAGGGATGAAGGCACACTCTGCAGCGGGAATGAATATTTACGACTTCCTGCCCCAAGACCGAACAGGCTGTTCTGCCCAGGATTACATGGAGACGGGAGATTTCCCTGCCCTGTGCCCCTGTGCATCATCATCTTGGGGTTGTGGCGCAGGGAAGTGGCAGTTATCTATCCATCATCCTGTTGACCAGCTTTGAGATGTCTGATCATGGTGATGGCTCCACTCGTATTTTATGTGGGCCTGTTGACATAATCAGATATTTCTCAAAGTCTGTGCTGTGGATGACAGAGGCATGCACATGGAAAAGACTGGTGGAGAGGGATGGGTGTTTTGGGGGGGGGTGCTTTTATGTCAAACTGCATCGGGTCCTTATTTTTTTATCATTTGCAAATTTGGACATGAAAGACCATTTGAAAGAACATCGCCGCACAGTTCACTGGATGCAGTATTTGGTCACAATATGCTGCCATTGAGCAGGACAGGGCAGAGGGCTATCACAGGACAATGCTACCGTTCATAGGCGTTCCCACAGCATGGACCAGGGCAGACTGAACACAGCCGTCTGCTGAAAGGGCGAACTATGTGACGGATAGACAGAAGGGGTTAGGCACATCAGAGGGAAGCCAAGACCGTGGATCTATGGAATGTGAGCGAGGGGAGGGGTTGCAGCCCCCTGCTTTGATCTCTTTGAACATATCTACTCCGAATACCCCCGTCACCCCTACCCCCCCACACACACACACACACACACACACACACACACACACACACACACACACACACACACACACATACACACATACACACAACCCTGCATTATGATTACTTGATATTGCTTGATCTGTTGATTGGTGGGATGTTAATCCAATCCGCATTTAGGGTGGGGCTCAAAGCAGTGGATGTTTTGTGGATGTTTTTGCCAAGTGTACAATTCAACGGAGGTTCCCTGTTGGTTTGTTGCAGAGCGACACACTGTTTCCAGTGGGAAAGACAACTCTGAAACTGGCGATTCACGCCCATTCTTCAAAGTTCTGACAGAAATCAACTGCGAAGTTTGATAAAAACAAACGAGTAGGTATGATTGCACAGCAGTCTGAGTTCTCAGATATGATGGTTTGAGGGCATGTCAACAATTAAAGCAGGCTTTTCTTTATACCGAGTTTGTGAAATACGCATAACATCTCCTGATCCCATCAGGTTTATTGAAGATGTGTGAAGGCAGTCCAAGAATAAGCATCTGCTCTTCATGTTGTGCTGCCTTTTTAACAGTGACTTTATTGGTGACCCATGCGTGTCCTTACAACAAAAGCACGAACATGAAGACTGTTGCTCCGTCACAAAGTGGTTCTCTGAATTCCCAGAAAACAACTTTCATCTACCTGGGTTTCCTGAGCCCACCTGAGATATGGCTCGGAACAGTATATAACTGCAGCCTCACACAATAAGTGATAAAGTTATCTTAAGTCACACTTGAGGATTTCACAGCTTTTATCTGATAGGCTGCAGCTCAAGATGTTGAAATCTGCAGTGGATGAGATCTTATCTGTATCTATAAGGAAATGCTTCTCCTCATTATTCGGAGGAACGGAACTGTTCAGCTCAGGCAGTGTTATTTGTTGAAGAACATTAAATGTGTAGATATCAAATGGGGAGCAAGCACAGTGATGGGCCATTTAGCTTAATAATGTAATGTGTTTATAGATTAGCCTTGTATATGGGATACAGTTAAGGAGGCCACAATGGATCTTTGTACCACTGAGATCAAGCTCACACATCTGTAGCTCTATACCATCACATCAGTACTGGGTCGTTTGAAATGTCTTTCTATTCAAATACCATGTTTTTGTCATAAAGCATAAGGAATTAGGTCTTAACAGCATTAAGTTTATGCCACTGCCAACTGTTTTATAGGGCAGTTTATTTCATCAGGCTATGTCAGCCTAATTGAAAATCACCCGTGTTACAGCTGATAAATATAAGGAATTTGTTTAATTCTGTAATCAATTTAACTGACTAATAAGTGGATAAAGTGAAACTTTTTCTCCTGACCTGACGTTGTGCTGTTGTAATTAAGAGAATATATATTGCCCAAGATTATAAATGGCTTATACAGTATGCAATTGCTCATAGTTAAGCCATACTGATTCAAAACATATGGGTTGCTTCACTTTCATGGTAAAATTATTTTTCCAGACTTACGAACATCAGTTCACTTATGTAAAAAAAAACCCCTACCTTTGTGCCCAAGCATTTAAATATATGGTGTAGAGTTTCCTCATCATTCCTCAGCGTCAGCACGCTGTAAATGCATATGGTCCATAATTAAGATGTTTTATGTGCAATTAAATAATTGAAGTAGGGCTACACAAGCAAACATGTGGTAAACATGAGGTAAAAGCTTGCCTGTGGTTTTTTACAACAGTGGAAATGAACTGAAAGGGTCAAACCAAACTAAAGTTAGTTTATACCCCTTGTCTCTGGTTTTGCTTCTTCTGAGGATGCTTTGCATTTGAATGGGTGACATGTTTGAAGAGTTGTCTTTGTGCTCACGTTTGGTCCAGTCAGGGTCCACAGTGACAGTGATAAATGGCATGTCTATGCATATGGGAGCATTACTAATATTAATGCACTCATCATCACAGAGACCAGCAGTCTACACTGGGGGAGACAATCCTGGTACTCAAATACCTCAGTGCTCAAGCTCAGGGGATGAAAGGATTATGGTGAAATAATAAAAAAAAAAGTGATATTCCATTTTTTTTGGTGGATCTGTTACCTTTTCATCACCTCCATTCTTCAATACTCTCCTGTGTGACATTTACAAGGGACATTTCTTGTGAAATAATAACTCCATCTAAGTTAACGATTAACTTTCTGACTAATGAAAACTGGATGACTCAGATGCAGACATGCCCCAACTCTTCAGTGTCGTTCAACGTCACAAATCTCCAGTGCCAGAGCCCTGCTGTTTATGTAAAAAGATTGCTATGCAAACATCAGTCCACTCGCTTTCCAACTATGAATAAATAAAGGAAGGTCGGCCGAGATCGACGGTTCCATCTATTCTTCACTCTCCTCCTGTTTCCAGACCAAAGGGAATCGATGATTACTCAATGTTTAACAAGAGGCCAATGAGTTTCTCTCACCACTGGTAGTGCTCCGATGTTTTCATTTGAACTCAGCAGACAGCTCCAGTCTCTTGTGCTGTGGACATACAACAGCACAGCACATGCATCCTGAGGTCACTGACAGATGGAAATACCATGTGTAACTGTAACATTAAATGCAGAAAGAGCTCCTCTCTGCGAGTGGCCAGTTCAGAAGCCATCATCGGCGATGCGTGAGTCACGGTTAAAGCCATCCCACCCATCCAGACGTGACCTGACCCGTTTAAACAGCAACCCAGAAACACACCACCTCAGGGCTCCACCCCAAGCAGATATACTCATGATCTTGACTGATATTAGCCAAGGTGAACACTGCTGAATATGAAAAGGGAGTGACTGCAAGGCAGCAGAATTCTGCCCTGGATGTTGCAGTCAATATGTTCAACATGGCAGTGCTGTGGGGAAGAATGTCACCTCAGTGCAGAAGGGGGCACAGCAAGCAGGACGGAGACGATAATTGATATTTTAATAAGAATCCAGCTACTCCATTACACACTTAAGCTTTTAAATTGTGTTTTTTTCCCTTCCTCTCTTTAATAAGGCCTTTTCTTACACAAAATTTAGTCTTAACAAAGGACCAAGTCATTATTTGAGTGATAGCCACAGACACCCCTGGACTAAAGAATGAAGAAAAGTCTTTCTTTTTGTAATGCAACACCTGAAGGCTTCTAATTGTGACTTGCTTCAGTTCACATTCCTCTTGCAAGGCCCAGCCGCAGACTCTGGAGGGGTACAGAAGAATAGGGCTTTTGTGTTTCAGGAGTTCGGAGACCTGTAAGAAACTACAGCGGCTTGGAACGGACAACGTACAAGGATTCGTGTGAGCCCCGCTTGAACTACTTTATCCGAACCCGTGCCACAAACCCAAGCATGTCGCGCTGCCCTCTAAGGTATCCCCAATGAACAGAAGCGCAGGTGTGTGTGTGTGTGTTCGATCCTCCAACGTGTTAACACAGGTGTGCCACAGCCTGTGTGAGAAAGCCATGGTGATAAAGACCAGGCCCTCCTTACCTGCCTAAATGTTCCAGCACTCCTGTCAATAACAACTAATCCTCTTTCAAATTCTGAACATTCCTCACATGATCACATAACTAGATTTATTAATATGGTTCCCCAAATGTACAAAAAACATATTATGGAACTATCTACAAAGCATTTACACTGACTGATGTAATCCTCCACCCTTCTTAATAACCTCAGCGTATTTTTTTGTTACATTTCAAAGGCTGAGAGAATACATTAACCGTGTAATGTGTGTGCAAAAATCGGCATACCCTTCCACTCTCCCTACTCTTCTTCTGGAGATTATTCATTGATTCAGCTCATGTCCTCCTCTTGTTATGGCTGTGAATATGATTCCCAGGACCTGCCGCTGGAAAGAGTCCAGTACATATTCCTGTATCATCGGCTTATGAAATTCCACAGCCGACAGGGCCAAGAGTTGCTATCTGTGTTGTCAAAGCTGGACCCCGTGGTATTGGTCAAGCTTCCTGCCATTTCTCAAGTGTATCCTTTTTTGAAATAGATCCACAAGTTCAATGTCATGCTGTTGATTAGGTTAAGGTTTGATTAAGCTTTAAGTCTGCCAGTTAATTTTGTTTATGTTATCATCTTTTTTTCGTTTTTGCTATAATTTTATATTTTTGACATTGCTTACATTTCATTTTTTGGTCATCTGCTTTGGTATAAAATCCAGTTCCATTGACTGATGAAGTCTGGCATACAAACAATACAGATAACACATAACAACTCTGAAATGTTTTCATAGCAGGATGATAACGTTGCCGTTTTGCCACAGCAATGTTGTGAGAACGTTGTGTGCCACCCACAAAATAAGTGAATAATGTGGCTGATACAGGCCTGGTCTCCAAAGATTGAGATTTATTCATGGTAGAGTCTGCATGTAAACTGATCAAACTCTGCAAGCATTCCCGTTCCGATTTATACGACATAGGAACTCCTGGCCCCGTTCAAAAGGCCCATTCATCTTGCTTTAGTACAAGGAAATTCTTCTGCTCTCTGAACCCCTTTGGCTGACGGGGGAAGGATTTTTTTGCGTGTTTTAACAGCGTGCATACGATACCACAATATTAACACCTGAACACTACCTGAAGCCAATGGCACCACCCTGTGAATCATTCTGTGGCCCAAGGGCCAAGCGAGTGGTGAGTCAACATTAGCTTCACAATAGTGCAAAATCACTTTAATGAAGGCATTACGGCACATAAAGGTCACTGCTTATAAAAACATGTACTACTGCGCACCTGCCTCATGATGTCAAGGGCTAAGGAAAGAGGACGTGCTATTCCTCAATATGGGTGTGTACTGTATTATACTAAACTGGCATGTAGGTGGGGGCGGCACTTTCTTTATGCTTTTCACCCTTTTTTACACAATTTGGAATTGCCAATTGTACCACATAAGGATTAACTCTTTGCACACCCACTATGCATACATACGAGTGCTGAAGCAAGACAGACTTGATCCGCTGAAACACTCACACCAACCAATGGCTAATTTTCACAAGTCCCACACTGAACCACAGCAGAGCTAACTGAAACGGGAAAATTTCCATTGACGTCATCCAATGAATGAAGCTTTATTGGTGGCTGAACCCAAAGTTTGAGAGTTGTGGGTTCAAATGTTGGGCAGGGGATGATCCTGTAATGTTGAACCAGGTTCTAGACTAGAAGAGATTCTGTAAGAAACGGACCATGTAGAATGGGTAACACGTAAGTGCTTTAATCTGGTATAGACCAGGTTCCATGTTCTTAAAAATAATGATCTAATATAATCACGGATATATGAGAATTGGTAGCAAGGCTTGGCCACTTCCCCTGAGTCCAGTCAATCAGGCTTAAATGATCTGTTTATGAATAGGTATGCTCTGTAGTTTCCCAGCCAAAGATCATCTGATTTCCCTACATCAAGGACATGTAAAAATTAAATCTGTGACCATCAGCCGAAGCCCACACCATCTGTAGAGAAATGTCAGCTTGATCATATTGTTTTATTTTTCACACACACAAACACTCAGTTCTCAACCCAAACAATGTGATATGATTTCAGCCAGATTATGAGCAACAGTTTTATTGAGAGCACGGTATGTTTCAGAACCAGTGTGGGCTCTTAAAGAATGGCTTATCCACCCTTGATTTAATCACAGGGAGCTGCAGGGAAGAAATGGGGAAGAAAAAAATCCCTCTGCTTTGGGCAATGCTTGACACCTGAATCTGTGCTTTGGAAAAATTCAAGCCAGTTGTGCCTTTATCAGGTTGGAATCTGGGAGGAAGATATTTTGAATTTCAGGGTGAAGAGATTGATAGTGTGTGTGGGAAAGTTATGCAGTGCATTTTTGTGTGCGTGTGCGTGTGTATATGTGTGCGTGCGTGTGTCTGTGTGTGTGTGCGTGTACGTGTGAGCACATATTTGTGTGTGAGACAGAGACAGTTACCTTCAAGCACGTGTGTTAATCTCTCGGTGCCAGAAATGTCTCAGAAATGACTGAGAGATCTCTCAGAATGAGCCCCTGCAAGCCTCTACAAGGTGCTGTGTGGGAACATCAGAGGCAGGGCCCTACTGTGGCCATGAGCTCATGTTGTGCTCTCACCTTTGTTTCATTAGGGCTCAACACTGGCCATGCGGGAACACCTGAGGAAACAGAGTCAGGGCCTCTCTCACTGTACTTTCCCTCCACTTCGACACCTGGCATGTATTTGCCGCAAAGTGCCTTTGATGGCAGCACAGAGGGCGGGGGGAGATCTGGGAGCACAATTCACATCGTTCCCTCTCCGAGTTGTCACGGCTGGAATGTGGGCACACCGGGAGTCTTAAAGTCGCTTCCTCACAGACAAATGATTTGCTTTACTCGTTTCGTTACACAGAGGTACATTATGCCCTCCTAAAGGAAAAAATAAACTGCTGGAGACGTATCTATTCAAATGAGTTCAATCTGAGGACAAAAGTAAAGGACAGCATAAATCAACTGTGAAATGCTCCTCCCAGAGCGTCCGCTGTTTCTAAGCCTCTTTGCATCTCAATCTTCTTAAGAGAAATGAAAGCGGAGAAAGAGAAAGGGGGGATTTCTGCCCCCCTAAGAATAGAAAGAAACACTCCTGTCACAGAGGCTGTGCATCCATTGGCTTGACAGGGGCTTCAGACACTTGCTTTACGTAAGCAGCAGGGGGCGCTGTGCTAAGAAGCTAATCCACAGCGTACCTGCAAGTGGAAATTTACAGAGGGTCTTCAGTCATAGCCGACGCTGCTATTATTAGAGAAATGTCTTGTCGAGGTAGTAAAAGGTCTAAATCGCCCCCCTCGCTCGCTCATTAACTCCGCAGTGTTTGGGATATGCTGTCATGTTCCTTCCTCTCTTGGCTGTCTCACCCCACAAAACCTCGCCAGGGGTTCCAGTGAGCCTTTTCCACTCACACAGCGGTCTGGAAGGCTTACTCTCGCCGCGCGGAATGCCATGGCTATAGCCGGCCCAGGGACGTGGAGCAAACAGAGTATTCCGAAGAGGCCGTCTGTAACCCCCTGGCCTCAACATGGCGCTGCTCCGTTCGTTCGGCTTGTTTAGCCTTGCAAAGCCCTTTGTGTGGAGATCTGACAGACGTGCGCCTCACACCCCTGCGTGGAAGATTTGGGATGGGGCCCTTTGTTTAGGTTTGAGGCAGCGAGAAAGAGGGGCTAGCGTGTTCGTGTCTGTGGGGGAGGGAGGTTGGGTGGGGCGGGGCTTCACACGTTTGGAAGGTGAGCTGTTGTTTTGAGACGTGTGAGTGTTGTGTTCTTGTCTCTGTTTGAAGAGGGAGAGAGGACACTTTCCCTACTCTCCCTTTTGTGATTTCGGCTCCTGCCGTGTCATGATGCACACTCATTTCGCTCATAGGCCATCCCCCGCTTCTGGACATGAGAAAACATGCCTGCTTCAGGAGCCCCACCTGTGTGGGCAGCTTTGCGCAACAGTCTGTCAAATATTGCCTTCTGACACACAAGTACACTATGTCAGACACACACACGTACAGGCACACACACAAGAAAACATACATACAAACAGAAACACGCATGCACACATACACAGGCATACACACATGCGAGCACATGTACACACACACACACACACACACACATACATAAACATGCACAAATAGACACGTGCGTGTACCACACGTGCAGACACGCACACGCAGCACATTTGATCAGGCCACTCATTACAATGGCTAATACGCTGTGTTGAAAGATGATCCTGTCCTCTAACACTTTACCCCAGCACAACCACCTGTCCACTTACAGCAAATACCCAGGACACAAGGCAGAAATAGTAGACAAAGTGGGGTAATCACTATTACTTACAAACGCGATTATAAGAATTTGTACTTAGTTTTATGGCAGGCTTATAAAAAGGACCACAACAAAGAGGAACAATCCCATTGATCTGTGGATCTCCTGCACATGTGAAACAACATGAAACAGCAAGCTGATGAGTGGAATATTGGCACAGCAGGGAAAGTGCAAGGTACCTGAGCACTGTGTGTTTATATCTTCCATACTCAGTGTTCATTTAAGGCCCAGTTGCATGGGCTACGTATATATGTGTATATACACATACACCCACAAATAATGGAAATGGATGGCATGTATTCTGCACTCTTAAGAGGGCTGGTGGTGTGTAGTAGAAACAGTACACTGTGGTGGTTCTAATAGCAACTGTCCAGGCCAGGGTTAAGGTGGGGGGTGGGGGGCATCGAGTGTGACCCAGTCTAAACATACCCCAGTTTGGCCCTGGCTGGTGCACTCTCCCACACCTTCCTCCCAGCCCATGTTTATCTCACAGCCTGGGCCTTAGACCTCCCGTGCCTCTGACCGCTGGGGTGAAGGCCCAGCCCTGTGATGGAGTATCGTTTTAATCCTCATCCCGCCCTGGCTGGTGAACCGCGGTGAGAGAGGAGGATTGGGGGATGGGGGAGCGAAAAGCGGCATTCAGCACGTCATTAAAACATTCTTCCCCTCTCCGAGCACCGACAGCAGATAAGGTGGGTGGGCTGTTTTCACTCCACGCTATTGTGTTCACTGCAGAGCAACACAGCAAAATATCCCCTTCATCCATTTGTCAGTGTGCAATCATAAGACCCTGACAGTGAAAATGTTTCATAATTATGCCACTGCTCTTCACACCCATTTTGTCCTATACTCCAGCTGTTAGCTGGCTGCGTGTTTCTTTTTTTGGTTCTCATCTCTTCTGCTTTTTCACTGCTTTCTCTTGTGTTTTGTCTGTCTGTCTTCTTTTGCCCAGCTCCGTGCCCTAGCAGGATAAACAGGGCGGTTATGCAAACATGCCCTCTCAACACTACTGCTTTCCACACGTTGGATCTCACCTAAATCTTCCAGGTTGAATGAACATCCACAAACACAACCTACAGACATAAATCTTCTGGAGTAGCACATTCCTGGAGAATATGGATTACACAAACACACACTCATGCACACACACATGCACGCACACACAAATACGTGCAAGGTCACATTCACACAAACCTGGTCATGCACACACAAAAACACACACATATACACATATATACACACATACCCACACATATGCGTGCACACATGCACATCTGAGTGCTCTCGAAAATCAACGTTGGACAATTTGTTTGTCGACTCTTAACTCTTAACTCAAAGAAAATTAGCGAGGAGGACAGCAGGCAGCTTAAATCTGTCTGAGAGCACATAACTCTTGCGAAGACAGAGATAAAAAGCCATGTGGAGTAAATAAAGGGATCAGTTAACCCTACAGAAATTCCACTCTGGGAGCAGTGAGAGATGGAAACAAAGCGTGTTGCGCGCCACACAATAAATTACCTCTGGGGGCCTTTGATGGTGCACTGCTCACTCCTACGGCCCCACTCTGCCACAGCCGTGGACATCTGGAGACCAGTGACCTGCTTTTAAGTGTTTCGCATTTCACCATTAAAGCAGGCATATGGGAACATTAATTATATGTTTTAAAATGTATTTATTTATGATGCACCAAGAGATGGTCGTAAATCAGGGAGAAAACACACCAGACACCAGTGTGCGAGTGAGAAGAAGAATAAGAGGAAGGAAGAAAGGAAAGGAAGACAAGAAATCAGCAGTCGCGCACAGAACTCCTCAGATCCTCGTGTGAGGGTTGGTGTGATGTTTAGAGTGGGGCGGCAGCCCATTCTTAAAAACAAATCCAACATGGTGTTCTCCTCTGTACTTCGAATATAAACAGCTTCTAAATCTGAAGCTAAAGATCCCGCTCAGCTTCTTGTAAAATTGGCTGAAAGTGATTATTGCTTCGCATTCTTTTTTTGCAATGCGATACCCCGTAAAAAAAAGGTCCCGCTATAATTTAGCCTTTAAGGGTGGTTTTGGATGTGGCTGGAGGCTGCGCTAGGCGCTGTGTAACCCGACATCCAGACTATAAAGTGACCAATAAACCCTACCCCCAGGTGCCATAAGGGCTCTCGTTAATGCGGGCCGCAGCCAGCCTCGTTATCCCCGGATTTCTGCCTTGCAGGCTTCGCCCCTTCTCCCTTTGATACCACTCCACAGGCTGCCTTTCTGGGCAGCGCGCGGACTTTGTTCCTCCACCTTGTGGATCTGGTTCACAAAAAAACAAAAGGGCAGGAACGAAAAGACAGGCTCTCGTGATGTCCTTTTTGTTTTAAATTTGGACGTGAGAGAAGTCAGTCAAACTGCAATATGTTCCACGGTCCATGATTTTAAGGAGGAATATATTGGAGAAAAGAAACATTAACTGCATATCATATTACGCATGTTAACAATTTGGTGAAATTTTGGTAAAGTGTTGATGCCACTGTCTGTATATACAGGGCTATGGATCAGATCCTTTGCCGTGCTGCTTCTGAGAAAATGCAGGTGCTGAAATGAAAGTCATTTCCCTCCCTTGAACACCCAAGCCGCACTCATTTGGACACCTGCAGTGAGAGTGGGCCAAGGATGGCAGAGCGCTGCCCTGAGGGACTCCAGTTCAGTTCCTCCTTCAGGGTGATCTCTTGGCGCCTCCCTCCAGCTCCCGCACAAGGCCGCCACATTGGTCGTGTCTGCCCTCTCACGGCCTCAGTCACGATCCTCAGGGAAAATCCAGCCCCTGATATATGTTGTGCGGTGAAGAAACACCTGGTACGTCTGCAGGAAAACCACAGGGTAAAAGAGGTGAGAACACAAACATAATAATGGCCAGTTGCAGTACACATGCTGCAGGTTTTGTGTCATACCCTTTGCCATCCAGACTCCGAGGCGTAAGACCTCAGAGCACAGGCATGAATGCCCCCCGGGGGGATCGTCTTGTCTGCAATGTGCTAACAGCACCTGTGCAAAGACATGTTTGAGCAACAGCAGCAGTTGTAGCAGGCACCTATTCATTACCAGGGGGTTGCGGGTTCTAGTCTCAGTGGTGGCACTGTGTTCATAGGCGGACATTTGAGCAGAGAATTTGTTCTGCTGGAGCTGTTAATACTTGGTAACCAAGAAACTCAACAATAATATCGAAACAGGAGTGAAACCATGAGAAAAGGCTTGTGACTTCACTGTGGCTGATAGTTACCCAGACACCTAGAGGGAACTAGATGTCAGACCTCAATGCCTTCTCCATCCAAACACACCCAAACAAATAAGAAGATTGTAGTTGCAGTACCAACAAGTAATATGAGAGAGACGTGATTAAAAATTCCCTTTCCCTCCATGATGTGAAAGTCTGGAGATATTCTGACAAGAGAACAAGGAAAACACGAGTGGTATGTCTTTCCCACAGATTTTGAGTCTGATTGTTTACAGGTGAAAGGAGGAAGAGTCATTGTCTCCACCACATCTGACTAACATTGCAGACGACAGAAATTAAGGAAAACCTCAGATTGGGAGCACTGATAGCCATTATTGGGAAACTGGTTCAACAAAGAGGCCACGTCAGAGAGAAAACAAAGACACTGCACTTAACTAAGCAAACTGGGCTTTCCTGTGTATGGCAACAATACAGTGATTCAGATGAATTGCCTAAGAAGAAGAAAGCTGGAATCTCTTCCAGAGACCTGAGCCCCTGTGAGCTCAGGTCTCGCTGCCACTGGATCGTATGATATGGGATGATTCATCCAGAAGACGCCTTCAGAGAACATATTAACATCCTTAGGACATCTTGGAATTCCCTCATAAAATTGTCTGTGCATTTCTAGTATTCTATTGTTTCAGGTTGTATGGATTTGCTTGTGATTTACTGGGGTTACAAAGCAGTATTTTCTCTTTGCATAGTTTACTTTACTCCAACCTTGGTTATCTCAATAGAAACATTCCAGATGTCTAATGCCGTTATAGAAGAAGCAGTAGATTAGTGCCTCTACAGCTACACATACACACACACACACACACACACACACACACACACACATACACACAGGATGCACAGGATACACACACACACACACACACACATACAGTATATACACACCTGACTCCTCAAAGCCTCAATGTTTTACAAGGGGATCTATTGTGTAACAGGGTGGGTGGCAGACATGGTAGTGGGGTGGTCCATCACTGAATAAGCAAGCGTGAGAGAGACAGAGAGAGAGCTTTGTGTTTTATGCTTTTAGTCCACAATTACTCAACACCAGACACTTCCGCTCTCCCCAAACACAAGCTGCTTAAGAACTCCTCTGCTCTGAGACAGAGAGAAACAGGGGGATCTGCACTCTCCTGTCACTTCTCCACGCTCCCCACCCAATTCCATCCCACTACAACATTAGTACAGCGGACTTGCTGGTGCAGCGCCTGTCTGACTCAGAAAGGTTCTGGCCTCAATTCCCAGCTGAGTCATAACAAGGTGATCAAAAGGGAGACCTGTTGCTTTTCTGTATAGCCTTACAGATGTGATTTGAAGCAGTGACACTATGTCTTGTGATTGCGGTCATGTCTCTTGATTTTATCTGGACTTTTAGCAACTCCATAGCACACAGTTATAGACAATCTGTTGGTCTGTACAGTCTCAGGTGTTCCATGGAACTGGTATGGGTGTGGCATACACAAGAAACGCCCTCGGTTGGAAACCGAATTTGCGTATAAACATTGATTTCGATGCGTGGCATTCAGCAGGGGAGCCTGACTCCCATAAGCATGAATCAGCTGTTCTCAAGCCTTGAAAAAATGACAGCGCGCATAAAACATGGTGACAGATCGGCTGCTGAACGCAGGCACGCTGGAACCAGTCGGCCCACATGAAGCGCTCATCTCCACGCACGCGGTGCTGGGTAACATCTGCACCCAGACAAGAAAGAAGCAATGAGATCAAAAGAGCAGAGAAAGAGGAACTGTGAGCGCAAATTAAGTGGAAAAAAACACAACACACAAGCACACGCAGAGGAACAGGAAAAGACAGTATTTCAATAGACCATAGGGCTTTCATTCATTAAGCTTTTAATTAAGTGGAAGCTCAGCTCTGGTGTCAGTTGGTGCGTGTAAGAGCCTTTTTTCATATCTGATTGATGACAATGGACCCACAATGCAGTTGCTGCATTTCATCATTTTCTGATTGGACATGGCAGTTTCAAAAGAGAGTCTTTGAAAGACTCAATATATGGTGTACAATATATGCCCAGTTTCTAAATCATGGGATGACTTGAATGTTGGCCCACCATTGAGCATTCAAGCAAACAATCAGGTAGCATTTGTATCAGAATGAAGGGCACTTATAATTCATATGGATAATGTGAGCAGTTGTTTAATATGTGCTGCAATATGTTTGTGTCTTTGTTAGGCAACAACAGCATTGACACATCTGTGTCAGCATTTTAGTCTGCCAGAATGAATCAATGAATTACTCCTGTCAGAATCTCACTAGCTATGCAACAGTTAATCCTTTCTTATATTGATCTTTGTCTGATGTCTGATGTCCTAAATATTTTATCAAACACATATCTAGATTTTATGGAAAGCTGGGGTGGAGGTGTTTAAGAAAAGATTTTTTTCTGAATGAACTTTTAAAGTGATTCTAATAGAAAGATGCTTGCTATTCTCATTTCCCATGAAATGATGCTATGCTGATCACAGACATCATACAGAAGAGTCATAAAAGCAGGTCCCGTTTGCAGTGCATACTGGCATACCTGGGAATGTAACAATGGAGTTTCACAGAGGATTTAAGCCAAAACTGATATCATACTCTGAACATATAATTTTTAAAGACTGAAGTTAGTAATCAAGAAAGAAAAAGAAAGCAGACCAATGAAACAGTATGTCCAAAAATAATATCAGTCATGAGGCAACCATTATCAACATTACAACACTATAAAGCAATTCACTGGACTCATGAAGTCTCTCCCAAATGTAGGCAATATTACGCACTTCCAGAACCAAAATGGTTAAACGCCACAAGGGGATTTTTTGAGGGAGGGAAGATTGTTAATTGTTCCAGGCAGTCATGTGGATCAACTTGTACTAGTGCACTGTTCTTTTTACTGGTCAGATGTTTTCCCCAGCTGAATCTATTGTAGGTTGTGAGTCATTATGGCCAAGCTGTCCAGAGCAGATGGCTCCTGCCTTGGTCAGGGGTCCTGACTCTTTATCTGTGTGGGAATACTTCCCACACTGCAGAGTTTGTAAAAATGAAGACCGTGCATCAAACGCCCGGGTGGTGTCAGGAGACCACATAGAAATTCAGATGTTCAGCTGCAGATTTTCCAGGGACAGTCACATGGTGCAGCGCTAGAATAAACACACATGGGTTGGTGGGGGGAATGAACAAGCAGAAGACCCAGACATTTACTGTCTATTTATTCTAGGTGTGTGACTCACCTGCTTGGCTGTCTGTCCAAAGCATGCACGCACGTGCGCGCACGCACACACACATACATATATATACACACACACACACACACACACACACACACATGTGCACACCCATATGTCTTGGCTTCTCCATGCATTCCTCCTGGATAGGTTCTTTGACATTGACAGAACTGAGTCATGGCTTCAGCAAAAAGAGCAGGGCATTGATTACAGGCCCTGTAGACTCATCTCCGTGTGTGTGAATGCGAAGGATGACACATTGTTGGCACAGCCCTAATGAATCTGACGGAACATTTCCTGTTTCATTTACCCTCTCGCAAAAACGGTTGCCAAGGTGCGCTGTGCCCTGGTGATGGTTTGCGGTTGGGATGAGTAGTAAGGCCCTTGCTTGTTTGGGCACGTTGGCTTGTAAGCATTTTCCCGCGTTAAGGGGACAGGATATAAAACGCTTCTTTTTTGTTGCCAACGAAGAGGCTTTTTATGTTACTTTTTTTTGGTGTGATTTGTTCATATAAAAATAAGATTTAGGTTCGGCATAATTGGTGTGGGCCCTTTCTGAGTCTAACAGAACCCTCAGCTCAGTATTTATGCCATTTTCTTTTTGAATACCTTCAAAAAGCCTATGACCTCATAAATTCAGAAGAAGGCACACCAATGTCATACTTCACACTGACAGCAACTGCAAAATGTCATGATGCATGTTACCTGCTCATTTACAAATATTTACTCTGATATAACTTTGAATTTAAGATGACTAAGCTTCCTAGGGCAGTAATGAGAGGTAGACCACAAGCAAGTTTTCACAGAGCAGCTCAGAGTGCTGTTTGATTTCTTTTATTTAAAAAACTCATGATGTCTGATTAAAAATTATTTGTAAATGGCTGAGGTTCTTTTCAAGGACAAAGTGAGACGGTGATACTATCAAAGTGCTTTTAGAGCTCCTAGGGCAATCATAATAAACATCTACTCACAACAACAACACAAAGAATCCGTCATGATTCAGCTTGTGTCAGTGACACACAGTAACCTTGGCAAAGATTGAGTGTTAAGCCAAAACAATTGCTCATAAGTAGCCTTGTCTCTGAGCTCTCTTGATAGAAGAGAGAAAAGGGCTTGCCATCAGCAGTAAATGACAGCGATACTTACAGCTCTGCACTGAAATGTAGCCTGAGGCCAAGAGAGTAAATAAAAGGCAAATAACTCTCAGACAGATGAGACGTTAATGAGACACAGCACTGAGCACGCCCCTCATCCTCTCACCCATGTAACACACACATTTACACATGTATATGTGCACACATGAACATGCACTCAAATGAAAGGTCACACACATAAATATACATATACACACGCACATGCACATATGTACAAATGCTTGGCCACACACACACACACACACACACACACACACACACACATACACGCACAAAGAGGGGGGCGGAAAGTTGTACGTGTGTGGTGTTACAGGATGGGACTGTACCGAGGTCTCACCATGTTAATGCGTGACGGCCAGCCAGAAGGAAGTAGTAAGAGGTGCTAAAAGCCTTCTTTACAATTTAATGTGACAAGCAGGATATAGTGAGCGCTTATTAGCAGGTGGCGCCCTGCTGTGCTGGCTGTGCCCCGTCAGACCACTGAGCTGAAAGCCGGACACATGTGCAGGGCTCAGCCAACGAGGCCAAGAGGTCATTTCCCATGGCACCCAAAGGGATGTTCCACATGGGGAAGTGTTAAAGACCTCCTCTGGGAAACAGTCGCAAGGAAGAGTGGATTGGTACGCACATGCACAGTTTATGGATGGGACTGGCCGTTTTATTCTGGTTGCTGCCGCTGCGCGCCTGTCTACAAACACGGGAACGCAAATGTGTGGCGTGTGGAGCAGTCTGATTCGATCAGGGAAACTCGCAGTGAGTTCAAGGACAGTGGGGGTTCTCTGAGGAGCGCTGTAGTTTGGACCAACCCCCAATGCAAATTTTCCTAATTGACAGGGCTTCAGGCTAAGCTTCAGAGTACTACTAAGATCATTGGCCAAAGTTACTCAGACTGTTGAAAAAATTACAGTTGCTGTACATAAATATGAGAACAGCTATTTCAGTTGTGAGAAAGCTTTATCATAAATCAGGATTGTCATTTATTTATTTAACTTTCTCCAAAAAAACTCTCTATATGTAGTTGATCTGAATAAATTCCCCCTAATCCCAGAGTAAATCAGACGTTGAGAAAGCGCACTTAATTGTGTCCACCAACAAAAGGGAATTCCATCACTTTCAACCCATTGAGAGAGTCTTTCTCAGCTGGCCCACCTCTGCCATATGGAGTCCATTACCATACAGAGCGTAGAGCGGGCCAGCCCTGGGGAGGGGGAAAATACTCTGAGAGATAATGAGATGTTTATTGTGTGTTTGCGCATGCTGTGAGCCAGCTGTCAGCTGATAGATGGTGCGGGTTGTTTGAGCAGAATATCATACTGTTCCGTCAGAGCACCGTGACAGCTTTGAGCAATATGGAGCGCCTTTCTCTTAAGATGAGGCTGACTTGCCCGCCTCTTTCCCCATGGTGTCCATGGGGCCAACCCTTTAGCCAGGAGGTCTATTAGTCATTCTCCTACACACAATGCCAACTAATGTGGCGGTGGTAAAGGGGGTGGGAGGAAGCCACCATCTCTCAGCAGTGCCCTTTGAATCACACCCTTCGCAATCGGTTCCCTACATGTAGAGCAGACAAGTCATTTCTCGCCCAAACAGGGAAGTTATTCTATTCTTTTTTTTTGTCCCACAGCATTTTTTCATTTTAGTCAGAGAAGGATGCTGGGAAATGCTCGCTGCTCCTGTGTAATCAGGGTGAGGTATCTGCAGTCAGGCCGCCATCGTGCCATCATGTGTACAACAAGAAAGTGAGCATACCCGGCGAATGTGCAAATGAGAACTCCCCTCACACCCCTATTTGTGAAGGGGCCCCGCCCCGCCCCACACTGCAGCGGTAATAGGAGCTGTCGCTGTGAGGCCAACTGTAAACAAACACGCAATTACAGGTCGGCCCGGGGAGTTCCCCCTGGTGCCAGACCGGGGCCAGCTGACAGGGCCTGGCTGCAGAGGAGCATCCTGTGCTCCCCGAAACCACGAGCAGCGGCGGAACTGGGACGGGAGGTCGGGCGAGTTCAGCCGAGGGAGATGGCGGAAGGAAGGCCGTCAGATGGGGGCACGGCCACCGTGCCGTCACACCCTCCCCCCGCTGCCCCTGAAAGCGATCCTCAAGAGGCGGGGCGGGGTGGTGGTGCATCCTGGTCCCTAGACGTCCCAATGGCGACTGAGCCAGAGACCGATGGCCTCCCTCCGACCTTCCTGTCACGCGTCATTCCAGCCCTTCCCAGCTCTCCCTTGCTCCCTATATCATAGTATTACTCTTTCTTCCCTTCCCTTTCAGAGAGGAAGAGCACAAGGGAAAGCATTGCATTCTATTGTGTGAAAATGTGTCAGCTGCATTCATTCATCCCTCTGATAGCAATCAGTCACACTCAGGTGTATGTGGTATTGTGACTCTACGGATACTCTGTGTAATGGATTTGCTGATCAGCACAGGCGGCTGAGAATCGTTGATTGCTTTACGATGCTTGGTTTCAGATTATAGGGCACACCTTCAGAAAAGCAGATGGTCGGCTACTTACTTTCACTAATCGCAATGTGAATTAGGAAGTTAATATGATAAAATGTTCTTTCCCACAGTGATAATATCATGAAAGAGTCTGTTGGGAGGAGGCATGGGTTTGACTGTTCAACAAATTTTGTATGAAAAAAAGACATTGGGATGAGAACTTCAGTAACAGTACTTTGCCTTGTAAACTAAAGTTTCTAAATCTTTATTTGAATTAAAATGGAATGGCTACATTTGTCTTCTTTCAGTCTTGCTGAATATGAAACATGACCTGTATACAGCTATCACAAATATATGAAACTAGACATTACAAAATCATTGACAGGGACAACTTATCTCTATAGACATAGATAGTTAAATAGACAACACAGTGGAATATAAAATAAATGTAACAATGTGATTAAACTCTCCTTTGTGCTAAATACCTTAGGTGCCAGTTTAGCTAATTTAAATAAGTTAATAGAGGTGAAATAATCATAACCATTATAAAGGTGGGGAAAAGGGCAACCTGTAAACTCTTCTAAATCCCTTTTCGTTCAGAAGGCATGCTCATTTACATACAGGAGACTAGTTGTAAATATGACATTATGGTCTCATCTGCGTAAGGAATTTTATCTGTGGAACGATATGGTTTGAATTTTGTGTGATATGATTACCTGGTACCTAATCATGCAAGGAAATCAGTTGTTACCTGGTCTCATTTCAGATAATTTACATTTTCCATGCAATAACATGTTTTTTTCTTGATTTCTTTATTTAAATGATAAAATTATCACTCAAAAAATCAGTGTGGTTTTTAACCTGCAATGGAAGCATTCAGACAAAAATGAGCCTGTGTGTGCATGTCAACAAAGCCCCTATGCCACTGTAACAAATCCATTATGCTCATACGTGCCCAGATGCATTTTCAGGGGGAGATGAGACGTTCAGTGTTCACAAACAGCTTGCAAAAGACCATTATGGAACTGCGCTAGGCGTAGTGCACATTTTGAACATGTGTGGCAAAAACTCACAGAGATTTGGGAAAGTCACCTGGTAACTGTACCCTTCATGCAGTCATGGCCTTATTTCTATCATTACTTACGGTCCTAAATGTGAGAGGGAAACAGCTATAAGATTAAATGGTGCAACCTTAAAAAATGTTCTTCCATTGTTACGTTATTGCGAATGTGATGAGAACTTTTAGCAGAGACATTTAGCAGAGAGGACGGAAACCCGCCAAACGCGTACGATGAGAATTTCCAGTCACTGCTGTTCACACACCTCACTGTGGGCTGCTTTAAATTGCATTCATTAACACTCTCATCATCTGTAATCCTGACTGAACATTTCTCTCTGAAATCCATGGGTATTAGGAGAAACTGGAGGAACAGGTGTTGCTTTCCTCAAAGTGACATGTCACAGTGAAACTGTGAAAGCTTCAGGCGCTTCATTCATATTTCTCCTCTCCTCTCCACTCAGCCATTCACTTAAACCCCTGAACAGAGAGCTATACTCTGGTATTGCTAATAATGTCTGCTGTGACAGAAGACAACCCCCTGGACTGCTTGCAGCTGACCCCTAGATTTCTATGTAGTCTGACATTATAGTTGATATGCATGGGCAACACACTACAATTTAATTTTAACTCTGTTAAACAAGCTATGAGGCAAAGGGGGAATGGAGCTCACAGCCGTTACTGTCAGCATTGCTTGGTTTTGGAATCCAACACATATCATACAGGAAGTACATATATATAGCACTAACAAAGGGCTTAACTAGGGACTTGATTTGATCATTAACACAAGATAGAATAAAATATCTCTGTTGCATTGAAGTATGAGTATTGAATTTTTTTTGTATCTACATTAAGTTTATTGTTTAGAATGTGTTTTGCCAGGTTAGCGGAAATTTCAGTAACTTTTTTCCAATCTTTTTCTTCCAAAAAGCATTAAGCAAACAACCAATCAAAGTGACAGAGTTCTTGTTTTTTAAAAATATTCACTGTAGTCTGGCAGGTCAAAAGACAAGATCATGAACAGAATTTGCCCTCATTGTACTTGTTTGTGTATGTTGATTCATATCGTTCAATTTGGATATTTTGCAGCCCACCATTTCTCCTGATCTCTGATTGGTTAACCTGGATTGGGGACAATAAAATTCACCTTGTTCCTGATCTGCTGAGAAGTTTCAATTCCTCACATATGGGCACATATACAATTTCATTTTGGCAGGACTGTGATCTAGTGATCAAAACTCTCGGTTTGAAATTCATACAAAACTGCTGTTCTAACCCTGAGCAGTGCACATAACCTGAATACCTCTTAATATTCTCCTGTGAACAGTTAACAGAATGTGTAAGATGAAAAACTGTGAGCATTTTCGGTGGCCTTGGACAAGCGCAAAGCAAACAAAGGGGGATAATGAATTGAGAACTCAGAACAAAAGGGGTGTTCCAAAAAGCCTAACCAACACACATGGTATGTCCAAGAGTCACTTCAAGTAAGTTTGCTGTAACTATGAACAAATATTCTTACAAGATGCTGTCAGTTTTCCCATGAATTTCCCTTTCACTGCCACATATTTTCTAGGACAGCTGCCACCTGACTGCTCATAGATAAAGTCATAGCACTGAGGGGGAAACAAGATTTCTGTTCACACAGGCCCTTATCATTTCATATGAATTATGGATTCTGATGTAACATAGCCGCAGCCGCCTGCCACAAACAGGTTGCAACGCGCTGCTTGTCAGTCCCGTGAATCAGTCAGGCGCATTGGCCAATCACTGTGAAAGTAACAGGAATCTGAGAAATGATCCTGAACAATCGCACACGGATTCTTCCTTTATGAGTTCCTCTGTACATGTCAGGCACTACCATCTTTGCCTTTCTTTTAAGGTTACACACATGACCGTATTGTGACCACGGAAACTAATCAGTCCCATTTGGACCATCTTTAGAAGTCTTGTATCCTTGGCTTGTACCTATTTATATAATGGCATATTCGTATTGTACATATAAAAGAAAAAGAGCCACAGCCCAATTTGCTTGTGATAAAGGGTCATATTTATTGCATGTTGAACAAGAAACTCATTGGTAATAAATAGAGATTTGTACAATTCCCAGTCTGGGACAAAAAAAATACACATATATATATGTAGGACGGGTGCCCTCCGTTGCACAGCAGGAAAAAAAAAAAAAAAAAAAAAAAAAAAAAACAGCTTTGGACTCTTAGAAATGAGACACCACTGATGAAAAGGCACAATACAGTCTGAAATGACCTTACTGCTGTGCAGCGGTGGACCCTGTTCTACACCCCAAGATATCCTTTAGAAGGCCCTATTTAGAGGACCAAGGGATTTTAGGACAAACCAAACCCTGGTTCCCCTCACACTCCTCATGGGAAACATAACTGACCTGGTGGAGAGGAGGAGGTGTTACAGGAAGTGACATCTCTCACCTCAACATTTGTGTATGTCATACTTACACTCACTGATATTGAAAAAAAAAACACAAACAAAAAGGGGGAAAAGCAAAATAAAATATTCAGGACCATAATAACACAAATAGTAGTAACAGAAAAAACTAACAAACAAACAAAATATAAAACATTTAAAAACTAAACAAAAAACTGCTTCTCAATCCCCTGCTCTAGTGAAGCAGCAGAAGATTGGGGGTAGGTAACATTCCTGTTCAGACTGTTGTACAATATTTACACCCTTTAATTACATGTTACATTCCTGTAGCATCATGGCCATACTTTTCCCATATAGACCCATAAACGCTCATGACATAGAGGAATGCATTCACCAAGTGCTTTTTTTCTGCAGTTTTTTCTCAGTTTTATAGGTGTACATTTAATGGGGAGGGAATGCAAAGCACTTCACAAACGTGATTCCATTAAGAGCGTTATTAGGGACTATATGTACAATTTGATTATGTAATCAACTCGGTTCACATTACTAAGAGCTCTAAACTGGTTTAAACATACTGGACTGGTCCCAGTTCCAAAACCTTGGTCACCTGACCCCTCAACATTGACAGTTACTGTGACGCATGAAGTCATAGTCACAAGTAATCAATCAGATTGTTCCCTAAAATTACAAATCATCTTTTGGTTAATGGCACAGGCTACAAGTCTCAAACGTTCGGAGAAGAGCTGAAAGTAGAACTCCTCAAAACCACGTGCATGACATGTCTGTCCGTCTACAGTAGCAGTCTATGATTTCAACCTGATTTTGGTGAAGAGATAAACTTTCCATGTTTGGTCCATTGACATCTAATACCAGACAATAAGCAGGGGGAGCCACAAGTGTTCTCCGCCTGTCCACAGGAGAAAAGATGCATTGTTATTCTGACACAAAGTCTACTTTGTACTATCCCACTGTAACAGAAACCTCTCCAATTCACACAGGTAGCGAAGCTTAACAGCAGGCATTAGCATTGTCTACAGGACAGGAACCCTGCAGTTATTTCAGGGCAGCTTAGAGCCACATCTCATTTCTGACGGATAACATGGACCCGATTTTTGATAGGGATTGAAAAGATGTGCGATTGACTTCAGACTAATGAAAAGAAAAAAAAACAACTATGACTGATTTTACATGGCCGAAAAGGTCACTAATCATCAAGAAGGTCCTCTCCAGTGAACCAGTATGGACTGAAAGGCTAGAACAGCCATGTAAGTCTAGACCAGTGATCTCTCCATTAGCTCACTGACAAAGGAATAATTAAGGACATTCCCAGCAGAAGTAGAGAGAGAGCAAGTGTGTGTGTGAGAGAGAGAGGGAGTGACAGGGGCTTTCTCCTTGAGATATCAGGCAAAGTATATAACACACAAGAGCACACGCAAAGGCACAGTGTAGGTAAGAGATGCAGAACATCAACACCAGACCGCACAGGGAATCCCCATCTGCATCATCCGCCATTGGTCTTCTCACTCACAAGATCACTACTGAAATATGCCTTTTTGACTGTCATGGCATTCATACCAGAATCCCCATGGCAGCAAGTCTTCAACATCTTAACACACACATACAAAAAAAAGATCATAAATTGCTGCTTAATCACAGATTAACATCAGTTTGGAATGAGGTTGGGCTACCATTCCGCTTTGGAGCAACAGAAGAAAAGAAGTGCGAAAAACCTACAAAAAGTGTTGCTTCCTTTTGTTCGAGGCAGCCCCAAGAACTGTCACTGAAAGCTCAAAAGCGCCTGCCAGCGAGAAATCCCAATCCATAATGTGAATGAATATCCAGGTCATTTGGCGCAAATGGAATACTTTTCCTGCTACCTCAATCCCAGCAATTAAAGTCTAATTCCAAAAGTGCTGAGGCGCATACTTTGGAACAAGAGCAAAGAGGGTTTTACCACAAGCAACAGCAACAAAAGAATCTCACGTGATGGATCCACCCCAGCAGAGAAAAGAAAGGCGAAGGTTTCAGGTAGAGGGAGGGAGGTGACAGAATGTAAGTGTCCATGTGGAAGGGAGGAGGGGGAGCCTAGGCCAGAAACTCCTCCTGCCTCTGTGGTTTCTGGTACCCTCCGTTGGAGTGCTTCTGTTCGTCCAGCGAATAGCTACCCTCATCCTTCTTCTTCATCCTGTACACCATGAGGGACACCAGCATAATGGCGAAGGCCAGGCCGACCACACCTCCGGCGATGACACCTGCAAAGTCGAGGAGCGAAAGGTCAGGAGGGGCATCATCATGGAAAACCTTGAAACCTAACCACCATTCCAGCTCAAGGTGGAGTACATAGCTCCATACCCCTATGCAGTTTCCTGTGTTTCTCAAGATGTATCTGCCATTCACCAGGTCTGGAATGACCAGACTGTAGGGAGGTGAAATCTATTTTAAGTTGACCCCCTTTACATGCTGTGTTAACCACAAATGTAATTCTGTAATTCCTTATTCTGTTGTTCCCTACATCTCTTTAACTGGTGGGACTGACTGGCTGTCAGACGGGCCAATTATATCTTTCACTTGGAGAAACATTCGTCTCTAATGGATTTGCTCAGTGGTGCACAGATCTCCAGACTGAAAGACATACCTCCCAGGACCTCCTTGCGCTCCAGAAGGCTCTGGTTCTCTGATGATTTGCCCAGGTGCAGCTCTCTATTTTCTGCTGTCCCTGTTTTTACACTGGGCTCAAAGATCAGATCAGAGTCATCCTGCAACACAGCATGAAAGCACAGCGTCATTCCTTGTGCAGATGTCACCATGTTGCGCTGCACAGTGTACTACAAATCAAACCACTGGGCAAAACGTGACAAACTACAATGACAGCAGTCTAACTGCAAACCTTGAGAACAAAGATCGAGAGTTTCCAATAATTTAGAAACTGCTGCCCACATACTGTCCTTGCATTCCAATAATTACTGTTCAAATGTATTCAAGAACAAGATGGATGAACTGCTAATCCTAGAGAGTGAACCGTAGATTTACTGTCAACAAGGTATTTTCTAAAGAAGGCCAAATTAAGTTTGGGTTGTATAGCAAACAGTCAGGAAGGCTTTGCTTACAGGTATGCCCTTCCCTACGTCGGCCCTCCCTCCTGGGACGATGACCTCTTCCTCCACTAAGTTACGTGTGGGCTCCATGGCCTCTGGTGTGAGAGGTGCAGTGGTGGAGAAAGCAATGATGCCGTCCCCAGACGCCATGTCCTCCTGAGTGGGGTCGCTCTCAGCAGCAGGGGTTGTGGTCAGAAGAACATCGGCGTTCTCAGTAGTAGTGATGTCATCGTCTTCGACAGGCACAACAGGGATGGTGGTTGTGGCAGGGGACGTCTGCGTAGTGGCAGGGGACGTCTGCATAGTGGCAGGGGACGTCTGCGTAGTGCCCAGCCCGTGGACGGTCTCTACAGGACCGGGCATGGTCTCTACAGAACTGAGTGTGGTCTCTGATGGAGCAGAAGTGATCTCAGCAGGAGGGAGTGTGGCCACCCGGTCAGTGGTGGTTGGATTAGTTGAGGTGGTCTCCTCTGGCACATGCTGGGGGACCTCTGGCAGCACTTTGTCATCGCTCGGGGTTGTTGGGGCTGGACGAGTCGCTTCAGTGCTGGCTGCAGCGGTGGTGATTGGGGACACAGAGGAGGTCCCCTCGTCTGAGGCCTCAGCTGGAATAACCTCCTGTTTTGTTGTCAGGGAAGCTTCTGTGGTTTTGACGGCTGGTGGAGCTGTGCTGATCGTAAAGGGTTCAGAGAAGTCTGACCCATTGAGTACTGTGAACCGTAAAAAAACAAGTTATAGACCACATATCTACAACAAACAGAACATGAGCTGCTACTCCTATAAATCGGGTCTTGAGTATCCCACGAATAATGGGGAGAGGCAATCTTTTACCTCATTTTGAAGTACTCTTGTTGTACTGTGGGCTTCACTCTGGCAGATTAAAAGGAAGGCTCGAGATAGGATATCCCATGCAAGGCCTTTTAAAAAACATTCATTACCAATTACCAAGACCCCCACTTTTTTCAAAACAATAGGAGACCAATTTAGTGGTTTACTAAGCGTATCGACAAAACCACTGTCTGCACACAACGATTAGTTTCATGCTGGGCTTTCAGAAAAGCCAGAAAAGGAGAATTAACTTTAATTGGCAGGATTTCACTGAAGGCAAGAGGGAGGATACTTTACCCCACAAAAAGCTGATTAAGTATGTAACCTTTAAAAGAGGTTTACAGGGTGAAGGGAATAAATCACTCCAGGTTTAGGCAGCCTATTATTTGATACACTAATGAGACAAATCATGTGTCATTATAAGGGGAAACGGCGTTAAGTATGGAGTGGAACTGCAAGTTTGGATTCCACATAATTTGAACATATTTGCACCTTGTTCATGCTGCAGAAATCTCCCTTTTCACACACAGCTGCAAAAAATGGCACTCAGCAAAAAGGAGGTTTGCAGCAGGAATTTCCATGAATCTGCACGGTTATAAAAAGACTTGGGAGGGATGGGTTCAATGATATCTGTGCCATTCAGTGAACTTATTTAAGGAAAATCATGATCATCAAAAACTGTGCCTAATGACAAAGGATAAAGTAAGGAGGACTTTATCCCTGTATAGTTATTAGCAAAATCACTTTAGTGAAAAGTGAACCACTTATGGAGCTATGACTAGAGCAAGCACAGTATTGCCACCAACAAACTGTGGCTTGGGGATGGTAGGTTGGTGTCTGAGGTTAACGCAAAAGGCTAACATCTTTTGTTAAGCCTTTGCATGTCAACTGAGTGTCTTCTCATCAGCCGATGATCTTTCGTCATGAGTCACCGTATAACCCCTTCATCCTAAGGTACCAATTCATTCACTTCTGATCAGGCAGTGATGGGCTTACCGTCATCTCCAGATCCAGATCCGGAGCCTGAGAGGTCTATTTCATCTCCAGAAAAATCCTGGTCTTCTGGATATGGGGTACTGAACACAGTGGAAACCTTCAAACAAAGCCATATTTAAAAGTTACATAATCTCTCTATCCATTGGACTAATTAAGAAGAAAAAGGTGTGGTCTTTTATAAAGTCACAGGTTAAACAGGAAATCTGACAAGGTCACAAGGCTAACTTTTTCTATGAATTGGCTTAGGACATTATTTATATTGGCACCAAACACCGACATGAAATGGAAGCACTACAGATTTTATTTTTACAGGAGAAAATATATTACCATTAAAAACAATAAATCAAAATATGAAGAAAATAATTTCCACCATCACCCTGGTGTTAATTCATGTACATGTTTGTTATGAAGCCTTCCATTTTTGCAGCAAAAGTAGGGATCATGCAACACTGAAAAATCTCAGTCAGTCCTGGTCCTCACTCCTTTGTTGAGAACACCGTGTCAAACACCTGTCACCTGTCAAAGTTGGAGCTTCATTCAACTGATGATCTTTTGCAAGACCCTGAAAAGTGTTCTCCACCCAGCCAATCACTTGCTGTAGCCTGAAGTCTGAAATCCCATTCTTCAGAACAACAGCTCAGCTTTTCTGTAGTCTTATTTGCAGCTGGTCTTGGGACCTAACCGATACAACTGTGGCCATTACGTGGGTCAGGTGTCAGATCACCTTCTTCAGGGTCTGTATGAATGAGCTGTAGTGTGAATGAGGCCTGGCAAGGCCACATGGTCCCAGCCCCTGGGGCACAGTTACCTAACTCCGCTGGAATGTACAGCTGCGGAGAGTACACTTTAAAGAAACAAAATGGCCGAAAGCTAAACAGGAGTCGCTATTCAAATTCTGAAGTGTTAACATGTTCACAATCCACACGCATGAAAAACTCCACAGGTCTGTTCCACAAAATGGGTGCCCTGCCCTCTCATCCCAAAGCCTTTTAGCGAGATCTCTGTAACTGACACAACTGCGAATAGAAGTCATGGGAAAATACATAAATTACCCGAGCACATGAAGCAAGTTTGTATTTTTAAAAAGTAACAAGGACACGATGATGGATGGGCAGCAGCCTGAAACAGAGGTAAAAAGTCTGGATTTTCTGTTCAGAGAGCAGGGAGGTAGAAGCAGAGCTGGCTCAACGCTGGACACATTCCTGCCCTATTAAGGCAAGGCCCAGAGGGCCCGTTTCTGACAACTTTGAAAACTTTGCAATGTTTATTTCATTTCTGGGCATGCTTTTTATTGTCTGGTCTGAAAAAGAAAACGTTTCTCTGCATTTTGGACACACCGGGTTCCTTAACCAAGACTAAACAGTAGCGTTGTTTTCTCTACGAGCCCAGCGGGGGCTGTTAACTGTCGCTTGGCTGTAGTTTTCCGTGATTAAAATAATAGCCATGAATCAATCAGTGCGTGAACAGTGGAGCTGCTCTGCTATGGAGGGGAGGAAAGTCCCGCTAATGAAAGGATTCTTTCAGCATCGGTGTGAGCAGGTCGTAGATCAGCGCAGTCACACAGAAAGCGGCTCACCTGGTGGCATCTTTCACATTGTCGGAATATCAGGAGACACACAAGCCAAGAACGCTGTCTCCCATGCAGTCTTTGAACAACACTTTCAATCTAATTACGCTATTCTGAAACAAGGCAGGCTGAGAAATTGCACCAAATACACTTGTATAAGGCCTTGGTATTAGCATGCCATTTTGACAGTCCGGAAGGCAACAGGGATTTTTTTTCCACCCACTCGTTGTCAGTGAAAAATGTACAGAATGGTCATGGGATCTTTCGTATCGCTAACTAAGTGCAGCTGCATGCAGATGCACACTCCCCAATACGCAGAGGGCAAAACTGAGCTCTCCTTCAAGGTAACTCTGGAATCCGAAGACTGCTGAGGGAAGAAGCTCTGAGGCTGACCTCTGGCAGATTGACCCTGTCCCTGCTGGCGGTAACTGCAGCGCGGGAGTATTGGCTTTCACAGCGCTTTACCTCAACGGCCAATAACAAAAGACCGCGACGAAGAGGATCGGGTTACAGCTGAAAGAATGCCCCCACTGCTCAATACTCAGCCGTGGGCTCCATCATGGAGGCTCAGAACCCATGGCCTAGATTTAAACTCACAGATGCTATTTTAAAATGGGTTTGGCTTCAGTCTGACAGATACCCCATTGTCAGACCAAGATATGACTACCCATAGCTCCAATGGTATCTGACAGCACAATAATCCAGTCCCAGCTAGGAAGAAGAGAGATCATAGAGTTCGAATCAACAAATGGTTTCACCAAGGGGTAAAATATCACTGCGGAAGCCTCTTTCAGCGCATCTGGAGAGTAGCGAGTCAGCTCGTCGTCACAAAGAACAAGAAAAATAAGGGGAAGCTTTTGTTGCCATATCTTCAGGAGGTTTCCAGTGGTTACATGTGACCTCTGTAAAACAGGTGAAAAAATTCACCCAAGGGTGTACGGACAGGGTCCCATATTGGACTCAAACCTACAGCTTGTGGGGCTCAGTGCTGCTACTGCTAAAAAAATGCCCCTCTCTCACGGCTGTCATTCAGAGGGTGGAGCATTACCTGTGGATTAGGTAATGTCTTTCAGAGAGGGACAATAGGCAAGTGGGGCCAACCTCAGCCTCTAGGGCATGATGGCATAACACGCACGCACGCACACACACACACACACACACACACACACACACACACACACACAAAGATTCCTTTATACTCTGCAATCAGGGGGTTACTAATCAGACACGCGTGAGCATGTCCTCCATTCCTAAATCCAGGGTATAGAAGGAGGAACCTTTTGTACTTCTCCTTTCCCCAAAAAAAATGAACAAAACTCTTCTGATTTAATCTATTTTATGCTCTGCAAAATTGAAGGACACTGCCAGGCACTGCGAAATTAACAGGAAAAACAGCTTCACATTCAGCACCCCCAAGGTTATGATTTTCAGCTTGTGCTTCCATTTGTCTTTGAGAAGAAAACTGGACTTGTTCTTTTCAGATTCCATATTCAGCATCCTCATTCACAGTGTGGCAGTGTGGTGTAGCACCTGCATAAACGGACTTGTAACATGAATGGTTGCTTCTGCCAGAATTGGGGTCAATTCTGTCAGTTCAAGAAATGATCTGAAATTCAGTTCATGAATTAAAAATCGCCCCTTCATTTTCTATGAAATTTTTTTAAATTCATGAACTGAATATCAATTCATTCCATGAATTGACTGAATTGAAATGGCACTGACCCCATCTTTCTACTCACAAGGTCATGGGTTTAATAACCAGGTGCAGCATTGCCATTAGACTCGTCTGAACGGGGATGGCTAAGGGAAATATCCAGCTGTACATACATGTAAAGAGTAAATAAAACAGCCCATGCAATCTGTGCTGGATTTGTGGAGCAAATCTGTGCTGTTTGTGGAGCAAACAATTAATATTGTAATGGATCAAATCAGATATAAGTTTTCTGGGGTAATGTTTTCATATAACAACTGAAAAACATATTTGAATGTTCTCTTGTGTTGGCTGCCATATCTGAAAATAATGGTTCTACTTCCTGAATGGACAGGTTATCTTGTTATTCTTGGCAAACCATTGGCTTAATCTCATGTGTGCACACTGTACACCTTGGACATGGCAGTCTCTCTGACAAACAAGGTCTTTCCCAGGCCATTGAGGAGGCTAAGTAAATATTTATGATTTCTCCTCCATTTCATAGACTACACATATTACGTACTTCTCTGGAACAGCTGCGAGCATGCAGCATTGAGTTCATTGCTTTAGAACAGCCTGTGTCTTTTTCTTCCTCCTTTGTTAAACTTTCCATGCCATAAGGAGCATTTTATCTATCAAGTAGCTGAAGCCACGGCGCTTGAGAGCTCCAGAGGAAAAACAGGAACACATTAGTATTCCTGCTATGGTAGAGCATGTGGGCTATGTACTCAGACTTCACACCTGACAGAAGTGACAGACTAAGTGCATTGTTTTTCCATGTGCTAGCTCTAGTCTTGGCCGGTGTTCCAGGCTTCCCAGCCTTCATTGGTTACCCTTGCCTCTTCATGGAGCTAAGCTGATGAAGGGGGCCTGAATTTTTGATCAAGACACAGAAACAGAAAAGTCAGTGAAGAAATATTCTCACAAGAAGCCTATCTTCACCCCCACTCCCACATCTCTTATAGTCCCCCAACAAAACTGTCTTGCTCCTCTTTTACATTACATTACATTATTGTAATTTAGCAGATGCTCTTATCCAAAGCGGCATAATTTTATCCATTTATACAGCTGGATATGTACTGAGGCAATTGTGGGTTAAGTACCTTGCCCAAGGGTACAACAGCAGTGCCCCAGTGAGGAACTGAACTAGCAACCTTTTGTTTACAAGCCCTGCTCTTTACCAATGAGCCACACTACTGCCCCAGTAAGGTTTTTTTCCAGTAAGGTTGCCAAAGCCTAACAGAGTCAACAACTCATGAGTGTTACCACATGCACCTGTGGAATAAGGAAACACGAGGCAGGGAAAATAGGTGATTTATCACCTGGCCGCCCACCGCGCCGTGAGTACAGTGTGACTCACTCCTCACTTTGTCTTTGCATGGCAGAAACCTGAAGCTGCTGCCACTCTGCACAGGACAGAACCCCACCCGGCCTGGGTTTCCATTTCTCTTCCCCATATGAGTTCACCTCCTTTAAGAGGCTATTGTATAATCTCTGTGGCCAATCACTTTGTGGCCAAGACGACAGTGATGTAGGTAGGAAGCGAACAACAGAACCTTCAGACTGAAAAAATAACTGAGGGGAGACCCCCGCAACAAGGGCAAGCAGATAAGGAGGGAGATTTAGGGTGTTTGCAGTTTACATCATGTCTCCAGAGCAGCTGCACGATGCTGACAAAGACCAAGGGGCCACAAGAGAGCCTCACACAGACATGACTTCTGACGATTCTCATTGATATTGGAGACAGTGAAGCTTCTATCCTCCTGAAATCAGCACTTGAGTGGAGCAACCATCAGCTGCTCCTTTCACATAGGTCCTCTCTTCCCCTACCCTCACACCCCTTCTCCCTCCCACTGTCCCTGCGCTTTGTGTCTGCACTACTCCCCCCCCCCAGTCTGGGTGTCCCTTCGCGCACTGGTCCTCATCTCCGAGGCACGGTGCTCCAATCAAAGGGTGCATTGAGCAGCCCGCACGCTGGCACCCCAGGAATGCGCTCTTATCGAGATGGGAGTTTGGCTATATTGGATGTGCTGACAGGGGGCTGTCGTCGCCACGGAGGTTAGCGGCCCGGAGCTGCAGGCATGTGGCGGTCCGGCGCTCAAGGAGACAGGCCTCTAGCAGGGCGCCCCCTGCTGTGCGAGCAGGGTTAGAGATGGAGGGAAGCCGGAACTTTCACAGAGCACAAGAGCAGAGAATCAGAGAATCCCCCTTCACGAGCAGTGTGGGCCAAAAACCGACCCACATGCTGGTCAACAACAAAAGGCCCACGAAATCTATAAATGGAATGAGCTCGAGACACATATGGATCAAGGCCAGAGCTACATTCTCCACAAAGAACGCCCGGCACACCGTGTTAGTCAGCGTTTTGTTTTCAGTAATATGCCTGCCATTTGTCTGCGAGCAGTCTCACCGGTGAGCGCATATCCCTACATGTACTTGGGGAGTCAGGCACATTCTTCCTCCAGTGTGTAGTAGAAATGGTATGAAGGGCACGAGCTGCAGAGCTGAAGGCATGGAAATGGGACTCCAGCCAACCATCTCGGCGGGAGATGTCACAGATCTGTCACATTAAGTTTAAAATGTCAAACACCCGCCACTGCCACACCTGCAACCCCATGAGAAATCACTAATCACTGAGAAAGACCTGCGGGCTTACCACAATCTTGGCATAGCAGGAGACTGGCTCCTTCATGGCCCTGATGCATGGCCCCCTTTCTTCTTTCACTCCTACTTCCCCACCAAGCAAGAGAAAAGAGAAGATCCCATCCATGTGGTGGAGGTTGCCTGTGACGTCACATTACCTGAGTTCTTGAATAAACTGTGAAAAGAGCCCTCTGTCTCCCTGGAACAGGGCGTGGCTTGTGTGTAGCGGAAGAAGACTTGACCATCCATCTGTCACGACCCCTCCCTTCCCTGTATCTACATTAACTGCAGCTGCAGGACCCTGTGTCATTGCAGCTTTCCCTCCTATCACGCTTATCACCCACAGCATCTGTGGGAAGGAACAGATGAGTAACTCTGAGGGAACCAAAAAGGGAAGAAACCCCCCCAACCACAGTGACCGTGAGCCGGGGAAAGCAGAGTGAAGCTCCACATCTGGGGCGCACGGGGGGCCCAGGGTTCTCCCCAGGGAGGAACCGCGTGGGCGAGAGCCAGACACAGAGGCCTGATCTTTAAAGCCACAGCCAGTCAGGATGACGGCTCGGGTCGGGTTGCCATGGTGTGGGAGGACAGTGACCTCATGGTGCAAATGGCTTGTTTAGAGGGTCAGTGGGAACCAGGAGTTAATGGAAACCTGATTGAAATGCCATTTAGTCCCTGCTCCGTGGGCACCAGTGTGTCTCAACCGATGAAGGTCCCAACACAGCATCAGTTCCACCTGGTCTGAAAGGTCAGACTTTAGGCTGGGCCAATCAGTGAATGAATCAATAAAATTTTGTTTGACACAGTGTTCTCAGCAAAGGAGTTACAGGGGTTTCATAGACTGTGGGACAGTCAAAGGCATAAACAGCTATGGGGCTACCACACAGGAATCCTCACCTTTTTCCATTCTCATTCACATACACAAACACACACACACACACACACACACACAAATGCAAACACAAACACAGAGAGAACACCTACAGTAAGATACAGTGCTAATATTTCACACAGAGGGCAACACCACAAAGCTAATGTGAGGAAAATAGTTTTCTTCAAAAAGGCAATCTGAAATCTAACCTGTTTATGGGGAGCAGAGAGGTAACTCTCTTTTCTTAATGTTTGTGAGTCGTGGGGGCATAAGATTTAATATAGCAGAGTGTGAAACTTGATGTAACAAACACTGTAGATTCCAGGTAAGTTAAGAAGGGTGTACATTAGGAGCCTCAGCTATTCAGGTCAGCTGAGCCTAACACCTGATCACAAGCCCTGAGTGATTAATCCAATACTCCTGCCAGTGGCCTCTTTCCATAGGCATAACAGATCTATGGCATTACACTTGGTTTTAACACCATTTAACTTTGGCATCAATGCACACAGTGAATACCAGTCATGCAGAAACACAAGTCATGTTGTGTCAAAAATATTCCTCATTTGTTATCCGAATAACTGGGACTTATTTCAGCGGAGAAAATTCATCAGCACCAAAGGGGATGGGTGTTAAATCCAATGAGGATCTAGATGCAGTAACACAAATGAGACCAAACTCAACCCTATAGCCATATTTGCTGCATGCTAAACAACTAAAATGGGTGTCATTTGGCAAGAATGTCATTCTGACCCCTTTGGCCTGACTCTTCTTGTTACTAACAATTACTGATAATTTGGGGAAGGGCTCCATGGCCACATTTTTCAGCAGCTTATGTGTCCAGCCCATACAAAGACACCCCTGTCAACTCCTCTCTGACATGCTTCCCAATCAAAGAGACTCTGGGAACTCTTCTCTTGAAACACACACACACACACACACACACACACACACACAGCTCTACTGTAATCTTACACCAGGAAGAGCTGGACCTCAGACAGATACACTGGAGTTCATAGCAAATGTAAATTGAGTTGAGATGAACAGATGATTGACTTCATCACACAAAGGCAGACCAGCAATTAAACAGGCATCCATTTTGGATTATTTTATGTAGAATACACCAAGCTTTCAAGAGCAGTTCTTGGTCACTCACAAATTAGATCATGCTATCCCATTTTCACCTACACAACAGGACCTTTGAACTACTCATTGTTTGTTGGATGTTGTTTCTACATGCCAAGAGCAGTCATTCCAAATAAAAGATTAACTCCTCATCCTGTTCTTATCTGGATCCCAGCAATGTCCTGTTAATACTGTAGACTTAGTATCACCTTTATAATGAAAATTAAATGTTTTGTTATAGATTTGCATTGAGCATACAGGTAGCAGCAAGCCAGGAAAAAAACAAAATCTTTCAAGCAAAAAGTGGAACAAGATATGAATTACTGGAAGTGCACTCTGAATTAAGGAAGTGCACTTCTGATAAGTATGAAAATTTAAGAAAAAAAAATTGTTCTCCTTAGTCAAGGATGCTTGTCAGTGTAGTCTGCCAACTTCTCTCACAAAGCACACTGTTACTGTACCATGTGCCAAGGCCAATCTATATTCATTTCATTTACAGGAAACCTTATACACATTCAGGAAACCTTATCACCACTTCAAAAGGATAATAAAATCAGGTGACCACATCCCTCCAATCAACACTGCATCAAAACTGAAACGGCCCTCAGCAGAGTGAACACCTCTGCAAACCTTACACTGTCATTGCTGCCCTAAAATGTAAATTTCCTCATTTCACAAAGACAATGATCTGAGCAAGTTCCAGGCGTCCATATGTTTTTTTTTTTCTTTCAGTTATCAAGTTTACAGGAGCTTTGACATTACCTTGGCCACCAGTAAAGTATTTTCCCCTGGCTGTCTCAAATGACCTACTCTTAACAGTAAACAACAGAACATTTCCTCAAGATTAGACTCAGAATAGGGAACATGAGTCTGTGTGAAGTTCCTTGATGTAAACTCATTGAGAGAACAGGGGTACAGCCTCAAACCAGACCTGAAGCTCAGATTGGAAGAAAATGTCCTCCCCACCACAGAAAAATCACACATGCAGTGTTGACGGCACTTCAGCCTACAGTCCCATCCCCCTTGGTGAGCAGACAGCGTTCAGCGCTGTGGCACCGCTTCACACAGCTCCAGAGATTTCGAGCCTTTATCGCTTTCAGGCTGGGGCAGAGATTTCACTGACTCAGAGCCCCTCCACTTCTCCGGGCAAAGCGTGAGTCACCATCTGTCTGGATAGGCCTGTCCGGCCACTCAACACTTCCTGCACGCTCACGCACCCAGCAGCAGCTAGCACAGCGTGCGAAGCCTGAGAACGGCATGCACCGCGACACCGCAAGCCGGGCGGGGAGGGCGAGACATTTGTTTTGAGAGTCGAAAGCCCCCTACCAAAACAGATGCATACCGACACAGCTCTTCCCAGGCTACCCTAAGGCTCTCTCTCTCCCGAGAGCTCTCTCAGAGCCCACTCTTAGTGCATGAGATATGTGGAAATATCTGCAATGTGCCTTTGCTGTGAAACTGGAAGTTGTATGAACGTGTGCTGTGCTGATTGAGGGCAAAATCGTTTCTTTCAGTAAGTGGGAGGAAAGTGCTGACTCCAGGGGGATCGGTGTCCGTGCCATGAATCAAGCAGACTCGCTTCTCGTGTCTCTCCTCTGGATCACTAACTGCTAACCTTCTATTAACAAACCATCGATGAGGAGGAATGGCTCTAAGCATTAATTTCAGAGACTGCTCCAAACTTCTTAGCTTCTTCAAAGAATGTATCCCTGTCTACAGAGGACACAAGCTTCCAGCAGCTCTATAAACCAACTGAATAAATTCTCTTTTAAAATACAAAAAAAAACCCCAGGAATTCAATAAAATGTTTTTTTAACGTGCCTTTTGTCTCTCTGTTTGATCAAGCATCAAGAGTCCAAACTGTTTGATGCCTTTGTTGCAATTCCTGTTGCACCTCTTTATACCTCTCCCTCTCACTCTGAACAGGCAGGGAGTCACAAGTTCAGGACGTGATTTACGATGAGCCTGAGTCATTAACTGGGTGAAGTTAGAAAAAAAGGCTATTAGTTGCTTAACTCTGAGAGTGACAGAGGTATGCCGCCTAAAAACCAACAGAGACGCATGACCTCATATTTGCATGCGGCCACTCAGACTTCCACTCAACAGGCAGGTCTTCTAAATACACACTTGACTTGCCGCCCATCATCCAAAATGGGTGATAACCTGGTCATTACCTGACTTCCGAGGAAAGGAAAGCATAGCCCTGCAATGACAAGGGCGCGTCTGAGCAATGAGGTGCCGCAAAAAGAAACAGCCTAAATAGTTCACTGCTGAGCGAGACAATGAAATTGGTATCGCTTGCAAAAATGGAAGGGTGACTCCACGTGCCTCTGCAGACCCGGAGATGCTCCCCGCCCCATCCTAAAGTTGCTGAATGGCAGTTTAAGGTGGAGGCCGCCCTTAAAATGAAGAGGGTTATCAGTCTGCATGGGCATTACTTTCCCTGTCCCAACACATTTCACACGAGTCAGGAAGAATTGCATGCGACTGAGGAAACGGCTCCTAAAACAGGAGACGGGAGTTACTTCCTGTTTTGTTCACCCTAAACGAATGCACCACCTCTCATGTCTGAAGCACAGCCTGAAACCTCCCCTGCCTCAAGAGAATACTTCAGAAAGGTACAGGAGTACCATCTCTACCCCTCCACAGGGGCTATACTACACTCCCTGGGTTACACACACACGTTAAAATGTATACTACAGAATGCCCCCATCCGCTCCTCATGGGCAAAGCAGGAGCTGTTGAGTGGGGCAAAGCAGTACTGCTCTGAGCATCTTTTGAAAGCACCACAATGAGTACATTCTCGAGAGTGAGATGCGCCTAATCTTTACACGTGCGGACACCCACTAATCAAAACCATTCCAGTCTCCACTTGGACAGCTTGCATCTACTGACAAAACATGCATAGCCCCTGGAGATAAACAGGCAAGAATGTGAACAATTTCAGGAGGTTATCATGTGTCTTGTACAAGTGGCCACACACGGACACATACACACATTAATTTATATATATATATATGTATATAACACTACATTTTCCTTATTGTAAATGTCTTTAAATGGCACTGTTAATGAACGAATAGGTATGATGGTGACTTTACGAAGTCTTACAAAATGGTACAACACCTCACAGGAACTGATTCAGTCTAACTGAACAGACTGATTGTCCTGAGAAAACGGTTTGATAACAATTTGCATAACTGACAAGGAAGTTTTTTTCAATCTGAGCATGGTAAATGATTCAAGCTTTTCAGTGCAGAATGCCACAAAAGGCATGAAATGTAAGGCATTCAAGTCCTTGGAAATTAATATCACAGTACTTGATTAAAGGGTGAATTTGAGTGTAGGTGAAACAAAAATCTATTAAAATACTTGAAGTACTTGAAGCGCTGAGTGTTTCCAAAAGACCAAATCTAGAAGTATAAAAAAGGCCGTATTTTATAAATCCACTACACCCACACACCGACAATAAAACTTGGTCATTGCGAGAACCGATTAAATCGTACCGAAATAATGCAAACAAAATTACGGCTTTCTTTGATCTAAATGCATAGTAGTATCATTATATGTGTACATTAATAAATAAACTCGAACTCTTTCTAAGTTAGAATCTAAAAACGAAAAAAGAACTGTAAAATATGATTTCAGCTAAAATGCCAAGAGACCAAACAAACCCTTAGAATTCAACATAGGGAGATGACTGGCGAATTAGTGTGAAATATGCGCTTTAAATAGCCATTCTTCTATAGGCATACACGGTCCAACGAAAAACACGTAACGCGAATAATCACACATTTCTAAAGACTTCTAAAGATCGTCGCTGATAGACGGTGGACGTAACTGTATGGTAGGGTGGTTAAGCCATTATTAATATTCTAGAACCAAATACGCGAATTTCTTTATTATGACGGGTTCGGCCACTTGGTTTGAACACCCAATAGACAGGACGAGCGACTGGCTTCCTAAAGCACAACTGATGATTCACTTAAAGATCCAGGTTTGTTTGTTGTCTAAGGCAACAGGATGGTGGGCTTGTGTCGCGTTCCGCAGTTTACGCGTGAAACATTAAAGACACTTACCTGAGCTCATGCTTTGAAACTGCCGTCACCTGAGCTGGAGCAGCGCGCTCCATGTTTGCACCCCGTTATAAGCAAACATATCAGACGGTGTTTACCTTTCCGTCAATGGCCGAAAATAGCAAGTTTACCATTTACTGACTAAATGTTTTAGGGAAGTAGCCAAAAGACCGAACTCACCGATCGAGCGGTATGAATCCACGGGCCCACGCAGAAAAGTAGCAAGGCAGTAACTTGCAACCTCATTGCGTCTGATCTGTTGTCTTGTTACAAAAAAGTTTTTAATGCTGCGTTCTTTTCCACTGGTGAAAAATTACCAGTCACGAGGCTATAGTTGTTAACTTTGACTTGTTCAGCTACTATCACGTCCAGCGGTGTAATAACCGAAATTCGGTAGTAGTGGTAATAAAGATCAAGTCTCGATTCCAGCGACTCCGCCCTCTGCATCATCGCAGTTGCCCAAGGTGAGTTCATAGGACCCACCCTCATACCAAATTTGGTAACATCCTCCCTGAAACTTTGGCTTGAGGGAATCTCGGAGCAATTGTCTCATGACATGTCGCTGCATATCGTTGCGATTTCCCTACAAAAGAGAAGCCCGCAATTACGCCTAGAGTGATACTAGTGAATTTTTACGCAGTTTTTCTAAAGTACTGACGTTTTTCCAGAGGAGGGACTTATGATGGGTTGTTTTAACATGTAAAATTCCACGCTATATTCTGGAAATAATAATGCGATGGCAATATTTTGGGATATCTATAAATATGCAATGTTTGTAAAAACGATCATTGATTACTTTTGTTACTGTAACAATGCGATCTTGATTAAGAAATTTTGGTGTCACTGAGTTTACCTTATTTGAACAATGTGAGACTACAGCTTTTTGTACAATTAGTATTATAATTGGTCAACTCTGCAGTGTGTTTTATTTGCCGTTTTGAAGCGAGGAATGTGACGTCTCGCATGGACTTAGTTTGTCTCCCGGATTTAAAATGTAAGCATTTGACTACTATAAGAGTATTTGTTTCCACTGATGCAATTTCCAGAGGTTGTTGAAAACAAATATTGAAATAATACTCGAAACAGCTGTTAACAGATTGCTCCTCAGGCACTTTTTAAGCACAGATTTATTTGCATGCAAATTGATCTGAGTTTTAGACTGAACCTCATCTAATACTTTTGTTAATGATAGGAAAGAGACAGTGGATCATATTTAAATGTTTTTCTGTGCACCACCTTGAAAGAAGAGACTTCCCCAAATGTACAATGCGTGTTTGCGCCGCTGTTCAGGGTTCAGCTAGCTGAAGAAGTTAACTGGGAATGACACCTATTGCGAACATTATGGCCGGGCACTTAAGTTTTGATACCGTTTTGATCAGTTTAATAACCCCGTCGAGGACATGTTGCTCATTGGCTGTGCCTGGACTCACGACTATCCCCTTCGGTTCATAGCCTCCTTTGTCGGAAATCATTTTCTGCAACAGTTGTTGCGTGGGCGCTGTTGTGTCTGCTCACGAATGATGCCTAAATTTTCTGAGACTCTGGGCCCCAGAGTTAGCAGAATTATTCGCGCTCTCAAGTGAAACCCTGCCAGCCTGTGCGGTCCCTGACGGTAAGTAGATCCAGAGCAGTTGAAGGCAATATCCACTGAGATGGCATATCTCCAGGTGTGTCAGCACTATACTTTGAGACTGCTAACCAGTTGTGTTAATGAAGGTGTTTGTTTCCAATTGCTTTTTACGGTGGTTCTGGCGTTTATTTTGATGCATTCCCTTTCTCCGGGAGCACCAGTCTTACCTTTTCAAAGTGGTTATTTTCTTACGATATAGAAGAGGAAAGACAATATTTGCCTGTGTTTTCTTGAAAGAAAAAAATCCTGCTAACAGAATGTGGCATAGAATGTGCTATTAGGCAGCACAGCAAAGATTTTTAAATTTTATTTTAATCAAGACAGATAGGGGAAAATAATCCAGCAACCATAAGAGAAACTATCTGTGTTTCACATAAGGCCAACAAGCCCCCCACCACACATATACGCAGACCTGCGCACATGCATATACATGCAAGCCTGGCGCTATGGGGGTGTTAGACAGACCTCAGTGCACCCCGAGCTGTCTCCTTATATCCCGATGTCTACATTGTATTTATTATATTTTTTTAAGATATGATTTTTTGTGCCCCCTGTGGATTGCAATTGCACCCCTCTGTATTTTCTCCTGGTGCCGGGGCTGTATATATGTGCACATGCACTTGACACACACACACACACACACACCCACACACCCACACACACACACACACACACACACATACACACACACTCCTTCCAAGGGCTTATCTATTGAGACACCAGTACAGGCTGATAGGTGTGTTCCGGTAGTGTTCAGTTTTTAATACAGCCGTCAGCTGGATCAACACATCTGTGTGGCTGTGCCTGCAGAAGCAAATGCCTTAACAAAACATTTTATCTGCCAGTTATTAATCAAGCAGGCACATAATGTGACATGATGGTGTTGAGCACACACCTGAAGTCATGCTGGTTAGAGAGCATCAAGATGAAGCCCATGAGAAATGCATTCAACTATACTTGCTCCAGTGATGGAAAAAAAAACAAAACAAAACAAAACACAAATTTCTACCCTGCGCAAGGATGAACAAGCCTCCATTTGGGCTTGGATGTTGCCATCCCGACCCAGCCCTCACCCGGCTTTGGTACCATGACAACCCTGGAAAGAAGGGTGGGCAGCTGGCGGGGAACTCCATCCTGCAATTGCTTCAAAACAAATTGTTGTGAAAAAAGGACCTGTGAAAAACATTTCACATTGGTCATCAAGGAGCTGGCAATGTCGAATGGTAGCATGTCTCTACCTGAAATATGGCCTAGAATCTGAATCGGGTTTTTCTGTCAACATCGCATGACAATAATCTGCATTACAATAACTTGGTTCAAATTCATTATCCATCATACCAGGAGCCAGAGACAGAACTTCCTGTGTGCCCTTGCCGGTAGCAATTTATTTGAAATGGACAGTGGGTGACGCATTACTGCTCTCATCCCAGGTGTTGCTCCCGGTCAGTATAATGAAAACTAATACTTGTGGTGGTTGTCACTGAAATGTCACTGCGGTCAGATGAACCTGCTTCTAAAGCCACATTATGAATATCACTGAGAGATGAGGCTCAGCTTGGGATTGTATGCATGGGGAGATTTTAAAAAGCAAAGCACTGACATGGAGACAGAATAAAAATAATAGGATGACATTTGGCGAACGGGGGGCATCAAGTCCAGCTGTGGACGTGTCACTGTGTCATGGGCAAGGCATCAGAGGAAAGTGATTTAGTCTCGTTAGAAGTGCATTTCTGCCCAGCGCAGACTGTATGAAATGTGTCCTGTGGTTTTACTTATTTATTCAGTTCTTACTTAACCATGTAAGTATTAATTCATAACCAATTATCATTTTGTTCATGAGGCTTACAACGCAGCAAGTAGAAAGGCATGTGGCAATAGGAAATCACAAGCAGAGAGTACAGGTAGTCATAGAAATGGACTGGAGATTTCACCTTTCAACAGGAAATGATATAAAATTACAGAGTGAATTCCAGGCATTTGCATTAGCAAACTGAATTGGGTTACGGGAAAAGGCTTTATGGACCTTTGGAATAAGCTATACAGTGAGCTCACCTGATCTTAGATTGTAAGGACTAAATTAAACATGCAGGGGTCTTGCCAGTAAGGGAGATTTTATCCAACAGGGATCTATGAATGAGCATAATCCCATCGGTGGGTTATCTTGTGCGTAATTAATGAAAGAATGGAGATCCTAGCTGTGTTTAGTAATGGGCACCAGTCATAAACTGAATGGCAGAATAGGAGAATGCTTCCATGATGTTTGTTTCTTTTTTCAGTACAAGCAAAGGTTAATGTCTTTGGTGCATCTCATATGTGGTTTAGCTGAAATCCTAAGACTTTCTGTACCATTGTTTCCTCCACCATAAAATGCAATGTGGTGCATGGTAAAGGACCTGGGCTTGCAACCAGAACATGGCAGGTTCTATTCCCAGGCAGGACATAGCCATTGTACTCCTGGGCAAGGTATTCAAATCAAAGCATCATGTTTGCATTGCCAGAAGGTCTGTCAGAATGTGTGGCATTTCTCTTCCCGTATGTCTGCCTTTGCTTTGGGGTGAAGGGGGAGGTACACTAAAGGAATAGGAGAGCAGGTTCAAGGGATGAGAAGCCGCCTCTGCATCTATCCCTGGGGCAAAGGTAGGATGCATTGGGCACTGGTATGTATGTACTGTATACACACAGTATGTGTGTTTACCTGGGTGTTTTTTCCCTTGCAAATTTCAGTCTTTTCTCTCAGACAAAAGTAACAGCACAACTATGTGCCATTTCTTGTTTCTCATCAGAGCTGAGAAACAATCAAGAGTTTTCTCAGATATTTCTCATGAAAAAACAAAAGCTCTGCATAGGGCTTTATGTAAGCTAAAGGAGACCTAGTGTATCTCTATAGGGGTCACTAATGGTGTTGCTGCGGACACTGAAATACTGCAGACAGACTGTGAACTCACTTTCAGTGTCAATGGGCATTAACGATCTAAATGCAATCAATGAACTCTCAAGTGATTGTTAACAGTGAATGTGCGCTGCTTGAGTGCTCTAAGTGATTGCGCTCTATGTGAGTGTTCACAGCGGCTGAACTATGGGACGGGGACAGAGGGTTGGCATTGTTCTCCTCTGTCACAGTACCTGCATCCCTCCTCTGTCACCACCTCACGTCATTTAGTGCGATGTGAGTAGCGCCAAAAAAACAGACACTCTGGAGGCTTGTTACAAAACACCTGGAGACACAAAACAAATAATTGTGGCCAAATGACACCGAGGCGTGGTAAACAACAAAGGACAGGAGATAGGGGGGACAAAATTTATGTTTGTTGTTCATCCAAGTCAGTGTTGTATGCTGAGATTTTGTGTGCGTCACTGTGGTGTACACAACTGTGAAACAGCAGGCAGAGCTCCAGTGAAAATATAAAGCAATCAGGCAGTGTGGTGTAATGGTAAGGACCAAGGCTTGCAACGTGAAGATTACCAGCTCAGTTCCCCAGTGGAGAATTATTGTTGTACCGGACAATGTATCTGAATTGTAAATATCCAGCTGTATACGTGGATATCATGTATGTATACATGGATACATGATATCCATGTATCCATGTATATATGGATATCGTGTATATGTAGCATATGTAAGATGCTCTAGATATGAGTATCTGCTAAGCAACTGTAATGTCTAAAAGCTCTGCCACAGAAACACTCTCTGGTCAAACAGAAAGTAGAGCAATATTATTGCTTGATTTGATGTCAGGCAACTTGCTATCTAGTGTTTTTTTGTGCTGCATACTGTGAGAAAGTACTGTCTGGGCCACTAGCACATGTCTGCCTGAATTCCTGTTACACACTGATAAATCCTTTGCTGCTTTGCTGTAGTCTGTGAAGGGTAGTCATGATTCAGGATCTCTCTGGCTCAGCGGCCACGCCCACACAGATTTAATTTGACAGGGTGAGAAAGAGTGCTTCCAGAAAGGCAGGATGGAGGATTTCTCTTGTTTCTGGATGGCTGGATTGTGTTGATCCTGCTCATTTCCCTTCTGCCTGGTCTTCCTTAAGGAAACTCGAATTCCCGACTGGTATGAGCTGGTGGTTCACAGCTCCCTGCCATCTGACCGCAAGGACATTGACTGTTCAAAGCCCCCCAAGACCTCCCAAGAAACGAACAGTCAGGGCATTTTTCTGGATATCATCAACAGTGAAATAAATTAGGCATAATAAATGATGAAATTCAGCTGACGTAATGTAAATGTTTAGACACAATCCATAGTTCTAGTTCTCTGTAGTTTTTTCCAATTGAGTCTTTCTTTTTTGCTCTGTTGTTTCCCATTAAACAACAGACCCCAGGTGATGGGTAGGTATTAGAGGTTAAGGAGAGGAAGGAAAGGATTTTACCCTGGCAGAGAGGAACGGGAAAAGAGAGCGGGTAAATAAAAGCTATTGCAAAACACAATTTCATCAGCACTCGCAGTTGATCATGTAAGGTAAATTTCTCATAACTGATATTGCATGCATTATGCATTTTTAATATCTGCAGTGTATCAGAACGTAAAAGCAACTCTCAGGCCTCCTGGGTTTGTTATGTTGGAACAGTGATAGAAAGCAGACCCAGATCGTCGCTCTAGACATCTTCGCCAGCTGATTCAAGACACACGCGGACGAGTCACCGACATCCCCGCCCCAGCCGGGGGCAGGGGGAGTGTACTCGTCTGGCCAGGGGTTACAGCAGACACTGGTCAGCCAAGAGACATCCACAGCTCGACACCTGCAGGTGACTAACGCCGGTTCATCAGCAGTTTACATCATGTGGGAGGATTTGACTGTCATTGGTTAGTTTTGTTTGTTTTGAGGCAGTCTATCCAAAGATGGCGCTCTCTTACTACTTGGGAAACTCTGTGTTGAGTTTAAACATATGGAAGGCTGTGGGTGAAAATCCCAAACTCAGTTCTAACCCCAGCTACTGTATGCTTTTAGGCAAAACTCCACATTAGGCAGACACAATATGGCATGAAATTGGTGTTGCCAGGCAAAGGAGTGACTCTACATACAGGAGATTTAGCATGGGGAGGGGCTGACAACCAGAAAGAACCATAACCCCCCAATTCCTATGCAGACTGATTTTAGGAGTTTGTGGTTGTCTGCTCTGTGGTGTGTATAATTATCACTCAGCACATACAGTATCCTGCTCCTGTTTTCAAACATTTTTATAAGGACTTTAAACTGATGTTTAAAACCGCACATGGAAAGCTCTCACAGTTAGTCCTGGGGACTAAAGCTGTCCATGATTCTATGCTGGAGACCTTGTGTTGTGATTGAAGAAAGTTAGGGAACCCCATCTACCTGGGTATGTGATGAGTGAACACACTGAGAAAAAGGAAATAATTCTTATGTCAAATAATTAGTAAATGTGCAGACTAACAAAAGCAATTACAACTGAATAAAAATGCAATCCTGCACAAGACCTGGTGGAGACTCTGTGAGTTGAAATATTCTTTTGACATGAATCACTAGGGGGTATTTAAACAGTGTATGTGTCTTCCTTTTTGTCAATACCCTTCCTGTGTACAGGCATCTGGTTACAAGTAAATCTTGTCAACAAGCATTTCTTTCCCAGGGCAGATGAGTATCAATGTGCCAATTATGGGACCAGATCCAAACCTCTCTCAGAGATGTGCTACCTGTAGTGCTACCTGTGTGGGTAAGGCCACACCCTGTTTATTCCCAGCACTGGTGAAAGAGTTTCGAGTTCGCTTTCAGTGAAGACCCAATCCATCTGGGAACGCCAGGTGAGCTGATCTTCCTTCCAAGCGTTCACATCAGTCATGCAGCAGAGAGGTGAGGATGCTCAAACCCCTTATGGGCCTGGCGTTGCCCAAGTGTGTGTGGGGGTGACACACAGCAATGTGGGCACAATGACACAGGGGACTGTGGTGCAGTCCAGCTGCCGCATTTGTTTGGGTCTGCCTCACATCCTCTGGTGAATCAGCGCTGACCGAAGGGGGGACAGAGAGAGAGGGGGCGACAGAGAGAGAGAGGGGAGGGGGCCCTGTCTCTCCCCCAAATACCTCATGTCGGGCTGGCGGCTGGTGCCGCCAGACTGGGGCTCCTTCACGGAGAGTGGTGGCGGCGGCGAGAGCGGCTGTGTTTTACAGGCGTGTGACACAGCGCCTGCAGACACGGGACAGGGGAGCAGACACATGCACGCCCCGTGGGTCGTGTTCTTGGTGCTGCCGTTGGGAGTGCGGCACATGTGGAAGGGAGACTTTTTTTCGTTGCCCGGGGGGGGGAGGGGGGGAGAATTTTCATTCCTGCCATGTGGCTTTGGGTTTTTATTCTTAATGAGGTATCCCACACAGGCTTTTTCATGTGTAATTGGGAACAGCAGTTTGATGGAGGAGTCCCTGCTTATCAGATGTCAGGGGCCCTTTTTCACCACTGGAGGGGCTTGACTGCGTGGAGGAGGTGCTGGGTTGGACATTTTGTACCTCAACAAACCTGGAAACAGAAATCTGGGGGGCAGACATGAAACATTTGTTAGATGTTCCATTCTCAGCTCACCTGCACTAATTGTCAGCACAGTCCCACCTTGCCACAAGTATTGCAGGTCGGGAGGGGTCTGTTCCCAGTGCGCAGATTTCTGTTCTCTGAGAACATGAGGCAGAGTACAGAGCTGGAGAGATGAAAGGGATGGGAGAGAGTGAGAGGGAAGGAGACAGAGAAAGTGAGAGAGAGAGAGAGGGAGAGAGATGTACACACACACACACAAACAGGACTGCACGGTGAACCCGGTTCAGAAATGATAGGAACGCAGAGGACCTGTTCCGTGTGAACCTCAGTGGAGTCCACACCTCGGGCGGATCAAAGCCCTCGCCCCGTTTCCATCTGAGCCGACCTCAGTGGGAGCTTACCTTCCAGTCATGTCATTCCGCAAATATCCAGCCTACTGTTTCAACTTCAATGGGAAACAGCTGCCTCGGAAAGATCTCAAACCGTTCGCGATAAATCTTTTTTTTTTTTCTCTCGCTGTGTTAAGATCTGACAGAGCTGGGTAGGCCTGGTTCCGCCCTCCTGCTAAAGCCCCGCTCGGGTAAATCTTTCAGAGCTCTCAGTGAGATTGAAGTCCTGCGGTATTTCTGTCACAGAGACGCGGTGCCAGGGAGGTTGGGATGAAACCGCCTGGTATCACGCTCAGGCTAAAACATGCGCTTTGATGCCCCTTGCAGCGCTTGCACTGTGATCACTTGCTTATGCCCGACTTACCCTCTCCCTTCACCGACCAGCGCTGCACAGTCCATTTACACCCTGTGATGCGTGCTGTACAGAATGTATCTGCCCTGAGTCACGGCACCCTCTACAGCCTGTTGCACAATGTGTAAGTAGGCTTTCTGTTCCAACTTGTTTCACGGGACTTTGAGAAGAACAGAGCGAGGATAAGACACACCACCTCTGGCTAGTTTCTCCCATTTGACGTTAATAATGTGTTGTTTTCTTTTAGCTGACTAATTTGTGAATGGAACTACACCCTTACCGACTACTTGATCTCCCTTTCAATGAAGCGCTTATGTAAGGTTTCTGAAATATCAAGGAGATGCAGTGCCCTACTATCCTTACTTTGATCTGACATTTAATTACTATGGAGCGACCATGGTAGTTTGGCTTGTTTCCCTTGGCGAGTACAATACTTTGGTTTTAATCCTGAAAAATTACAAACTTGAACCACTCCCGCCTTTCTGAAAAACTGAGTCCTCTGGTACGCAGTCATTCTGACTGCAATATTTCTGCTTGGCATGACTGTAGGCCATTCTCAAAGCCAAAATGGCTTTTTGTCATAGAAGAAGGCTTTAGAGATCAAGCCCTTTAGCAGTCAAAAATATTTTCCTTAATTACATAATGGGGGGGTATATAGCTACGCGTTTTCATTTATTTTGCTAATGCTAAGTATAGTTACAAAAACAGCTCTAAATTCCGAGAGCTCAGCTTCCTGCTGAATAAACCTCTTAACTGGGCAGTGTAAAAACCTGATGTCACCCCCCTCTGTATTCTCAAGGGTGCAAATGTTCACACTAACATTTACCACACCACTCCCACTTTTACCAGTAGACAAATCAGCTCACAAGCCTACACACCACCCACAACTTCCGACAACAGGCAGTTTTACGTGTTGCGTCACTCATATTCAAATTTTAATTGTGCCTCTCCCTAATGAACTGAGTCATAATCCTACACAAATATTTTTGACTAAGAGCCCATTCAAGAATATGAAAACAGAAACCCATGTAAACATGCTGACGTGTAAAGAGAGAGTGAAAAAGAACTGGCTTGAAAAAATGAATGTTAATGAAAGACTACATTAAGTAACATCAGGAGAATGTCTGCGCAACTGAAGATTCAGGGAAAAAATGTGAAGCCTTAGAGTTACCTTAAAATTATCTAAATAACACACTGACCAGCTAAGTGTGGGTTCAGTGCATCACTTTTCAGAAATAGTTTTCCTTTCTGTGGCCGTCCACACCCGAGTTGGCTCCTCCCCCTGAAAAGAGTGAGGACAGGGAATCTCTGCTATCCTAGAAGGCCGAGGCTGCAGCTCGGTCACGCACTCCAATGCCTTCCATTTAAGTTATGCGTTCACACACGTCAGAAAAGCCCTCACCTTTAGAGTGTTTATGGTCACGCTCAATTGCAGAATTTAGAAATCTGGGGAGGACTCCATGGTATCAGATTTCCCTGGTTCAGGCTTTATGGTGAGATGAAGGATGTGGGCAATGCTAGAATTACATACAGTATAGCCAACAATCCACAAATGACATTTCCTAATTTTCAAGATGAGGCAATTGATCAATTTATGTTTTGTACTCAACTCTGGTTTTGCTTGTATTTTTTCCCCATTGTCTTAAAAAAATTGGTTATGGTCTGAGAATGAACATGCAGTGCTGATACAGTTAATGGGATTACATTTCAATGTGATTGTGCTTGCTGTGACTACTGCTCAGGTAATAAATTTCAACATGCACAAAAGAGGCAAAAAGGTTACTGCTGCACCCGGTAATGCACAGAAATGTTTGTCCACATCAGTGCACATGATTGGAAAACTGCTGGCATTATTGTGGCGAGTATGCCATCTGCTGGATTCAAGTGGGTAATGCACAGTGAGGATGAATGTGAAAGTCTCTCAAAACCATGATCGTAGCTCCTGCGTGTTGAATGGAAGGTTGAGCTTTAATATCTGTGGATGAAGATGAATGCACGGGTGCATGGATTGGATCTCAAACAGGGACAGTGATCTGAGTTGTTGTAATCTGAGGGCTGCAGGACTGAATTCTATGAAAGAGGCTGATTTTGTACCCTTCTGTGAGGTCCTTCCCTTTACCTGACTCTGAGAGGTGTAGACATAGTAACCTGACACTGAGTATGTGTGCAGTGGTTCATCTTTATGCAGATAATTGTTCTCAGGGCCGGCCCAACACTAAGCACCTGCTTATGGCCCCCATGGCCACCAGAGGGCCCCCAAGAGTGCTTGAAATGTCCCACAAGAAAGCTTGAAAGGTTTTTTTTGTGATGTGTTAGATTTACAGTAGGTGTGCCAATGATCAAGCATTGACAGTAGTCAATAGTATTGGTGGCGCCGAGGCAGTGGGGGGCCCCCAAATCAAATTCTGCTTAGGGCCCCATAAAGGCTTGGGCCAGCCCTGATTGTTCTTTAATGCTGTGCTGCATCTACCACAATTTACAAAAAAAAAAAAAAATAGAGGAAAAAAAAACTCCCCCAGCTTGCTTTTTTCCCCTTCTACAGAAAAGACATGACCACATTTCATTTCAATGGTATTCACACTTTTTCTTGTTTGTTTATACAGTATTTACACATTCTCAAATAACAATGTTCCATCAGAAAAGCCAGAGGAAACTGGTGACAGGCTTTATCAGACTGAAAGGAAATAAAGTGGTCTACGAAAAACCCAGCCAAAAGTCTTAGGGCTCCTTTCAATGATAAGCTTTTCATCTAATAATAATAAAGGGGAAAAAATTCAAATCCATTTCCGGCCCTGCTCGACATCACCTCGGATAACAAAATCAGAGGCATCACCACCTGCACACATCACAAAGGGGGAACAAAAAAGGTGCCATGGAACTGCACTTGCATGAGTGGGTGACATGCCACATGGGACAGTAGGGCCACCTGGACTGAATTGTGAAAGAAGGGTACAAATGCCACCAATAAGGCCAGAGGACGAGTACACATTATTCAACTCCTTCAGCTAAACACGCTGGAAAACCTTCACAAGCAACCAAACTCACTGCCCAAAGGACGCGAGACAAAACGTAAAGCCAAGATTCACTCCTGAGAAACTGTCATCTGTACAAAAAAAACCAGACCGTCAAAGAGTCAGTACAAAGGAAACCTCAGTTGTTCAGAAGGTGAATTTACAAACCAGTTTTCAAAATATATTCAGAGCCAAATGTTACAAATAACTGTTTAATTGTACATAGTCACAATTCTGCCTGCAAAAAAAAGGAAACTTTTTTTTACTCTTAATTCTTAATTCTGGAAATGTACATAAGGCCGCCTGAAAATGTACATCACTTTTTATAGTGTAACAACCTCATATGTTCACGTGTGTAATTGACAATATCTTACATTCTTTCACTTACAAGTTAGTAGGCGTTCCAAAATACAGTGCTCTTCAGTACAAAAAAGTCCTCACGTCACATGGAAAGCTTCCATGGTAACTAGGTGACTCGACTAGTCTATGCTGTGTACTGAAAGCCACAACTGTAAAGTTTGTCAAAATGTCAATATTAACAGAATATTTAACAGCTAGAAGTATAAACAAAGGCTACTTTTTCAAACAATAGATAAAAAGAATGCCATCAGATAGTGAAGCCATATAAAGATTTTTAAAAATCACTCTTGATCCAAATAAATGTACAGTATACTCTATATGTAGGGAGGATTGGGGGTGAAGAATATACACTAAAATTCAAATTTCTGCTTTTTTTTTCCAAAAGGGTAAAAGACATTACATTTACAGCATCAAGGTTTACAAATGTACAACTGTACAGGCAATGAAAGCATCCCTAGCAAGTTAGCAAGGCTCGTAATAAACATTGAAACAAGATTTTTCTTCAATTTCAAAACTGTAAACTTACATCTATGTAATTACTACACGTACACTACATATTTCTATGAATGAAAAAAATGGCTATTTGTAGAATCATGCAAGCCTTACAATGAGCTATCAGGTGTCTATCTAACGATGGCCCCTGTGTCATCTCCTACCTGCTCAGAATTAATATTTCAAAGCAAAAGAAACCAAACAAAGGAAAAAAAAACCCTCTGGACCTTTTTACAGCGAGGATTTCATAGGTGTCAGCCCCGCCCACTTATTCTCAATGACTGATGGAGAGACGTGCCGATTTGTCAATGAGGGAGAAGCACCGCCCCTACCCCCTCCCTACAGGAGGATCACACCACTTCCACCCTCCACCACAATGAAACATTTACTTATATACAAAGCTGCTATACATCACTGAAAAAACACAAATTATATATATATTTATATTTATATATTGGGCAGTGATCATCTCAAACTGCTGGACTTGTCATGAATGGAGATGAAAGTTAAAATCATTACTCAAAATCTTATGCCCTTACGAAAACAAAATGCCATTAAATATACCAAAATGCAACTTAACCTCATCTATGTCCATCTCATCCATCCCAGAGCCACACGGAGAAGGTCTAAGTCACAAACTCACAGAATATTCTCAGGTATAACGGTACTGTACACTAAGCAAATTTATACACACACATCTGATCAGTCTATCCATCTAATAAAGTAAATAAAATCAAATGGAAAAGAAACTGCAAATGGACTAAATTTCATTCATTTGAACAACCCCAGCTCCAGACGTACTTCCATGTACATTTCTTCTCTAGGCTGAATTGTGAGTGTAGTCACCCACGAAAAGGGATCATGCTGTACTAAAGATACTTATAAAACCCACTGTAACCGGAGTCAGCCATGCAGTTTCACAGCAGCTAGGCCTGTAGGAACCATGCCTGAGTGCGCACGTGTGTTTAACCTCTCCGTATGGCTGAGGGTGGACGACGAGGTGCAACATGAAACCAAAAACAGACAGACAAACAAAAACCATGAGGGATTTCTCGGTTGTGCTGAGTTGCCAGAATCATCAAGTCACTTGCTGGTGTACTGTAAGAATACTAAACTTCAGTTTAAAAACTACCCTTATTTTACACAACGAATTTACAAGGTAAAAATTTACAAAATATATGACAACCAGTTTGATACAATTACATCATGTACAAGCATTCTGTGCTTTACCCAGCTCAGTGACGACATGGCTCTGTAGGCATGAGGCCACAAGGGGGCCACAACAGGGACCCGGACCGCTGGTGGAGGGTCTTCATTAAGGGGCAAAGAGGTTATGGTCACAGCATTCTTAGGTTAAGTTGATTTTTGGTAGTTCCCTTCATGAGGGTGTCCCACTGTGGGAAGGGGGGGGCTGTGGGTGAGGGGGGGATCCTACATCAGTCCGTTGGTGGGCCCACCGATGGGACCCAGGTCGGAGTTGTTCTTCATGTAGTACTTCTCCAGCTTGGCCAGGATGTGCTTCCCATAGGTGTACTTCCGCAGGGTCGCGATGTGGGGCCGGATCTGTGGAGGAACAACCCAGCTCATCATTCAGCACTACATTCACCATGTTCTTTAACTCTCAGGCAGGGTGGTAAATATGCAGCAGTCACAAAGCCAGCAAAGAAAGACACAACATGACCAGATTGCATATTCCCAATGAATAGTTTTTCTTGACTTGTTTTTCATTCATGCGTTTCACTCCTCTAGCACCAAGCGGTTGATACAGCCTCATGTTAAAGCTAATTGTTAAAACAATTAACTCACAGTGGTACCTCTACCTTCTCAATCAATTCATTATGAGATTAAGCACACAGGCATAAAGACTGACAGTGATATTTGTGTTCTGACACCATTACATGTTCCATTCAGTCATATACTGTACCAACACAGATAATGCAGCAGTAAATTAAAATGCTAAACTAAGAACATGATCACAGACTAGTTTTTATTCGTCTGAAGGGGTAGGGAAGACACTGACTTTGGAAAATGAGTGCAGTAACATTTTTAAACTGTATTAGCATGCTAAAATTAGCATTAGACAAAACACATTTTATTTAGAGCAGAAGCATGTGAAATAAAAGAAATGAAAAGGAGCATGTGAATGTCACATATACCATTCAGTGAAAGGAATTCCAGTGTACTAAACTAGACGGTTAAATTTCATCTGTCAGTTGGTTTACAGTCTCTTTTTCATGGACTGGCAACGTTGTGTGAAAACTAGCCCAGCTGCACCTTCTCTTTCAAAGAAGCGTTTCTTTATGTTGTTTGTGCTTCCAAGTTTCATTTCCTCCTGCCTTACCTGTAACTGGCTGAATTTATTGTTATCATAGCTGAACTCATAATTAGCCACTTATTTTATCATCGTCATGTGCCTGTGCATCACTGAAAAATGGCTGAGACTGAAGTTCCTACAGGGATGCCTGGGAGATGATGATTAAAATACAGTTAGAAAGCCCTGCAGGTCACATGGTAGAGAAACTCAGGGCACTAACAATGAGGCAGTCTCTGGTGTGGGAGCGGGGGTATCAGCATATGTGTGTATGTTGTGAGTGCATTGTGAGTAGGGTAAGTGTATGCTTATTAGCACGGAGATGAGGGGGAAACTCATATGGTGTTCTGCTGTACTAAGTGGATGCAAGAATGAATAATGGCCAGATGCGGATATTAGCTGAAGCACTGCAAATGCATAAGTAACAAAACCGTTTGAGCTTTTAAATTGAGAATGACTGAGTTTTGGTAAACACTGGTGGAATGTTTCATTAAACCCTATACAGAGGCAGCTAAGTTAACAAAAAGTTGAGAAACTGGTTGACCTTTAACCTTGTAACATGAAAATTAACTAGGCATTGAGGAATACAGAGGACAGTTTCTGTGTCTGTGTTTTTCAAAAAATCCATGCTGAGCTGGCCAGAGGCCAGACATCGAGAGCCTGTCAGAAGCCCCCCAAGACCTTCATGTTCGACCTGAAAATGAATACTGCTCTGGGGACTGGTCAATTTTAAAGCAAAATCAGCCCTAACAGACAGTGGGAAAAGCTAAAGCAAAAAGCCATCAGTCTATTTGACACTGTGGCCTGAAAATGGCTAGGATTGTGAGGCCAGCATCAGCCCATGTGGACAGACAGAAAACACTGACAGAAGCACTGGAGAATGGAAGAACAACGCGAACACATGATGTCCCACGTCACGTGACGACACGTGGGCTGCTACAAAGTCAGTATTGCATACATCCTTACAGCCCTCTGAGCGCCCGTATATACTGGGTGACGGCCAAAGGAACATAGTGCCAGGGCTATTCACTAAGCAATGCTTTAGATCACTGCATACTTTAAACAGTGGGCCTTACATAAATAAGTTTATTAACCTGTACTGAAGAATGTGTGAATCTTGAAAGAGTTCCAAAACATAGAATGTTTTTAAGGTGGTGTGTTTTTTTATTATTATTAATTTTGCACCATCACCTGCCTGCCCCTTTTCAAGGGAAACCTTTCTGTTCTGCCTGGTATTTCTCATTACAACTGTAATATTATTCAAAACATAAAATATTCAGTATTACAACATTCAGTGTTATAACATGCTTCAATGTAAATGTGTACAGTTAACATAATGCTGTACTAGTTCATGCATATCAGGTAATCATTGCTGGTATGTTGCATTATAGAGGACAGGCTTTTGGGGCAAACCCCCCAGCTCTAAACCCTGCACCCAATTCCGAACAGAAACTCAGCTGATGATGACCGCAGAAATGCACTTCCAACCCTCCGTGCACCACATCAACAGGACTGGCGCACAGCTGCGCTTTATGAAGGCAGAAGTGAATTATTCTGCTGGGAAAGCAATATCCGCCGTAATTGGAGAGCGGCGGGCCGGCTGCGATGACGGATACCCCGGCGATGACAGACCAATCAGCGCGGAGAGAGATCCCCGTGATGAATGGCTCAATAACGCAAACCAGAGGCAGCTCGCTCCAGCCGTCGGGGGGCTGTGGCTGCACAGCTTACCAGAGGCCGAGCATCGCAAAGGAAAGCCGTCAGAACGTCTGAGGAAATGATGGTGCGGTGACGGTTGGTAGGAAAACGCGAGTTTCAGATCACAGACGAGGGTTTGTTCAGAAGCCCTTATTTTTTTTGGCCTTTTACCGCTTTAAGCTGCTCTATTTTTGGAACGGCCACTTGCACATTAGGCTCATCTCAAAGCGACACCCAAACAATTAAATGCCCGTTTTAGCCCAAGGGACTGCTTATTAGAGCCTATTCAACATGTCTTTTGTCCTTGAGAATTACATAACACACAACTATAGCTCCTACTCAGGAGACCTTTGAAGACTGGAAGAGAGGTGCTCAGGTATAAATGCATAATCTATTGGCACTGAACAGGCACAGCAACATGCCTTTATTTTTCCAGCACAAGGAATAACACAAATGCATATCTCTGGCAACACATTTTCACACATACACACACACACACACACACACACACACACACACACACACACACACACACACACATACACACACATACACAGTGACACAGACACACACACACACACTCTCCACAGCCCGATACCTTGTGCATGATGATTTTGCGCTGTGCAGGCTCGGCCATGTCGATCATCTTCTGCACCACGTAGTTGGCGTACTGGTCCTTCATCATGGTGTAGAGGGCGCTGTGGGGCCCGTCGTTCTGACAGCACACCTCGTCGATCAGCAGCGCGCGCTCGGCACGGGAGGAGTGCGTCACGCACTTCTCCACCACGTTGCTGAGGAGGAAACGCACGCAAAGGTGAGGGGGTCCTGACCTGTGGCCATCACGCAAGGGGGCAGGCTCTGCTGCCATTGTTACCCGCTACGTGAACAGGAACGTGCTCCAGGAACGCTTCACAGAAAAGGTCAAACAGGGTGAACTGGCAGCTTCTATCGAGCTAATTAAATAAACCGGAACAAAAAACATAAGCTGCAACTTAAATAAACCTGCAAAATGCAAATTGCTGTCTTAGGGCAATTAACACTTCCTTGCAGTTTACCATGAAATTGCAGCGTGCAAAAATATTTGCATAAAAAATAAAATCTGTGCAACACTTAAAGACAACAGATATTCTACCCTTTAATCACACCCTGACCTAGAAACTTTATCTGTAACTGCTTCCCCTTTCCACCTTAAGTTAACTATATCATAGGTTGTGCAAACAAATGTGAAAGGGGCAAACAATGAGTAAGAAGGAAAAGGTGTGACAAACGGTAAAATACAAGTCAAAGTGAAATACAGTCCTCAGTCAACACATTTGCATGTAGTAAAACCTGAGTTTCACAGGTGGCTTCCTTTAAATCTTCTCCTTAGACAGGTTCAGACACATAGCATAAATTTCCACTGCTATTCAAATGTTATGTAAATCTGTGTCTCAAGGAAAATAACTGAAGCTCTGCTAGGCAATAGTGGCATGCCTTAATGACAGATGTGGATGAACTGTAGATTGCTCTTTTTTCCTCCAAAAACAGAGGACATATCAGCAGAGGACTTTCATTTGGTCTGTCACAAAGGTATTCAGAGTAGTTTTTTTTCCTTCATAAAATTAAAAAAAAAAAAAAGCAAAACTAAGATGCTTTGCAAATGTGCAGAAAAAAGTTGTATTTTACCTCAAGACTGAATTATTTCAATGCATTGCTGCCTGGCAGCCTGAACTATATTTCATCCACTCAGTCACTCCAGAATAGCACTGTAGGAATTTACCAAAAAGCACCACATCACTCGCCTCTCTTCATGGCTCCCCATCAAGTAAGAGACTTCAAAATGCTGCTCCTTACCAGAGCTCACTGAAAGAGCTCAGACATACCCGAGTGAGCTCATTATTCCACATAAACTGAAAGATAATCCTGACTCATATGTTCAAGTCTCTCAATTTTTAAGTCTTGTAAATTTAAATCTTATTTTAAATGCAATGTCATGTAAAATAAAATGAAACGAAAAGTTGAAATTCTCTGTAGCGTGCACAGGAACCAATCACAGCCGTTTCATAGCACTTTGCAGGAATACATGAGTACTTCAGACTCTGTGCGCCCCCCAAAAAAGCTGCTGCTGGCACAGGATAACCGTATTAAAAGAGACACGAGATGATATGGGACCTCTCAGATCTTTAGGTGCACCATCAGAAAAGGGAAACGGGAGATTAACTCTGACTTCTTACCTTGCAAACTTGTGCTGGCTCAAAGCCAGAACCTTCCCTCTGATCTCCGCCACGATTTTGCTCTTATCCTCCGGGCGGCCATGCTCCAGAACATGTTGGATGACATAGTTGCCGTACTGATCCTGTAGGCGAGGCAGGGAATGAGTTCTCCAACTTATTAATATGCAGACTATATATACACGTTTATAAAAAATACTTCAATGAATGAAAATGCATCTAGATAATTTTGTCCCCATAAAATATATGCATGCAGAGGAGGGTTACATTTACTTTAAGCTTAAACTTTTCCACCACAAACATTTGGATCAAGGGCAGTTACTCTGCAGAAAATAATAAATTTAATCTGCTGTGCATGTTGATAATTAAGGTGCGACTAAACCTGCTCTGTCAGGCTTTGTCAGGCTCAAGACTGTCAGGCTTGTAGAGACTGATGAACAGGGCACACAATCTTGAAAAATATTCCACTAACAGCAGGTATAATTAATCTCCACTGGTGATCAACAAGTGACTTATGGTCCATTTCTATGATGTGTTCTCTGGATACTAGCTGGTTAATAATTCTTAACATGACAATGCAGTGCGGCACATTGGTTTGTGTATTGTACTCTTGGTGATAATCGTTATGACTTTGATACCCACTCTACCGAAGTTTTCATGCCTATATTTTCAATGCTTCAATCTACTTCCTGTCAAATGTGTGCTGGCTGTATCCTTGAGCCTGATATTCATGCCATCCATGAAACTGTGTATCAAAATTCTGTAACTGCTGTATGTACACTGGAAACATCATTTTGCACATCACCAACTGGATGGTGGTATGTGAAGTTAAAACTTTCCCTTCACACTATATATGAAAAAGCCATCACCCCACAAGATATGCAGCCCATATGAAAACTTTTTAACCCTTATGAACACGAGAGGGGAATGAACAGAGAGACGATTCAATGCTGTACACTGAAAACATCAATATGAACCACGTGGGGGGGTGACTGCACAAGACATGCTCTACACTGCATGCAACCAGCAATGGCACTGCCCACAGAAACAGCCGTTCAATGAGTGCAACTTTCAGAGGACACTGGTCTTTGACACCGAAAGGTTTGTGGTTTGGAATATACTGAAAACAAAGAAAAATCATCTGAGAAATAAACATTGGACTTTTTCTTATATTTTCAATATTCAAACTACCATCTAAAGCTTTGCAAGATTTGGAAGAGCATTTTCATGTGTTTGCCACAACAACATAGACAAATGTGCCTCAAGTAGGACATGGTTTGTTCTGGGTCTACGAGAGGGAGAAACTTTCAGCACTGTCAGGCTTTAAGAAATTAGAGGGGACTACGATTTGCATGGTGATCACACTACTCCGAAATGAAATTTGAAATTTTCAAATTTGTGAAATTTGAAAGGGATAACCCTTCTGTTACAGCCAAAAGGAACTAGTTTTATGTCATGTACACTTTGGCACAAGTTTTGTCAGGAAAAACAAGCACAGTACTACTAGACATAATAAAAGCCCTTCACTCAGTTTTTCAGCAGTGATGAGGGCAATTTGAGAGTTAAATCTTTAATGACAGCAAAAATAAATCACAAGCTGGTCAAATCAACGCCACCATTTTCACTGGAATTTTATCAAAACGTGAGCCCAGTTAACAGTAAAAACACAAGGTGCCACAGGGAGCCTCTCCTGTGAGAGTGACCTGGATTACAACATGACCAGGTGCAGTGCAGCCAACCTTAAGGGGGATTCGAGGAGCGCTATGTTGTTGGTTCAAACGGCACAATGCTCTTGACAGGGTTTCTATGCATCAAGCACTGAGAGCAGATTGATCAAGAAGGAGGAGGCGGAGACTGGGAGGGTGCCCTCCATGTGAGAGAAGGGGCGTGGTCTGACCTTGAACAGCGCATCGCTTGACACTGTATAAAAAGTTTTGGATGTCATCTCCAATGAAACTCCTTGATATTTCTAGATAAAATAAGGGGGGTGTTTTCATAAGAAAAATTATTCCATTCGCTTTCTGAATATTTTGTAGCATGAATATACTTTATCATTTCAATATGGGGAATATCTTTCAAATTAACTAGTGTACTAACAATGAGGAACACTACTGTAGGTAAACAAACATGCAAACATGCAATTATGCTATAACATATAGCTCAAACTCACTTTAAACATTCAGTGATATTTGTTCTACAGTGGCCACTGTACTTAAGTTACACTAACTAGGCATGCATCAAAAAAAACCGCATAATACATTTCAGCTATCAAATTTAAAACAAAGAGCGCCTAGCTTTAATAAAAAAGGAAAAAAAGCATGCTTTCAACATCATGGCAAAAAGTCAAATATGAAAAATGATGGTCAATCAATGGGTGAAGCACATTTTGAGCAAAGAGAGTGGAAAAAATGATTGTTTTCCTTTTCAGTGAACAGTTATAAAAATTCTTAACAGTGTTGGGGGGGATCTGTTCTGAGGAGCCAGCAGGTTTCTCCATAAGTCTGGGGAACCCAACAATACCCCAGGGCTGCTTCCTTACAACTCTACTGCGATACTGCCAATTAGTAACCAACGTCCATGACATGTGGAGTGAGCAGATATCTATGGGTTTACATACATTCCCATGGTTTTACATGAGGTGCCCAAAGCCTAAGATGCCATTGTGAGATGTGTAAACACAATGAAACAAAGACTGAAATAGCATTAACAGCTCTGGGTTACTGTAAGACAAGCCCTGGGGTAAATCAGTGGTGATCCCTGGGTCTGACGTGGGGGGAGGGGGTACGCTGCTAGGCCTGAAACGAGACCAGGGGCCTGCCTGGCTGCACTCACCTGGACAAGCTGCTCTGTGTGTTGGTGTAGCTCCTCCAGAATGGGCAGCGTCTGCTCCTGGGTGCAGTGCTCCAGAATGCGCTGGATCACCCTGCAGCCATACGGGTGGGTCGACAGCACAAACACCTGGCAGGGACAAAAGGCCACTTAAACGACAAGCACATTACCATGACAACCAGAAACATGCTGCGCAGGTAATGGTTCACCAAGACTTCAAAAATCATATCCCTGTGCTTCATATCACAACAGCGTAGCCTCCAACAACAGGTCAGGTTCATGGTTTTGTGCAACCACTGTGGACAAGTGGTGATATCCAAATGTCCACCCTAATGTCAATTCAACTAAGCAGATGAACTGCCCATTGCTTTTCTCCATTCAATGCTGCAGTTAGACCACAAATTTATTTTTCAAGCCAGTTCATAAGCCCCTCTGCATTTCCAGTCGTTTAAAAGGCTGTATTAATGGACTCAGCGAACCCCTTACCTGAACCCTGCCCTGAACCGTGTTTGGTGAAAGACGGGTCACCTGGCTCTCACTGTGAGGGAGTCTTGTGGAACTGGGGGTGTGTTCAGAGCTACTCACCTGGCCCTTGAAGGCATCGATGATGAACTGCAGGGCCTGCGGCTGGACGCACTCAATGCACTTCTGCACCACATGGTTGCCGTTCTGGTCCTTCACACACTTCAGCACGTGGCCATCCAGCTCCCGCACCATGTCACTCTGCAGCAACACAGAAGCCACTCACTCACCCATCCCCTTGTCACCTCACCGAGTGGGCCAAAATGACATTCACCCATTTGTTCATTCCTGACACCAAGTGGGCCAAAACGACATTCACCCATTTGTTCATTCCCTCACCATGTCAGTTTGAGAGACCCACAACAACATTCATTCATTCACCCATTTCAGCAATACAGGAGTATTAACCTAATCAGGGGAACATATTCGGCTCCACCAGTTTGCTTCTTTTGTATTCCTACTGCATGTATTCTGACATCTACAGCTGAAGCCATTAACCGCTTCTACAGAGAAATGCTGTGCAAATGTGTAAAATGAACTGGGCAGGCCAAGGCCTCTCAATACCATAACATCACAACTGCTTTGAAGTAACTGAGGGAGCTCCTTGTGCACAGACATTAAAATAAAACAATACAAAACATGTAGAATGTCACCATAGTAACATTGTATAGACTGACACACAAAGTACAATGACGCAGAGTCAAACCACTATATATGACATAACCAATGGTACTACCAAAAACCAACAGACCCAAATTCTGACCCAACAGCAAGGAAATGGCTCTAACTTACAATTACCTGCTGGTCGGAGGATATGGACTCCAGGGCTTTCTGGATGACTCGGCAGCCGTACATCTGCAGGGCCAGGGGCAGGACGTGGCCTCGAATCCGGGTGGCAAGCGCCAGCTTCTGATCCATGCTCCCAAACTGCAGGGGCAAACAGGGCTCAGTCATGCGCAAACACTTACGATGTGTGTAAAGAGAAATTACTGAGGCTTAACAGTGTTGGGACCAATGCAACGAGCAGCAAATACAGACAGGAAACCCCTCTGCCTATGTCATTGGTGACATACTCCTCACCACCTCTCACTAATTGTTACGGACAAACAACCACTACTGTGTGCGTCAGAAACACGCAACATCTGGCCGCTACAGAAAACTCATGGGCCAACAGTGGCTTGCTGTCTCTCCCACTTTACTTTAGAACAATCAGAACCCACACATCTGGGAATAAGTTTACATTAGGTTAGCCTTTGTAACCTGTGTTTATGATTTATTTGTGCTCTCTTAAACTGTGAAAGTACTGTTAGTGATGATCGTAAGACACAAAAGATAAAGCTCACGACTGCATGAATATTAGCTCGCTCTCTACGTAACTTGGTGGGAATACGGCTTCCCGTCATCGCCTTTTCTTCGAATCAGTTAGTCTTAAACAAGGCTGAAAACACGTTTCCGAAAGCATAAGTGTCCACATGCTGGGTTATAATTAATGAGGATTAGATAGGACAACTAAAGTTTAAGTATCTGCATTCAACTGTGATATCGGCCACAATTCAACACACTTGGGCCAAAGCCATATTTTTCCCTCTCCTCTTCATCCACTATGCGCACTCATGCTTACACGTTCCTCCTCTCTTACTTTGTTCTTTGTTCCCTTCGCTACGCATTGAATAACTTGCAGTTGCATACCGTTGTGAACCAACAACAGGAATTCCCAGCTTACTCTTGGGAATTAAGTATTTTAGCTTGTGAAACCTCAAACGCAAAAGCTATATGCTTTCTTTTTTATTCATTAGGTCCATCCATACCCAATGGTAGTTCATCAAAACCCCAGACAGCCATTAGCATCCCTAACTAGTAACTCACCTCTGAACAACACAACACTGTTTTAAAGAAACATATTTTAGAGGTTTATGGAGTGGACTGGCTCCGTGCGGTCACCTCGAAGAACTTCTGGATGACGTAGTTCCCAAACACATCCGTCATGAGCTGGTAGGCGGCCTGCAGGATCTCGCTGAAGACCATCTGCCTCTCTGCAGGCGCGGCTCGCTCCAGCTTCTGCTGGATGAATCTGACCAACGGAAATCACAGCAACAGTCAGAATGACTTTGGAGGACGTGGCTGCTTGGAATTGCCATCTTTCCTGAGGCAAACTTGAGGAGAGACTGACAGGTACCATTCTAATTGTAAAAAGGGATAGTAGTGTAGCATAGTTGTAAGGAGCAGGGCTAGTAACAAAGGCTGATGGTTTGATTCCCCACTGGGGCACTGCTGCTGTACTCTTGAGCAAGGTACTTAACTCAGTAAGTACTTTGTTGCCTCAGTAAATATCCAGCTGTATAAATGGATAACATGTAAAAAATTGTAATCTATGTAAATCGCTCTGGATAAGAGCATCTGCTAAATGGCAGTAATGTAAAAGCTCGCATTAAATCCACTGTGTCACATTAGTGGCAGAGAAAAGGAATGCATGTGTGTGTGGCAGTGTCAGATATCAGGCTGTGCTGTGAGGAATGACAACTACCGCTTTCAAATCAGTTTACAGAAATTCAAAAATTCTACACTTATGCAGCAGCACTCATGCAAATAGGAAAAGAAAACATCAGCACCTCTGCTCATGAAATGGAGTATTTAAGCTTTCACGTTTATAGGAGCATGAGCTCAGAGGTTCCAAGGCTTTTTCACCCAACAGCAAGCCTCAGAGTTTGAGAGCTCTGGGGCTGAAAGTGCTGCAGGCACACACAAACACGCGCACACACACACCTGGATCCGTGCTGGTCCTGGGAGAACTCCACGATGTGGCCCACCAGGTCGCGCAGCTGCAGGTTGGGGAAGCGGTTGTTGCGGAAGTCCTCGAGCAGCCGGCTGCGGCCGGAGGGCATGATGTCGGAGCGGCTATAGCGGAGGCGGGACGGCGGGAACAGCTGGCTGCTGGAGCTGAAGAGGCTGGAGGTGCTGCCCGCGCTGCGGTACTTGGCCTCCGCCCCTGGGGCCGCCGAAATGTAGCGCCCGCTCCCGTTCGTCAGGCCCCCTGCGGTTCCGCCCGAGGGAGAGGGGACAGGCGAGAAGAGGGCCTTCTGTTTAGGAGCTCACTTTACAAACACTGCACAGTTATATCCGAGCTGTTGGCGAGACCACTATAAAACTCTATTTAAGTTAACACAGACATAGGCCTTTACTGAACCTATCACACTCAGCTGTGGCTTTGGAGTAGATGGACAGTAAAACCTTGCAACCAAACTGGTGGCTGTACAGACAGCTTGGATTAATCACCCTCCATAAATCTGCACAATACTGCATTGACCAAAGGACAAGAGTGGGAGAGAAAATGGTAGTCTGTGCATCACTAAACTGCATTACTAAACTTCACAACTTCATAACTACACCTCCATAGATTAAGGCCAGTTACTGTGGAATGCATTATGGATGGCAACCAGTGGTAACTATTACAAGTTTAGCAGCTGGCCAGTGTAACATTTTTCAGGAAGATCAGAGCTGAACATGTCTGTCTGCGTCTAACTGTCATGCAGCGCTCCGCTGTATTAGCTTATTGTAGGCCCTGCAGTTTGTGCAGGACAGTGAGCGGAGGATGAGGCTGTACCCAGGTGGAGGCTGGAGGAGGAGCCGTGGGAGGAGAGCGACGGGGGCGGGGTGAGGGAGTGGCCGGGGGTCTGGCTGGGCAGCGGCATGCCGATGGGGCTGGGCGAGGAGGAGAAGCCCAGGCTGTTGTAGAAGGGCTGCCCGATGGGCGTGAGGCTGTTCCCGCTGCGCTTGTACAGGTCTGACCCTGCTGACAGCGAGTCCCTCCGGGAGGCACTGTTACTGGCAGAGCTGGCCACTGGGAACACAGAGAGATAGGGTGTAATGACCTACGAGCCTATGAGCAGCAAGATGTGTGGCCTCTGCCCAGCTGATGGGCTTTTACACAAGCGTTTCCCATCCCCTTCAGTCAGCACGGAACAGGAAACTCCACAGTTATGCTTAACAGTACACGCAAAGATAGACGGTAAATGTTTTCTTTACGACTATTATTAATTTGTACAGGGTAGCAGTGTGGCACAGTGGTACGGAGCAGGGCTCATAACCAAAAGGATGGCAGTTTGATTCCCCGCTTGGGGGAACTGCTGCTGTACCCTTGGGCGAGGTACTTAACCCAGAATTGCCTCAGCTGTATAAATGGATAAAAAGTGTAAGTCGCTCTAGATAAAAGCGTCTGCTAAACGACAGTGTAATATTCTTTGGACGGACCTGAGGAGCCGAACACTCCCAGGGCGGAGCCAATGGCAGCCCCGAGGGAGTTGGTGCTGCCGAACCCCAGGGAGGAGTTGGCGGGCTGGGGGGCGGGGCCGTGGGAGAAGAGGGAGCTGCTCTGGGAGCTGGGCGGCATGGCGCCCGAGCCGTAGAAGGAGCTGGACTGCATGGTGCTGCTGGGGTGGGGGGCTTGCTGCTGCTGCTGCTGCTGCTGCTGCTGTTGCTGCTGCTGGGAGCTGATTGGACGGAAGAGCCCGTTGGCCGCCCCAGCCAGGTTGTTGCCGGAACCAGTCGCCGAGGCCGCAGCCGCTGATGGAGGAAAGGAAGGAAAAAGGGAGGAGCAGGGTGGAGAGTAAGCACAGGGAAAGAACACAAGAAAAGAATCCACCTCACTGACACATGACTCCAAGATTTCTGTCGCTTCCCTGAACCGCACGGTATGGGGGCAGGATTGAACAGCGGGGACACTAAGGTGCCACTCAATATGCTAACCTGAATCCCTTTTTAAGGATTCAGCCACTCTATGACTCACACTATAAACAGGTTAAGATAAGGTCAGTTTCATAAATAGCATCAGACACTTACCACAGGGACAATCTCAGAGCTTTGCAGTGAGCCCTCAGTAAGTTTGTACAGAACACACCCTTACAGAGGACAGCCAAGTTCAGAGCCAGTGATGGCGGATGTGGTACTGACCTGCCTGTGCTGCAGCTGGGTTAATCAGCACTGGCGTCTGTACCAGTCGGACTGGCCCGCTCAGTCCCGTACGGGCCCCCGGACCCATCACTAAGGCACCAGTCTGGTCATAGTAGGCTGCGGGGGCTAGAACCTGGTAGCCTGCGAGAGAAGAGAGGAGCAGAGACCTTCACTGGAGCCCTTCCTGTCTGAGCCTGCAGTGCTGATGTGCCTGCAGTTCTGATGTGCCTGATCTTAGTCACCACACGGATATATTAGCTCACATGGCCAGGTCCACAGAGGCATAAATACAAACTCGGTTTGACACAAAACTAACGGATTAACAGATTGTGGAGCCATAATCAGGGCTTCAACGCTAATTTGAATGACTAACTTGAGTACTGAACAGAACTGAGCTACCTTTACAGCATGGCCGCATGCTGTGGTGATACAGTGTGTGTATGTGTGTACGAGAGGGACATGGAGGGACACGGAGAGAGACGGAGGGAGAGCTGACCTTGCATGCCTGTGGCCAGCCCCTGACCGAACGCCAGCGCGGGGTTGGCAGCCGCGGCTGCTGCCAGAGACTCCTGCTGGTTCTGCTGACTCTGCCCGGGGGTGAGGGGGCGCTGGTTGGTCCCCGCACGCATCACCTGGGGCAGGGAAACAGCATGCACAGCGTGAGGGCGAGGAGAACCTGAGGACACCAACGTCCTTCTGCTACATGCCACATTCAGTGAAACGGCCAGAAGCCTGTCGGTGCTCTCTGGGGCATGTGTGGAATTTTCATACCTTCTCGACTTTGAAGTCTAGCAGAAGCGAGATCCTTTCAAAGCTTTGTCAGATGCACAATTCTCCACGGCCGAATTTAATCGACGGTCTGATCTTTGTGCACTGAACGATGCTGCGGGCGCAGTGAAAGGGGCATTACCTGTTGCTGACCCTGGCCCTGGCTGGCTGCCTGCTGATTGGCTGAGCTGTTGGCAGCCGCAGCTGCGGCCTGCTGCTGGAAGAGGTTGGCCGGGTAGACTCCCCAGGGGACCCCATAGTACTGCGGTGGTACCACTGCTGGACCTGGGGGGGAGGCAGAGAAACTCAGCAGCTAGAACCGAATAAACTCACTTCTCCATACAACCACTTTCAAACTTGGGCACTACCGATGGTCTACTTACAGAAACATCAGCTCATACAATTGAAACAGACCACAGTGTATATTCATATATTCTTCTTTCTATCCATGCACTCATTTTCCTTTTTCTGTATGTGTGCATTTGCCTTTTCACCATACAATGCTGCCAAGTATAAATGTGTGAAATGACTTCCATTTGGACCGTGGACAGGCATAACTGAGTTTATGATTTTAACGAGCGACGCTGTGAATGATGGCCATCGCTGGGTGGCCCCTCGCGCCCGGCATTACCTGCGAGCGTGGCGGCGGCTGCCAGCCCCGCGGCGGTGTAGGGGTCGGTGCCCGGAGGGGCGGTGCTGATGATGTAGGGGTTTGGCATGAAGGCGGCTGGAGCGAGGCCTGCTGAAAACACACTGGCCGTCAATGGAAAGCAAACGCGCTCAGAGCCACTCACAGCTGCCCACCCGCACGGTGCTAAGGCCAGGAGGACTGCAGCCGGAGCCGAGCGCCGGGCAGCGGGAGGTTGCGCCTTGAGACACATCTCTCACTTCAGCGGACAGGATTATCCCACCAGCTCACGGGATACAAAACTCTCTATTTAAACCACAAAGATGACATTCAAATGTCCTGTCAATCTGATGCCTCACTGAGAACCAAGTGTTTTCACAAAGAAAGGAGGAGAAGCACATTACTGCCATGTCTCTTACTCTTCTAGTCTGGAGAAGCTGGAGAAGCAGGTCCTCCCTCTCCATTACACACACACACACACACACACACACACACACACCTGACGCAATCATTCTGCTATATCTCTCATACAGGCTTACACCCCTGATGAACAGGGAGCTCTCTGGCACAGGCACAGCTTTCATGCACAAGTTATTCTCATGAACATACAGCTACTACACAAACACTTACAAGCACACAACCCTAATACTCATTCCTTCCTGCAAACACACGCACACACACTTTACCTATGTGCTGCTGCTGGGCGGCAGCCAGAGCATACTGCTGTTGAGCAGCGGTGAGGGGCTGGACTGTCAGGTGGTTGGGCCGCTGAAACAGCTGGAGGGGGAGAGACAGCATCAGAGCCCGGGGCTTTCCACACACGGACACCGCTTTCTATATTCATCACCCACCCCCGCAGCCCCAAGGCCAGACGGAGGCCCTCTAACCTTACAGACACTTGCCACTGTCATAGGAGTACAAGTAACACTAGACCCCGAGGAGAGGAGGCTATACGTCTGACAGGTATGTGAACCACAGCAGAAGTGTGCTTCTATGTGACCTGCGCCTATTCTGGTGAGTTTGGGGGTTTCCAGTGATAACACCATTATGAAAGGGCCAAACGTCAATGTAAGGGTCACTGGAAGGCTCTGCCTTTAAATGGTTTTAACATACAGTTTCTGTGGTTTCTGGGGAAAAAAAAAGTACATCAACTCTCCTTTCTAGAGTATGAGTCGTCGATGATACAGGTTGAACAGGATATGCAAGCAGCTTCAGTAGTGCACGGCATGCAAATTCCATCCATAGAACCCTCTCTAAGTGTCTCTGCCCTGAGGGCAATGGGTCCTCTGCAGGCTTTTCCATTTGGAATTATTAGATCACTGACAGCAAACACTATGTTACAGTAATTGCAGTCCATCACTTCAGTTTTTTGCTTGCTTTGCACTGCAAAAAATAATAACAAAACAATGCAAAATGGCCACTTGGGAGTGTGCCCACATGCCACTGAGGAGCTGAATGTTAACAGTGTAGCAACCTGCCGCTGGGAACTGCAGATCAGTGTACACACCTGCTGCTGAGAGTTGTAGTCAAACAGTCCCACTGCAGCTCCAGAGGAGTCCATTTGCACCTGGTTTCCTGCATAGTCGAACTGGAGCGAGTCCAGCCCGACCTGCTCCATACTGTCCATGTTCTGGGCCTCCTGGTTCTGGAATTCCTCCGAGGGGGCCTTGCTAATGGCCTGGTTTGGGTGCTGGTGCTGACCCATCATCTCTGGGCCGGGCTGGGTGGGACCCATCCGCTCCGCTACCTCTGTGGGGGAGGCCTGGCGACTGCCAGGGGTACGGCTGCGGGGCGAAGCTACACTTTAGGTCCTTTGTCACACAGACAACCAAATTTATCACGTCTGGTTTAAAACTAAGCTACCTCTCAGCTTGCTTTTGAACAAGTCACGCACTGCTCGGGAGTCACGTCTGCATGAATCTCAAAATGACAATCATTTGTTCCTGATGCGACTTCAACTCCTATTTGAAGTACAATCCTTCTAGAAATGAGTGTTTAGATCCTCCAGTAAGGCAAGGCCGTCAAGGTACCAGACCTACAAAAGCACTTTGATCGACAACAATCCTTCTGTGCCATTCAACATCTGAACTCTCTCTCTCTTTTTTTGCATTTCAGGAATTCTAAGGCCCATATGAAACATGTCCAACAGACTGCCCCAATCAAAGTCACATTAAGCCAAGCCTGGTTTTAAATTACTGATTAGAAAACTAAGGATATCACTACTGGAAAAGGCTCACAGCTACCTGAGAATATTCTCACTAAACTATAGGGATGACAGTAGCAATGAAAGGCGTACTTGAAATCTTTGCAGTCCCCATCCATCCCGTTAGGTAGCCCGCGGCCGTTGGCTTTTGAAATATCGTCCCCCTCCACTTGTGTTATCTCCCGGCTCTTGTCCTCCTCAAATGGGGACGGTTTATCTTTCTGGTCCCCCTTCTCTGGTCCGTCCGGTTCAGCATCTCCTCCACCCTGCACAAATCAAACACAGACTAATGTCACACAAAACTGTTCATACAAACTAACAGCATTGCTATTAGTATATTATGATCAATTCTTGTACTGGAATACCTTAAGTGTGATTTATCATGTGTCAGCTGCTTATGAGCAGTAATTGCTCTTGAATCAATCTTTAAGCTGCAAGGCAATTACTTGGATGACAAATTTAGGCTACACCGTCTCATGCTAAATTTATATTAAATTGTACACTGAATTGGAACACCAGCAACCAATGAGTAACTGCCATCCAGGAATGTAAACAAGCAGCAGCCATTTTCTGTAGAACAACTGCAAGACCTGAGACTGCCCCAGAAAACAGATGTTTCCATCTGAAAGCACATGCCTGACAGAAGTGGAAGGTGAACTTACTGCACTGTGGCAAGAGCACGTAGGCTTATTTGATCCTCTGGATGCTGCTGCGTGGCACTGAAACTGTTGCAAAGTTTCAGTACCACACAGCACTGCTGCAACTTACACTTTACACCAACTGACATTACAAGGGCCTCACAGCCTCCAGCTAATATGTTACCCCCAACTGAGTGACTTGAGTGTTTGAGGACAGCCTAAATTAATTTCATCACTTGTGTTAATCCATTAAGGAACACATGTGGGTAAAACAGCTTACTGGAGAAATGACAAGCAAGGGCTGTTAAGGTCTCTCAAACATACACACACACACACACACACACACACACACACACACACACACACACACACACACACACACACACACACACACACACACACACACATTTGTATTACCTTATATATACATAATGCATGTTGCAAATTGTACCCAAACTTTCAGCAGGCATTTCACCACTGGTAAAATCAGTAACTACAACTACTGTAAAGACAATTCAAAGGCAATAATTCACCTCATTCAGTTTGTTAGTGGTAGCTGATTACCAGGGGTTAAATTGTCCACGCCACAGGGGAGGGATAAGCAGTAGCAGACTTACGTAGCCTCCTTTCCTGTAGCGGCCGTCCAGCTTATCTCCCGGGGAGGAGCTCAGCACATACTCCACCATGCTCACGCCCAGCCCGCCGCTCTCCGAGCGTGGCGACAGCACCGAGTTCACCTCGCTGTTGCCATGGAAACCCTGCCCCGGCCGCCGCACCATGATTGGCTGAGACATAGAGTGATCTGCTTCCAGGGAGAGGGGAGGAGAGGGGAGGAGAGGAGAGGAGACAGAGACGACAAAGGAGAGAAAGTGCTATAGGATTTTCTTCCCAAAAACATTACAGCAAAGACAGGATATTGTGTCATTTTCATGAGATTTCTCCACAGTTGTCTGCGACAGCAAAACACTCCCATGTGCACTGTTAAGCCCTATGCTGCAGTTATTCCTGAAACAGGGTTGCTGGGACAGAGCATGCTGGGACAGAGGATTTCACCAATAATGAGGCATTTTACTGCTGACAAAACACTGAGCTTAAACAATTTTCTAAGCCAGGAAAAAAAATCTCCAGGACCAGTCATGCACACCATGAATACAGTGCTGGAAACCTCTGGACTTCTGCATATTCTGCACTGTTACATTTGGCCCAGGTAGAGTCCTGAATCCTGCCCTTCCTCGTGAGCAAGAATGCAATAACGCAAATACAGCACAGGGAGCAAATAAAGGCCAATGGCTTAATCAGCCGGCACTGCTCAAAGCAAACATTCCTAACACATCCTACCAACATGGTATTTTCTACATAAAAATCATTTCGGAGTACTCAGGAGGCCTAGGTATCCAAGAAATCTGACAATGGTGTCAGTGTCTTTAAAACAATGCAGCGAACAGAGGGAGATGAGTGTTCTCCAAATGAAACCATAAAGCTGGAATATTGTACAGGAAAGCCCTGGGGGGAGAGGCGGACTTACGGGAAGCTCCCCACGCATTCTCCCTCCACTCCTCGCCCAAGAACATCTCTTTCTGTCCATCCTTGGCCGTTTCATCCGGTTCCCAGAATTTTTTCGCTGGCAGCAGCTGCAAAGAGCAAACAGAAACAAGTGAACCGGGGCGATGCAGCATTCAGAGTCTGATGTGAGTCTAATTTAATATCGCCTTTATTAGATTACTACAGCTACACCGTGACTCAAAGCAGACCTATGCGTTGGGAATTGTGCTGCTGTTACTGACGAGTTTGGTTAGCTTGTTTTTCCTTTTGGTTTTCGCTAATGTGAACCTAATTGGCTTTGACATGCTGAAACACAATCACTATGTCTGAGTCAGTGTGGCCTGAAAAACCACCCACAGGCAGCCTCTCGTCCAACACCTTCTACTGACTAACACAATCAACAGACCCTGATAGCCCCTGATAACACTGTTTGAAGGCTCACATACCTCACCCATCCCTCGTGATTCCAGTGCGAGGGCTTGGAAGTCGTGGTTCATCTCGTCTATGGATCGGACCTGAACAAACACAAGCTGCATTAAATGCGGAATTTCACCTGCACCAAACGCAGATTCAAACCCTTTAAGGCCCAGCACAGTGAGTTTATTCAATGCCCCCCAAATTACAAAACAAAACCAGAAGACAAGGAAATGAGGAGGTCCTGGTTAGTCACTACTCTTCAGCCTGGCCTATGTATTGAAGAACTGATCAACACTTATGTGTAGATAAGTGATCATCCTCACATCTATGTCACATCCAAAGAAAGGCCACTACAAAAAGAAAAGACAACACTGCCACAGTAAGGTTTAAAGTGAGAAAGACACAGTCAGAGTTTACAATTCTAAAGGGTCATGTAATCAATGGTACTTAAAATTAAACCGCATCAACACAGCTACATAACTGTATCCATTTTGTCAACCACAAGTGTGGGCTACAAAGTTCCATTTGCACTAATTCATTGTTAAAAATATTTTCTCCTTAAATCTTGCTATTATGCCAAACCCATCCATTAAAAAGTGTTCTCAATATACGTATTTTTAATTCATCATTACCTTTGTCTCAGCCACTGTTGAAAGTTTAATCCAGCATGAGCTTTCCATAACCAAAGACCCCGAAAAAGCTGAACAGTGATCATGGTGACATTGTCTTAAAAGCTGTCAGCACAGATCAAGCTGCATGAAACATATTAAAATTCAAAAATGCAGGCAAACACAGTGAGCTAAACTGATTGCAGGCCGAAAACTAAGCAGATGTCTTTAGTACAACCTCCTCTTTTAGAGGATGTGGCTGGCACCCTTTCTATCACAGATAACACATCATCTCGGGGCAAACTCTTCACAGATCACGGCAGTAAATCGTGGCCACAGTCTAGCTCCCTCGCATTATTTTTATTATTTTCAAGTTAGTGCCCAAAAATCCCGTAAGGCTGATATTTTGCTCCAAGTCCCTCCAGCCTCAACGATTGTGAAGGGCTGCATGTTTACTTCCTGCAGCCATGGGCATTGCACTGCTCCTGTATGTTTCATATCACTTCGAATATCTTCCCAGAATTCATACAAAAACATTCCTTTGGTTGTATAACACTGCCACTGAAAAGGCTTCTTGGTGACCCAGAAGCTTCGGACAATGGCTGCTCCGGCATTGTTAGCTAGTGAAATTAGATATGACCACTGTTTTCCCACACAGTGATCATGATATACCGCACGTAATGCCTTTATTGGGATGGTCGAAACTCACAACAGAAGCAAAAAAAGCAGCTGGTTTCCAAATCTCTACAATGAAACACTGCTGCTGTTCTCTCTTAACTGTCTGTTAACAGATTCACTTTGTTAATTAAATGCCAAACATTTAACACTTGCTGTCAGGACTGACAAAATCATTTTTCTTAAATTAGGCCTCTGATTCAGGGATTAAATAAAAAGAAATGGAGGACAAAAAAAGCTTCATGATGCATAGGAGCCCACCCACCAAGCTCCAACCATTCAACCGAAGAATCGCAGCTGAAGTGTTTCTCAGGCTGAAGAACCCAGAAGGCCCAGCAGTGAAATTGCATAAGACCTTAAGGCCAGTTGCAACCAGTGGAATCTACACCAGAGCAGTAAACAGTAAATAACCACGTTGCACAGAGTTCCTCTTGGAGGCAGTCTGGCAGTGTTGTACCCCTTCCTGGGGGGCCCATGACAAGGCGCAAAGCAACACAGTAATAACAAGTGGGGTCAGAGCAACCAGACCGGGACAAAGGCCTTGGTCTGGTTTAACAGGGATGCCTGAAGCACACTCACGCCATGTGCCGATCACCCCCCAGGCCGAGCAGCCTCCCACCTGCTCTCTGAAGCCTTGCTAAGCAGGCCACCACAGAGATCACCCATGACTGAGCATTAGGCTGCTTCTGCCACAAGCAGCAGAGGGATAAAAACTTCTGGACACTGCCCAAATGCAAGGGAACTATAAATACAGGGCTGTGGGTTTGTGGAGTGAGGCCCAGTATGGCAGCAGTCATTTAGAATGGTGGCAATTGTGTTCAGCCCAGCCCATAGAATAACATCACTACCTCATGTATTCTCAAACAGTCTGCTACTGTGGGCTATTTCTGGGGGCACGAACAAATGATGCAACAACTTATCGGGATCAACTGCATGGGTTTGTGGGTTAGCAATTTGCTACTGGGGAAGGTCATTTCAAGCATCTGTAGCGATGCTGTACCCCACATAAAAGTTCAATACAATCTCAAAAAAAAATTACCAGAAATTAAAAACACTAAGGATTGAGTGAGAAAATGAAGTTAATTAACACAACCTTATTCACTGAAACTATTCTTGCTCCAATCAAAAATATCTAGAGTTTTTAAAAAAACTTTTTACATTCCACTTGTAAATCAGGCACATAGTCACGTTGAGCTACAACAATGTCTTTGTGGCCTGTTTAAAATGAGCACAGCCAAATTAAACAGAAACAAAACAAACAGGTTGACCTGTGCATGTCCACATCCAACAAGCCATTTCCCCTGCGTCAAAAAAGGTTGACGCCAAAATCAAAGATATTTGTATCTTTTCAAACATCCACCACAAAGTCTGAGACAACCATCAGGAAAGAAACTCAGCCGGAATGCCAATTCTCATAATAAGGCCTAAAACAGAGGGAGATATGAAGTACAAGGTTAACTGAAGTACAGACATGCCTGCAGGCAACTTCATGAAGAAGGCTGCCAGAATCATCTCAACATGGCTACATCACAATAAGCTCTAAGACCTATTTCTCACAAATGATAAAACAACTAAGTCAGAGCCAGTCACTTCAAGAGATCTTACAGTCCTTTCACAGACCATCCTTGTACCAAAAACATCACTAAGTCGTTCTGCCTCATTGGCTTGGAATGAAAATTTCACTGAATTGGCAGCAGTCAAAATGCATCTGCAAAAGGTTTTTTCTACCAGTGTACCAGAGAAATTTGATCTGTACTGTATAGACAGATGTCATGGAAATGTGCACTTGTATGCTGAACTGTATTGGGATAATCATGAACTGGCAAGCAGATTAAGTGATTGTACTGGTGGTTGCACTGCATACAGGACACTGTACACAGGATTGTTCAGTATATCATTACAACCACTTTGTTAAAAGTGATCTCACATGTAGTTTGCTGACTGCCCAACTGCCCAGTTGTAAATGGTTCTGCCATTACTGTAATTCAACTACCTCAGAGTGTACCCTCAGAGTGAGATCGGGCCATTTTTCTGACAGCCCCTGTGATTTCAGAAAAGTCAACTGTTCGTTCAAGGCAAGGATGCTCAAGAAGTATAAAGGGCAAAGGTCACTGACTTGCAGTGAGGAATGCTGATGTGAATGTTCCCACAAACCACACTCCATTGTTCCACAGAAGCAGGAAGCACAGGGAAGACTGCCGGCTTGCAGAAATGGACTCTGGTTCACATGCACCATCTACGTTGGTGAGCAATCAGGTTTAATGAATCAATCCCACCTCACTAGTGGCCACAGCCTGTTATCCAACCATTTCATTCTTTTCAAATTGAGTGAAAAGCTAAGCAAATGCAACAAAACTAAACAAACCAGAACACAAGTACGTCTGCATGTCACCCTGTGTAGGGGGATTCAGTATAAACATCACTGACACTGGTTTATATTTCATGCTAATGATAAGCTGCTGAAAATAAGGCCAATTGGAATACTGAATTGAGGATGTGTTTATGCTTACTGTATAAGCTTCAGAATGCTCAGCCATCCTTGCCACATACTATACTACAAATTCAGTTTTCATTCTTGACTGAACTGGCATATAGTCAGTCTGAAACAAAAACCACATGCTCAGTGCCCTGCTATTGCACAGCTCTTTTGTAGTCAGAAGACAAATTCAGACACATTCGCAGGGCTTAAAACAAGAGGAACAGATAAAACAACACAGAGAGCCTAACACGAGACAAGGGTCTGCAATAAGAAAACCTTTAATCTTTTTTTTCCATGTACCTTGGCAGTAGGTTTTGTCACTGCGGTCAGAACAAGTAATGTCCTTCCACAGACACTAATCATTATGAACAATCTCTGTGTGGTATTTCAAAGCTTTTCACCCACACTTCTAAACCATGCATCCTGTTTACTTTCATAACACAGTTTATTCAAGTGGTTCAACTTAAACAAGCAGTATTAATTATAGGATGACCACAACACCAACAGAAAATGCTGCAGGGGTCCACTTATTTGTACAACAGTGATCCAATCACACAGAGGAGGTATGTGTGTGTGTGCGCACGTGGGGGGTGTCTCTGACTAAAACTAAGAAAACATCCCATGTTCAAATAAATCTTTCTGACCCAGTTACTTAAAAATACTTCTACTGCAATCTACTGCAAGTTAGTGCAAAAACCTGCTCTCTCTCCGACAGCAATAACCTCAAGAGTTAATATATACCACACACACTGACTATCAGAGAGCCAGGAAAACCATGAAAGCTTTATGCATATGGAAATGGGTAGCAGAACAGCCAAGCGCCATGTGACAGTTGTGCCCATGAGCGAGGCACTTAACCTGCACCGTGTCAGTAAATACCCAGCTGGATAAAGGGATAACATGTAAAACATGAGCTCTGTACTGAAGCCATCTGGGCAGGGGCATCTGCTAAGCAAATTGCACGGTGGGAAATACACTTGTCATTGGTGCCGCTTTCCCAAGCAGCAGAACAAAGGCTGTGGATCATCACTGTATTAAGTGATATTACAGTATATTGTGTTATTCTGTGTAATTCTGGGGCATGCTGGGTGGTTTCTCCAGTAAATCGGAGAGAGTACTGGTCTCGACATGCACCCGGGGAGTACCTGCATAGACTGGCAACAGGCTGCTGCTTTGTCAGACCTTTCCGTTTGATTTCCATCAGGGCATGGCATGGTGGCGAGTGCAGGTACGCTTTAAGCACCGTGTGTGCGTTACAACCTGCCGGCTCCCTTTACACGCACCTACGATGACTAAGCGCCAGGTGTACTTAATCTCCAGGGCACTCATCTAATGATAGCCCTGGTGACAGTGTCTCACCTAGACCCTGGCCTTGACCCTTGGACGGTTGCGGGATAGAGCTCCCACCTTGTACTTCATCAGCAACACCTAATGACGATAAAATTTCTGCTCTTTACTTGACTTTTATTTTAAAGTTGTACATTACAGAACACCTTGTATTTGTTTTTTGTATTTATTGTACCTATTGTCACCAAGCAAGATTTGTGAGTGACAGGAGTACTGTTCTTTGGCTGCCACACTTTGAGCATTCATTCTATCTTCTGAGCATAATGTCCACACGCCGTTCAATTAAGTTTAAGCACTTACACATTGGGTGTAAGGGCTCATAGCACTGAGCAGGCCTCTACAAGCTTTTACCTCTCAGCATCTCACAGCACCCATTACTGACTGGTCTGGAGTTGGGTTAACCCTTGAATCTCAGCTCACTTCAATGAAAGTGGCTCTTTTCTGTAGATTGCAAGGTTATGTAGATCTTTCGGTGGGCAGGGAGGCAAATGCTCCCACCAGACCGCTGGTCTCCCATTCGAAGTTCACAGGGAAGAATTTGCAGTAACAATGACTGAGAACAAAGCTTTTCTTTACATACTCTGTGACCTGAGCTGTAGTAATGCTATCAGGTTCCCACTACATACACTGAACTTCCAGGGGTCCATTACAGCAAATCATGGGATATCAGGTACTCCCGCTTAAGCTGTGGGATAATGTAAATAAGATGAAAGGCCTGCCATCTCTCTGACTGTGCTGTTTAAATAATATGCTAAAAAATCAGACAAAACATGACTAAAAATGGTTTATATGCCCTACATTTCATCTGTTAACCTCGCTTTGGGTTACATATAGCATTACTCTTCTAAAAAGAAATCAGGCACAAATGCACTTTGAATGTTCTTCTGTCAGACATGAATACATATGCGATGGCTTCTTTTGGCTCTTCCCTCTGCCCCTCTGACCCACAGAGCATGGCAGGGTGACTGATCAATAGATCAATACCACTACATAAAAATACACAGCAGTGCACTGGAATTTCTCTGGGCAGTGACACAAATAAACCTCTGCCAAAGACACACCATCTCCTGCTGTAATGATGAAGTCCTGAAACCATTTCCACAACAGGGCCATACCATTGCCAATCAAAATGCTGATATCTTAGTCACCTTACAAAGAGAAGCTGGCATGGGTGGCCTCATCACTGTCTTCATAAAATACATCTGCTTACAAGACATATTTTTTACTTATGAAAAATTCTACTAATTGATAGCAATGAGATGAATGGCTGCCTTAAAGGTCACTTCACATGCTTGATAAGCTACATTAGCTAGACTACTCATATTTGGAATAAATTTGATACCAACTACAGGGTCCCAACCTTTTGCTGACTGGTCCTTCGGCATTGTTCCACACAATAACAAAAAAAAACCAAAAGTATCACATTCACAGTTGACTCCCTCCAATAACCTCTGACTAGCCCTGGCAGCCAGGACAGCTCTCCATACCCATTCACTTACACAACGCTCATTTCAGCCTGGAAATATTGGGCACGTTAGCTGTCTGGCGAGGCAATTTATATATCATGTTCTACTAAAGCAAATGGCAAAATATGAGAAATGCATTATTTTAGAGACCATGTATGCTTTTCACCATGTAAATGAGGGCCAAGTTTTGAGTACTAACACAATCACACTTTGTTCTGTGACATCAAAAAAAAAAAAAAAGGTGACAGACTTTGGTTAAGCTCTAATTGGAACTAAAATTTCCAGTGACCATACAGCTATACTGAAGGCTGAGCTTTCAACATCTCAGAATGCTTTTACAGTTTTACATGTATTTCAAAAGGAATTTCACTCTCCAGACAACTGGGACAATTTTTAGAAACACTTTGTTTGTAATTGCTGTTTGTGTGGTGAAAGGAAATAAAGTCTATTCTAAACAGTCTGCATGCTTAGAGAAAAAATTTGCAGTTTCAGGGGTGTGCTCCATTCATACCCTTGAGCATTTAATAACATTTCAGACAGCCAACTCTGAAATGCACTGGGTAGGACAAAATGCAGGAATTAACCGTTTTCAGCTTCTATGAAGTGCTTCTGAGAGTTTATCACTGTATATCACTCACAGTCTCTGGAGTGACACTTTGTATCTCTCCTGAACCACTTAGGAAGCATGTCAATTCTAAACTCCACATATGCTAGAAAGGCAGATGCTGCAGATTACATGATCACCCATGATAGTATTGATATTCTAAATATGGTTTTCAGGCATGCACTCTCAAAGAATAATCTTAACATCAATATCTGTGTGCGTAGTAACTGAACCACCCAGATCTTATACACCTATCCTAGCTACAATCAATGGCTAAATTCACAGACAAACAAGATAATCATACTGAGGAATCATGGGCCCATTAGCCATCCTGACACAAACAGAAATGTGCTGAAGGGTTTTTACAACATAAAAATTGTCCATATTTCAAACATCCACTCTCCAGGTGTTCTTAAGCCTCTAGGTTGAAGTGTGAAGTGCTTTTGCTGCTTTCATTTTGGAGTTATAGTCATTTTGGACTTATCTTAAAGATAAGAGTACAACTGAGCATAAATGTTCAAGTGATGATCCAAGTCGGGAATACAATTAGGAAAGTCAGGGAAGAAACTGCACCAAGTTTACCAGTTGCTGACTTCACCACTGACCTTTCACTTCTACCAGACAAACATGGGTTATCATGGGAAATTCACACATGCTCTAGCATGCATGCTCTAGCAACATCTGTATTAGGCCTACCTTGGCCAACATGAACTACAATTTCCATCTATACAGACATTTCCAACACTTGAACTTGAACACGACCAAGTGCAAGCAAACCGAGCCTACTGTACCTGGTCGACGTGGATACTGTCCCCTGTGGGCCAGCGGTGCTTGCTGGTGTAGCCCCCGAGCTGCTCCCCGGGCTGCCGCTGGAAGAAGTAGCCCACTGTGGCGTCATCCTGGGAACGCCCGCTGAGGGGCGCCTGGGTCCCCGGGGCGCCCGTGATGGACACCGGCGGAAGGGTGTGGGGATTGGGGCCCCCGTCCAGGCTCTGCGGAGGCGGCGCCCCCCCGGGGCCCTGCCCGCCCCCGCTGCTGGCCAGGGCTCCCGTCCCGGGCACCCTGACGCCCCCGCCCGCCTCCTGAGTGCCGTTGGCATGCAGCATTCCGCCTCGCGCCTCCTGCCAGCCCACTTCATTCATGCCTAGGAGGACGCATGGAATGCTCATTCCACGTAAAAACCTGTAAGGGAAGCGAAACATCAGGACAGGCAGCTTCCTGCCAGGCACGCTCCAAACGATGGACATTCTTTTGTTCCATCACTCAGAGGGCACTCTTTCAGCACACAGATGAGTGCGAACAAAATGCACCGTGAATTGATCTACAACACAGGTCAGTTTTGAGCCACGTTTTAGAGAGTTGCTCATCTCTCATGAGTAACTACAGTTTTGGATGCATTTTGTGACCACACATCTAAGTTGGCAAGATTAAGCACTTTGCTAAGAGGGAATGTCCAGAGGGGGAACACAGTTCAATACTACTTCTAGCCAATTATTCTGGGTTTTAAGACAGTTTTGCATATTTAAAAAGATTCTGCTATATCGATGCATTATCAATCTGCAATAACTTCCCCTCACAGGACAATATTTGTTAATTAAAGAAACGTTAAGCTTGACACATACTATTAAAGCTACCATTAATCAATGTCTGTTAAAGCATCCTTGTAGAGGAGCTTACGCAGTAAAAGTGAATTGTAACATGTAGGCCAGCGAGGCATGTTAAATACATGAAACAGCAGGCACACAGGTTCGTAAATGGGAGGCCGACTTTCCCAGCTAAAAATGATTGGGCCTTAAAACTGATCCAAGAGTTACCACAAGAGGAAAAAATATATAATGAATCTACAAGACTGTATTAGTCATGCCACTGTAACGTCTTTTGCATCTTTAGCAATGTAGCTTCATTACATCTTGATCTCGTATTTATAGTATGCTCTAACGCCCAACACTCATTATCACCAATGAATTCCAACTACTTCATTTGAAGCATAGTAGTAGTTACAGAGTTTCGGTCATTATTATGAAAAACTACTACTCAGCTAACTAGCCGATTTACAAAAATCAGAATACACAACACGACAACTAGCAAGGCAACTTCTTCGTCCGACATGGTACGATCTGGGGATTGCTACAGGCGTACTTTTAAATCGACTTAAGTCGACAATATTTAGCTGAGCTAGTCAGCTAATTTAGCCACATCCAACAACCTCGCACAGAGATGGGCTAATTTCCCTAGCTAGCTACTAGCTAAATTGAATTCTAAATATTTGCCCAATATTAGCAATGCCTTACCTAGGTAGCCAAGTATCAACACAGTACAAAGTAACGCCTGTTTTGGGTTTCATAATGGCAATATATTAGCCATCACTTGAGCGACCACATCAAAACAACCGTAAACAAAGAATGCGGCCTTCTTCGCACTGTCAGGCAAATCGCTTCGCTTGTTGAACGCTGCAGTACTGTAGCTAGCAAAGTAGCTAACGTTAGCCAACTTCGAACAAAGCTCTCCGAAAGAAACTCTACCTATGATTCCCAAGCCATATAGCTAGTTGCCATTAGTTAGACTACCAACCTGGCTAGCTGGTTACATTATACATAAACTAACAATTATCAATATTTTAAATTTTTTGAAGTTTCTCATCAAACTAAATGGAAATAAATGGAAAGACATTAGCTAACTCCGAACAACAACTAGCTACCTAACTAATGTTATGGGTCGACCAGGAGAACTACCTAGCTAGCGCTGCTATTCTCAGATATTTATTAATAGCTATCTACCTAGCAAAGTAAAACCCACCTTAACTACACAACAATTACTGTAACGTGGGTAACTAGCTGTTAAAGACCATAACAAAAAGTAAATCTAAACTGACATGTTGACTAGTTGTGCACATATGATTACACGGACAGCAAAACAGCTAGCATGAAATATCGGATAGCTAACACAACAAGTAAATATAATTCAAGGTTTAGCTACCACCTTAAATTATGTACAGTTTTCGCTGGGTAGCTAATGTTACTCAAAGCGGAATATGCATTTCACATACCCAGTAGGCTAAATTAACATTTTAGTTAGCTAATGAGGCAACTCGCTAGCTAGTAAACAAGCTAGTCTAGATAGCAATCAGAAGAATAAGCTAACAGGCTAATTAGCTAGCCATGTATATAGGCCTCTTACCTTTTCGGGTCAATACATAACTAACGTTGGATATCTAACCATGAAAGTAAGGATTCTAGCCAGCTAATCTATCTTTTACAGAAACACACAGTTAGCTGGCTAAGTGACCAACAAAAAGCTGCAAGCTTGTTTGCTTGCTAACTAGGTAAAGTAAAATTAGCTAGCTATCTTGCAACGAAACCGGATAATCCGCGTAACATCCAACATCAGCAGCTAGCTAGCTAGCTATTAAGCTAACAAAACACAATAGTATCAACAAACCAGCAACTGCTGCTGGGTTACTACTCTAGCTAACAACATGGCCCCCTCCTTAGTCTACACAAGAGGGCCTTACCCGCTAAACAAAAGGAAATAAAAAAATAATAATAGAATGTTATAGACGCTCGGTCCATGGGAATAACCCCGGATTTGAATCCATCAAGGTGTGCATTTCGTCAGCATTAGGGGATGGACGGGATACTTACGGGCCGTGCTGTCGGATGGCGATGGATTTTTATTATATAGCAATGTAGTTAATCTAGTTTAGTGGAGGTCGGTGTTTTAATGGTTTTGGTTTGAACGATGTATGTTGAGTAGTTCCTTCGCCCTAACCCCCCTCCCCTTGTGAACTGAACCACAAGCAATCGGGCTCCAAGAATATGGCGATAGCAGGAGAGGGTGGAGCGATTCATGACGGCAGGTGTTGTCATTGCAAATGCGACCAGTTCAGCAGACATGCGCATTAAATCACTGGCAAGTAAACCCGTTTGTAATTTACATGTATGCCATGTATTCTTTGATTCCATCCACAGACTGCAAAAAAGAAAAGAAAACTTAAAAAAACGGGCAACAACAAAACGGTTACAATCTGTCCATTTTTAATGTTCATCGTCATTTGAGTCGCATGTATTTTATGTCATGAAATAATTGTTTACTATACTACTGCAGATCATACGACATGGTTATGCCGTAAAAAAAGACTTCTTTAATCTCACATTATTTCCATTAGGGCAAGAATCCTTGGCCTGAAAACAATCAATTGACTCACACTTAGAATTCATAAATCAATCATAAATCAATAAAAAGTTACATGGCACTAGTAAAACTGGAGCCTGACTGGCCACATTGTTTCATTGTTTGTGACAGATGAATTCAAAACCATCAGTACAGTAACTTGTAAGATATATAACTTGTAAGACATATATATATATGTAAAGATGTAAATAACAAGAAAAACAGACAAACAAACCAAGCCGTTAAGTGAGGGAAATAGTGTACATCTGAGCCCATGCCAGCCTTATTTACCTATATTATATGTTAGTGTCTGCTCTTTCCCAAGTAGCAAACAAAAATCAGTGCATGAGTAATAGTTATTTACCATGCTATGCCTTGAAAACATTATCTCATCTGAGATTACTCATTCACCCAAAAATACCTTTCGACAAAACAGCTCAAGGAGTGAAGACACTGAGAAGCGTTGAATGACTATGAGAACAAGACAGTGCTGCAACGTGTTAGGTGGCATATATTTATTGGGTTGCTCAAGTGGAGGATATCGCAAAACCTCTAGTCCAAGTCTTGTAATTATTAACTGACTCAATTATCATATGTGTGACTTTGGTCCATTAAGGCACAATAACATCAAGGATTGCTTCAGTTTCTCCCCAAGATCAGATCGTGGAGTAGGTGAAAATGAAGAGGCCAAGTTCTGCTGCTTCGGAAATGAATGACAAATTGCACAAGCTCACCCTGAAACGGGAAGTGGGGCTACTCAGTGCTGTGTCCCTCATCGCCGGAACTATGATTGGATCTGGGATCTTCATGTCTCCTCAGCTAGTTCTATTCAACATAGGAAGTCCTGGGGCAAGCCTGGTGATCTGGGCAGCATGTGGAATACTGGCCATGCTGGGATCTCTGTGTTATGCGGAGCTTGGAACTGTCATAAAAGAGTCAGGGGGAGAGTACGTCTACATCATTCGGACATCAGGTCAGCTTGTAGCCTTTCTGTTTGTCTTTAACTCCATTCTGGTGGGGAGTCCAGCTAGCATTGCAGGAGTGTCCTTGAGCTTTGCGGAGTATACAGTGGCTCCTTTCTTCCAGGACTGCCCTCCACCTCCTGTGGTGGTCAAGTGCATGGCTGTTTTTGCTATAGTTGGGCTGGCCATCATTAACAGCTTGAATGTGCGCTTCTCCATGTCTGTCCAGGTCTTCTTCATGGTGGCAAAGGTGCTGGGTCTGGTAGTGATAGTGATTGGAGGTGTGGCACTGCTAATTGGAGGACACGCTAACAGTTTTGAGAATGCATTTGAAGGGACAAAACTGGGCATCAATCCAGTAGGAGTAGCATTTTATCAAGGTCTGTGGTCTTACGCTGGCTGGAACAATCTGAATTATGTGACAGAGGAACTGAAGCATCCAGAGGTAAGCATGTTTTGTTTGCAAACACATATTGATGACCTCTGCTGAATGTGTTCACAATTCAGGCAATGCTGTTGTGATTAGTATATCCCAAAAGGAAGTGCAAAAGTTTAGCTTTTGTGTGGTGTTTTTATGAAATGAGCTTGCCAGAATAAGGATAGGTCATCAGACCTTCCATGTTATAGCTGTTGTTAAAGAATAAAAAAGATTTCAATCCTTATCCTATTTAGAAAGAAATTTAAAAAAGGATTCATTTGTTGGGCTATTTACATCAAAAATCAAAACCAAACATTCTGTCTGGTTTTTTTCGGTCATAAAATCACAAGAGGATTTTAACATTAGCTACAAATACATTCTGTCCAAAGAGGCTGTAAAATCTAAGCAATTGTTTTTAAATGAGATTAGGATGCAATTTCTGCTAGACTTGGCAGAAGCTAGCATACAGACATAATCAAATTACACATGCCTGTAGAGAGATGCTTCCAGCATTTAATCTACTATATTTGTCAGCAAAATATTTTCACTTGAGCTGGGAATTATATTAAGATATTATTTAACAACAGTGCTTGAATGAGAAACAACTGAATCTCATTTCACCCAGTTGACACTCATGTTGAATCAGTACAAACTGGCATTTACGTAGATTCATTGAACATTCCTAACACATTACTAACAGAATGAGTTATCTGACAAAACTCAGCAAAGCTTTAAATATGTCACAACACATTTCCATAATTCTAGTGTCACACTCTTAAGATCTATAGGAACATGTTTTAAAGGAATCTTTAAAAACTATGAAACAGTCTTCACAAAGTTTGTCATGGATTTTTTGACAGTTGTCATTCTGTCTGTATAAAGAGTAGGTAGAGGTATGGTTTGAAGCCAGAATAACTAGTTCATCATTGTATGGACCCAATACCCTGAGAAGTCAGTGATGCAATAGTATTATGTTTGTGTTGGTTCCCCCTGTGCAGGCAGTCCATCTAAAATTGTCAGTGTACTGTGGTCTGCAGTTGTTCACTGTCATAGTTGATGGATTGTGAATCTAGGAATATTTGAAGAAACTGAATAGCTGGACCCACCAGCTATGGCTGGAATATAATATATTTATATAATATATAATGGAAACACAAAACAGGCTTTATGTGTTACTGGCTGCACATGTTATCAGAGACAAAACAGAAACATCAGTCAAACTTTGAGAACTGTGGGGTAAGCCTGGTAATTTGGCAATATGAAATATCTTTGCAAGGGCTGAGAGAACGATGATGGGAAAACAAAAACTGAAACGTTTTAAGGCTTTGAAAGGATTTTATTATTTATGTAAGAGGTGCAGCATTGCTCCCCACCTCAGCTGTCATTTTTGTGTGTGGGCACCAGGTACATACCGGTATTGACAATGGCTAATATTGTCAAGGCAGTGTCTGTTAAGGTTGTCTTCACAAGGGCAAAGATGGCAGCCCTCCAAGTCATTTGCAGTCATGGTTATGTATTCATGGGTTCTGGGAAAGCTTGGAGATTTTTTTCTGAAAATACACAATGGGGGAGTAAATCAAAAAGAGAAATCATTATACTAGGGCCTCTGCTTCTACTCCTGCTGGTTAATGTGTGACTGAAAATCTAAAACAACTTCAGATACAGTTGAGAATGACAGCAATAGAGGCCTTTAGATGGACGTCGTATTAGATTGGATGTGGTGGTCATGTTTCCATAGGGATATTTTATTGGGGTTGTTTCAATGGATGGCGTGATGTATGAATGGAATAATGTTATTCATTGAATGGAAGGGATCACATGTACTTATAGCATTCCCAAACCATTATCTTTATTGGAAATATTAACTCTCCCAGTGTCCTATTAATAGGGCCTGGAAACATTGTGATTGCTGCTGAAAGAGCACCATTGTATCATCATGTATATTCTGCAATTTTGGCATCTTAATGTTGTCAACTAGGTAATGTTTCAGGTTTATTTAACCAGCTTAGGACGTTGTTCAACTTTCCATCTCTATTAAAGATTTTTTAAAATTCTCTGGCTGAGAAAATTATTAAGACTTTAAGAAATCATTTTTGTCCTTTATGCTACTAGACAGCAGTAACAAATATTTTTGCATCATACAGACTCTTACAGTATGCATCAAGCAGAATTATCTCCTTCTCTAATCCTGAGTGTTTATATCTAAGAATAACATTGATTTTCGTGGGTTAAGACGATGTTTATTATTTGGTTTTGCATTATTAGCAAAATTTTATTTTGTCTTATTACATCTTCTAATGAAACATTGGAGCTTTTTTGTTCTCACAAGAAAACCAGTGCTTCTATGACAATACTAGGGTAAGTTTAAAAGAGGGACTACTTATTCATACTAAATAATAGAAATTATGAGTGAGAGTGTGCAGTTTGGGAAATGGGAAAGATCCACCATGTTTCGCCATAGTGGGTCTTTGTTTCCTGTGGAATATGCTTCCATTAATGGTCCTCATTTTTTCAGGTAAACCTGCCCAGAGCAGTGATGATTGCCGTCTCCATGGTGACAGTGATTTACCTGCTGGTCAATGTGAGCTACCTGGCTGCCCTGACACCCCAGGAAATGATGTCATCCACTGCTGTAGCTGTCACCTGGGGGTAAGATTGGGTTAGGGTTAGGGTAAGCATAACCCTAACTAATAAATGACAGAGGGATGGCCCAATGTATTTAAAAGTATATTTATGTGTATCCTTTTACAATACACTACAAAATATGTGCAAATGACATTAGTGATGTCAATTTATATATTTGTGTGAGTTGCATTGCACTGTATTGTGATTAATTGTCTATTTCCTATGACAGAAAATCCCGTATTCAAGGTATTTCTTACTCATATTACCCATTTCTACAGATGGATTTTTACTGAGCCATTTCAGGAGAACTACCCTGTTAACAAATGCAGTTGCCAAATCTTTCCATGCTTTCAAAATTGTGACAACCTGACCACTTGTTCGTTCCCCTGGCCGCCACATTTGTCACCCTGCACCATGAGGGAAAGCTGGCTTTTTCACTGGGCTGCTGCAACTTGCTTTTGCCCTACTGAATTTTTACTTCCTTGTGACATGAGGGGAAGACTAACCCCTTTTTCTTTGGTGACAGGAACAAGGTCCTGGGAAGCTGGGGATGGGTAATGTCCATGGCTGCAGCAATGTCTGCTTTTGGGTCCTTGAATGGGTTGTTCTTCAGCAGTGGGCGAGTGTCCTTCGTGGCAGCCAGAGAAGGCCACATGGTGAGACCTTCTGCCTGTTACATACACCCACAACTCTTCCTGGAGCAGAATGCTATATTAAGCCAAGATGTGAATTCAGTCAAATGCACATGAAATGTTCATTTATAACTAATTTGATTCACGTGTCCATGGAGATGCATTTTCAATATAATTACCTTGTTTCAAGTTCCTGATTCCTTACATCCCAGAAACATTTGGGGGTAGGGTGGTGTAGGGACATAATTCATTGTGAGGGTAATGGCAATAGTCATCATGGCTGGGGTTATCATAGTCATGTATCAATACAGAATAACCAAGGATCTGTGGGCTCAAAGTCATCCCCTCCCCACTGACCAACTGTCCTGTGGCTGGGTTTTTGCTCTCTTTCAGCCTGATATCCTGTCCATGGCTCATGTCCGGCATCTAACTCCATCTCCAGCTCTCATTTTCACCACAGCCATCTCCCTGGTAGTGCTGATCCCTGGAGACTTCCAGAGTATCGTCAATGTCACCAGGTGCACACAGAATACCATATGTGACACAAAACTGTGGCACCTGAAGTCTGACACTGTCGTGTTTTATGGGGATTTAGCAAGGTAACAGAAAGGAGAGGATTTAGCTGAGATATGCAAGATGAGCCTCAGGTGATGATCAGACACCCACAATGATATGTCAGCTTGGCAAGATGTGTGATGAAGTCTGAGTGTCCGATGGGAGAAAAGAGAAACAGCTGAGTGCCATTAGTGTAACAGTGATACCAGAAACCATGCAATCTCATGTACAGTGAAAACAGATGATGCAATCGGTGTAATAGGTGTATTACAAAGATGCATTACACTTTTTCTGTATACAGATTTTTCTATATTAGTTAATATGTGTGTTTTCATCACCTACACTGTATATGCCTAAAATTCTAACAATTGTATAAAACTTTTGTCAGACAGAAACATAAAAAGTAGCTTTTTATTGGCCTTTTCTAAATAATGCTGAGACCTAAAGCAATCAACTGGGGCGCAGTCATGCTCCCATGACCCTTCAATGACTGTTACCTCTGCTATCTTCCTGCTGTTACTTATTATATTAACTCCACTGTGTAAGTAAAAGTTAATGTAATGTGAAATTAGCTTGCCAGGAAGACCACAAGGAAGAGAAGATATTGAGAAAGAACCCCGTATTTCTAAATGCAAACAAGTCCTCAGATAACACAATCTGATGTTAAGCATGGTAGGCACAGACTACAGGTATTAAAATACAGCCTGTAAATAATCCTGTGCTCAGCTTCCCCACTTACTCCATACGTGACAAATCTATGTCCTCGCAGCTCAGTCATTTCACCTGGATTAGAAAGTACAGCTTCTGTATCAAAGATAGCCAGTCTGGTCCAGTCAAGATAATGAAGAAGTATTGAGAAACAACAATAACAATCCTATATAAATAACAATCCTAATCTCCAGTGCCCAATTTTGTGTGGGCGGTGGCATGTGGTCAATTTCCATTACCCCTGATTACTTTTCGTATTGTACCTTTGATTACAATCTCACACAGGCACTAATTACTAACAATGTTTTTAAGGGCCATATTGTTACAAACAGTTGTTATCACATACAGAATGCACTTCTGGCTGATGATCATAATTGTATTTTTCTACTCTTGAATCAGCTTAGGAAGCAGCAAAAGGACTTAGCAGTAGCACAGACAATGTCAATTTTCAAGTAGAAAAATCAGCCAAGACAAATCAGAAAACATTCTTAGAAAGTGGTTATGCACTGCGCAGATATTATTAATTAAGGCACCAGGCAGACGCAGTCCTGGTTTACAAAGAGTGTGAATTGCTGCAATTCCTTTATTTCTGTACAGTGAAGAAAGGGTTACTGTGATAACTGATGAGCTTTTGATGCAATTGGCATCATGTTATGTTGCATTTATGATTTACAATAACCCTGTTGATTACAATTTCAGTTTTACAGCATGGGTCTTCTATGGAATTACTGTCTCTGGACTTCTCTACCTTAAAATAAAGAAGCCAGAACTTCCCAGGCCATACAAGGTGAGAGCAAAGAAGAATGAGTCTGGTAGAATTGTCCTCAATGAATAATCAAATTCAGACAATGATTCCTAAACAGCCTTTGCACAGAAATTATTGCAATGAATAGATTTTCTTCCTTTTAAACACTGCTCATGTCTAATGAATTGTAAGTACTAAAGAATAAACATCCACATATGTCTATCACAGCTAGAGTCTACAGGCTAAAATGATAAGTAAAATTCAACAATATATAACAACCACAGCAACATGAAGTAAAAAATTCAAATAGAGGGGAAAATGTAGGGAATTTAAACAGTTTTGAGTTAAACAAAGGCAAAGACTGAGGATTCCTAATGTTATTAAGATGGTGGACATACCTGACTGACCAGATTGAGCTATCAAGGGACCTTGTGAAAATTTTCCTTTAGAACTGTAGTGTCACACAGCATGAAACACTAGGGAGCAGCATAGGGAAACACGTGGTTTTGATGTGTTGCTCTTGTGTACAGAAGTTTGAAGTCAATAGGTTGCATTTAAATTATTGCCTAGTTCCTCTAAAAGCATAATCCCATGTCTTGACATGGAGTAAATTTATGTTTCCAGATTGGAATTAGCTGGTCATGTTACTGACCAAAAATAAACCAGAACCACTGTAGTCCTTAACCTCCAGCACAATCCTTCCAGGTTCCAATTCTCATTCCCATCCTGGTCATTGGCGCCGCCGTCTTCCTGGTCCTGGCACCCATCATTGATGACCCTCAGATCAAGTATCTGTATGTCATCCTTTTCATCCTCAGCGGCATCATGGTGTATGTACCCTTCATCCACTTCAAGATGTGCCCTGGGATACTGGACAAAGTCACACTGTTCCTTCAGCTCTTCCTTGAGGTTGCCCCAACCCAAAAGAACTTGTAACCCCTCCAGCCCACCTGATTCCTTTCCAGTGCTTACAGTCAGTGTCAAATAAAACACTTCAAAATGCTGGTATTAATGAACAATTCTTGTACTGTTGGCCATTTGTACATGTGTCTCTGTGTACCCCCTGAAATAACCTTCATGGAAACAATTTTTTGGAAAGCTGAGTGGTATACTCAAACACAACAATAATCTCTGTATGATGCAGTACTATACAATTGTTAAATTAATAAAATTACGAATATAATCTAAGTCTATAAAACAAATTTTGAAATCATTTCTCAAAACTAATAACAGAGACATGAATAGTACACACAATGTCTGTTGGGTAGATAAAGAGCTCACAAAGCAAAAGTTAGATAGGTCATAAGGGTTCATGTAGTGGCAGTTCTATATACAGAGTCACTCTTTTTCACATCTGAAACATGTGAGCTCTACGCTGTGGTTACACTGTATTTTGTACTGTACAGTACTCTTTGGGACTATAGCTATCCTTATTGAGAAATAAGGGTGGTGTGTTTCCAACAAAGATAAAATATTACACACTCTCTAAGCATGTACATTCTAACCTTCACAAATGCTAGAGAGGCAGATGCTGCAGGGCACATCACTATCCATGATAGTATAGCTATTCCCAATATGGTTTTTAGCTCTGTACTCTCACAGGAATAATCAGTACAAAATAATGCCTGTTAGTTTGAGGCCTGTATAGCTCTCTAGCTCAATCAAATAGGAGTAGCATTTTATCACGGTCTGTGGTCTCACGCTGGCTGGAACAATCTGAATTAGGCCTATATGACAAAGGAACTGAAGCATCCAGAGGTAAGCATGTTTTCTTTGCAAATGCATATTCATAGTTTAACTATGTTTAACTAGGCTGGCTAGCTAAATCATGTTTCTACAGTTGCCCAAGCAAGCAAAAAGCCGTGTTGACCACGTACAACTAAGTTGCCGTTAATTTGTCACTCACTGCTCTGCATTTGCACCTAAACGTGAGACACATTCTCTGTTTGAAACAATCACATCAAATAGAAAGAAGCATTACTGTCAGTCCCTTCAATCACTGTCTTGCTTTTTTTTAGTTTTGTTATTTCCAGAGTACAGACATAGAATACAGAGAAGACCAAGTTTATTTTGTAAAACTCCTCTTACTAAATGTAAAAGTTTAACCTCGTAGGCCTACTTCCAACAACTTACAACATGTTTCTTATTACAAACTCAATTCACCATCCTGGCAGAAACATTAGAAAATTCATTTACAAAAAACTACTTTTATGTTTAATCCTAAATGTTGAAATAAGTTTAATGCTGCCAAAAGCGACAAAAGATGTGAAATTCCTGAAAATACCCTGGTATTAAATTCAGCCTATGCATATATATATAACCCCCACACATTAATAACTGGTAGAGCCACCTTTTGCTGCAAGAATATCTTTAAGTCATTTGGGGTAAGTATCTACCAGGCTTGTTTGGGAGTGTTTTCCCATTCCTCCTGGCAGATTTGTTCCAGGTTGGATGACACTTGTGGATGGTGATTTTCAAACAGTGCCACTGGATCTCATTGGGCTTGAGATCAAGACTTTGCCTGGGCCACTGTAGGATTACTTTTTTTGTTCTGGAACCACTCCCGTGTTGTTTTGGCCTTATTCTTGGGATCACTGTCCTGCTGAAAGGTGAACTTTCTACCAAGCTTCAGTATTTGCCTGTATTTGTTCCATCCATTCTACCTTAAATTTTAACAAGATGCCCAGTCCCTGCTGAAAAAATGTCAAGAGCATGATGCTGCCACCACATACTATAGAGATGGTGTTTCCTGAGGCATGGGCAGTGTTAGGTTTGTGCCACACATAACACTTTGAATATTGGACAAAAAGCCCTACCTGTGGTCTAAACTGACCACAAAACATTTTCCCACATCTTTGGGTCACTCTCATGTTTTCTGGCAAACTCCAGACATGCTTTAAGATGGTTTGAGATGATGATTGTTGGCCTCTCCGTGGCTTCTCTCACAAGTCTTCTTACTCAGACAATGACTTTTAAGGGCTGGCCTTTTCTAGGCAGTGCCCAGGTGGTGTGATGCAGCTTCCACTTCCTGTTACTGATCCAACAGTGCTCACTAGGATGTCCAAACATCTGGATATTATTTTGTACCTTTTTCCTCCTTGTATTACTCAATCTCTAGCATCCATAAAATGCTCTTTAGTCTTCATTTTCACAACTTTCCCTCAGATTCAGTTTGACCAATGACCCTTAAACACAGTGAGGTTTTTATGTAGAACATGTGACGGTTACTTTAAGGGTTTATAGGTAAGGCAGCCGTGTCCTCATTAAGGCAATTTTTCTCATCTGTGCAAACTTGGAGCTTCTAGAGCACAGAGGTTGAATACTTATGCAAAAAGCATATTTCAGGTTTATATTTTTCTTTAAAATATTTTCTAACATGAATGCAATATCACCTTAAAATAATTAATTACATTTCATGCTTGCCCAGACTGATGTGCTCTCACTACCCTCTTCCTGATGTCCTGTGAGAGGTCCCTTCCTCTTGGCATGGTGTGTTTGCATTCACCTGTATGGGAAACACCAAACTGACCAGGTTTCTTATCTCAATTTATCAGAGACCCACCAAAACTCTTTCCAAAAGATCTCTCCTTTGATTGGTTAATTTGGTACCCAATTTATTCACCTGATTACCTACCACTTACCTGCTTGATTTAATCAATGCAACTTGGGGGTTCACTTATATTTGCGCCTGCACTGATTCCTTTTTAATAAACCAGTTATGTTACATAAAGAAGACTGGTTCTTCTTCAACAAACATTTCATGGAAAAAAACTTTAAAAAACTATACTTACCTTATTACACATATAAAATATGACAATGAGCCTGACACTGCCAGTGAGTACATACTGGAGTTAGAGGAGTTTGCAGGAAATCATTAAAAACACCTTGAGAAGTTAATATTAACTTGGTACTTTGCACCAATTTAGACTGCCCTCTTTTATATACTTTGAAATAAATCATTCCTTGGTTTAAACAAAGTTGTAGTGGTCACAGCAGTCAGTTCAGATTTCTGCTGGTCCTTCTCAGCATAACTGATATCCAAAGACATGAATGACGGAAAAACGGAGAAACTCAGCCTGAAAAGAGAGTTGGGTTTGGCGAGTGCTGTGTCCCTTATTGGCGGCACCATGATTGGGTCTGGGATCTTCATGTCCCCTCAGTTTGTGCTGTCCAACATTGGAAGCCCAGGGGCAAGCCTTGTGATCTGGACGTTGGGTGGTTTCATAGCGATGCTGGGGGCACTTTCCTACACTGAGCTTGGAACCATCATCAGGGAGTCTGGAGGAGATTTCATCTACATCCTGCGCATCTACGGCAAGCTGCCAGCCTTCTTTGTGGCATTCACCTTCTTGTTGGTCATGAAGCCAGCCAGCATTGCAGCATTGTCCTTGAGCTTTGCAGAGTATGCTGTTGCCCCCATCTACCAGGACTGTACCCCGCCTCAGCTAGTGGTCAAGTGTATTGCCGCCATATGCATACTAGTGGTGTCAATAGCTAACATTCTGAATGTCCGCCTCACAATGTCCATCCAGGTGGTCTTCATGGTTGCGAAGGTGTTGGGCCTTCTGGTCATAGTTTTTGGAGGAATAGTGGTACTTGCAGAGGGTCCTTCTGGAGGCATCAATAATGCTTTTGAAGGCACACGTTTGGGACTGAATCCCATAGGTATGGCCTTTTACCAGAGTCTCTGGGCCTTTGCTGGGTGGTACAACTTGAACTATGTGATTGAGGAAGTCAAACAACCAGAGGTAAGATCACTTTTGAGGCAGAAAACTTTCTGTCATGTTTAACATTATTATGAAAAAAGGAGATTTGATGTGATCTGTTATATTTCTTACATTCTTGGAGTAAGACTAAATACTAGACCTCTTATTAAATTTGAAAAACAAGTCCTTATTTTACTCCAGTCAAATAAATATATGTAGCGGATTCTCTGAGAAGTCATTTTGTTTATAGATGTAACAGAATTCAACTATATAATATATATATATATATATATATATATATATATATATATATATATACACATATATATAACTTTTTTATAAAAGTAACAGAATTCAGCAACAATATTACCAAGGATCAATGACTATGTATAGCAATGTTAAGTAGTCCCTCGCCTCATTTAAAACTATGTAAAAACTCAAAATTACTCTTTTTAGTTCACACTTATTTGAGTCTTTGTATAGTCCTGGCTGCACAATCTATGAGAGACAGAAAAGAGAAACATGAGTCAATCTGAGAAATGTGGGGCAAGTGTGACAAACAGTTTGGAAATATGAAACATCTTTGCAAGGGTCAAGAGAATGAGGGGGAGTACAGAAGTTGAAAAGTTTTAAGGTTTTAAGATGTTTACATTTACATTTATTCATTTGTCAGATGTTTTTATCCACAGTGACTTACAAGTGAAGCAGTGTACATCACGAGCAAAAAGCCACATAAAGAGTCAGCAATAGACCTAACCAATTCGATTTCAAAAGGACTTTATTTTTTATTTAGGTGGAGCATTGCTCCCCACCTCAGCTGTCACTTTTGTGTGGGCACTGGCTAATATTGTCAATGCAGTATCTGTTAAGATGGCAGCCCTCCAAATCATTTGCACGCATGGTTATGTATTCATGGGTTCTGGGAAAGCCTGGAGAATTTTTCTGAAACCACACAATAGAAGAGTAAATCAGAAAGAGACGTCATTACACTAGGGCCTCTGCTTCAACTCTGGCTGGGTAATGTGTCATTGAAGAGCTGAAACAACTTCAGACACAGATGAGAATTAGAGTAGTAGCCTTTACATGACAGTCATGCTACAAAAGGGAGATTTTATTGGGGCAGATTCAATGGATGATGTGACGTGTGAATGGAATAATGTGATCATTTGAATGGCAGGGATCACATGTAGCCTTCCCAAACAATTATCTTTACTGGAAATACCAACTCTCCCAGTTAATAAAGCCTGGAAACAGAATGCTGCTGAAAGAGCACAATTGTATCATTATGCATCTTCTGCAAATTTGGCATCTTAATATTGTTAGCTAGGTAATGTTTCAGGTTTATCCAACTTAACAGGGGACAAAACTTTCCATCTCTGTTCATGAACTTTTTATGTATTCATCTATAGCTGCAATGATTATTACGACTATTAAGAAGTCATTTTTGTCCTTTATGCTATTGTAATTTGGCAATGTGAAATATCTGAGGATCTACTAAAGCTCAGTTGAGAGTCGTAGTCTAAAATGCAGTGTTAAAGACAGAAGTAACAAATATTTTTGTATCCCACAGACTCTTACAGTATGCAGCAAGCAGAATTATCTCCTTTTCTCATCTTGAGTGTTTATTTCTAAGAATAAGACAATGTTTACTATTTGGCTTGCATTATTAGCATGTTTTTGTCTTGATAACACATTTTCGAATGAGAACTTGGAGCCATGTTTTTCCGTCTCACACTAGGGAAATTTTCGAATGAAGACTATTTTTTCATACTAAATAACATAAATTATGAATGAGAGTGTGTAGTTTGGAAAATGGGAAAGATCCACCATGTTTCCCCATGGTTGGTCTTTTTTTCCTCTGGAATGTGCTTCCATCAGTGGTCAGTATTCTCTCAGGTGAACCTGCCCAGAGCAGTGATGATTGCCATCCCCATGGTGACAGTGCTTTACCTGCTGGTCAACACAAGCTACCTGGCTGCCCTGACATCCCGGGAAATTATGTCATCCACTGCTGTAGCTGTCACCTGGGGGTAAGATTGAATATAACCAATAAATAACAGAGGACTGGCCCAATGTATTTTAAAATATATTTATGTGTAATTTTTTACAGTACACTACAAAATATGCATATTTTTGTTCTGACAGAAAACCACTTATTCAAGGTGTTGTACCTTTCTTACACGTTATCCATTTTTACAGATGGATTTTTACTGAGCCATTTCAGGAGAACTATCCTGTTAACGTATGCAGTTGCCAAATCTTTCCAAGCTTTTAAAATTGTGACAACCTGACCACATGTATGTTCCTTTCACTGCCACATTTGTCACCCTGCACCATGAGGGAAAGCTGGCTTTTTCACTGGGCTGCTGCAACATGCTTTTGGCCTACTGAATTTTTACTTCCTTGTGACATGAGGGGAAGGCTAACCCCTTTTTCTTTGGTGACAGGAACAAGGTCCTGGGAAGCTGGGGATGGTTAATGTCCGTGGCTGCAGCAATGTCTGCTTTTGGGTCCTTGAATGGAACGTTTTTCAGCGGTGGGCGAGTGTACTTTGTGGCAGCCAGAGAAGGCCACATGGTGAGACCTTCTGCCTGTTACACGCACCTGCAGAATGCCATGTCAAGCCAAGATGTGAATTCCGTCAAATGCATGCGTGTGGAGATGCATTTTCGATGTAATTACTTCTTGTTTCAAGTTCCTGATTCTTTACTTCCTAGAATCCTTTGGAGGCAGAGTGCTACAGGAACATAATTCATTGTGAGGGTAATAGCAATAGTTGTTATGGCTGGGGTGATCATAGTCATGTATCAATACAGAATGAAAGAAAGAACCTGTGGGCACAAACCTCTCCCTTCCCTGCTAACCAACTGTCCTGTGGCTGGGTTTTTGCTCTCTTTCAGCCTAATATCCTGTCCATGGCTCATGTCCGGCGGCTAACACCATCACCAGCTCTCATCTTCACCACAGCCATCTCCCTTATAGTGCTGATCCCTGGAGACTTCAAGAGTATCGTCAAATTCCTCAGGTGCTCACTGCGCCCTGCTCAGCACTCCATATATGACACACATCTGTGGCACCAGAAGTCTGACACCGTAGTATTTTAAGTGGTATTGGTGAGGTACGGGAGAGGAGAGGATTTAGCTGGTATAAGCAGAAGCTCAGTTTTGACCAAGTTGAGCCTCAGGTGATGATCAGACACCAACAATGACATGTCAGCTTGATAAGATGCGTGATGAGGCCTGAGTGTCAGATGGGAGAAAAGAGAGAAACAACAGTGTGCCATCAGCATAACAGTAATACCAGAAACCATGGAAGGAAATAACATAGCCAATTGATCTTGTGTATAGTCAAAATATGTGATGCAATATGTCTAATATGTGTATTGCAAAGATGCAATACACTTTATATGTACTCTGATTTTTCTAGAGAAGTTCATACGAGTGTTTTTATCACCTAAACCATATATGCCTAAAAATAGGTTGTCCTCAAATATTTGTATAACCCTTTGCCAGACAGAAACAGGAAGAGTAACTCTTTATTGACTTTTTGTAAATTGTTGAAAGTAAGTAAACTAAAGCAATCAATTGGGGTGCAGTCATGAAAAAAAAAAAAACAATCAATCTCCAGTGCCCAATTCTGTGCGGGTGGTGGCATGTGGTCATTTTCCATTACCTCTGATTACTTTTGGTACTGTACAGTATAAGGGCCATATTGTCACAAAACAGCTGCATCACATACAGAATGCACTTCTGGCTAGTGATCATAATTGTATTTTCTGCTCTAGAAACAGCTCAGGAGGCATCAAAAAGGACTCTGCAGTAGCACAGACAGTATAAACGTTCAAGTGTTAAAAACAATAAAGACAAATTTGAAAACTTTCTTAGAAAGTGGTTCTGCACTGAGCAGATATTATCAATTAAATACCAGGCAGATGCATCCCTGATTTACAAAGAGTGTGAATTGCTGCAAGTCCTTTATTTGTATACAGTCAAGAGAGGGTTACTGTGATAACTGATGAGCTTTTGATGCAAGTGACATCAAGTTATGCTGCATTTATGATTGACAATAACCTGTTTTCCCTGTTGATAACAATTTCAGTTTTATTGCTTGGGTCTTCCATGGAATTACTTTCTCTGGAATTGTCTACCTTAAAATAAAGAAGCCAGAACTTCCCAGGCCATACAAGGTGAGAGCAAAGCACTAGGAATCTGGTAGAATTGTCCTCAATAAATAATCAAATTCATGCAATAATTCCTAAACAGCCTAAATACTGTTCATACCTTAAGAATCATATGTACTAAATAATAAACATCAACAAATGCCTACCACAGCTTAAGTCTACAGGCTAAAACAATAAGTAAGTAAAATTCAACAATGAACCACAGCAACATGAAGTAAAAAAATTCCAAATGGAGGGGAAAAATGTAGGGAATTTAAAGAGTTTCAAGTTAAACAGAGGCAAAGACTGAGGATTCCTAATGTTCTTTCAGAAGCTGGTGGACATACCTGCCTTTTAGACTGAGCTGTTAAGGGACCTCTAGAAAATATTACTTCGGAAGTGTTGCGTCACACAGCATGAAACACTAGGGAGCAGCATAGGGAAACGTGGTTTTGATGTGTTGTTCTTGTGGACAGAAGTTCGAAGTCAATATACTGCATTTAAATTATTGCCTAGTTCCTCTCAAAGCATAATCCCATGTCTTGATATGGTGTAAATTTAATGTTTTCAGATCAGAATTAGATGCTCATGTTACCAACCAGAACCACTGTAGTCCTTAACCTCCAGCACGATTCCTCCAGGTTCCAATTCTCATTCCCATCCTGGTCCTTATCATCGCCATCTTCCTGGTCCTGGCACCCATTGTTGACAAACCCCAGATCGAGTATCCGTATGTCACCCTTTTCGTCCTCAGTGGCATCGTGATCTATGTACCCTTCATCCACTTCAAGATCTGCCCTGGGATACTGGACAAAGTCACATTGTTCCTTCAGCTCTTCCTTGAGGTTGCCCCAACCCAAAAGAACTTGTAACCACTCCATCCACCTGATTCTTTTCCATTGCTTACAATCAGTGTGAAAACCCAAATTTAAACTGACATGTAACTACTGAAAATAAAAAAATAAAAATAACAGTTAAAAATGTTGGTATTAATGAACAATTATTGTGTCTCTGTGTACCCCCCGAAATAACCTTCATAAAAACACAATTGGGTGGAGCGATTGCAAATGAGACCAATTCAGCATACATATGCATTAAATCACTGGCAAGTAAACCCGCCTGTAATTTACATTTTTAGCCATCTATTCATTGATTTGAAGTCATCTATTCTTTGATTTGATCTACAGACTGCAACAAACAAACAACAACAAAATGGTTACAATCTATCATTTGTTAAAGCTCAATGACAGTTGTGTTGCATGCATTTTTTGTCATGAAAGAGTCTGTTTAATATACTACTGCAGATCATATTAGGGATGCACGATATTGGATTTTTGCCGCTATCCGATGTGCCGATATTTTCAAACTCATTTTGGCCGATTGCCGATGCCGATACTGATATAGTGTAGATATATATAGATGCTGCATAATTTAAAAATGGTCTCACTCCGGAAGCAGAGAGAAGCTTACCTGTCTTATTATGATCGTTGTCTTATTTCCCATCACGTTCGCTCCTTATGGAGCCGCGATATTTTGAATGAGCAGAGACACAATAAAGTTACAGAAAACGTTATTTGCTGTCTAGTGTCGTTGTGTAAGTGTACAAAAACAAATATTACGCCCTCTGATGAAGTCCCAAAGCAGGAACTAGGCGATCGCGGGATGTCTTATTTCCCATTGCCGTCTCTGCTTCCGGAGCCGCGTTATTTCAAATTTTTCTCACGCCCCCTCCAGAAGCAGAGAAAAGCTTAGGAGCTAGCATCCTCCCACAGGCCCTTTTTCCATCACATTTTCGAGCGAATTAACGCTTGAATCGACGGAAATTTGAGGGATATAAGAAGCCCCGAAACGTTTTTCCATAAATAGAACCATTCTATCGCACTTACGTGACGTGAAACTTAAGAAACTGAAGAAACTTAAGAACGTGAAGTGAGAAACTTAGCTATATATTTTACCCCTCCTCGCATCACTGGTGCTTTACAAGCATTGCAAATAGCAATTTTGTTATCTTTTTCAGATACTTTGAAATACTTCCATACAGCTGACATGTTGAAGCTTGTTGCTGACGCTCATAATAAACATTTAACTTCATCGCGTGCGCATAGTTAAGGCGTCACCTTATCGGCCAGGCACATCGGCATAAATTGTCATATCTGCCGATGCCGATAATTATCTTAAGTTTTTATCGGCCGATACCGATGTCGTGCCGATACCATCGTGCATCCCATAGATCATATGACATGATTGTGTTGTAAAATTATTTAACCCTACATTATTTCCATTAGGGCAAGAATCCTTGTCCTGCAACCATTAATTTGATTCTGCTCACAGGATTCATAAATCAGTCCGTTAAAAGTTACATGGCACTAGCAAAACTGGAGCCATTGTAAACAAAATCAGGTCTGACTGGCCACATTGTTTGTGTTGGCAGATTAACTGAAAAGTACAAGTACAGTAACTTTTGTAAATATGGATAGATAATAAAGGACAAGAAAAACAAACAAACCAGACAGTCAAGTTAGGAAAATGGTGCACATTTGAGCCCCTGCAAGACTTACAGTAGCCTACTTGTCAAAAGTTTGGACACAACTGATTAGGATAACAGGAAACATGCATTCAAAGACATTTTGATCTAAAGATTTATGCTTTAATGCTTGAAATTTGTTTGTCACACAAATAAAAGTGGTGAAGGTGATGCCTATGCATTCTTATTAAAAACATGTTTTGGCTATTTCAAATAATAACAAATAATAATTTGTTTCTAACAATTGTTGGAACAACATTGTTTCTAACAACTGTATAATTACAGTTGTGTTATTTCATAGTTTTGATGCCTTTACTATTGATGCTATTGATGTCTTTAAGTGTATAAAATAGTAAAAATAAAGAAAGAAAAGTGTGTCCATACTTTTGACTGACACTGTATTTACTGATATTATATGTTAGTGTCTGCTCTTTCCCAAGTAGCAAACAAAAACAGGGCATGAGTAATAGTTATTTGCCATGCCGTGTCTTGAAAACATTATCTCATCTGAGATTACTCATTCACCTAAAAATAACTTTCTACAAAAAAAGCTGAAGGAGTGAAGACACTGAGAAGCGTTGAATGACTTTGAGAACAAGACGGTGCTGCAACATCTTAAGTGGCATATATTTATTGGGTTGCTCAAGTGGAGGATATCGCAAAACCTCTAGTCCAAGTCTTGTAATTATTAACTGACTTAATTATCATATGTGCGACTTTGGTCCATTAAGGCACAATAACATCAAGGATTGCTTCAGTTTCTCCCCAAGATCAGATCGTGGAGTAGGTGAAAATGAAGAGGCCAAGTTCTGCTGCTTCGGAAATGAATGACAAATTGCACAAGCTCACCCTGAAACGGGAAGTGGGGCTGCTCAGTGCTGTGTCCCTCATCGCCGGAACTATGATTGGATCTGGGATCTTCATGTCTCCTCAGCTAGTTCTATTCAACATAGGAAGTCCTGGGGCAAGCCTGGTGATCTGGGCAGCTTGTGGAATACTGGCAATGCTGGGATCTCTGTGTTATGCGGAACTTGGAACTGTCATAAAAGAGTCAGGGGGAGAGTACGTCTACATCATTCGGACATCAGGTCAACTTGTAGCCTTTGTGTTTGTCTTTACCTCCATTCTGGTTGTGAGGCCAGCTGGCATTGCAGGAGTGTCCCTGAGCTTTGCGGAGTATACAGTGGCTCCTTTCTTCCAGGACTGCCCACCGCCTCCTATGGTGGTTAAGTGTGTGGCTGCTTCTGCTGTCCTTGGGCTGGCCATTGTTAACAGCCTGAATGTGCGTTTCTCCATGTCTGTCCAGATCTTCTTCCTGGTGGCAAAGGTGCTGGCTCTGGCAGTGATAGTGATTGGAGGTGTGGCACTGCTAATTGGAGGACACGCTAACAGTTTTGAGAATGCATTTGAAGGGACAAAACTGGGCATCAATCCAGTAGGAGTAGCATTTTATCAAGGTCTGTGGTCTTATGATGGCTGGAACAATCTGAATTATGTGACAGAGGAACTGAAGCATCCAGAGGTAAGCATGTTTTGTTTGCAAACACATATTGATGACCTCTGCTGAATGTGTTCACAATTCAGGCAATGCTGCTGTGATTAGTATATCCCAAAAGTAGTGCAAAGTTTAGCTTTTTTGCAGTGCTTTATTAAAATGTTTTCCTTGCCTCTGTTTTTATGGAATGAGCTTGCCAGAATAAGGATAGGTGATCAGACTTTTCATGTTAACGCTGTTATTACAGAATCAAGAAACTTCTTAATCCTTATCCTATTTAGAAAGAATTTTTAAAAAGCATTCATTTGTTGGGCTATTTACATCAAAAATCAAAACCAAACATTCTGTCTGTTTTTTTTGGTCATAGAATCACAAGAGGATTTTAACAGCTACAAATACATTATGTCCAAAGAGGCTGTAAAACCCAAGCAATTGTTTTTAAATGAGATTAGGATGCAATTTCTGCTAGACTTGGCAGAAGCCAGCAAACAGACCAAATCAAATTACACATGCCTGTAGAGGGATGCTTTCAGTGTTTACATCTATATTTGTCAGCAAGATATTTTGACTTTTGTTGGGAATTATATTAAGATATTGTTTAACAACAGTTCTTTAATGAGAAACAACTGAATCTTAATTCACCCAGTTGCCAATTATGTTGAATCAGTACAAACTGGCATTTACTTAGATTCATTGAACATTAATGACACATTGCTAACAGAATGAGTTATCTGACAAAACTCAGCAAAACTTTAAATATGTCACAACACATTTCCATAATGCTAGTGTCACACTCTTAAGATCTATAGGAACATGTTTTGAGGGAATCTTTAAAAACTATGAAACAGTCTTCACAAAATTTGTGGGATTTTTCAACAGTTGTCATTCTGTCTGTATAAAGTGTAGGTAAAGGTATGGTTTGAAGCCAGAATAACTAGTTCATCATTGTATGCACCCAATACCCTGAGAAGTCAGTGATGCAATAGTATTATGTTTGTGTTGGTTCCCTCTGTGCAAGCATTCCATCTAAAACTGTCAGTGTTCTGTGTTCTGCAGTTGTTCACTATCACAGTTTATGTATTGTGACACAATACAATATATGTGATACAATATATGGTGGAAATACGACAATATATAAGCATATATATATATGTATATATATGCACCCCACCCCATTGGTACCAGTCCCAGACACACCACCACTTGCCTGGAGAGCCCACAATTAAGCCCCACTCTTCGACTGATCTCCCACACACTGAGGCAAAGCAGCAAGGGCTATCTGGTCACCCTCGTGGACCCTACACCCGCAAACCCCACCAAAATTTAGATAATGCTCTATAACACTGACTAAGCATTTGAAGTGAAATTGCATCATCAGTACAATGAAAATATATAAGGTATATTGATTATTATGATTTATCACTTTTATCATTTCCATTTATGGAGCTAAATCACATGTGCGTGAAGGGACTATGAATACAGGTACAATCTGGGATTGAATAATGGGTGACTGAAGGTCAGTGCAACCTGTGTCAAGATGGCTAACTTCTTAGTTACACAGTACTCACTCTTATCGTGTACTATCCGTGTTCAGCTCTCTTGGTCTGTTGCTCATAGCTTTACGTGCCCTTTGTGTTTGTATGGGTGACATAAAAGAAGGGCATGGATGCGGTGGAGGGTGACGTACTAGGTCAAGGTCTGTGGCGAAAAAAAAAAAGTTGATATGTAACTGTGCCTCACTTTGGGCCTGCTCCTTGACAGATTCAACAAACTGCAGGCCACTGGAACAAACACCAAATGACATTTATACCTGTTGAATCTGTAGGTGTCAAGTTAACCTTTTCTGATGCTGACTTGTGGCATGTTTGCCTTGCTTGCATCTCTGCAGTGTAGAACTTATAAAGAAAATGGTCGAATCCTGCAACACCCCCTCCACTTAGCTATTGACAATGATCCTGACATTGCCAGTGAGGTAGAGCTAATCTCAGAACAAATCTATTGTAAATGCTGTCATAAAAGAGGAGTTTGCAGCAAAACATTAAAACACCTTGAGAAGTTAATATTAACTTGGTACTTTGCACCAGCTTAGACTGCCCTCTTTTATTTACTTTAGAATAGATCATTCCTTGCTTAAATCAGAGTCGAAGTGGTCGCAACAGTCTCTTCGGGTTTCTTCTAGTCCTTATCAGTATAACTGAGATCCAAAGCAATGAATGACGGAAAAACTGAGAAACTCAACCTGAAACGAGAGTTGGGTTTGGCAAGTGCTGTGTCCCTTATTGGCGGCACCATGATTGGGTCTGGGATCTTCATGTCCCCTCAGTTTGTGCTGTCCAACATTGGAAGCCCAGGGGCAAGCCTTGTGATCTGGATGTTGTGTGGTTTGATAGCTATGCTGGGGGCACTTTCCTACGCTGAGCTTGGAACCATCATCAAGGAGTCTGGAGGAGATTTCATCTACATCCTGCGCATTTATGGCAAACTGCCAGCCTTCTTTGTGGCATTCACCTTCTTGTTGGTCATGAGGCCAGCCAGCATTGCAGCAATGTCCTTGAGCTTTGCAGAGTATGCTGTTGCCCCCATCTACCAGGACTGTACCCCGCCTCAGCTAGTGGTCAAGTGTATTGCCGCCATATGCATACTAGTGGTGTCAATAGCTAACATTCTGAATGTCCGCCTCACAATGTCCATCCAGGTGGTCTTCATGGTTGCGAAGGTGTTGGGCCTTCTGGTCATAGTTTTTGGAGGAATAGTGGTACTTGCAGAGGGTCCCTCTGGAGGCATCCATAATGGTTTTGCAGGCACACGTTTGGGACTGAATCCCATAGGTATGGCCTTTTACCAGGGTCTCTGGTCCTTTGCTGGGTGGTACAATTTGAACTATGTGACTGAGGAGGTCAAAAAACCAGAGGTAAGATCACTTTTGAGGCAGAAAATTTTCTGTAATGTTTAACATTATTATGAAACAAAGGAGATAAGAACCTGATGCAATCTGTAATATTTCTTACATTTTGGGGGTCATACCAGACTAAATACTAGACCACTTATTATTTTGAAAAATAACTCCTTATTTTACTGCAATCAAATAAATATCTGCAGCGGATTTTCCAAGAAGTATTTCTTATACAAGTAATAGCTTTAAACAATATATTTTTTTCTAGAAGTAACAGAATTAAGTAACAGTATTAACCAGGATCAATGACTATGTATAGTAATGTTTGTTAATTAGTCCATCACCTCTAATTTAAAACTATATAAAAAAACTAATCAAACTAATCAGTCTTTATTTATCCAGTTTAGGAGGTTATACACCTTTCTATCTCTGTTCAGGAACTTTTTTTATTGATTTATCTCTGGCTGAGAAGATTATTAAGAGTATTAAGAAGTCATATTTCCTTTATGCTACTGTATTTTGTTATGACAATGCAGTATATTTGAGGATTACTAAAGCTTGATTGATAGTCGTAGTCTAAAATACAATGTTAAAGATAGCAGTAACAAATATTTTTGTATCATACAGACTCTTAAAGAATGCAGCAAGCAGAATTATCTCATTTTCTTATCCTGAGTCTTTATATCTTGGAATAGGATTGATTTTCATTGGCTAGGACAATGTTTATTTGGCTTGCATTATTAGCATATTTTTATTTTGTCTTGATAATACATCTTCTAATGAAAATTTGGAGCCATCTTTTGTCATGTCTCTAGAAAACCTTTTCTTATATGATAATGCTAGGGTAATTTTAGAATGGGGACTATTTCCTCATACTAAATAATAAAAATTATGAGTGAGAGTGTGCAGTTTGGGAAATGGGAAGTTTCTACCATGTTTCTTCATGGTTGGTCTTCTTTTCCTGCGGAATGTGCTTCCATCAATGGTTAGTATTCTCTCAGGTGAACCTGCCCAGAGCAGTGATGATTGCCATCCCCATGGTGACAGTACTTTACCTGCTGGTCAATGTGAGCTACCTGGCTGCCCTGACACCCCGGGAAATTATGTCATCAACTGCTGTAGCTGTCACCTGGGGGTAAGAACATAACCAATAAATAACAGAGGGCTGGCCCAATGTATTTTAAAATATATTTATGTGTATATGTGTAATTTTTTACAGTACACTACAAAATATACATAAAATGACATTAGTGATGTCAATTGATATACTGTATGTTGCTTCAAGAAAGAAAGAAGTCTCAGTTGCATTGCACTGTGTTATGATAAATTGTATTTTTGTTCTAACAGAAAATCACTTATTTAAGGCGTTGTACCTTTCTTACACATGTTATCCATTTTTACAGATGGATTTTTACTGAGCCATTTCAGGAGAACTATCCTGTTAACGTATGCAGTTGCCAAATCTTTCCAAGCTTTTTAAATTGTGACAACCTGGCCACATGTGTGTTCCCCTGACCACCACATTTGTCACCCTGCACCATGAGGGAAAGCTGGCTTTTTCACTGGGCTGTTGCAACATGCTTTTGGCCTACTGAATTTTTACTTCCTTGTGACATGAGGGGAAGGCTAACCCCTTTTTCTTTGGTGACAGGAACAAGGTCCTGGGAAGTTGGGGATGGGTAATGTCCGTGGCTGCGGCAATGTCTGCTTTTGGGTCCTTGAATGGAACATTCTTCAGTGGTGGGAGAGTGTGCTTTGTGGCAGCCAGAGAAGGCCACATGGTGAGACCTTCTGCCTGTTACATGCATATACAACTGGATGCCTGGAAGAGCAGAATGCTATCTTAAGCCAAGATGTGAATTCAGTCAAATGCACATGTGTGGAGATGCATTTTAAATGTAATTACTTCTTGTTTCAAGTTCCTGATTCTTTCCATCCCAGAAACCTTTGGGGGCAGAGTGCTACAGGGATATAATTCATTGTGAGGGTAATAGTAATAGTCACCATGGCTGGGGTGATCATAGTCATGTATCAACACAGAATGAAAGAAAGAACCTGTTGGCACAAACCTCTCCCCTTCATGCTGGCCACCAATCCTATGGCTGGGTTTTTGCTCTCTTTCAGCCTGATATCCTGTCCATGGCTCATGTCCGGCGGCTAACACCATCACCAGCTCTCATCTTCACCACAGCCATCTCCCTTATAGTGCTGATCCCTGGAGACTTCCAGAGTATTGTCAACTTCTTCAGGTGCTCACTGCACCCTGCTCAGCACTTCATATATGATACAAATCTGTGGCACCAGAAGTCTGACACCGTAGTATTTTAAGTGGTATTGGTGAGGTACGGGAGAGGAGAGGATTTAGCTGGGATATGCAAAAGCTCGTTCGTAACCAAGATGAGCTTCAGATGATGATTAGACACCCACAATGACATGTCAGCTTGGTAAGATGCCTGAGTGTCAGATGGGAGAAAAGAGAGAAACAGCAGTGTGCCATCAGCATAACAGTAATACCAGAAACCATGGAAGGAAATAACTAAGGAAATAGCTAATTGATCTCATGTATAGTCAGAATAGGTGATGCAATAGGTGTAATGGATGTATTGCAAAGATGCAATACACTTTATACGTACTCAGATTTTTCTAGAGAAGTACATAGGTTTGTGTTTTCATCACCTAAACTGTGTATGTCCTTAAACATTTGTATAACTCTTTGCCAGACAGAAACAGGAAAACTTTATAAATAATTAAAACTACAGCAATCAGCTGGGGTACAGTCATGCTCCCATGACCCTTCAGTGACTATTATCTCTGCTGTCTTGCTGCTATCACTTATTATATTAACTCTATTTTATTAACTCTGTCAGTAAAAGTTAATGTAATGTGAAATTAGCTAACCAGAAAGGCCACAAGGAAGAGAAAAATATTGAGAAAGAAGCATATGTTTCTCAATGTGAACAGTTCCTCACATAACAAAATCTGATGTGAAGTATGTTACATACAGACTGCAGGTGTTGAAATACAGCCTGTAATCAATCCTGTGCTCACCTTCCACATTTATTCCATATGCGACAAGTCCATGTCCTCACAGCTCAGCCATTGCACCTGGATTAGAAAGTACAGCTTCTGTATAAAAATATCCAGTCCAGTCCAGTACAGTCATAACAATGAAGAAATATTGAAAAAAATCTCATAATCTCCAGTGCCCAATTCTGTGTTGGTGGTGGCATGTGGTCAATTCCCATTGCCCCCGATTACTGTCGGTATGTTACCTTTGATTAATCATTTTGATTGATCTCACACAGTCACTAATTGCTAAACAGTGTTTTTTTAAGGGCCATATTTTCACAAACATCTGCATCACATACAGAATGCACTTCTGGCTAGTTATCATAATCATATTTTTCTGCTCTAGAAACAACTTAGGAGGCAGCAAAAATGAGTCAGGAGTAGCACAGACAATGTGGACTTTCACGTGGTAAAAACAACCTAATTGGAAAACATTCTTAGGAGGTTGTTCTGCACTGAGCAGATATTAATGATTAAACACCAGGCAGATGCATTCCTGGTTTGTGTGAATTGCTGCAATTGCTTTATTTCCGTACAGTCAAGAGAGGGTTACTGTGGTGACTGATAAGCTTTTAATGCAATTGACATCATGTTATGTTACATTAATGATTTATAATAACCTCTTTCCCCTGTTGATAACAATTTCAGCTTTACTGCATGGCTTTTCTATGGAATTACTCTCTCTGGACTTCTCTACCTTAAAATAAAGAAGCCAGAACTTCCCAGGCCATACAAGGTGAGAGCAAAGTAGGACGTGTCTGGTAGAATTGTCTATAATGAATAATCAAATTCGTGCATTGATTCCTAAACAGCCTTTGTACTGATTTTTTTTCCTGGATGGCAATGAATAGATTTTCTTCCTTTTAAACACTGCTTATATCTAAAAAATGTATGTACTAAATGATAAGCATCCACATATGTCTATCACAGCTAAAGTCTACAGACTAAATACAACAATACACAAGAAACATAGCAAAATTCAAATAAAGGGGAACAATTGGAGGCAACTGAAAAAGGTTAAGTTAAACAGAGGCAATGACTGAGGGTTCCCTAATATTATTTTAGAAGCTGGTGGACACACCTGCCTTTTAGACTGAGCTATTAAGGGAACTTTTTAAAATTTCCTTCAGAACTGTAGTGTCACACAATATGAAACACTAGGGGGCAGCATAAGGAAACACATGTAGTTTTGATGTGTTTCTCATGTGTACAGAAGTTCAAAGTCAATAGATTGCATTTAAATTATTGGCTAGTTCCCCTCAGACCATAATCCCATGTCTTGATATTCAGTAAATTTATGTTTTCAGATTGGAATTAGTTACTCATGTTGCTAACCAAAAATAAACCAGAACCACTGCAGTCCTTAACCTCCAGCACGATTCTTCCAGGTTCCAATTCTCATTCCCATCCTGGTCCTTATGGCCGCCATCTTCCTGGTCCTGGCACCCATTGTTGATGACCCCCAGATCGAGTATCTGTATGTCATCCTTTTCATCCTCAGTGGCATCGTGATCTACATACCCTTCATCCACTTCAAGATGTGCCCTGGGATACTGGACAAAGTCACATTGTTCCTTCAGCTCTTCCTTGAGGTTGCCCCAACCCAAAAGAACTTATGACCCCCACCCCTGTCGGACCCCCAACCCACCTGATTCCTTTGCATTGCTTATAATCAGTGTGAAAGCGTGAATTGAAATTTATATGTAACTCATAAAAAATAGCAAAATAAAAATAAAACACTTAAAATTTGGTATTAAGGAACAATTCTTGCATTGTTTGCCATTTGTACATGTGTCTCTGTGTACCCCCTGAAATAATCTTCATAGAAACACATTTTTTTCAATAGCTGATTGGTTATTTTTAATAATATTCAAACACAACAATACTCTGTGGAGCATGTATTAATATAAAACTGCTATTTTACAAAAGTATGAATGTAATCAGAGTCTATAAAACAATGTTTCATCATCATTTCTCATAACTCATAAAAGAGAAATTAATAGTACACAATGTCTGTTGGGTAGATGAAGAGCTCACAAGGCAAATGTTTGATGGAATTTTCCATTTCAAAGCTTGTTTGTTCTGTGAGTAGTTTTACAGTACACTCTCTTACAGACTGTTCTGTATCATTTTATTACTGTAGTGGCATGACTATATATATATATATATATATATATATATATATATATATATATATATATATGTATATACACATACAGTACTCTTTGGGATTATATCTAGCCTTAGTGAGAAATACCAGTGCTTTGTTTTGTTTCCAAAGTATAAGTAAATATTTATATTTATAAATATTTATAAAATATGTAAATAAAATATTACACACTCTCTTTGTGTACGCATGTCTCTTCCTATGCTATATCAATATCTGATTGGTCGAGGCATGAATGACCATGGATTAGTGTGGTTTTACCTTCAGCCGCATTTGTAACATCTCAGCCAGAGTCTGAAGTGTTTACATGAAATAGCTCTCTAGGTTATGAAATTGGTGTATTCCCCTGGGCATGCCTCAATCTGCCCAAACCTTTCCTGTTTTACCTGTTGCAGAGTAAGATATGAGTTGCATCAGGGTGGACAATGTAACCAAAGTTTTGTTGCCACAGTTGTCATTGTTATACAGTTATCATTCTGTGACAAATGACGCAACGAAACTGATACATTAAACTCATAATATTCTGATGAGAGTGAAACACACAAATCTATTTTGGCCTCACAGACACCAGTGACCACCCTGTTAATTTTTCAATTTTGTGATCAATTTAAGAAACTCAGTACTGTTTAAATCAGTACTGTTCCCACCCAGGACTTGAATCTATGACCCTCAGGCTCAAGGTCCAACATTCTGAAACACAACTCCATGTACACTAACAATCATGATTAATAAACCGCTGCTCTCTATCAAAGATGAATACAGCCCCTGTAAATCAATCAGATATCCAGTAATACTTTGACATCCTCATAACATTGCTAAGTTTGTTGACATTGTCCTTAATGAGTTGTTTGCTTGATACTAACGCCTTGAAACAATAAAGAAGGAATAAAAAGAATGGTACTGTTTTGCCATTTTACAATAAATATTTGGGAGATTACAGCAAGTGATAATAGTTCAAAAGGAGCTATAAGCAAAGCAATGCTCCAGTATACACCCAGGGATTACCCTTGCGTTTCTGTGTGGAACACATGGTACACACCTTTCAGCAACAATAGAGGGCAACGCTCTTTTGAGACAACAAACAGCGTATGACTAATTGTTTTTCCTCCTTTCTCAGGCTGAGACAGCTGTGAGAATGGCGTCACTGTGACAGGCTGTTATACACAGTGTTTTTTCTTCCTCTTTTGCATGGATTCAGGAGGGGCTACAAGAAAAAAAACAAAAACAGAAAACTCCCAATCTTGTTAGTCTTGAAACTGTTCATAAGCACTTCTACAAAATAAATCTGTTTATGACATCTCGGGAGGGTTATTACTCTCACTTACCAAGAGAAGCTCACCTAGAGTTAACTTGGTCTGATTTTAAACCACCAGAAGTACACAAGACATAAGGCTGAATTGGGACAGCAGTGATCTAACATTTAGGGAAAACTACAGGGAGAACAAGGAGAAACAAAAAAATTAAGAAAGAACAAAAAAATTTACAGTACTTCAGGCTCCTATTTAGAGACTACAATTCCCATAATTCTAACACACACCATTTACCACAGTTCTCGGTCGTGCGCTCATCGCTAGACAGTGTACAAGTCCTCGTGGTGAGTGTCCTAAACTCCTCCTCTATCTGTAGAAGTAATATCGTAGAGCCAATCAACTCTTCGTCATGAAACAGTGACCTCACCTTGTTCGTTCCTATTGGATTGCTATATTAAGAAAGCGGCTGGTCTCTTTAAAAAGGAAGCGATCCGATTCCTAGTTAGAAACTGACTGGGAAAGACAGGAACGAGTGCTGATCAACGTGCTTTGAAACCCTTTTGCGGGCTTAAAGACAGAGATTGGCCGGAGAGCCGCCGAGATATATTGAAAACAAGCCTTAAGTACTCCTCGATAATTCAGCTAACGTTACTTTTTTGTTTATAGCGAAAGAGCAGAGATTGAATCGATGGCTGCTATTCGCAAGAAGCTCGTGGTGGTCGGAGACGGCGCCTGCGGGAAGACATGCCTGCTTATTGTCTTCAGTAAAGATGAGTTCCCCGAGGTGTATGTGCCCACGGTTTTTGAGAACTACGTGGCCGACATTGAAGTGGACAGCAAGCAAGTGGAACTTGCACTCTGGGACACGGCCGGTCAGGAAGACTACGACCGTCTCCGCCCTCTCTCCTACCCGGACACCGACGTTATCCTAATGTGCTTCTCCGTGGACAGCCCAGACTCGCTCGAAAACATCCCCGAGAAGTGGGTGCCGGAGGTGAAGCACTTTTGCCCGAACGTGCCAATCATTCTGGTCGCCAACAAGAAGGATTTGAGGAACGACGAAAATGTCAGGAACGAGCTGGCCAGAATGAAGCAGGAGCCGGTGAAAACTGAGGATGGGCGAGCCATGGCCGTGCGCATTGGGGCGTATGATTACCTGGAATGCTCTGCCAAAACGAAGGATGGGGTGCGGGAGGTGTTCGAGACGGCTACCCGCGCCGCTCTGCAGAAAAGATCGAGGCCGTCTGGGGGCTGCGTGAACTGTTGTAAGCTGCTGTGAACTCTCTATTGATGACAGAAAACTACTGAAAACTAGTTAAAAAGCGCACGAGACTCTCCGGCATCAGTCTGCCAGGATCGAAGAAACAAAGAACTCGTTAGTTACGAGACCTGCGTTCTTTGTGCTTGTTAACGGAGCAGCGGGTTAACATTCAGAGGATGAGGCGCATGAGCGGAACCTCCTTTGGATCACTCCCAGTGATCGAGACTGTCAATGACCACCGATAGTTGATTTTTTACTGGGCGGGTGGGGGAGACTTCGCTGAAGCCAACGGACTGAGGGTTTTATGGGGTCGAAATGTGTACAACGGCACTGTCGCATTTTGAGGATTTTGAAAATGCCATGCTACTGCATTAAGCTATTATTGTCTGAATGGGACAGGACCTAGGTGAGGAAAATATCGGTTTTTGAAACCCCTCTAAAAAAGAATATATTTACTAGCAATATTGGCTTGCTAGGTTGCTGTGATGCCGACCACAGATAACCGAGGAACAACTACCCTTAGAAATGATAGTGAAATTAAACGTGTGGACTGAAATCATTGACATTATAGAAGCCGTACAATACAGACACTAAGTGGGCATTTGAGGAGGGTGGACGTGGGCTGAAAGCGGGTGTCATGGTGTAGAGACCATCCTATGTGAGTGAGGCTTAGTCTCAGTTTTTGGGAGACTAATTACGCTGTATTTTATAGTGGAGGTCAAGAGAGAAAGCCACCCGCTTTGCTGTGTTTAATGCTTCTGTTTTGCACACGGTCTTGATGCTAGCCCAAGGCTCTACCCCAAAGCTGTACATCAGCATTTAAACACAACATCCTCTGAACTTTTATACTCTAACACCGTGGTATGGGTTATGTTTTTTTTTTTTTTTTTGCTCTGTTGGTCCGATGAACAAGCCACGTTCGGACGCCTTTTGAGCACTGGCGCCATCCAACATACAAATCATTTTTGCCACGATTGCACTGTGCATAAGATATGAGGCTGAGATGTTGGTCAAGAAAGATTTAAACGCTCAGTGGCCTCACTTCTCTCTGTAATATAAAGTAATGCTTTCTCTGTTACAGAGGAGGCTTATAAAGATCTGCATTGTACTATACTATTTTTATACGTCTTTGAGCCTGTGGTACAAAGGGTTTTCTTTGTTAAAAAAGACTGACATTAAGTTTCAAGACGTATGAGATGTTTACAAAATGAGTATATGAGCTGTATAATCAGTTTTTGCAAAAACAAAAAAAGTATTAAATGTTTAAAATGATCTTTTGTTTGTTTCCTTTATTTGCACCACTTTATAACACCAATCACACAAGGAAACTTTGACTGAAACCCTTTTGTGTAAAAACAACAAAAAAACAGGAATATTGACCCCTTCCATTAAACTTTGTGGGGTCGGTATCAGTCATCAATTGATCTAATATGCAAATTTAAATGTAGACAAAAGCCTGTTTAAAACACATTGAACAGGCAAGCTGAAGGCCGATTGAAGGGGTCTTTGTCTCCAGGGGTGGGGTCACATCTCATTCACAATACAAATGTCTGCTGGGTCCTAGTGCCTCAAAACCCTTTTTTTCAAGAACTGGTTTCCAAGCGACCTTAGCTACAGCCCTCTTGTTTTTCTTTGTGGTTTTAAGGCTACCATGCAGGATTATTCATTTTTAAAAACCTTACAATATAGAAGCTGCTCTTTAGCAAATTGCCTGTTTATTGGCAGGCATGCATTTCCATGTTAACTACAGCACAGTTCATTGGACATATGTAGCACATGGGGAGCAGCAGCAAGGGTAGGATGAATTGGCAGATTTCAACCATTGAAACAAGCTCAGGTTGTAACTAAAGCACTTGTCTACATTTCCTTGATTGTGCATAAGGAAACTGAAACTTTGTTTATGCTTTCAAATTATCTTCCTTGAACATACAGGCAGGAAAGATGTGTCTGTTACCTGACCTGTCAGCAGTAGACTTTGGCCAAGAGCATATCCTTACATTTCCAGTTCTAATCCCCTCAACACCGCCACTGCACGCAAACCCCCATTATCATTGGTACAGGGCATATTGTGTGAGATTAGTTTATAATATCTGTCCAGTTATGAAATGTGGTCTTGTGCAATAAAAGCATACCTGCAATAAGAAAACCTTAGATTTATCATTCAAATTAAGATCTTGTATGACTGAGACTAGATTCTTCTCTTATCCTGTTGCTCCAACATAGCTGCAAGAAAAAAAATGTAGCTGAAATGTGAATGGTCTTAGCAGAGCAATGGAAACAAAGCCATTCCCATGAACCCCTCTCCAAACACTGTCACTGGACGGAAAAGGCATTAGGACACAGCCAGAGCCTGTCCGCAGCTCTCCGATATCCGTCAAATGAGTAACCTTACTCCATGGTTAATGTGCACGTTCGGGGCTGGACACATCAAGGCAAAAGGAATCACTGGTCCTGTGGGGATGAGTGAAAAACAATTTCAAATCCCTGTGTGAGACCAGATGAGTCCAGGTTAATTAGTCCTGCATCAGCTTTTTACTGCAATGCACAGGGGAGCTGTGTGTGTGTGTATGTGTGTGTGCATGTCTGTTTGTGTGTATGTGTGTGTGCGTTTGTGTGTCTTTGAGAACTTGCTCACTTTTACTCAAATGAAACATCATCGTCATGTTCTTTAATTTATTTTAATGTGAAATAAAAATTACTAATTCTGAATTGAAGACATCATTGCATAGGCATTGCCAATAAAAAAAAAAAAACAGAAAAACATGCCCCACCAACCAAAACATGTCCTAAGGTACTCAGTCAGCTATTCACAGAGGTGTCGTCAGTGCTGTTAGAATCAGAGACATAAGCACATATTGAGGCAAGGAAAGGGCTGGCCATTCAGTTAAGCCTGAAGTCTGTCATAATCTCTCAGAATCAGCAGAAACTGCATGTTGGTAATATCAGGGGAGGAGCTTATTAGGTGTGGCTGAGGATGTGGTCATGATGTTGGGAGAAGTCTCACGGTGACGGTGGTAGCTGCAGTGTGGAAACGCCTGCTGAAACCCTGTTGACTTTGTGACCCATTCCCCTGGTCCTCAGCAGCTGGGGCTTCACCGTCCAGATTCCAGATTTTTCCGCTGAGAAATGCATTTATTGGAAAGCAGCATGGAAACATGTATTCTACTCACACCAGTGTTCTTGATGAAAACGGATAAAGGTCCAATTGTGCTGCCAGCTTTCTCCAGGGTATCAGCCCTAACTACTTCCGTCTGATAACACCCGACTGGCCCTGCCGAAAGCCGCTGGTCTTTATTCACAGGTCTGGCGCTCTCGTGCTTTTGAACAAAAGACCTTTTTTTCAGGTCCAAATGACCTTTTCTCAAGGTTCTTATAAATTGAAAGTTGTAACATTTATGAAGCATAACTGTTTATAAGCAAACAAAGTCATGCAAAGTGAAATGAAGCTGAGACATCACTGAGGATTGGTCAGTCCTGATCCATGCTTAGATTCTCTATAAGCAGGCCAAACACCAGATATATTTAAATGTCAGACTGTAAACATTAAGCAAGAATAATATTTTCTTTTGGCAAGAATCTTTGCAGGGGGCTGCCTCAAATGTTTCAGCACATGATATCCTTTGAACTAAAACAGCTCATTTCATAAAATAAAATAAATTTGTCTCTTTTAAGTCCCTTTAAGTGCTTAGACTGGCAGCATCCTGATTTTGAGTGTTGTGTACTGTAGCAATCTAGTAGAGGTGACAGGGTGACTCTTCTTGGTCTGTAAGACTTTAGGACTAGGCTCGCCTCTGTGGCTGCAGGCCAGGGCATATTCTGGTTTATGTGTATTGCTACAGCAAAACATCCAGCTGTGCATGGCATCTGTAAAAGGGTAGCATAACCTGCACATGATATCAGAACTGAAAGCTATAAGCCGCTCTGGGTGATAGGTGTTGGCTAAGCTAATAAACGACAGTGATCGATTCTGAAGTTCCCTACCCAAAGGCCAACATTTTAATACCTTTGATTTTTAATCCACCTCATCTGCTCATGCCAACCAAAGCTAACCCCTTTGCCAAACCTCCAGCCCTAACCTCCTCAGCTGCTGGAAGGAGGAGTGTGGATTAGTGGTAAGAGCACTGTGATTAAATACCGGCTGTGTTTCTGAAACCTTGCAAACGTGATTGTTTTCTGCCATGATTCTGTAAATCAGCTGCAATCAACTACTGCCAATAACTATACTACAATAAAACAACACTGTGGGAAAGGTGGTCAGATGGTGCAATCATTAAAAAGAGTTTTTTTTTGTCTAGTTTCATTCAAGAACAGAGGATGCGTCTGTTTCTGAAGAATGGAACTGACTGTCAAACAAGTCATGGATGTCTGTCCTAGAAATGTCACTCTGCTTCCTGGCATGGGCAGATATGGCCAGATCAAGGTATGATCCCATAATGCATTACAAGTTGTTACGGCATCCTACATCCTATTGTCTCAGACTATGAGGCCATTTAGTACTCAGATGGCTTCCGGTCACTTGGCCAACTTTGAAAAATACAAGTAACAGCATGTATCAGCCTATGTGGAACAGTGTGTAACAGCTGCCACTCTGACAAGTAGCTTGGGGACAATAAGCACTTCATTAAGCTCTCTCCCCTGAATAGCATATGTCCAATCCTATATTTGCCACTGTTACTACCCGCCTTTTCTGACAAAAATTACAAGTATTTAAAGGCATAACACTGGTTGCTATTTAGCAAATAAGTACACTTCATTGAAGATTATGGTATAACAGTGCTCTGTAACCTGTAACAATGACTCCAAGTATCCAGACAGGTTGGAGGGAGCATTTTTGTTTCATTTCTAAAACCAAAAGCTGCAGACCACATTTGCATCTAAACCCAAGTTGTCCAATGTGCAGTTATTGTCCAAAAATCCAAAAAATATTCATATCCCAAATTGTGCGCATGAAGCCATCCATTCCGACATGTTTTTTTCCCTTGCTCAGGAAAAAAAAACTCCTGACATGAAAGATCAAAATGGAGTCTATGAGCAGCAATTTGATCATAATCTTGCTGTCAAGCAAGACAAAAAAGTAGGCAAAAGGCTGTACTGGGTCACTCCATATTGAAAAAGTGGAAAGAACCCAGTGAATTTCATCTGCTATGTAAGAGATGAAGTCGTACTACTGAAGAATTACTTTAGGATGTTAATATTAATAATGCTAACTACTGTTAACCTTCACAGATCTAAGATTACATTAAAAGACAGTAATAATTTTACATGCATTATACTTGATCACTTATGTAGTTTAATGTGTTCAATCAATTGTAGTACAGATACTGTGTTGCAGGCTGTGAATGATATTTTAGTCATTTCCCCAGGGTTTCATGATCTTTCTCCTCTCATGATTCACATAGCACAGCACAGATGAGTTGAGCTGATGATTAAACTGAAAGCTGAAAATAAGCACAGTTTTTTCCTCAGTTACCTCAGTTTTATCACTGAAATCCAGGATTTAGTCCAACACTGCATTTCAATGAGAACTTGCTTTGCCTCTTCCTGTGTTCCCTCTGTTAATGTCTTTTTTCCCCTTTACTGGACATCTGTATAACTACAACCTTGAATAATTTCCAGAAAACATAATTTTCAAAATGCATAAGCATATTCAAAATGAAAAAATGTAAAAGAAGGAAGCTTCAAGCAATCTGCAAGAACAGTGGAGAACACAGAGACCTATTACTTCTCTCTAATCTGTCATGGATTAGATTTATTCAGGGCATCTGGTCATCATTTTCAGCATAAAATGACCGGTGACCCAGGGAAAACCAAGCAAAGACAGCACGCATTGTAACTTTAACTTTCCTTGCGTACATAATCATTCCTTTGTGCCACCAGGAAACACTATGAGAGACTCCGATATTGTGGTATAATCTGAAATGACATGGAAATCATTGATCCTTGAACATTTTGGCTTTGTTAATGAAGTCAGTTATAAAGAATGGGATTGGGTGACTGTACATCATTACAGAGCACATGCTTTTATTAAGGATATGTTACATTTTATATAACAGGAATGGTAGATTTGCTGAAATGAGAAAAATCCTCAGAGTATTTCTCTGAATAAAATGATTAATTACCTATATGTTTTAATTACATGTTGGTAATATGTTGTATTGCAGAAGTTTTAAATGAAGTCAGAACTGATGTAGGAATTGTAGTTTCAATGTGTACAACAAGACAGTGACAGTTTGATGAAGTCCACCATTTTAGTTTATGTTGTTATGTTAAAGAGTTAGATTGAGGAAAAATTGAAATTGAAATATTTGTTGGGAAGTGGTTATGTTTTCAAGGTATTTATGATGGAAATGTATTGCTATTATACGATTCATGACATATTGAACAAAATAAAATGACATCCGTCATGAAATTATGTTATTTTTGCTTTTACATCCCAAGCAATGCACAAAGATCTTCCCTTTGAAAACATCAAGTAAATGTCTTGTTGCTGGGCAAATGTTCAGAGGGAAAAAATGAAATAATAATAGTTGACCTACTTTAGGCTGCTGTCTGCCAATTGTCTGATCTATTATGTATCTCCCTATATAATAGTTACATTGCCTTAACCACCCTGAAAAGGGACACAGAATGGACACTTAAACACTCCTCCGTATCTGGTTATACTTAAGGCTGCAGCCTCAATTGTTAATTGCATAAGATACGGATAACGAGAAAAAAGGATCAGCCTTTCTCTGAACTCACTTCTTTCACGATCGTCTGATTCCTCTTCTGCAGTTTATGCTGTTGTTGCATGGAGAAAGAATGAAAGAAACTAGGGCACGTAGCTGACTGGGATGGAAACACACACTTTTCCCCCTTCTTCACTGGTATTACTTAGCACTGAGTATCAAGCTGGGCCCCATTGAAACTTACAAAACCCAGGCTGACAAGGCTGGCTTGGTTTTCCAGTGTGGTACCTAGGCTGTAGTACATGACATCACACAAAAGTGAACAATGGATATGTTCCATCAAAGACACCTCAGTGGTGTGTGCGGTGTTCTGAAGCTTTGACTTTACAATGTGTCGACTAGCTATTAATTTTTTTTAGAGCGGTGAACTTTTGATTTACAGGAGCCCCCCGCCAAATAGGAAAGCTGATAAAAAGACAGATAACACTACCTCCAGTATGTGTGGAATAAAAACTGAAACATTGCCATCATTATTCAACAGATTTTGTTGTGGGGTTTTAGACGTAACCTTAGAGGGTTTGGTTAATATCCGTTGTTAAAAAAATGTAGGTAGACAGAGAAAGTTTTTTTTTTTCCCATGGCAATGCAGGAAGCTGCTAACAATACTGTACAGATTTATAGTTCACTGGAAAAATACATTTCTTGTGCCTGTACTGCTTAACATCTTTGATTTCATTCTTGAGTTCCTGTGTTTCTACATTCTGCCTCATTCAGATCTATTGCACACTGACAAGCACAAAATGGACAACCCATAATTTGGTGAATATGTAACAATTAACATCATCTGATTCAGTTATCATGTAATGTGATTGGCTTAGAACAAAACATTTCTTTGGGTGCAGGCATTGTATTCCATGTAAGTCTGGCTCTCATCTCACTAAAAGCCGTAAGTGAGCTGTCAGTCAAAACTGCCTTAGCAGAACAGTTACTTATGGACTTAACCTGAGGTACTTTCAACATAGATTTTTTTTTTTTTTTTTGTCAAAAGGAAAATTAATTGTAATTGCAACACAGAAAAAAAGAATAATATGACAAATGATGAAACACTTACAGAACTTTGAAAAAGGATTGTGTGAGGAAAGAGAATGTTTCAGTATTACCTATTGTAGACTATGCACAGTGGATTGGAAACACTTTGCATGGCACTGCAAGTGCTGGATGAAGGAAGTAAACACACCATTAGAAAGATTGAGTGACTATCCATCAACAAGATATTAATATGCTGCCATTCCATATAACATTTAATAAATCACTCGTCATGATAGAAAGAATTGCGGTAGACTCTGTATACCCCAGTGAACACACATCAAACTTAATTTATTAGGTGTGCACAATATGCCAAGCAGGCGTTCTAAATCAGAGCTACTTCTAGTGCAGCCCAGATGTTACTGAAAAATCCACACTGATTTTGGAAAGCCTTCCCACGGGCAAGGTTTGAATTGTGTAAAAGGGTACGGCAGCAGTAAGATCTCCACGGTGACAGCAGAACGCCCAGTGGTCACATGCTCACAGCCGTGATCACCACTACGCCATGCCTGTGACCTACATATTACAGGCGCGTTATTTTCCCAGGACAAAGATGTCCATTCTCCCCCTCTGGAAGGATAAAACTGTGACCATTGAGACTGGGTACAGCAAATGAGGAAAAATGTATTAGATTAGAGAGTAACGGCAGTAAATCACCCATATGGTGAAAAAGAAGTTTCTTGACATTTGGGCTGAGCTGGTCCTGCGCTCAGCCATTGGGGAGAGCAGCAGTTATAACCTTACACCTGCCTTGGCATTCCTCCCAGGTCATGTGGCCAGTGGAGCACTTTATGGGAGCCTTGGTTGGGCCTACAATATAGCCGACGTGTAAATGAAAAACCTGACCAGTCTAGCATTTGTCTTCCAATATTAACGTTCTTTTAATGTAAGGCCCTTGAGTTTAAGCTTGAGTCATATTATAATACTGGGTTTGGCCTGAGGAATAATGAACTCCCTGGGGTTCTCTCACTCTCTTTGCTGTCTTTTTCATTCTTTCTTTCCTGTTTGTTTGATTCTGGTGAACTTTGGACCTGAAAGAAGTCAAGAGTCGAACAAAGTTGTGAATGATGACCAGACCGCACTTTGAAGAGACCACAACATAATGGGGTTCCTGTCCTTGTTTGTTCAGTAGTGGTTATGCATGACCAATGGAAAAAGGACATACTTTGAAACAGGGAGGGGGAAGAAAAGCAGGCTTGCACTTCTGTGTGGAATCCAGCATTCCACTGGGCTTCATGTCAACAATCCTCTTCTTTGAGAAAATGCACATGACAATTGCTCTGGTGATGGTACAGCACAAATGAATGAAATCAATACAGTGTTTGCTTCTCTTAGGCCCTTGTCTAATTGTGATTTACACCTCTGAGACCTTACACATTTAGAGATTTACAAGGGAAATTCAGACCAGTTGAACTTTACTTTACCTAGTTCAACAATATAGGAGTAAAGTCTCATCCAGGATGTGATCCCATGACCTCCCAGTCAGAAATGTTGATTGCTGCACCACTTTGGGATCATCTTCATCATTCTGTGAAAGATCTGACCAGAGTTGTCTATGACAGCAGCTGTGAGTTGCATGGTAATTATATGTTAACGAATACTAAAACAATAAACTGTAAGAAAAATGTTCATATAATAAAAATATAATATAGAACTGTGTTACATATTCTATAATACATATAGAAAGTGACAGATATGAAAGTGAAAATAGTCAATACTTTTGCAACATAAGACATATTTTGACATTTGGCAATTTGTTTTAGATTTCAATCCATTTTTATACTACTACTAGTAATAAATTCACATGGCAAAAGGGTGAAAGCCATTGCATTTCAAACTGCATGAAATTAAAATAAATGTGTTGTACAAAAAGGTTTTTATGTTTGGATGTATCTCTGTCTATGGTAACTCATTTTAAACTCTAAATATCAACAGTACTGTATTGGTGGTATCATCAATCCTGTGATGAGACCTTTTAGTGCAAACTTATTTTCAATGAGTGCATCCTGTTTTCTGTTGTTTTACATGTCCCCACAGACCAGCAATGTGATTTTCCTTATTTGGGATTGGTCAATAATTAAAGAAGTGCAGTTCATGGAGAGGTTTTGTGGAATCCATGGAAGAATCCTGACCAAGTACACAGTTGATATTCAAATCAACATGAACAAATGGCAGTGAATATTTGCCATCAGATACAATGGAATTTGGAGAATTGGCATTGCATTGCATTGAAGCAGAAATGGCATTGCATTGGAAGTGCTGTTGTTCACATAGACAAATATACTTGGTGAAACTGCAAGAGTTTCACCCCCTCAATGTATCGATGAGCCATTCATCATGATCTATTTTATGGGTTTGTTCTCAGCCGCTCAGAGGATTATATGACAGCACATTCTTGAAATATTACCCAGCAAGTCTGTGTCTTCACACTTAGTGTAGAATGAGAAGTGAACTGCAAAATCGAAGTGAACTGCCCCATTTCCCCTTCAGAGCAAATGATGGTCAGTGTCCAAATGCAGTTTGCAACAGAGTTTGAAGACAAGAGACCAGTCAAAGCTCCTTTCAAAGCAAATTTTCTCTTTTCCCTCTCCTAGGCATGATGATCTCTGCATGGTAGGGCAGGTCCAGGAAAGATCTGCCATGTGTTTTTCTCCAGCAGGGTGTCCTTGGCTCTTCCCGGGGTGAAAAAATCAACAGCTTTTTAAAACAATATTACATTAGGGATTTCCCTAAGACACTCCAGTGACCCCAGTTAGCCAGGACATAATCAGCAGCTATTGTGACTTCAGATCATTATGACATAACACTATTTCTGTTCACGCTTATAAAAAATGTTACCAGCAGGAGTAGTGACGCATAAATAATATTTCAGTCTTTGTTTCTAATGCTAAGTGCATAATACTACATTCCACAACAACATTGTTTTCATAATGTAAGCTGCATTGTGAATTTATTGAACCAATGAAATGAAATGCATATACTGCATATGTGAGAAGGTATATCTTTTATCCTATACTTTATATCAGAATGGACACCACAATATCTTGAACTTTGCCATAAAGTACTTCAATGTGAAGAAAGATGTCCCTCAGCAAAGTTTTGAGAACACTAGTGATTATCCATTGATTTCTTCTTAACCATTGATGTCCCTTATGATATAAACAGCAGTTTGCTTGTTGAAAACCAGGAAACATGAATACTGGAGCTTGAGAATTCAATGAAAACAGGAAACATTACTTGGCGCTGGTAAACAGTAACACCATATTCTCAGATGTGTCTATTGAAATCTCAACATCTGCACTGTGTCAAGGTGGGATTATATATAATAGTTATCATTTCAAACAATATGCAAAAGGTTCTGATGCTGTGCAAGGTGTTTTCATGACAAGCTCATTTTAGTGGGGTAAGCCCTTAGTAGTGAATACTAACACAAACCCATACCATCAAAACATGTTGTGCTGTGCTGTGCTGTGTTAGTGCTGTGTTACTTTGCAGGTTGTCTGGTTAATTGGCCTCCTCTTCATCATTACCTTTCTCTGTATTTATGATTATGTTGATTCATGGAGGAAGAGCAGACTGGTATTGATTTAATGTTAACTAAACACTGCAGTGGAGTGCTTCAGAGTGTTGACTCCATGGCATGCACTGGCTTGTGTGGCAAATATATTGTTTGTGTTGCAAATATATTGTTTGTGTTCCTCTTCCCCTCTTTCTGTCTTTCTCTCTCTCTCTGTCTCTATCTCCCTCTCAAGCTGAGATTCGCATGATGATCAAACTAGGGCAGAGAGAGACAGAGCTCTGATCTTGCAAAAACAGGGATAAAATGCTTCTGGCTCTGTGTGTTTGTGTCAGGCATAAACACTGACTGGCTCACCAACAGTGAGAAAAAAGCAAGCAAACCCAGAGCCTGTCACTGGTGCCTTGGATCTGAAACGCAGCTAACTGTGAGTGTTATCCGCAAGACCTTTAAGAGCTAAGCTATTTGTCACACTCCATTGAAAATGTTGTAATGCTGCAGATTTGCTAAAGCTGGGAGCATGAAAAGTGTTCTGGGCAGTCTTATCAGGGGACGTCCACCACACATGTCCCCTCTGATGATAAAACTGAGATCTCCAAGGGCGCTGCGGTAATTCAAGCTGTCAGTTCTAATACCATGTGAAGTATATCCTTGGTGCCCAATTGCTGCAGTGCTGCTAGTTTTCCAGGGATCCCAGAACCACCCAGTGTTGAATACCTCAAACCTATGATCATCAATATTAAACCCAATAACCTTAATAACAGAGTCAGAGACTACAGTTGCAAACCTCTGTCCTTCTCTACAGGCCTATGGAAATCCAAAGTTTCCAAAAAAGTTTAACAGCCAGCCGTCATAAGCATGTGCGATTCTGGGTAAAAATACCTTCTTTGAACAATGAGAGGATATGAGCACGGGGCTAAAAAGTACAAATGTCTGCACAGCCCAACAACAAAGGGAAACTTTATCAGAGAGGAAGTCTGGCTTTCCCCAACAGGAAGGGCTGAGAACAGGCACTCAGCACAAAGCCCTGCACAGATTAACACGCTGGGCCTGTCATTCGCAGGCAATGGAATGTTTTGAATAGTGGCAGTTACTGTGTCTGCTTCATGGGTGCAAATGGGAAGAGCACTGCGGTTTCTCTGCTGTTGTTATTTACATTAGAAAATGAGAATGGAGAATGCTCATAACACATGATAAGACCAAACTATTGTTGTTGCCTCTGAGTGGTTATTATTAGGAGTGTTGATGTCTCCATCGATCAGACAGGAAAAGCAGTGGATAATAGCCGTGCCTGTTTTCAAAACATTTTGTGATAGAGCAAGTGGAGCACATAACGTCTGAATTGGGAGGGCTGAAAAGATAAGTGACCTCTCCAGGCTTATGTTAGACTGCTCCAGACAGGGTCTGATAATCTACCCTAATGTACATTCTGCAGCCTATACCAACAACCCTACCCCCACCCCCATGTACAGCTGAATTGCAGTTGGTGACTGGCCGTTTGCTAACCCCCTTGAAAAAATAACTAACGGGTCCTGCTGCTGGTAGGAGAACTCAGCCCTCAATGTTCCCAGACTTAAACTTGTCAAATCGTGACTTAATCTCCCTTTGCCTCAAGCAACACCAAAGAAAATTTCCACTGTGAGTAAATATTAAACAGACAAACATAAACAAACATATATTACTCCTGTAATTTTGCCTGTAGCTCCAGGCCCTGTGTGTGGACGGGCCTATGGAGAACAGTTTCTTATTATGTACAAGTACAGAGGAGGCTTGTTGCGTCCGACACAGCTCATTCCCAGCAAATGCTTCAGCATGCCATTCCTTCTCCTTCTGTACAGCTCATTTGTTAGGGGCAATTAAGAGTACTTCAAGAAAAATAAACTCTGAGACTACACAAGGAGGAATCTGACCCTGTCGAATCTTCATATAAGGAAACCGAGTCTGTCACATCTTTAGTTGGTGTATCATATGAGAGAGGGCTCAGTAGATCAGTCTAGTGCCAAGACAAAAGGAACAGTTGTCAGACATTTTATGGTCTACAATGTTGATGTAGTGCAGTGTTGTCAGATGGCTCAGAACCTTGACATAGTGTGTGTCTATGTCAGATTTGCCACAAGTCATCATGAAAAAATTAGAAGAGCTTTAATGATTTTCAGCTTACACTTGAGATACACCATGACTTCCTACAGAATGCATTTGCAAAGGTGCAATATTGTGATGTGATGTAGCATCAAAGAAGCAGTAAACGTTTATTCATATCATATGTACACAATTACCCCCAATTACCAATAAATTGGTAATATCTGCAGTGATATTACCAATATACAGGTTTGTGAAGTTGTGTTGTAGGAGGAACTCAGGTGAAGTCTTGGAAGATGCAGAAGTAATTGAATATTACTTCTACAACTCCCTGCTGCAAATAATGACAAATAATTTGCTGGATAGCTTCCCAGATTGACCCAGGGCAAGTATTGGCAAGTATTTCTAATGGGAGTCGGTGTGCCTTGATCACTGTCTGGGTTCTGGTTTGGGGGTGGGGGTGGGGGTGGTATCTCTCCATTTATCATTTAAGAGATCCCTTTAAGGAATGTCCAAGGCAACAAACACCCCTTCCCCCTCAAACTCCCTCTCTCCATCTCCACTCCCCCAGGGAGCTTTCCATGCAGGAAGAGACCTCTCTTGTGAAATCCAGCACAGAGGACCAGGCCTCATCTCCAGGGGAAGGGATGTTTTCTGGCTGTAGCATGTGGATTCAGACCAGCTTTCCGGAAGGTTCTTCTGTAATTATGATGGGCTTGTGCTTAGTATCCAGGTCGACAGGAAGCCAGAGAGGGGTAGGCGTGTCAGTAGGCCAGTCACATCACTGCCTCTTTTCAGGTGATGGAATAGGCATCCAATAGTGGTTGGGGGGGAGGGGTCTTTAAAATCAGACCTCAAATGAAGGGGGATTTAAAATCAAGCCAACATTTTCTGCCTACTTTGAGTGACAGAATATGTAATGTATACATATATGATAAAGACTTGAGTCCTGAAATTGGCCACTTTCTCGTGTGTAACTTTCACAAATGTTATGAGAAATGTATTGTCATTAGACTGTTTTATGCTTGAGCAGGTTACTGTGTTTCAACGGTATTTCTCTATGGGAAAAAACACACACCCACACACATTACAGGGCATGAATATGAGTAAGATGTAATAATATTTGTAAGTCATGTAGTTGAGGCAGTCTATAGGAATATATGTGATAATGATATCTTCATTATAGCACAGACAAAAGGAAAAACACGCTGATGACCCTGTATGGCTTGTGGAAAAGTTTATTAAATCATTTTTTCCACACTTTGACATCTGCGGTGCTGCAGGATCGAGACAGCTGGCTCGTCTCGAACCGTCGGTTTGAATTTGGAGTCAGCAGCTCTGGTCAATGAGGAAATCGATAGAGGCAGATAAAAGCGTGGAAATTGCTCATTAAAGATTTCTCTTGCCTCTCGCTGTCATTAATTAAAAGATGAGGCTGTTAATCAGCCCTTGGTTAGCCTTTAGTCAGGGATTCAGGGGGCTTTGGGGACGTGAACTTGAGCAAGGAGTCAGAGATTGTGGGGATGGGGAGAGCAACCTTGTGTGAGTGTGTAGATTTAATGAGATGCCACAAGCCGCTGTATTGGTCAAAGAGAGGGATCATAAGCCTTTGATCCGCCCTGAACCCCTTTCAATAGCTGCTATTTACTGTGATGATGAACCCTCCCAAAAGTGTGTCTATTTTGAACATGTAATGATATTCTCACATAACTCATTTCCCATATTTAACTTAACTCAGTTGTATGCACATAAAACATCTACCATTATTAACATTACTGCATTTGATTTAGTCATTCATGAAATATGGATTTATTGGGCTGAAGCAGTGAGAGCTGTGATCCAAATGTGGTAGTCCTACAGCTAACAAGGTGGCTAATTGTATATGTATTACATCAAAATGCAATGATCCCTTTAAATGTTGAAATACATAAAATATCAAAATGAAATATTTAACCAAAGTCAAAACATGCAAGCATGAAATCAATTCACATTTTAAAATGAGTTTATAAGGCAGTGAAATAGTGCTGTTTTTTTCAGATACTGAGGTGAAGAGGTCACATTAACAGCCATCTCACAAATGGTCAGTGAATAAAGTAAACTTGAATAGATGTCATAGTACATGGGAAAGGTCTGACAACCCCAGTAGCCTCTGGTTCTGTCAGGCTTTATAGTCTCAGCTACATCATTGAGAATATTCCCTGCAGCCATGCACTTCAGCCAGTTCAGAAATGACGGATCCACCATTGATGTGTTTCACCTTCAGTTTTACATGCCTGATTCATTGCCATTTCAACACCTGTTTCAGAAACTGTAGAAAACCCCTGAAACTGAATATGAAGGAAAGATAAGATAATGGTTGAGAAAAGTATCCATGAGAACCATGACACTAAGAATGTGTGCAGGAAGATGACATTGTCTGACACTTGCCATCTGCTCTCCAAACATACTTAACATCAATCTTCAAGCTCTTGTATGGTACCAACGAACACTTAAATCAATTTTTCAAAGTGGCTATTAGGAAAATAAGACGATGAGGCCTGTATCTCGTGAATAGGCCTGGGGCTAGAGTTTGGTTCACCCCCCAGAGACACTCTTCTGTCCCCAGGTTAAGCCAATAGCCAGAATATTGAAACTGAGGGCAAGAAGAAGTCAGACAGCTAAAATGAACTAGGTCACTCACAATAAGCCCACTTAATTCATTGCGGCACCTCCAACTCTAACAGCATACATGTGCCGTGAATTAAAATAAAATGCAAGAACACAACTTGAATAATCCCCACAGGTACTGATACCAGGCCCAAAGCAGACTGGGAGAGTAGCAGTGTCATGAATATTTTGCAGATGGTCAAACAATAGGATTTATTCATCTCTCCACCTTCCCAAGCCCCAGGGGACACATTTGTGAGCATGAAAGCACTGTGGGGTTCTTTCTGATGGATACCTGGGGCAGATAGCTATCACCCAGCCTTCCACCTGTCAATGGGCCTCCACAGAGAGACAGAGAAAGGGAGAACACCGAGCCCATCTCCCACTGGCAAAGCCATTTCCCCATGAATAACGAGCCATTGCTCCATTCAGAGTATGTTGTGTGATTGTGTATTTGTGTGTGTGTGTATGTGTGTGTGTGTGTGTGTGTGTGTGTGTGTGTGTGTGTGTGTGTGTGTGTGTGCATGACTGTATGTGGGAGAGACCTTGTTACTGTGTGTGAATGTGCAGGTTTGGGCTTCAGAGAGTTACCCTGCAGTCTGTGTATTGTGTGCTTGTGTAACTGTGTGTCATGCTGTGCTACAGTGACTGTGTGTGTACACGTGAATGTGTGGGTTCTGAAGCGCATGTGAATGGATGAGTGTTTGGATATGCAATGGTGTGAGAGCACAGAGTGTTTCAGTCAATGCTGCAGACAAAGGGAACAGTCTGAGCCGGGGGGATTTGCCTGGCAATAGGGGGAGTGGCATAATGGACATGTCCCGCCTGAGTGCACAGCCCCCTTCCTGACCTGTTGGCAGCGCCACAGTGGGGGTATGATTCATGAGTCTCTCCCCGACAACAGCGCCTCAGTTCAGAGCTGTCAGCTGTGAGATTGCAGTGGTTGAACAGGGCCCGGGGCGTCTGATGGGCCAAGTTTCTGCTCCCTCTTGCAGTTTCTCTGTGGTCACTTGTCTAACGAATAACTGCCCCTCTTCATTATGCTTGTGTGTGTTTGTGTTCAAACCACGCTACTGTGGGACAAGGGAAAGCAGTCTGATCCAGGGGATAGCATATAGAGCAGGCGGGATAGCGTATTTAGGAGGAGGACAGTGTATACAGCAGGGGGACAGTGTATAAAGCAGCATGAATTTATCAAGATTACTGACAGCAATAACCCATTAGTGTCAGCCATGAAAACAACACAAACACTGAATCACTAGCAAACCCTATCAAACTTCCAGTTTAGCTCTAGTCCACCTATGCTTCATGTTAGCAAATAAAATTTATACAAACAATGCTTTTCAGGAAAGAACAAAACAACCTTTGGAATTGCTTGTGAATAAAGCCTAAATTATGCCACAAAAGTGCACTGATGGTGAGGTGAGGGGTGTTTATATCTACACCTCTACACTTGTCGATTAAAAAGATATGTGCCAAGTCAAGGTTTCTCTCTCTCTATCAATTGGTCAGTGTCTCTTCTTTCCACATGCTCTGTCTGTCTGTCTCTTGTGTGTGAGTGACTCAGCTGTCTGCCTGAACTTGGATTTGCTGCTCAGCTGCCACATTTTCAATGCTGCTGCAGCCGGGGCCATTTTGCCGTTAGGCCTGGTCTGAAAAATGCTGCCCGGCCAACAAGGCACAGTGCGCCTCATGCCAGTATGACTTGCAAATCAAATCACTAGACACATTATTGCATAATTACTGACTATACAATTTGAAATACATGGGAATGACTCACTTTACAAAAAAGGCTGCATTGTTTTTTCCAGTCTGAGAAGAATGGCTTTAGTTGAGGAGGGTGCGTTGGGATACAAACAGATAATACTTATACAGGAAATGGTTGAAAAAGCTAACAATGTGGCTTTTTCCTCCATCTCCTTTCTTTTGCAGCAGAAAAGTACAGTATGTGCTATAGATATTGCCTCATCCGTGGAGCTGGAAAACACGCGAAAACAAGCGAGTTTCTTAAACACATACTAAGGCCTGAGCTCCATGTGACAATTTACAGTACTGGCAACCAGAAACACCACATGTACCACATGCTAGCAGGCCAACTTAATAAAGATGGTCATTACTGCTCATTATAAGCAAGACAGCATGAGGAGACATGCAGTAGTTAGAACATTGCACTCTGAACCAAGAGAGCTGTAAGATTTAATTCCAGGAGAAAAAAGGCTCTCCCTTATTCTTGAGCACAGCTCAAGAGCTCCAGTAAAATTATTTGTATAATTTAGTTTCAGACTATAAGATATGAAAGTGTAAGCATTATAAGTCAATCTGGACCAATATTTAGGCTTAGCAGATTAGTGAAACGGGTTAGCAGTTGATGGCTTGTAGCCTTTGTTGCTAGTCTATTTTGACTTACCCTCGCATGGAGAGACACCAGATCGTACATAAATATTGAATGTTGTGGCACTTGTCATGCATAGGGGCTCCCTCTGTCAGACGGTCCTGTTCAGATGAAAAAATGCCTGTGTATTGTTCACGTGAATCTATTTTGGGACTCCAAGATCTAGTTAATGGGTTACTTACAAGGACTGAAATCTTCTACTGAAACTCAAACAGATAGGTGAGGGGTTTGTTTTTGTTCCAGTTTCCACTGTTCAAGTCTGTTATTACAATCACATGCAACCGATTGCATTAGGCATCAGCAGTTCACCATCCTCTTAAAAGTGAGTGGTGTAGGGTAATGGGTAAGTTTTTGGCTATGGGAGTATTAAATGAAAAATGAGAGTGAGAGAAAGAAATAACAATAGAGAGAGAAGAGACAGATAAAAGGAGACTGGAGAATGTTGACATGAATCAAAGCTTCAACTCCATATGTTTGTTCATTCCTGAAAAGTTGTCACATATTCAGGTCATATCTCTGCTGATACACTCCTACCTAACAGCATTTCCTGACTGTGGTCCCTGGGACAAATTCTGTAAGCTTGTTTCATTCCAAATGAGCCCCAAATTAGGTTTGAGTGAGCTGTTATTCTAATACAGATCTGAGCTTCAGTTTAAATTTCACCATACAGTTATCTGCTGTTAGACCTTTGTTGAAGAAACACTGTGTTGGAATGGTACTTGTGCTAATAGAAAGATATGAGCAAATGTATTTTCTTCATCTCATGTCTGTTCATTTGTACCCCTTAAACAAATGTGAAAAACTAATTTCTATTCAGCTTAATTGGACAAGATTAATTAGTTGTCCCATGAACTGTTTCATGGCATAGAACAATTAATTCATGAACAACTAATTAAACATTACTTGCAACTGCTGGGAGCAGTGTGTTGGCACGGTCGGCAGCATCATCATCTCATAGCTTCACAGCCCTGTGTTCAAGTCTGGCTCTGTGTGGAGTTTGCACGTGGTGTAGTTGGCACTGTGATACAGTAGTTAAGAAGTTGTGCTTGTAACCTACGTTGTTGTCTTCTTTTCCTGGTGAGGATGTGATGTTGTACTCCAGAGTGTGGCACTTTACCTGAATGGCTTGGGTAAATATCCTGCTGTGTAAATGAATAACGTGAAAATATATGAGCAGTAGTGTGGAGTAGTTGTGAGGAACAGGGCTTGGAAACCAGATAATATTTCTAATTTGAGTTCCTGCTAGGTAAAGTGAGATTCTTCACCCAAAATTGCTTCATTAATACTACTGCACGAATGGATACCATGTAAAAATTGTAACCTGTGTAAGTCACTGGTTTAGAGTGTCCGCTCAGTAACTAAATGTGAATATAAAATGTATACTATGTAAGGGATAAGGTTGTCTGCTAGCGAAATATGTAATGTAAATGTTTAATGTAAAGCACAATCTCCTTGTGTCCATGTTGAGTTTCCTTCCACAGTCCACAAACATGCTGTCTAGATGAATCTGCATTGTGCACTGTGTGTGTGCACTGTAATGGATTAGTATATATCATAGTTTCTGCTTTGTGCTCTCTTCCTGCTCGCTTTGGCTCTGACTCATGGCAACCCCAACAGACAATGCACCTACTGAAAATGTATGAATGAAATAGCTGTCCCAGATCTGTTTAAAGGGCAGATATTCAAAAAACGTGTTCAAAAAACCAGTGAGCTTACATTATATTAGCAGAAATGCACCTCCACCAACACATTTCTCTCTGACAGGCCTTTTTAATTCATTAATTTTGAAGAGATGTTGAACACATATCAGTTTCAATTAGCTGCTCAATCAAACATAATTGGTTAAAAGCAGTTGGAACAAAACCCAGCATTCACAGAGAGCCTGTGTGATCCGGGGTAAGAAACACTGTTCTACACGGTATTGCTGTGAAGTCCATCTCAGCTAAAATTAAACACAAATGCTGTGAGGTAGACACAAAGACTGCCTTCAAATATGGACAAGAGGAGCTCTATGAAACCAGGTCTGTTGAATATGTATGTTCTGCATTCTCTTCCCCTCTAATTCACTATATTTACATGTATAAGGATAGCTTTAAAACCATAAAGGCAATAACTATAAAGCTACATAAATGGATAACATGTAAGTTATTTGGAATAAGGGTGTGTGCCAAGCAAGAAAATAATGTAGTCTCCATTTGCTTTAATAGTTTATACTGGGTATATTTCCAGAAAGTGCTTGACAACTTTATATCCCATAGATTGCTGTAGAAAGCTTGGTTTCTCTTTCGAAAAAATTTAGAGACAAGGCAACTGATGGGGGGGGTCTTCAGTTTAATCTCCCACACTACACTCCAGACCCTGGCCTTACAGTGAAATATGTGGACTCGAAGAATCAACATGTCAAATCTAAAGGAAAATGTATAACTCGCTAGCACTTTCTGAGAATTCCTTTTCTGTTCTGGTTTGAAAAAACATTCTCTATTATGATTATTATTTTTGTCCTCCCTCTTCTGAAGCAAGATTTGATTGATACTGATCCCTTTTTTTATCAGGATATTCTCCTCCTCCTCATTTGATAAAATAAACATAACGGTAGTACTTGGGACAACGTCCCATTGCTAACCTCCCATGGGAGAATCCAAGGCGGGACTTCCAAGTTTCCAAAAGGTCATAAATACAAGAAGACCAGGACAAGATGTGTACAGTGTCTGTTTATGTCTCCATACCCCCTCTCTCTCTCTCTCTCTCTCTCTCTCTCTTTCTCTCTCTCTCTCCCGCACTAGGTCTCTTTGTTTAGTTGAATTCATAACTCTGCTCCTTACTATGTCTGCTTGTCTGTCTGTCTCTTTCATGTGTTTTTCCTGCTGGCCATAGCTCAGTGTGCAGTGTTATCTTCTTTTTCATAGTGATAGGCTTGTTTAGCTTAGAGCTTACTTAGATATCAAGGGTGTTCCCAAACAGATCACACTCTCAGATCTAATTTGAATACCCGCACACACACACAGACAATCTGACAGGCAGAAAAAGTCATGTACACATACACACACCCAGATGCACACACACACACACACACACAAGATAGACACACACACACACACACACACACACACACACGTGTGCACAAATCTGAATGGGCCAGTTATCTTGAATGGGCTATTTAATTTTCATTGTATGCAAATGCATTTGTGTGTAAGGATATGGTCAATTAATTTTCGAGCGCTACCTTCCTGAATGCCACATATTGCACATGTGGATATGGATATTCTTCAGAGAAAACCTCAGTTACACCTCAGTGAGTATCCACGGGGAAAACCTGTGGCCCTGAGGCAGCAGATGCCAGCAATGCCAGGTGTGCATTTTTTAAATCTTTCTTCAAACATTTTCCTACGGGATGCAAAAAATCTGAAATTTAATTGAAACTTTGACCCAGCTGACAGCAGACAGTTTTTTTATTATTAGTTTTTTTTCAATAGGCAAAAATGAGAAAGCCATTACAAACCTGCATTTGAAAAACATTTGGACCTTTTTAATCTGACTTTTCTGCTTTCATTTCTTATGGCATGATGCAATGATAAGCCATAAGCTGCTAAGTGAGCTAACTGAGTACTGGCCCTGCTCCCAGGTACAGCAGTGCTTCCTCTATACACACACACAGTTTGCAGAATGCTACCAGCTCTGGAATGGAATGTGAGGGTAAACCTCGACTGTGGGTCATGAGGAATCATACTAACACTTAGGTCAGATGGAAGTCTCTGCTGCACCAAGCACCTTGTCAGCACCCTGTCAGTTTCCCCTCCTTCCACTGACTGCATACTAGATGGTTGGTGGATGATTTTGGAAGGCAAACTATCATAGCATTTACTTCTGTTAGCTTCTGTTTTGTGTGGCAAGCATCACTTCCTTAAACTTAACTAGTTAATTCTGAAATGGTAGAGAAGTTCTCCCACAGGCTTACATGAACAGCAATGAACTCTGTATATCGATGGGCATATACATTATGCAGGTCCTGTGAACGGTGGTGGTTGTGACAATGAGGGCAGAAAATTTCATAGATCTATGCATGGAAAGTAAATGTTGGAAACATCGATGTTCTACATTCTGCAATGATGTCAGGCCATTTACAATCCGCAGATTGGCGTGTGTCACGCATTGGTTTCATATTAACGATTAAACTCTGCAGTTCTCTAAAGGTCACTTCAAATAAACAGATGGCATTTGTTTTTCTTTTTAAAAGATCTTTGTTGTTGGGTTCAGTTATGATCCAGCTGATTCAATGCTGTACTATCATCGCCAGTGATCTGCTCTGTCAGAGCACCAAATACCCTTCATGTTCTGCTCCCGGTTCAATTTGAAGTCCCACGGAAAGGCAGATGGTATCAGTCTAAGCGCTCAGGAGGGATCGATCAGACAAGGTCACAGCTTAGCAAGGCAGGAACCTCTGAGGTGGCAGAATCAGTGATGACAGAATTCCACATTCTTGGGACACAGCCCAGACAGATACAAATTTTGAACCATCCATGTGGATGCTGCAGATATTATTAAAAGATCCCTTGGTCTTGGTCTTTATCTGTAGACTTATGGTGATCAAAAATTTTAGCAAAGCAAAAAAGGATACATTTCAATTTTATTAGCATATGACAAGAGCAAAGGTGGAAAGCTTGACATTAGCATTATAAGCAAACTAAAAGTAAGTTAGTAAGGCAGCTTTACCAGTTACTGCACAGCTGAAATAAAAAACAGTAATCATGATAGATGTTTTCCCAGCCAATTTGTTCACAATACTCTCAGCTTTGGTCCTAGTTTGGACTTTACAATTGTTTCTCTGTTGAACAATGATACTAAACTGACTAGCTGTGCCACTGGTTTAATATTGCTCCAAATTTGTGTTTCATGTCTGCTGACCCTTTTGTTATATCTCTCCACCACATCCCCATTAAAATGATCAGTGTCAGGTTTTCCCTTTTTTTAAAAAAAACATGCTTGTTCTTTTAATGAGGCCCTTTTCTCAATAATGCTGTCTTAACTCCTAGCGTGTGTGGTGGGAGATTGCTGCCGGCCCTGCTCCCTGTACGCAGAACGCACTAGCAGCCTGTCTGTGATTTACTCTCTGCGCTGGATCCCTCCTCCGCTCTCTCCAGGCAAACAGCTTGTCCTCGGCTGTATTACCACCCCATCGGGACTGCGAATTTGATTTACGGGGTTTTGTTTGTGAGTTATGGCTCCGCAGCAAGCAACAGGGCTGTAATGCAATACGTAAAGGCCGGGGCGAACGCTCGCTGCGAAACATTCGCACCCCAACCCCCCCGGCTGGAGCTGAGAAGCAGGCTGACGGTATTAGCAGCTGCATCTTCTCATACGCCCTGTGTTCCCAGGGTTGAGAGGGCCATCCATACCCTCAGAGAATGGCAATAGCAGTGTGGCAGCTGATTTGTGTTTAAAATTCAGTCAACGATATCATAGAAAAACGTACTGTAGTTTGTTGTCTGAGGTACAGTAAAGCAACTAATTATATACCCTGTACTAATGTGAAGAGCCCAAATAAGGGATATAATTTCTTTTCATAAACACTCAACACTGCTAGCAATGTGCATGTGCATTTTTTCATTATAGCAGAACAGGGTAGAGCAGATAACTCAGTACACTCCACAGCTAACCAGCATTGGATGGGATGCCCCAGCACACATCAAAGTTTGCAGACAAAAGTATTCAGAGACTTCTATGCAAAGGAACTATGTGGAACCAAAACATGTCCTCCAGAAAAGCATAACAAAGCAACACCTTGGTGTAAATATGGCTTAATGATACAAGGATTGATCACTGCAGGTTTGGGAGGGGGCTGAGAAGGACGTTTGGAATAATGAATGGGGCGGCTGCATTCATTAGATGCTCTCTGAGGCTTTTCCGGAGCTCCTTGCGTTTCTTTTCCTATGCTGCGGGTTGGCAGCATACTGTGGCTCTTCCCTTGAGGCAAGCTGATTAATAATGTGTTAATTTGCCGGCTGGTGGCAGTCTCCAAACAGGCCAATGGAAAAACTGAACACACCAGCTGGCGGCAACATATCTAACAGACTAGTGGAAAGACTGAACGCATCAGGGCTTCATATCATAACAGCATAACATAGATGCGTAGAAGACATGGGCAGAATGAGGTGGGGTTGAACAGTGGCAGACAACAGTAAGCAGTGAAGACAACTGGATACTGCCAGATGACATCTGAAATTAGAGAGACAGGGGGTCAAAGCTTCATAAAACACTGGCACGGCCTATCTGGAGGGCATCCCAACTCAATTCTATTATCCCAGGGAACAGCTGATCTAAAATAAGATGCAAACAACCATAAAACTTAACTTCAATGAGAAGAACAGGCCATTCAGCCCAAGTCCAAATCACAATGTATTGCACACAGAGTTACAGTTAGCAGCAAAAAAACAAAAGAACATTGAATTGCTCATACATTTTGTTTTATTAGTTGTAATGTTGTTCTTGCTCCTCAATTCCATAAACAGAGTGTGATGAGCGGAGTAAAAATCTTTCTGCTCACTATATGCTCAATACTGCGGTCAGAATGCTCATGATTTTTTGGTGCATTTGCAGCATGCACCCTGGACCCCAGGGCTTTGAGTTTGAATATTAGGAATGATGCTGCCTTGTAGACAAGGTACTTTACCCATATTGCACCTTTGTGTGTGAATCAACCAATCAAATTTTACTTGATATAGCAGTCTTAAGGAAATTGACTTCACAACCCCTACAGGGAACATCACAGAACAAATCACACAGGAAGTAAATTTTAAAATGATTAACTTCTTTATCCCTGAATGAAGCCATACACCAAGTCAATAAATAATTGACTGCTAATAAGAACCAGAACTGCAGGTGGCTCAATTTTCTAATCTGGCTATCGTAATCAAAATCTAATCTGCAATTAAACACAAAGCACTGTGCCTGTCAAATTGCCTCCACCTGTTTGACTGTAGGAGGAGGCGTGGTCCAGTGATTTTTGTCAGTAGATACAATACATGATTTTGGGAAAGGCACATAAATCATTACAGTCTGAGTACGCCATCACTCTAGAATGCCTCTCTGCATTCCCCGTTGAGGGTGCCTCATCTTCGGCTGGTGCAGACTTGCCCTACATTCTTCTATTAGTAACGGATGATGTTGCTTTCATGGTTCATGGCTGATTTGCAATGTGCCCCAGCCATTTGTATGGTGTGTCGATTAAGTCTTAAGATCCCCCCCATAGGAACAGAGGAGCAAAATGCCAGTAAATGTGAGCGCACAAAAGACCTTGTAAGACAAAGGGTTAGGTCAGCTAAAATAAAGAAGGAAAAAATGGGATTCAACTGCAATTCCTTTTTATTTTGAAGGATGCCTCACATCTGTAGCTATTTAGGTCAGGATGCAACCTGGGTTCAAGCATCATGTGAAGTGCACTAGTTAGTGGACTGACTCCAAATGATGCTCTCAGTGAATGGTGAGGCAAGGACTCATTGCAAAGATTATAAAAGGAAGAGAATCACTGCATACAAATCAACTGCTATTTATTTATTTACTGTTTTTTACAATCTGTGAAATGCGTTTACAAATGTTTACATACATGTACAGCCTGTGCCCTGTTTGTTATTTTGACAGCAGAGAATTAAGTTTACTTTGTGTGTTAACAATAACAGCATCTGAATACAGGCCTCTGTTCAGTCTAAGCACAATGATATTTATCCTTCATGACAGCATGACATTATGCTTTTTCTTGCCTTATGAGTCCAATGGATATTAAAGAATGAAATATTATGCAGTGAATTCTACAACATTACATTTAACTTTCTTATTTAAAGTCAAGGACAAGGTGCATTGTGATTAGATTGAATAGATGCCATAGTTTTACGAGCCAACAAGCAAGAATTACCCCTGGAAATATTAAATATCCAAAAGCACTGCTACTGTACCAGTGGGGTCTCACTAAGCTGGAAAATGGCAGGAAAAAACAGATTGATTCACAAAGAGACACATGATATTCCATATAATCATGACAACTCAATCACTTTTTCTGCTGATCTGTCCTCAGTTAACCACACAAGAAAAGAGAAGAACTGCATTCATCAAATGCACAAAAATGCCCTCCAAAGTGGCTGGAAATAAAGCACTTTTTTTGAAGAATTCATTGTTCTGAATCCCATAAATTCAAAGCCTTGTAAATGCACAGAGTGTGCACACATTGTTCCCCTGTTCCCCATGGAGTCTCTTTGTCAGTGTCTCTTTGTCAGTGCTACCTTTGCTTTAGAGAAGTCACCAAACAGATGCACATATCAAGAATGATTACAATTCATTTAAAATGACAACACCAAGACACAAAATAGAAAAATATTCCATATAAAATAATTATTTTTTCCTGGTTCTGTCTCCCACAAATCAAAGTCTCCTGCAATGCAAGTTGAAAAAGAAAGCCCATAGATTTTCATGGGCAGTGAAAAGCAAAAGGAAGAAGGCTTCATGACACTGTTTCACATTAACCTGGGTAATATGAAAAGCGTGTATCAATTGAAACACTCAGTAGTAATAACCTTTGCATGGTATTAGAGAGTTTCAGATCAGTACTACAGTTGTCTATCCACCAGCTCTGGTCTGAGTGTTGAATCACTCTGTCTGCACTGGCCACAGACACAATAAATATACCTTCACATGAAAGTCAGTGGACCAGAAGTAGGCTGAAATCACAGCCTACAGCAAAGTAGCAGGCCCAAGGAGTTTTACATGAATGTACATCTCTCATGACCAGCATAAGCTATGCTTAAGGGTTTCAAAATACTTATAACATTTCCATAAACTAGAGCTAATTATAAATCTAATTTGAGGGCCTAACCAGGCCTTTTGCTTGCCAGGGCCTTGATACAACTACAAAATCAAACGGAGGAAAATTCACTGTGTATCAGCTGTGGTTTGTGAAATATTTGAGGAAAATGAGGACTGAGCTGGAAAATGGATGAATGAATTGGGGAAAATAAAAAGGAACTGTTTTCAAACTGTTATTTTACTGTGTTCATATTTGTCACTTTTGATGTGGTTAACATGCTGCTGTAATGTGCAATGTTAGCTGTTTCACATTAGCAGACAAAATGAATCTGTAATGGTAGAGCAACCTTTTTAAAAGTAACCATGCCCCTGCTAGAAATTTCATATTCCATGAATTTTGGTGTATGGCAGGAGGACATGAAGGAACATTCTAAAAACAAAAAATTATTTCCCTATTCATTTATCTAGAAACATTCCCTTTGAATGAAGGGGGTTCTTATGGATCACCATCTTGACTCAGACCTGGCTGCTCTTTAATTCAACCTTGAATGCCACATAACATACTTTAGTGCCTGTTTTCAAACTGGAAAGCTATATGTCAAGGAATGGTAAAGGGAAAGACCACATGGTCGTAGACCAATGTGTGCATGCTTACAGCAAAGCTCAACTCAGGCTTATTGGAATAATTTTGCACCCAAAGGTTTGGACTCTTTCTTAGAGATGAAACACTGTGTACGGGGGCTCTCCTTCCACATTTACAAACAGAGAGGACTTTGTGTTTCGCTATTCCTGTCTGTTCCTGTGTCTGTGACGCATTGTGTTTGAACATGGATGGCCTCATTTGTCCATAACCCATATTTATTGTTCATATTTAAGAGGAATTCTCTGGGTGGGGTCCTCAGGGTCCGTGACTACAAATTTCCAACAGAGTCCCCCCTGCCACCACCCACTCCCCACCCCCCGATGGCGCTGACCCAGATCTATCTGTCATTAATTAACAGTGCTGGTAATGGGCCTGGGGGACGTCGCAATGGCATGGTGAAGGAGGGGGCGTGTGTGTGCGCTGACAGAGACTCGCGAGCTTGCTTGCAGTGGCTGGTGCCAATGGCCCACAGAGCTGAGTAAGTGGAATCTCCCGGGAATGGAAAAGGAGGAGCCCGCAGCCTGTGATCTCCAGCGACACCCTGTCAGCAACACCGAGCAGCTTCTGCTGTGCAACAGGAGGCTTGGGGAGGGAGGCACATGCCCTGAAAGAAATTACCTGCTGTTGTGCACATATTGTCCTTTTCAGACAATCCTTGCACAAGTAACCAAACCTAGACAAACCAGCCCTGTCCACAACTGAAAATCCAACGTCCTTTGTGTGAAAGCTGTTACTGGAATCCCTCATCCTCTCCATCTCCCTCTTTCTTTTCCCTGTTTATGATGTCCAAATGAGGTGTCAACAACCTCAGCCTGTGGCCAGGTGTGATACGTTTGTTGGTCTCCAAGCCAAATACAAGTATCACTGCAGCCACTTCAAGCACAACCAAAACAATGTATGTGACTTGTAAAAGGAAAAAAAATCAGACTCATTCAATCAAATTTGTCCAAACCTTATTACTAACCATAAAGTTCTGGTGCTGTCAGCACAATTTGGGAAGCATGCTGAACATGGTCCGTCAAGAGCCTGTTTGGTGTGTGACAGTTTTTTAATTAAGTTCTGCCCTCAGCGCAGCAGAAGAAAACAGGGTTGCATAATGATATAAGCATGACACACAGTGGTATGAGAGGGGCCACCAGAGTGCCTGGAGCACACAGAAGCAGGCGCTTTACCTGCACCTGACCTCTCCACTCTCCTAACACCTGCTCTCAAATGTAAATCTCAGAGTCAGGTGGTCTGCAACACCCCCCTCCTTTAACACCTCCACTCTGACGGGCTGCAGCTTAAAAAAATACGAGCACTTAAATGCACTTAGCATGTCGTTGTGGCTCTTGGTCGTTAAGTGCAGACACTCTCCGAAAGGTGGGAAGGAGGCGTGGGGTAGGCACCCGCAGTGAATTTGGCTAGAAAAACAAGGCTAGCTATTGGAATAAGGAATTGTAGCGCTCCCCTTCACTGTTCACATAGAGCATATATCAACATACATATAGAGGTTTGGATAGCATTTCCCAAATGATATACAACTCATCTAAATCTTTTCATTTCATTTAAAAATACAGAGTGCGGATGAGTTTAGACTTATTCAAGGAGAGCTCTTCGAAGGATAAAAATGGATTAGTGTATTTAAACATTTTTTGTGTATTTTAAAGTGTATTTTAAGTACAGTAGAGTCACAGATCATTTGCAATAGGCCGCTCAGACTGTTCTGCCCAAAAATTACATAATGAGGCACCCCACTCTGAAATAAATGGTAAACCACTTCCATAAGAAGCAAATTCAACTCATGAACTGTTTTAAAATTATGTATTAAAACTTCCATAAACCTGCCATTCCTATCTTTATCTTTAGTAAAAAACACATTACAATTATTTTCATATTTTTGATTTTTTTTTTCTGATTACAGCAAAAAAAAATATTTAATGATGAGCTACAACACACTTGCAGCTATACATGACTGTTTTCAGTCAATTTCTACTGAAAATCATTGCATAATTCCTGCTAAAAGATCATAGCACAACAGAGGTGCAATTTATATATATAAACCCTTTAGCACACAAACATCATGTGATAATCTGAAACTGAAATGGAATGAAAGTACATGGATCGCCTATTTTTCTGTCATCCATTTTTTTCTTCTGGGCCCCACCATTACAAGTCATTGCATGACTGAGACGCCAAGGGTCATGTGTTTTCCCAGACAGAGCTGTGGGTGGTTCAGCCGGGAATCATCAGGGTGTAAGGAAGGCACTATGGAGACACAGGAAGGTGCTCAGTCAGGGGACCTGGTGTGTTTCCTCAGGGAAACCTGAAGCGTGATGTCTGACAGGTCACTGCTCAGAAAAGCTGCATTCCTATCTCATACCTCCTTTCACGCATTTTCACGGCTGAACTATGGACCTGCACAAACAGGAACACATCTGATTGAGCCTCATGGGATTTAGATCACTTCCTGTTTACCCATTGTCTCTTTCCCCAGCTGGACATTCAGTGGAACAGTCAAGGAGAGACCTTTTGCTAAAAGGTAAATCAGTGTCCTGTATCCAGAGCTGTCACAGCTATTACACACGTTATATAGTCAAACACAGCAAAGCGATATCAAACCCTGTACTCTCATTGTGAGAACTTGGTGGACTCTTCATTTAAAAGGCTTTAAGGGGCCTTATTTAAAATACTAGTCACCATTTTAATGTTGATGAAAATCCCAAGATGTCCAGTCTGAGGATATTAAACTTCTCCATCACGTAGACATTTAGAGGCAGTAATGCGAGTAAAAGTATGTATGAAATATGCTCCTTAGGTGGCAATCAGTGGGAGGGGTAATGAAAGTGATATATGAGCTGCTGGTTTCAGTTATTTTCAAACAACAGGGTATAAAACATATAATGAAGATATTCTGTGAATGAACAGCTGCCCCAAAACGAGAAAAAAAAATCTCCCTTTGTGCACAAAGGTTCAAAGGATCCAATCTAACAGAGGACCGCATTGATCCATCTGGCCTTTTGTTTTACTGCATTCAGCATAAACCATGAACCATGACTGACTGTGTCTCCACTCATCCACACCAATATATCCACCAATATCTTCACTCATCTTTCCACTCATTGAGAAAACCGTTAAATATATTTTACCAGCACTGTCCATTAAGGATTCTTTTATTCTGAATGGAAATACTGAATGTGTAAGTAATATACGGAAAATCTTTATGATGCTTATTAGCCTTTATAATGCAAAACAGCACAGAGTGGTTGATCCGTCCATGCACCTGGACACACCAGTACATCTTCACTGTAAGTCCTCAAATCGAAAGTGTGTGTCCAATGGATGACAAGCGAGCTTGGGGTGAGAGCTCCCAGCTAAATGCCTCAAGGGCTGTATCCTGAACCCCATTTACTACCAGCTTTCTCCCAAAGCTTCCTTGACATAAGAGGAGGCAGCAGGGGGATTTCACAGTAATAAATAATTCATTACCAGCACTGACATGAACAAGTGTGGTCATTGAAAATACGTGAATAGACGGAAACGGTGTTGATTGTGAATGGGAAGCACTTTCATCATATGGGTTTATTTCCTGAGCTGAGCTTGGTGGGGGAGGGGTTCAAATGTACGATTGCCCTCTCCCCATAATGGACTTACTGCTTCGAAGGTGAGGTATTAAATTGATTTAGGGTGTTCCTAGTTTTTATCAGGAGGGCGCAGAAACTGCAGGTGAGTACCGGCCGCCTAGCTACACACTGAACTCTCAATGATTGGACCGAACAAAGGAGCAAATGCTGGCCTTTATTATTAAAAATCCAGGAAGATAGATTATAGCTCACTTTGCTAATTCTTCAGTGAATCTCATTTCCATAAACTGCACCTGACGGCTTGGGGATTAAAATGTCAACCCAGCCAAGTCTTTTTCCCCTTTTGAAAAAGAAGGAATCTAAATTATACATTTATTATAATAATTACCCACAATGTCTGGGCACCTTTTCTAATAAATGTTAGAAAAGAGTACCTTACGCTGGTGTCTATCATCTACCAGCTATGTTCCAAGCTCTTTTGGTACATGCAGATAACAGCATTGGCGTGCAGATCCAGTTATTACCTGCTCAGTTTAGAGCAGCTGCCCAACTTCTAAGGTGAATACCCCCTGCTCAGAATTGGTGTATATAAATACGAGCAATCACATGCTTCTCAGCACAAAAATACAAGCACCCCCCACATGGTTACGGCACACTCCTGATGTAATGGAATTACAAGGTCGTACCATGTAATTCAAATGCTCCATAAGCACAGTGTTCTGTAATGCTGCTTTGTGCGGGGCGGGGACGCCCACAGAGGGCATTATTCACTGCGTGTATCCTGCCATTCTCTTGCATGGTGCAGCAAAGGAGGGGCTTCATTGTGTGGTTTACAGAGCTCTATTGGGCTGACACACTTATTGGGTGTCAGTGATGGTTACAATGATTCAGAGGTCACGTTTCATGCCACAACTTTCAACAGGCCCTAACATGCTATCGTGGAACGGCGGCAATAACACTGCTATGAAGCCAATAATGTGCCAAAAGCCAACCTTTATCCGATAATCTTACAAAAAGTAAAAATAGAAATACACAGTAAACTGTGTGTAGTAATTAACAGCTTCAGAAGTCTATATGCATAGCCAGGAGGCTGGGCAGTTCAGAAAGCCGTGTGTGGAGGCCGATATCTGGGTTGAAAACTCCAGAAAGGAAAGGCGAAAGTGTGTGGCGCTGCTTGCAGGCTGTGGCAGCGCTGTTGACATGATTGAACCTGACAGCTGGAGAGAGGTCCTTTTGTGCGTGATTTCAGCCCTGGCCTTGTGGCCACATCAGAGGCTTTGCAATATCGCGCCCGACATTGTGCCGACAAGAACACAGCCTCACAGTCACATTCCTACAGCCAATGCCCAGCACCCCTGAACCTAACAATCTATTGGTGTGTATTTAAACGTATTCAAGAAAATGAATATTCACAGGAAGTGATACTGTGTTACATGGAAAAATATACTGTATGTGGCAACATACATACATATTTTTTACTATTATCTTTAATTAAACTTGATTGGAGGAGCTGATGATTTTTCTATTTTGGGTGCCACCTCTGTTTTTGCATATTGCTTGTGTTTAAATGAGTTCAGTACGGTCTTGGATACTGGTTTTGCTGTCAATGATTTATGAGGTCATGGCTAGAGTAAATATCTCTCAGGACAACACGTTCTTTTCTCTAACAAACAAAAATCAGGGTTCATCTTATTGCTCAAATCGTGTTGTTTTGCCAATGAATTGGAAAGAACATCCAATCACGGATATCCGCTTCTTCTCACATGCTTGTCTAGGCACACTTGGTTTGCTCTCTGACCTTAAAAACACGTTTGTCACACCTACCAACTGGTAATCCTCACTCAATTTTCTTTGGCAGGAGCTCTTACAAGAGAGTCTGTTGATGTTGGCTAACTGGGAGTTACCTTCCTCAGCCTGGTGCCTGTTCTTGTAGGAGAGCTGGTGCTGAGAGGGATCAACATGGGAGGAGGAAGGTGGGTTATATAAAGGACACAGAGTTCCTCTTTGCACAACACAGAAGACAGACGGGTCCACCTGTCAGTGGGGCACTTCTACCCAGCATGCAAGTTTATGTGTATGTGCTTGTGTGTGTTTACATATGTGTATATATGTGTGTGTGTGTGTGTGTGTGTGTGTATGCGTGTGTATGCACACAGGCATGTGCCTGCATATGTACATGTATGTATGCGTGTGCTTGTATTTGCGTGCCAGTGGCTGGGTGCATGCTTATGTGTGTGTGTGTGTGTGCGTGTGTGTGTGTGTTTGTGTGTATGTGTGTGCGTGAGTGTCTCGGGTGGCCTGTGTGGATTCATGTGTGGTGTTTTGTTTCATGTGTGTGATTCAACACTTTGGCTTCAGTCACCAGACAGACTTACAGACAGCTGTGTACCCATTAGCTGTCATGTTTGGCCACTAAAGGGGGCTGGAGGAGAGGGAGCACCAGCCCCCTGTATGAGACTGATTGAGTACACAGTGGGGTGGTGACACATAGCAGTTTTTGAATGGGACTGACGCCAACCCTCCATATACTTCCTAGGAAGGACAAACAGGCCATGGAGTTAAACATTCACCGTCACCCTCATTCTGTCACCCATTCCAGAGGCCTGTGTCACCCTGACGACCTCCTCTCCACCACCATGCCCTCTCGACTTACTCCCTAACCCGAAACCAAACCATAGCTCCCACTTTCCATTCCATCACCCACTGTTTAGATTCACTGGCACTATTGGTGTTTGGGATAACACTATGTCGCAATAGCTGACTGCCATTTGTAAGCATTGGTAGCCTCTATTCACATCCATCGTATCTATGTTGAAGCATAAGACTTGTACTCTGATTATCATTCAACAGATATTACATGTCTTGAACTCTCATCACAGCAGTACTCCATGTTGATGGCATTTGGCCTGTCCTTTCCAGCCCTGAACCATAAGAGGCAGACATTTAAATAGCTTCTTTTTAAAAGCCTGCACAGTATGGCTGTGGCTCCAACGGCCCCTCTCTTACGGCTGATAATGTGTTTCATCAGAGCCACTGCACCTATGGCAGGTACGTGTCAAGGTGACAGCGGCATCAAAAACAGATGGACAGTCATTGAAATACCACTGCGGCTAAGGAGCAGATCCAGCCAGGCCACCCTGGCTGGCAATCTCAGAACCGCACACTAACACAATCCATACTGGAGCTGACATTCTCATCAAGGTGAAAGCCACCTTGAGACCTACTCTTTCTGAGGTGTGGGGCAAAGAGCGCTGGACACTCTGACCTGCAGTGGAGTGGTCTAAACTTTTGTACTTGTTTTTTACTCTCACATTGTATTTTATTTGTTCAGTGTGATAGTCCATTAAAAAGTAATAATAATGGAAAAGTCAAAGTTACTGGGGAGTATATTTACCTTATGTGCTGCGACCAAACAGGGACATCAGACAGGCAGATAGTGGATAATGGTCAAGGAGGAGACGAATGTAATATTTATGGGAAATGAATATTTGATAAATCCTACGGGGTTCACAAAATTCAGAAGAGTCCTACAAGCCTTCCGAGCCTGAAGAGTCAGCATTATTAAAAAAAAAATAAAGTGGCTGTATTCTCTGCTTTGGGGGAAGGGAACAGTACATCAGCCAGCTGCCCGCCTTTCATCAAGGAAATTGATAGTCAGTTATTTACTCTCTACAGCAGCAATGAAAAACTTGGCCTTGCATGACAGAGTTTCATCATTAGTATTTGATTGACTTGGATAGATCCTCTCTCTCATAATGCATACCACCATAATATATCAAAGTGATGGTGTAATTTTCAGGGTGTTCAGTAGGAAAGAAAGTCATATGCAGTGGTATTTCTGACGCCCAAGTGACCATACTTATTTGAATTTTAATTGGAAATTAAATGAAAATATGGTGTTACAAAGTTATAATATGAAATAATATTTCCCTAAAGCAGTAGTTGTTTGAATTTTTATGATTAACAGTATTACATCAACTCTAGGAGTTTTGATAGTAGAGGAAATGTAAGTGCTTTACAAAAGTAAGTAACACAATATGTAGTTTATAAAGAAATAATATTTCTTAGAAGCAACAATTACTGCAATTAAAGTACTGAATTGTCTACTGTGTATCATGACAATGTCACTTTTGAAACTGAAGTGTCCTTGTAAGATGTTATGTTGTTCCTGTCTGCTGTCCTTATGAAACATAGTATTATGTAAGACATTCTGTAAGTGTTTATAAGGCTTTCTGTAAGTGTTTATATGTGATCCTTATGGCCAATGATCTGACTTTGGCACACCATGGTTTGTTTTGCTGACCACTGTGGTTTAGTATATTCACCCTGAGAAAGAGTTTGAATAAATAAATAGATAAAAAAGCGGTTTTCCAGCAAGTCCCCCATGCAAGATAATGTTAATCACACGCTTAAAGTGTGTGGGTCCCAGAGCAGGGAAGAACAGACAGCACATCTGCAGATTCCATTAGGGCAAGACTCCCTCTGACTGGCCGGATACGTTCTGAGGTTCGTTAAAAATTTAGCGCTCTCTCAATCATCGGCAGTTTTCCACGGCACGCCTAATGCCCCTGGGGGGGAGCGAGAGGGCTTACCTCCACTACCGGGGATGGGCTATTTCGGAGGCCTTCATTGGACTTTCCTGTCATTCAGCGTAGCCTCTCACTCAAGGTGCCTCTCCATTCAAGGCAAAAAGCAATTTTCTGAATGGCAGCCAATTTTTTCAAAGGGAGAAACATCCAGGAGAAACAAGGTCACTCAGACACTATTAAGGAAGTTAATATTTCAAGGTGGAGATGGGCCTTGTATGTGGTTGCTAGCATCACTTCAGGTATTCCCGCATGGCACTCACTTTCCACAGCACTGGGAATCCATAAAGGCTGCTTTGTTTGTGAGTGTGTCCATGTCAGTGTGTCTTTTGGTGCAACACAAAAACACAGTGAAAGATAGAACAATATAGTGTGTTTTTGATTATATATTATCAATTACCAACAAAGGGTTGTATGTTTCTTTTCACAATGAAAATACCAGATGCAAAACATACTCTTTAGTTCAATATATATGTCAATATATAGTTTTCCCACTGTGACCTGTCTGTAGTACATTCTGAAGCAAACTCTAGAACTTACAACTTACAACTTACTCCAAAGACTATGAATAGGTTTGATGGAATGTCTCATTGTCAAAATAAATTGCGACTCAGTCAGAGGCAGCTATACAAATATAGCCAGCTCTTTCAGGAAGGTATTTTCAGCATGTCGACAATGCAGCAAATACGATCATGCGGTTCTCAGTAAGGAGATTTTCTATTAACAATTTTCTGTAGTGTCCTTGCATTTTGAGCTTGTGAGGTGACTTTATAATAGTTAATATCCTAGGGTGCACTTTCTATTTGCAAGCTGCTGAGGAGAAAAAATCTGTAATTTGCACATTAGTGCAAACATTTGTGTCAAACAGCCTGAACGGAGAGGAGTCAAGGAGGCATTGACGGAAAGGCTATGTGCATTGGGGACTAAACAGACTGGCAGCCCAGCAATCAATATTCAATTAATGTGTTTTCAGGGTATCCTCACATGAGCTTCCCTCCAATCATCATGCATAAGAGGAAGCTTTGGGGCTGAACATTCAGAGTGCACTGAGGGTTAGCCACAGGAGATTAATAGAAAAAGTCTCAGCGGCAGCAGCGTAAGTGGGAAATATAATTACTTGTAATATCAGTTTTACGAGCTGGAGTTAATGGAGAGAAGGGAGCAAGTTCTCGCTCGTCGCCGTTATGAAGTATAAAGGGCAAAAAAAAATCCAGTGGGAGAAACAGTACCGAGCTGCTCAGGCTGCTGCTGCTGCTAAAGGCTGCTTTGGTGGATATAAAAAAGACAGCTGTTTATGCACTTTAAAATTCTCTTTCCCCTTTCTCTGCCTCTCCCTCTGTCCCTCTTTCTCTCTCTTTTTCTCTGTGTAATAAAAGGCAGAATTGTGACTCGTCTCTTCTCTATCAATGGAATGTCCCAAATATGCGGTGCTTTGAAGATTCCGTCTGAATATTAAATGAGTTTCCTCTCACACATACAGACACGCGCACACGCACACACACACACACACACACACATTAATTAGCTCTTTGATTTCCTCTTGCATTAATAGGGTCTCCCCCTCAACACGCTCCCCCACCCCCCACCCCATATCCTTTTGAAACCAGATAACTTCCTTAATTGGTCGTGGTCTAGTCTGGAGTCCCATTTGGGGTTCATAACACTAATCTGCGTAGACAGAGCTCCTTTTGTTCTGCAGCAGGAGAAGCTGGATCTCTGATGCAGTGTTTCAGGGCTCGCTGTAGTGAACATGCCCGATGAAACATTTGCCCAGATAGCAGCTGTGACCCCTTGTAAAGCAACGCGGGTCAGCTCATTCCCAGCTTTGTTGCTGGGAAGTGACAATATCCTCCTTTAACTGGGATCAGCTGGGAAACAGTAGGCACATGAAAGCAAGAGGTTAGATTACACAGCTGTTGCACTGGAGCGCTGCCTTGTAAAGGTGTAAAACATGCCTGTGTGGCCTCCACTGTGTTTGAAACGCTTTATCCACAGTGTGCAGATGAGGTCTTTGACATAAATTTGTTTAATGACAATGATGGCAGATCAATTTTTGTGTCAATTTGATTGAATTAAGGTTTTTTTTGTTTGCTAAAAGATATTAAACAGGTAGAAAACATATAGGTAACAGGTAATAAATACAATACCAACAACTAGAATGGAAAATGACACTCTGCAAGTCTCCTTAATTAACGGCTTGGAAATTAAAGTTGTATTTCTTTTTTCAATAGGTCATCTGTAGCTCAACATCAGTTTCATACAACATGTGAGTACCCAGACATTTAGAAGTGTTTTGATGCTAACAGTGGGCCTGTAGCAGTTCCAGGGTTTGTTGAAGTTTGTTGAAACCATACATTCTGATTGTGATATTTCAAAGACCAGAATTCTCTTAAATACAGGATCCTGTCAGGACGTTTCCATGGGACAAGTCCCAGGTTCAAGCTCTTTCCAAACATTTTAAAGAACAGAATACCTCTATCCCGAGAGAAAAGGAGACAGGAAAGTGAAAACCCACTGCACCAAGCACATCCAGCTTCAAACAGAGTCAAATCCCAAATGGAACTCGAACTTGACACTGAATCAATGTGGCTCCATCTAGTTTCATTAGTAATTTATAGCACTGAGTGTTTTTTCTACCTTTCTTTGTTACAGAGGGAACTTTTTGGTTGACAGGGTCAAGAAGTCAATGTATTATTTATGCTGATTATTGATCTCTTCAGTCTTAAACGGGGAGACAGGTGGAGGGGAGACAGTTCAATGACTTCCATGGCCCAGGCCACCACCCAAAGTGTTCAGTGACTTGTTATCCTTCAAGTGCGAGAGACTTCAAGTGAGAGACTAAGTGACCACGCATGCATGACGAAACAACTGAGCCTTTATTTGCCATTTTTTTCTGTTTTCTCAATTTCTTCACTTGTTCTGTGCAGTCTGCATGACACTCTTAAAGAGAGGCATTTACAAAGCCCATTCTTCAAGGGCAGAGACACCCTGATTGCGGACGGCTGTGGCGTCACAACATTGTGACTCATCAGGGCGTTTGGACGCCACGGTGCTGAAATATTAATCCACCCCAATGCATCATCCCTGTGGCCTTCGTACTTCTCCCTTACAAACTTGGCCACATCTGCTGCGGCTAATCTCTGTTTAGGAACCCAGTGTGCTTTGCCCCTGAAGAAAAAATTCTTCTGTGATAATGACTCTTAACCATAACTGATAACCCTCCCGACTATGGGAAACATTTCTCAGCCGTCACCGTGCCTTGAACATCAGGGAGCGAGGTGTCTGGCTCTGCTGTGAGCCCCTAGCAGAAGGCCTAATCCTCAGTGGTACACCGTGAGGAGCACATGGTGTTCCTTTGCCCCACAGGAATAATTAATCCTCCCTGTCGTCTCTCAGGTCTGCCTGAAACACCACACACTACCCAGGATGTCCGTCTTAGAGATACCAGTCTAATTACCCATGAGCCAGTGGTAATGACTCACCACGAGGCCTGTAGGCAATCTCAGCCCCGCAGGCACTGTTAGGCACACCTATGTGCACAGAGTTGTGTGTGCCCGTTATCCACATTTTGACCCTAAGCCAGTAGAGATACTTGCAATGTACTTATTCATTTGCATAAGCCTTAGCGGGCACCCTGTGACCGCCATAAATTAGAACACGGGTCAGTCTAACTGATTTGTACCACTGTGTATGCTGGTCAAGCGAAAGAGCATGTAAGGGTAATTTATACTTTCCAAACCCAGCCATGGAGTGGTCTGATAGCTAATTACACAGCAAAGGATAAATAGATTTAGATAATACCACGCCACTGGTAAAAACCAGCCACCTTGAGGCAAGTAGAACACAGTAGGTGGTCAAACTATGGTGCAGATCACTCTATCACACAGCAAAGCAGCCTCATGTAATCCATTCATACTGCTGGGGTCTGTTTGGGTCATGTAGGCACTGACGGTAAATCCAGGGATTGGAGAGGCACTCTGCGGGCTCTTGTCTTGTGCCCTAACCTCTGCCTCACACTGCAGGGCAAGGGCTATTGCTGACTGGACTAGCATTATAATCAAGTCAGAACAGCTGTTTTCATAGCATAGCTTATGATTGGTTATTGTTTATAGTTTATGATCAATTCATTGATATTACATTCAAATCCACATTTCTGTGTTATGTCTGAAAATATAAACAGCAAAATTCGTCTGTGTGTTTTATTGGACATTGTATGCTCTGGCAACATGAGTTGCACCTTGTCATGCCAATTAAACAGTCTGAATTTAAATATGAATTTGAGTTTGTTGGAGGGATCAAAGTGTAGAAGTATACAGAAAGAAAGCTAAGATGGTTAGTTTGTTTTTTTTTTTACCGTCATATCTGTCTATTGCACCATTGGAGCTTGTGGTAGGAAACTGTAACTTGATCCTGTGATTGTGAAATGCATGTATTCAGCTAGGAGAGAACTAACACTGAGGGCTGGAAGCTGGAACCACCTGGATCTTCTCCACGTTTATCCACCCAGTGTGGGAGTAGCTCATGATGCACACACAAATGTCAAACACTCCTGCCGGGAGAAGACAATTTCAGCTGAAAATATGAGCTAAGCAGTGGAAAGTTTCTCTCACTAGAGCATCAGAGCACCTCAGAGCATCCTCAATGTAACCACTGGGGCGGGTGAAATGAGGACCGTTTCCATGGGTTACTCTCAATGATTTCATGGCTGAATTAAAACTTTGCAAACTTGTGATTAAGCCTTGACATTTGAGAATTAGTTTTAAGCTTTTGTTGTTATTTACACAATGCTATTTTATTCAGTCATTTTGACCTTCTTGAAAGATCTTTGTCAATGGTTTTGATCTGTGTGCTGTCTGGAATTTGGTGCAAATGGTCTGTCCTTTCAGCTCAAATGCTTTTCACTCCACCCTGACAACAGAAGTGCACAAGATATGCAAGTGGAGCTTCAAACGAGAGTTTCCCCAGCAATTGGGTTTGGCGCCATAAAAAACACATTTAATGAGAAGCCCAAATTGTACATTGTTGAATTTTGGCCTTATGTCAACTGAAAAAAAAAAACAACAGAACAGAAAGTCTGCCAAAATTCTCTCTGACCAGAAGCTACAAAGGAGTAGTCTGAGAAGCAACAGGACCACATGGTCCTTGGTTTTGTCTCAGGGACGGTGGGAAGCTGTAATTCTGCCACAGTAAACCTGTGACATAGGTGTCAAAGCCAGAACGCTGGGTCCATTTTCCAGAGATGTGAGACACAGCGGTTGTCATGGTGACAAGAGGATTCTGGGAGGTGGGTGCAGGCAGTTGGAATGATTGGCTCATTCTATTTTATACAGAGGCTATGAGGAGCCATCCATCAGCAGCTAAAACATCACATTTTTTTCATGTGCGAGGTCAGAATGAACTGCCCTTTGTAAAGCCCTCAACCATGAAAGAGAAGGGACCAAAGAGCACAGAGACTCCTGTGCTTTACTCTACAAAAAGTAGAGCCTTGCAGTGCTTTTGCACAGATGTCACAGTATATCAGCACCAATAATCAATATAGCTTCTCATTTTCCTGAAAGCTCATCTGTTACATCAGAACAGAATGTTTGATGACAGTTTCCTGGGTCAAGGGTCAGGGGGCTTGCAGATGTGTAATTTGCCTAATGTTGTTTGCTGAAGGATCAAAGTTCAATTTGTTGCTGGAGGTAGACCATGAATACAATGTTTCTGAAATTATGAGTGTATTCTGCTTGTTATTGGAATGTAAACCCTGTGCACAAACTGAAGAGTATCCCTCCTCAAAAGACAGGGGCTAAGAGAGAGAGAGGGAGAGAGAGAGAGACAGAGAGAGAGATAAGTGTCCTTGGCCTCTTTCATTTTTCATGCATACCCAGGTTTAAGAGCATATTTATATATTCTTCTCCACATTTGTTATGGCAGCCCTTCAGATCAAGCTGTGATTGAGGAGATTGATCAGAGAGAAGTCAGAGAGAGGGCCTTTCACAATGCTTCCAGAGTGAGGTATGCTTTAACATATGCCTTGGACAAGACTGGAGTCTGGCAACAGACCCAGCCTGTTCCCCATACATACCTTTGACTTCTCATTCCCATTCCATTTGGTGGGCCATATCGACACACAACTCAGAGGTCAGTTCTATACCTCCACCCATTTAAGTTAATACCAGTGTAACAATACCTTTGGAGGTCACTTGAAAAGCATGATTTGATTTATTGATTAGATCTCATCATCTATTTTTCAAGGTAGTGGTGAGCCATACATATTTTCAGGCTAATGTTATTATTTATTTGCTTAATGGTCGCCCTAATCCTTTACATTGTAAATATCATGATTTAAACATCTGATAAAGGGAAGCTTTAAATTGGAAATATATAAATACCGTTAATACTACAACTGCTACTACTGCTGCTGCTACTACTAGTACTAGTAGTAGTACTACTACTACTACTACTACTACTACTACTACTACTACTACTACTACTACTACTACTAATAATAATAATAATAATAATAATAATAAAGAAATTGAGCACATTGAATTGACAGAATGATTGGCCTTTCTGTTCAAGGTGATGCCTGTATTGGCAGGTTGCATCAATGCAATGTTAACAAGAAAAAAAAACAAAGAAAGAATATTGCTCAAGGGAGAGTGTTTGTCACTTTTAATCCAAAAATAATCATTGTGTTTGTTTCATAACTGTTACATACTTTGGCATGTGTGCCGGGGTGGGGTATGTGGTGCGGTGAGTTGTGTTGTGTTGTGTTTGTCGTATGTGTAGAAGGAGTAGGTGTACAGCATTGGGTAATGAATGCAATATCGAAATTGGTTACACAAAATGGGGGCAGAGAATAACATCCTGGCTTTGGTGTAGGGAGGGTGGTGGATTAACCAGCAAGGTTATTAGAGAACCCATTTTTAGTCTGTGGTAACCTCTAGCCTATGGTTGCCTGTCTCTGCCACTAACTCCCATTGCATATATTGCATGTTTTTCTGATACAGTGAAGAAGGTTATTTTTGCTTGGCATGTATGTTAGGACACTTTAATGTGCTACACTATCTAACTGAAGATGGCATCAGAATCAAAGCAGGGTACCTTGCCTAATGATTCAAGAGCCATGACCAAGCTGAGATTTAAGCCAACAACTTTGTTTTGTCACAGATTTAGTTTCTGTGCCAAGGTGGCTCTTTCACTGTAGTCTTGGGAGAATGCAGGTAAGCAGACATGCTGAACCTCAATGTCACTGATCAGGCCACAGTTTTACCTAATCTGCACATTTTACTGAGAATTATAACTTATTTGCTGCAGGACTTCAACACAAGTATGAAATGTGGAATTCCATTTTTTTAATTCCCTTTTACGGAACAACAGAGCCTTCTTCACAGTAACCTGATCCAGCTAATGCACGGTGTAATGGATTCATTGATTTTTTTTTTTAATAAACAGCCCAGAGAGAATCCAAGACACTTAGTCTGGGATGCACAGTAAATGAAAGATTTTTTGGCTACGATGTGTCTAATTTATAGAGCGCTAACTCCGTGACCATCAATTTTCTGGTTAAGGGTCTGACGCCAGTCATCCCTGCAGAACATCTGGGCAAAAACACAAACACACTGTAGAATAAACAGCTGCACAAGACAGTCCATTGTTCTGCAGTGTAATAAAATACTTAACAGTCATTAAACTGCAATCATCATCAATTTGCAGAAAACACACATATTTCAAATGCGCGCTGCTTTTCCCATGAAATGCGAATCTGTTCTGCCTTGTGGGATCAAGTGGCTCCCCTCAGTGTGTCATTAGCAGCCATCACTTTGGTTACTGCAAGAGTTTGTTTCCAGGATGACTCGTTAACAATGGTGTTGAACCCGCAGATCTGCTGCACCGCAGCCTGATGTTTGAAGCCACGATGAAAAAAAAAAAAAAAAAAACGGTTTGATCCCAGCAGGCCTGCGCACGTGCACAATTTTCAAAAAATGCAGGAACTGTAGAGAAGCACCCTGCGACATAAAAGTGCGTGGACGTTAAATGGCGGATACTAGTCTTGGCTGTTTATTTCAGGGATTTCCCACTATACAATTCAAGCTAAGAGCACACTTTCCTGTGAAGAGCAGGAAGTCATCACAACAAGCAATTGGAATGTATGGAATTTAGGAGCAGTGATGGGGTACTTGGCTTAAAGGGACAACTCAAACGGACAAAATACAACTTGAATCCCTCTCTTTGGGATGCCTGCGTATTGGTCTGTTAAACACAGAATAAATGGGGTCTACATTATTACCCTGTGACCTGTGTTTTCTCTGGAACATGTAGTCCAAAGGCTCAACCCCTGCATGCACTCCTAAAATATTAGCTGAGTGGAACAAGCCAGGGAACAAAAAAAGGGTAGATTACAAAACAAGGCTCAAACTTATCTTAAAACATGCTTAAATATGCATATTTGTTTCTGGCTGCTTACACAGAAATGCTGCTCAAAAGCAATTATGGAAACACTGTTTGCCAAAATGTGCTTACACTGTGAACAATACCAACACACAACATCAGTTGAGCTTTGTCTTTATATTGGAGAGTGTTTCTCTTTTGATCATGTCAGTTACAAAGCAGCACAAATTGTAATTCGCACAGTTGTGAGTGGTGGCCTACAGTTGCATTCAAATGTGCAGGCGGCGATACAAAAGTGATATCCACTTCCTCTTGTAGTTGCTAATGTCATACTGCAGCCAATTTCCAGCCGATTAATAGCGATAATAAAATCCTCAGACAGGCTTAGACTATTCATCTCTTATATGTAGCGTGTAAAATCAGAGGCAATTTTACTTCAGCATCAGCCATCTGATAAAGACAAGTATAAATTTCCATGGTTTGAAAGAACATAAAAGACAGGGCCAGGATGGAGGAAGGATATACTACACAGTCCAGAGGGGAGAAAGATTAAAGTACTGCAGCTAGAAAAAAGCTTCAGTCCTGAGGTCCAAAATGACCAGCTGTTGGCAAGTACTACAAACAATGTGAAAAGCCTTGCACACTTCAATTTCCAGTTTTTCACTTCAAGTTTGCATGTGTACATCCAGACAGCTTAAAGGTTCATAAAGAAGATAAACGTTTTTAAAAAGGGGGCAATATAAGTATTGCAGTGTTCGTGCACGCATTCTGATATTTCAAAAGAAGAAGAGCATTGTGAAGTAGTGGGTAGAATTCTAGACAACTCAGTTGACTCCTTCCTTTGGGTTCCTTTTGTACATCCATCTGTACAAAAGGAACCCAAAACGTGAAAAATTGTAATCACTTTTAAAAAATATGCATAACTAATAAAATTGATAGTGACGTGAATAATGATGGTGATGACAGAGGAAATTGTTTGAGCAGTGGTGAAATTGATGGTGATTGATGAAGCTGACGATGAAGATAAATTAGACAAAGAACCAAAAGAGTAGGTTCACATTTCTTCACACTCAAAGAAATACCAATAAACCAAGCAAAAAAAATATATATATATATATAAGTCAAAATCATATCATCATGGTCAAACTGTAATTGTGGGATTGCGCTTCACACTGAAACTCGTTAAAAGCCCCTCATGAAGTCACACCTTTATCTGGTTGTTTTTTCAAAACAGCATGTGACGTCTGTTTGGATGAAACGGAGACACGCACTTCTCCGTACTACAGTGCGATAGTTATTTTTTGATTGCAAAGCAAACAGTAGTACTTTGTTCCACAGTGGCAGGATGTCTGACGAATCTCTTGGATGACTTAACACTCTCCACTCTTCTTTATTTGTTTGCTTATGTGGGTGCCTAGGGACAGGATGGTCAGCAATTGATTATTATGTTTTTCTTGAGCTTGACAGGGCAAAACCAGAGATTGCCTCACATGTTTCAAAATGAGAAAATGGATTAAATGCCCATGTAATACTGTTAAGCAGCCTCCATGTTACAGCCACTTAAAGTTTTGAGCAGGGGGCTATCTTTTTTGACAGAGTACAATTAAGCACATTATTCCTTAGTATGAATGCATTGAACATGCTGTTGTTGAACATTTTCACATTCAAACAACATGCCCTACAATGAAATCAACCTCTGTCATGTGCTATGAGTAGGGCATGTCTCCCACAGGTGGAAGTTGTGGGTGAGACCTACGTGGTGTTGAACACAGCAGCCGTGTTGAAACCCACATCTTATTGGCTGGTGCTCTGGGCAGCGATCCACAAAGCATGTTCCAGTCTGCCTGCACACTGAGTGCTTTGGTGTAGGGGAGGAGAAATGTGATGCAAGTCAGTGACAGAGAAACTTTCAACAAAGAGGCAATTAGATTAAGCAAGGACTGGGGGGATGCAGGGACTAAAGCAATTTTTAACTGGGTAGGATATGACCCTTTATATGCAAGTCAACTCAAGAAAGCTCTCCAGACTTTTCAGTATCTTAAAAGAACTGTTGGCTTTAAGGAGAGTTATCTCAAATTCACTTAATAAGCAACTATATCATATATCAGGCTCAAGTGATAGACATGTACTCATTGCGCAGCTTTATGCAAATAGGGGTTAAGAGCGTTGTTGTTTTGACTTAGGCCTTCATCACTGCATCTGCTTAGCATCTACCATAAAAATGTAGGAGTTTGATTTCCTACATCTGTGTGAGTCTTCGATTGTGGCCTTCAAAGACCACAGATGAAGAGCTCTGGTTTTTAAAAAAACCTATACAATTTTTCACACTGTAGCACCCCAGGAAAGGGTCTGTCGAACTTATGGGTTGCATACCTGTGCAGGCAGTATGTAAAATGGGTCTCCAACGGAAGATGATGAGACATTAAAGTGATCATTTTTTTGTTGCTATACCAAGCCCCTCTATCTCTGCCTGCTCGTAGCTGTAGTTGCATGAGATCGCCCGTGAATATTTGCACATCCAGTGTAGAGTCTGTCAGAGGGGGAAATACACCAGCTTCCTCAGGTCCATGTTATGTTCTTGCCATATGCTTCTGTAAACAGGATATGAGGAGTGTGTGGCTGTGAGCACATCTACTGCATCTGCAATTCCCAAGACTCCCCAGTGAGGCAATATCCTGCACACTGGGGCAATAGGAGATGACCTTTTTAAGTCTGGAGTGTTATTTGTTTTTTTATGAATGTCTATCTTAAGATACATTGGGCCCCATCTTCTCCACACCAGGATGAGAACACTGTAGTTTGTTTAGCTTTATGTCAATCTTGGCTCCTAGGATTTCCTGACTAGCAGAAGGATGTGCTAGTTTTCTTTCCTCCCTTTGTAGCTTTAGTGGTGGCCAGACTAGTCCAAATTCCAAAGATGCTGCTGGATTTGATTTTGGCTTTTACCATGGAATCAGTGAGAAAAAGGATTCCACTCAATGCAACTGCCATGTGCTTTGTCATTGTCTTTGAGTGACAAATTTAAGCAGGTGTTAATTTTTTCAGACTTTGTTTAGTGTTCATAAATAATCCATGGGGTTATCCAGTTATAGCATTCTCTACTCAGGGTTGAAGCACCATCCACTATTTTAAGCTTACCTCCATAGTCAGATTTTGAACCTGCCTCTCTTTTTATGTTTAATCATTTGTGACACCTAAAATTCAGAGGGTGTCCTACACATAACAACATTTATTCACATACAGAGAGTAAATCTGGCCTCACATTTTACAAGCTTGTAGGATGCTCCTGGCTTCAACAGATGGGCATGCTGGAAAGTAATGCAATTAATGACAGACGTGATCCATTTCACCTGCCAGGAAATGAGTCAGACCCCACCCCTCCACCGCCCAAAGTGCTGTGTTCATTGCCGTGGGTTAAATCAGTGTCCTTGAGCAACCGCGTGTTAGCTTTCCTTTTTAAAAGCAAACACTGCATCTCTCTGCTTCTACTCTTTGGGAATGAGATGCTGTGTGCTCAGGGACACACAGATCCCCATGTCTATGACAAGCAGCCTCACTCCCTGCTTCTGTGCGGGATGTTCAAATGAGCGTTAAGTCCCAATCCCCCCTGGCCAAAATCGTTCACTATGATCCATCCTAAATGGCCCTGCTCCCAAAAGTATGAAGTCTGCCCTTAGACTGGTGAGGCCCTCCTCTCTTCACATGTGCACACATGGGCCCATCCTTTCCTTTAATTCCCAAAAGATGCCAAGACTCAATCTCACCAAAGCCTCAATCTGTAAGTGTTGAAAGGCACGTTGCAATGCTATTCACAACATTACGGATGACACCACAGCAGGTCAGCAAGCTGTAAATAATGTTGAACTGGAACAAAAGTTTCTCATCGAGGAGTTAAACCTCGCTTAATCCGGTTGATATTTGGCCAAATTCTGTACATAGCCTTGCAGTTACCATACAGGTTGGGTGGAAGCACTAAAACAAAGAGGGGAATGTGAAAACTCCTTTAATCCTTAAAGAATGTGGAGGGTTTCCTCCTTCCCGCAGGGGCCTCTGTCACGGACGAGGGGTTATTTAATTTCTAATCTGAAAGGTTGACACTAAGTCATGTTACATAACCGGCCTTTAAGCAGACCTCCATAAGGAATGTGCACATGTCTGAGTGGGAGCTGACCCCCTACCCTCAGCCACAGAGCAAAGTCTAACCTGCTGTGGGTCACTGCCGCAGTATGGACAAAGTGCCTGTCAAACCTGGATTGCCTCAGTGGGAAAAGGTGTAGTCACCAATGAGCTGACAAATCAAACACTGAGCAATGAGCACACTTGGTAAGAAGGTACTTTGAAGGGGGGTTTCCTGATTGGAAAAAGGGAGCAGAAAACTCTGTAAGCAATAAAACAGGCCCTACAGCATACCTAATTTTTGCTTTAGTGGATTTCCCACCCCTCCTCGTTTGTTTTTCTGCTCATGGTTGACCGGGCGTGTGTTACAGCCAAGCAAACACCATCCATCATCAAATATGCATTGTTTTGGTTTTTTTTCTTTTCAAATGTCGGAAGCATAATAGCTTTTCCGCCTAAAACTCAGACGGAAACTAATTAAGCTTTAATGTCCTGTTCTCCAGGATGCCCGTGCAAGCCTCCTGGCCTTGGCCTGTTGCCCCCCAGGTTACTGGGCAGAAGAATGGTGGAGTTGCCCCCCTCAGACGGAGAATGGGCACGCTGCCAACACTGTTACCAAGGGACTGGAGGTTCTCTCTCCCTCCCTCCCTCTCTCTCCCTCTTACTCCCTCTCCCACTCTTCCTTCCCACTAAGGCCTCTTCTCCATTCATTGCCTTTATAGTCTGGGTCAACTATCAGCTGCCAACTGCCACATACACAGGAATGTACAGATAGAAATGTTGCACAACAGTCTTATTATTAATAGTCACAAATGTGCTGATTATCAGAAGTTTATTTAGCCTTTTAACATGTTTGTTCATGTTTAGCGTAGTAATGTTTATCATGAGTTTTGTTGCAAAATTCTCATATAGTCATTTTGACAAATGAGCAATAAATTGGTGCATTGGAATGAATGAACTGGAGTCTATCACCTAGGATTTAAACTTATCACAACTGGTCTCAAGTCCGTGGCCTTAACCAATGACCATGTGTTGCTGCCGCTTGAATCAGAATAGTTGGAATGAAACAGAATAATGTACATTTAATAGGTGTGGAGGTCTGAAGTGAAACCCCACCCCCTCTCCAGCAGCCAATGAAAAGGCCACCATTTTAGGTTGCTGGGTATTTGTCTCGCCAGTATCCTTGGCCCCCAGTAATATGCAGTATGTCATCTCTCATTATTTCTCTGTTCATGTCTCAGTTCAGCTAATGCAGTGGGGCTTTATATCTGACAGTTTATTTAATGCAGACCTCTATTTGAACAAATGTACTTTGAATTTGAATGCACTGAGCGCTACATACATCATAAACAACACTTAATTCTCTGTGCCACAAAAAAACAATCATATCATCAGACATATCTTACTTACAGACATGGCTTCATTGTAGCTACTTACCACAGACACAAATAGACACAGTGGAAGTGTTCTTGATAAGTGCAACCCTTTTAAAAAATGACCTTCATTGAACCAATAATGTGAAGTGAATTCCATTAGTATATAGATTGATATTCTGTGTGGGGTTTGGCACTAATAAAGTCTATCTCAATGTGTGGATAGCAGCTGAGAGACCTTGACAGTGAGGGCCTCTACCCACAAAAGCACAATGCTGAGGATCAGCTGTGCTAATCCCGAGGACACAAAGGAGACGTTTCTTCTGCAACAGGTTGATTCATACCACAGGATCCACTCCGAGCTGTCTGATGGTTTGTCAGGGTTTGACTTCTGAGGCGTGTTACGGCTTGATGGGTACCAGAAGCTCTATCGCGATTGGCCACGCAGGCTTGGGTCTGCTCCTTTGAGGATCACCGTGGCGATGGGGCCTAGTGGTATTGGCTCAGTGCGTCTCCCTCCCAGTCGTCACGGAGGAATTACAGCAGGAGACAGCACTGCGGCTGGGAGATTAGCACAGACAGATACTGCCAGGGAATGACTCAAATCTGCAGCTGCCTCTCCCTTCAGACAAGCTTTGAAGGCCTGGAGGCCTGCTCCTGTGAGTGTATATCAGCCCCCCCTACGACATGTAACACTGAAGGGTTTAATGCTAAACTTCATTAGCCAAAATTATAATTTGAAGGCAGTCAGGTACAAGGGGTGTGCAGAGAGAACAACAGAAAGCATTATATTTTAATTAAATTTTGTCTGACTACATTTTCCGTTCTTCTTCTATTAAGTTTTCAGGTTTGCCGATTTCAACGTTGAAAAAGCAAGAGGGGAGGTGGGGGAAATGAGAGTGTTGGGGATGAGCATCTGCAAGAGACAGACTTCCTGATTTACTGCTACAGCTGCTGAGTAGCACTTCACTTCAGACTGTAGATTTCGCTACACAGTGACAAATCTTCACTTTCCACTTTAAACTGTTTTTTTTTCAGCTGTTGCAGAACAGGGAAAAACTCCCCAGGCTCTGTGGAATCCTGCTGTTCTTGAGAGATAGTTGCGGAGATAAGCGGCACTGTCCACCCTGATCTCCACAGATCACGTTTCTCAGTTTTAAAGATGGCTTACTGACTTCGGAAGAGAGCTTCATGTCAGCCCCTGCAACTACACCCTCTTTCAGTTTAACTCTTTGATTGCCTTTTGTAACAGCTGTTGATTTGCAGCACGGGACATGAGGATATTCATCTTTTATTTTCGGTCTGGGTGTAGTACAGTTCTTTCATTGTTGTAGTTCCCCTTCAGCAGGCACGGCGCGTACTCTCTGTGTGAGACCGGGTGAGTCACGAGAGCGGAGAAACACAGACGGCCTGAACGGAAAAAAACTGGGCGCCCGTCCAACGCTGGGCCAACTGGTCCTCTCCCAAGCAGCAAAAAAATTATTTAATAAAAGCCATCGGATGAAGCTGTCAGCCAAGCAAATACATGCATAAATCAGAAAACCGTACCACTGTTTTGTTTTGTTTTGTTTTCATAGCTCCTGCCAAATATCAACAGTCTGTCCACGACTCAACAGATGGATATGTGAATTGAGGAACGTCATAACAAATAACATTGACAGTGGGGCATACAACAGTAAAGACTAACAGTTTTGTTCTCTCTCTTTGAGTGTATAAACAATTTCCAAATATTGACCATTAAGTGAGCTGTGCATGCAGTCTAGGGTGCTACATGAAAACATGCAGGTCCATATGTATCAATATTTGCTCTGAGCTACCATCGCAAATCAATTCACAAACTCACATTTCATAAACTAAACTTGATTGAAAGTTTACGTCAAAATTTGGCTGATGTCAGTGTTTTTGTATTGGCTCTAAAATTTGTTTGTCAGCTTGCTTGCACATTTCTTATTTACAAAGTCAGTGAAAGCTTTGGTCTTTGGCCTTCTGTTCCACCAAACTGAGTCATCCTTACAGTACAGTAGTAACTCACCAAACGATAAAATTGCATTTGTGAAATGTAGGCTTATAACATATTGACTAAATTGAGCATAGACACTGGAGTATATTTTTTCTTACCTCTTTCATGGCATCATTAAACAGCATTGCAATGCCTTTGAACAATTTAGCCACAGTTCCATAGAACAGTCCTGTAAGCTCTTGAAAGCATGGTAACACTAGACATTAGTTAAATGATGAATGCCAATACTGGAAAGTGATGTTAATCAATCAAATCAGTTAAAGAGTATAGCAGAGTTGACAAAACCTCACACTTAGGGTAACGTCTCCTGTCTTTGCTTTTATAGAAAATTATGGCTTTGATTAAAGGTTAGACAACAGGTAAAAGGTTATTGCATTCAACTCACAAGAGATCTGGCAGCAGTGGTGAAAGATCATTCCACTTCAAATAAAAAAGAAAGCCTTTATTCAAGCAAGAGACTTTCTCCCTCACCTGCCTTCCCCGGATGACTCAGACACAGCCAGTCGTACATCAATGATTTGTTTTATATCTGAATGTATGGTAACTCTGCTGGGTGCAGCTGAACTCTCAAAGTGCTCTCTCTCTCTGTCTCTCCCTCTGTCTCGACATCAGAGTGGAAGGCACCATTCTTCATCCAGCTCAAAGTAACACAAAGGCCAGACTACGTGCCTGTCAGGGCATGAACTTTGAGCATCACATGAGGCACAAAGCTTAGAAGGAATGTTTTGGTGTCTGTACAATCTCAAAGTCAGACAATGTCACCAAAGAAAATGAACTGTCTGTACTGTGCTGGTTCAGTGTGTGCTGAATCTGTACCAAGGCTACAATGAATCTTTAACATGTCTGTACTGAGTCTTCACTGGGTCTGTACTGTATCAGTGAGACAGCCTGCATGTCCATCATTCATTCAGTGTCCTCACTGATCTAGTAATTATTGGGTTTCCCTGTACTACTTTTATTTATTGATTTTGGGCACTGCATGTATTTTCATGGGAGGAAAATTCCCATTATAAAGTGGCTATTATTTTCACCTGTACCTTGCTGACACCGACTGTTGAATGAGAAAGACCTGTGAGGTCTTTGCTGGGGTGGGGGGGTCAGTGACCCATGTCTCTGCATTGTGTGAATGTGAGTGAGACTCTAAATTCTGGTAAGAAAACTAACAAACAAGTGACTGAGGTTGATTCTGAGATCTCATTGTTGCCAATGGAAGAACTAGATTGACAATTATTAGCAAAACTACATGCAAGGCAAATGAAAACATCCAGGGCATATATAGTGAATCATTATGATGAGTAATATTCTAACCATTCTTATTTATGCTGACCTGCATCAAAAAAGCTCCCAATACATTTCTTGGGCAGGTAGTCCTGACTATATTAATTTAAAAATGATAATCCTATAGTCAGCTGGCATCCAGCTGGCATCTGCTTGTTATATCTGTGAGAACTGGAGCTCTTCCTCTGAGAACCCAAAAAGACATATTGCCAAAACAAGGCATGCCTAATGGTCTTGCGTGACAGACGTGACACAGCCATGCTGGTATCTGTGTACCACTCAATGAGCATGCACATAACACATATGGGTTATTCCTCCAGTATATGGAGATTTCATATGGTTTACCTCTCCAATTTACAGAGATCACCACTCCAGTTCACAGGGACTGCACAGAGACCACCCCTCCACTTTACAGAAATCGCACAAGGATTACCCCTCTAGTTAACACAGATCACAAACTCAAGTCTACAGTGACTGCAGAGGCCACTCTTCCGGTTTACATAGACTGCATAAGGATTATCCATCGAGTTTGCAGAGTTTGCATAAGGATTACCTCTCCAGCGTACAGACAGCACGCAGGAATCACTCCTCCGGGGCACCGGGAGCAGGAATGCTCTTCAGGTAGGGATGAGTCAGCGGCGGGGGAGCCTCTGCCGTGTCATTAACCTCTCCTGCAGCTGTGCGTGACGCAGCCCGGGAGATTCCTATCAGCCGCGCTCCCTCAGAGGAGACGTCACAGCTGGGCTTCTCAACGTCCCCCCTCCACCCTCTGAGGCCTGTCATTTACAGCCGGGGCCGCCAGCTGGACGCGAGAGACAGGGTGTGCGGAGACGGGCCGCGCCGAGGAGGAGAGGAGAGAAGGAGTGAGGGACGAACAGGTGCGCGAGGGGAACACAGAGGAGGGGACGGCAGCCAGTGGCGGTGTGACTCAGTGCGCAAGAAACAGATGTCTGTGGTTTTCCATTCCACTTCAGATTCTCCCGCACTGCTAAAAGCAATGTGAGATGTGTCAGTGAAATAAAGCCTGTTTTTCAGTATACAAAAGCTGTAACACTAAATGAGGTAAATGATTCATTCTCTGTGGAAAACAACATGTATCCTTTAAGGCAAACCTGAAGCATTATTTTGCTCATGGCTTCAAGGTCATGGTTTTCAATCTCACATTTTCTGTCGAGTATGCACATATGCATGATCTGAACACACTATCACATAAAACCAAGTTTGTACCTTAAGTTACATAGTCAACTATAGACAGTAACAACATCCAGCTAATAATGCCGGCAGGGAGAGGAATCAAAAGAATCTGAAATTCTCATATGAAAAGCTTCATTCCAGACACATACTATTCTTTATTAGTGTAAATCTCTGAAAGGGAATACACTTACTGGAAATGGAGGAATTGATGGATTGCCTTAAGAGGAACTCTCACTCAGGTATTTTGCTCAAGGTTACAGCCCAGGCTTAGTGTCTATCCACAGCACCATCTGCCTCTTCTAAAGAAAAAATATGATACACTGTATATTTAACAACCACATTAGACTGTTCACTTTAAAACACTCTGATATAAATGTTGAGTGCTGACAGACACTAAGTTCAGGAATGAATTTTAGCGACTTTTGAGTGACAAGTGCAAATGTTAGGCTTTATTATGATAATAAACTTTTGGTTAGGAAGGCTTCTTCAATGCAGGCACTAACAGAAAGAGGTAAGGATGTCAAAGCCAAGTCTTACATAGAGGAGGATTACATCACATCCGGTATGTAATCAATCAACTAATGAAAATACATACATCAGAGGGTATCACATATGTGCCATTACAGTTGTGACCTTTTCTTATGGTTCTAATGCCACAAATGTCATAGACAAAATTGAATATATATTATCCTCACCTGCATAGAAAGGTAATACATAGACAGAGACCACATACGAAGAACACCCAGCCCCCGCACCCAACCAAGACTGGAGAATGAAGTCATACACAGTACATTAGAGGCCTCAGGGTCTGTGCTGGGATGATCATAGTTAAAACCAGCTGTCAGACAAAGTGTGTGAAGAGAAAGGGAATAATCTGAATTTTACATCTCCCTTGTGCCTGGACATGTGAGGGCTAATTGCCATTGATCGCGAGGAAAGAATCAACTCGAGGCGTTTTTTTATGTCTCCGGCTCTTTTTCTTCTCTCTAATTAATTCATTAATCTCCCCTTTTTCATTTCTGACAAGGTGAGGCTGTCCCTTGTTCACCACTGCAGAGCTCCATGCATCCCCTTCGCTTGACTTTATTATGTAATGGCCAACAAAAATGTGTGTGGAATGTGTTTCCAGTAGCTTCAAGCAGCTTCAGGTCTACTGCAAACATACCATGACAGAAAGGTGCACTTCATAATGTCGCAATGTGTTTCATTTATCACTTTCTGAACCTGCAGCTTTAGATGTTAGCAGGCCTTCTCGCCACCCTGTACCTGCATCATTGCTGGCATCCCTTTAGCTGTCAGAAAAGCAGACTGATGGAAGACTCTGAGCCTATTAACTTGCCACACTCAGGTGAACTTGAGGTCAGTGTAATTGCGAGATGGATTTAGCCCCGGCCGAGGTGCAGCTGGACTCGGTCTAGTAGAGACAGTGTTTTAAGAGTGAAGACAGAAAAACACTGGTATCCTTGTGAGAACAAGCAGGTAATCTATTTAGTGTGAATGAAAAAAAAGAGGTTGAGCCACGGCCTATCCACGCAATAGCGATGCTGTGTCATGCCCTGATTCTAAACAGAATGTGAGATGGTTGTCATTCTCAATCAGACATCGCTGATTAAAGCTTTAAAACTTTTCTATTTTGTATGCAATGGGGCCTCATCTGTCATACCTTATGATAAAGTATTGCCCTGAAAAATTGTAGTGGAACTTTCAGAGATCTTGCAACTTCCTGATTTTGTACAGACATCACTACTTATTTGTTTTCCATTTCAACAGCATGGTTTCAGTCATAACAGTTCTGCTTGAATATATGAGCTGTGGGCTCCTGGAATGCCATTGGGAAATAACCGCGGTAGTTTTTTAGGTGAATAATTTCACTGAAAGTCAACTGAATGTCTCAGCAGCTGGATTTAAGTACGTGGTGAGGAAACAGTCTTCAAAGCCCTACAGTCCTGACCTACAGATGCCTTCCTGTCTGTTTTGTCACAAAATCTAATAATAGACCGAATCCTTTTGCTGAAGCCAAATGTCCCATACATCTGACCTTATTACTTCCTCAGCAGATGTGTCCAAAATACAGCACACACAGCAGTGGTGCATTGTGGGAATCTATGACTTTCCAGACCACCACCCCCTCGCAAAATCCCAGATCATCACACATGACACTTCCACTGCTGTATATGGAAGTAGTCATTCATTAACCTCCTTCACATAGCTCCAAGGTGCCCTGTGACATTTAGCTTGCTTGTCCAGCTTCTATTTTCCATGGCAATTAAGGGGTGAACACACACTGGGAAGTTAATCCCAGTTTTGGAAGCTAGCTTTCGCTAGTTTCCGGATGATGCAGAATCACAAAACATCTGTTCCCTGATCTGCTGTAATTTTCTGAGGTCAGAATATATGGCCTTTCCCAGAGTCTGAATGCATGTTACTTATCAGACACTTATCCTGTCTTAAGTTAGAGAAACGCTGGAATCATGAATGGAATAATGTCTTCCTCAAAATGACTGTGACCCATGGCACTGTGAAAAGGACTAGCAGAAGATGTGCCATGTGGTGGGTGGAAAAAAAATGGGTGCAAAAGTCTTGTGTGGTCACAGTCATGTTTTTTCCTGCATCAAGAAAGTCACTGAGCAGTGTCACACAGATATGCCTGATAACATGCAAAGCATGCAAAGCATCTTTTAAGCAAAAGAGCATACAAAAGTGTTTTACATACTACTGTTGAATACACAACTCCACTCTTCAAATGATAATTTTACCCAGTCAGATGTTCATACATGCATCCCTCACATGTTGATCTTAATAACACATTACAAGGGGTATTCCAGGCACTTTAAGCATCTGAAGTAGATTGCATTGCACTCTGCACAGACACTTAAACTGAAGGAGAATTACTGGGGAAAGAGTATGAGGATCTAAGATGGTCTTGTAGAAAATGGTGGATCTCCAGTTATGTTTCCCATCAGAATTTGTATCTAAAAGTTCTTATCCTTGAAAAGTGTCTCTAAAGAAAAGGGTGGTTAGGGGTTGGCACCGGGATGAGTAGAAGGGATTGTGTGTGCGTGTGTGTGTGTGTGTGTGTGTGTGTGTGGCGGTCAGTTTGTGTGGGTCAGGGGTCAGTTTGTTATTAATCGCCATCCAAAGCTCCTTCCACACAACAGGCCATCTGTAAAATTCCAGGCAGCTCAATGTCATGGTAATAGTCTATTAACCGTCATTGGTTGATGCTGGGGGTTTATTGATCCCACGGTCGATTGTGCATGACAGGGGACAGGGGGAGAAAGAGAAGAGGCGGTGAAAGGGTGGAGGGACACATCAAACCCACTCTTCAAAAAAATTGTTATCCATGTCTGTCGTGGGTCAGCTGGGCAACACAATCAGCACTGATCTCAATTCAATCCAAAGGCCTTTGTATTTAGGGAGACTGCGTCCCTCAGATGAAGGCAGACATTATCACAGGGGGATGGAAATAGAGGGAGAGAGAGAGAGAGAGAGAGAGAGAGAGAGAGAGAGAGAGAGAGAGAGAGAGAGAGAGAGAGCGAGGAAAACAGATAGAGAGAGAGAGGGCCATCACAGCCTCCAGGAAATCCTCCCCACTGTCCTACATCAGAGGCGGCACATTAAAAATGATATTTTCCTGTGAGACTTTTTCTCCCCTCAGATCTATGTGTGCAAACTCAGGACTGAGAGCATGTAATCTCTCCAGGATCATCTGACTCTCACTCGCCCCGCTGTTGCGAATGAAGATTAGTTACAGACAACTGTGCACCGAGGCGATGAAACACAAAACATAAACACCCTTCGGGGAAGAGTTATTTTGCGTATCCTCTGGTCGGCAAATAATCGTTTCCAAAGATGCAACAGACCCAGCGCCGTGTCTCATGCCGTCACCCCATTTATCAAGCAACGATCACTCAACGTGCGTGTGACTAACACATCAGATCACAGACTGCCTGGATTGACAGCCCCCTCCTTGGCAATAGACCGCTGTAGAGCACGGTACTGTATAGCACAGTTTCATAGCAGCCACAGTTAGTGGAGTAAACACATCCAAGGCATCTGTGACATTGAACGGTGAGTTAATTTCATCCAAGTGTCAGAACAGAAGGTTGCCACGCTCATTACCGGAGCTCTGCAATCCCAGAATGCTCTTCTGATGCGTTGTGTCACCGACAAGCTGTTCAGTATGTATAGTGCGTGACAGACACTGACGGTTTGTTAGTTGCTGAGTGCTGCCTTTTGTGAATCTAATCTGATGGTATGTGATGAGCACGTGAGCTGCTATCCATCAAGTTTGATAACATGCAGCAAACGCCTCCTGTTCTTCTCCGTGCTTTGCGGTATCGCTTACAGGCGTGATTCGAAAATGATAGGTGGTAATTATTCTACCTTGATTGCAATTCTTTTTGATGCAACCAAGCTTATCAGAGGAGTTATCTTATGGCACCAGTGGTGTTCATTCCGGAATCCTTCAAAGGAACGGCTCTGATGAGGTGTGAGCTACGTAAATATAAGGCAGTTAAACTTGTAGTTTATTTACATAAATGCAGTTTGAATGAGCTGAGCCCTAAGGTACTCAAATAAAACTGACCATATAAAATTAATGCATAATAATTATCACCATTTTTTCTGAAGGCAAAACCTTATTCAATCAGTAATATTTTAATTGATCACAATTATGTGATGAAGAATATAGTAAAACAACAAACAAACAAATCATTATAGTTAATGGTCATCAGAGACCATGCTCAGCTGGAATTTGAAATGATGTGGAAACAAATTACTGTCATTCATAATTTTGACTATATCACCAATGAGATACATTACATTTGATGAATTACATGAATATGAATTTTGATCATTTTGTGCAAAGCACTAATGCAGGTCACATATTTGGAAATGTTTAATGCTAAATGGTTTGTTAATGTACATTCCTCTCATCTTTGTAACAAGCAGACTGTGACTATAAGTGATGAATTCTGTTGGTTCTGTTTTAGTCAGTTTGAAAAATCTCTTTCATGCTTTAGATGAAAATTTGCAATGCTCCATTTGGAATATGAATATTGATGTAGGCTTTGTTTTTTTTTTCCCCCCTATCCTGTACGCCTTCTGCTCAGGCCTGCGTAACATGCACCCCACATACAGAAACAAAATCTGTGAAAATGCAGACATAAGTGAATTAATTGAGGAGATTATGCCAATGCTGTTGTCCAGGGATGTGCATAAATAGAGAACAAGGCATAATTTGTTGATCTAATTGATTACACCAATCAGTCAGTCTGTGGCAGCACACAGAACTGTTATTATTATTTTTAAATTATGTGTGAGGTTTCTTAATTACAGTATTTACATTATTTATTTCTGGAATTTCTTGCTGTGATATTTCACATATTTGTACAGCAATCATCATGAGAAGTGCACTCCCTCACATTTTGTGTGTCACTCACTCAGCCACTGAACCATTGGACTAATCTATTAAAACCAAGCACCCTGCTCGTAGATTCAATAGTGGCTTTCCACCCCAGGGGCTCAGATCAGATCGTGCCCCATTGGCCCATACACCGCATTACAGCCCGAACCTTTTTGCCCTTGGGGTAGTTGCATTGTGTGCGTTTCAGACGTCGGGCTGATACGTATCGCCCGCAGTGCTTTGTTTTAATGAGTTCATGGTGGTGTTTAAGCCCTCATTCAGCCCTATCCGCTTTGCATGCAGCTTCCTCCCCGGCTCTCATTACTATTCCGTTTGTAGTTCTCACCTACTTTCACTCCGGCTGCAGGCTTTTATGTTCCGTCTCTGCCGGCGCTGCTGTGGGCTTTGCAGGTCTTGGTGCGCATCCAAGTCCTCAGAGGCTTGCCCGTAATCCCGTAATTTAAAATGCTAATTGGACTTCTCTGAGTCACCACGGCTCAGCCGCGATGAACGCGAATGCTCGCATTGTGTCGTGACACAGCTCTGGTTGGGTGTCGACAGGGATGGGAACACGTGTGTGCACATCCGGCCTTGCAGATAGGACCCTCCCAATACATTTCCAAGAATGGACTAGGCGCAGGTGAAATCAGAAGCTTCTGTGCTTTGATTGATATGGCAGATGTTTAAAACAATATGAACAAAGCACAGAGCAAAGCCCCTCCTCCTTGGGTGTGTTCTTTGCCCATCGATAATCTCAGCCTCCATCTGATCTGGTTCCTTTCATCAGCTTTTTTAAAATGGAGTTACAGTGGTTTGCTGGGAAATTGTGGCTTCCGTATTGCTTCCCCTCACTCTCCTTTACACCTGGAAGTGCAGGTCATAGTGAAGGCTTTTGTCTACAAAGCACATTGTCCTTGCATGATTTTACTCTGCCATTGGCTGGCCATATGCCCTTTACCTCAGGCCAATATTCCGTACTGTAGCCAGATCACCCAAAGGCACTCCCATCAGCTTCATGGATTTCCTTCCTTAAGAATGGAGGACTAAATAAAGCAGTGATGGACCCATTTCTTTTTACTTCTTCCTTCTAACCACATTTGCTCCACCATGCCCTTGTCCAGCTTGCAACCATGACCAGCAAGTCTGGTATATAACAGTGGTTATAAAAAAGTCCTAAAGCACCTGTTACTGTGTGCATATATCTTTTTTTTAACAAAAAATATATATAAATACAAAACCTGCTGGATTCCTTTCCCTTTTCAGAAGCAAATAGAAACAGCATGTTTGAACATTCCCCTTTCCTCACAATCAAACTAACACACACAGAGCGTTGCTGCTGAGGTGGCTCATTCTCCCTGGAAAAGGCACCGACTCAGTGCCAGGGCACAGAAATGAGGTCTTTACATTTGGGTTTGAGCGGAAATGAGCTGTGGACTGGGGAAAAGCTCTCCTTTCTAAAAGGATCACAGAATCCTCTGCCAGAGCAGCTGCATTTGAAAGCAGAGGCTCAAGGGACCTCATTTTTAGGTCAACTGTCTGAAAATTTAGAAAATAAGTGATAATTTATAAAATGAACTGCCAGTAGAAAAAAGGCATCTGAAACCATCAAAGGGGAATTTTTCAAGGGTCTAGATATGGATAACAAATATCATTTCTTTCATTTTAGAAGTAAAAAGGCAAAAAATTGTGTGTATTGGGAGAAGGGGTGAGGGGACTTTGATACTGAGATTTTTAGACTGATTGCCATCCCTCTTCTCTTTTTTCACGATTCTGATCTTTGGAGACTTCTTATCAATGTTGCATGAAAAATAGTATCATTTGCAAAAGATTGGATTGCTATGGTTACCGAAAAAATTTTCTCTTTTCATGCAAGAAAGTAGCCTTTATGTATACCAACGGAATATTAAATGCATTTTGCATGAGTTTGTGCAGAATTAATTCAATGTATCTATCTCAAGGCATCAAACATCAAAACATTATAATTTATTTCCCTGGCAGTATTCCTTTTCTTGCTGTTTCCCCCTTGTTCATTCCTAACATAGGAATCGCCAATTGTACATTAGGCTCATCTCATCACGACATCCTCTGCTTTTGCACAGGAGCATTGGGGCATAACAAATGCAATCCTCCCACATTACAAGTCACAGAGTGCACCAGAAGAGCAAAATAGAAGACAGGCACATCTCTTGCCATCTGATCCACTCATAAGCACCCCACGAGCTTTGGCATGCCAAGAATGGTGTGGGGACGGAGCACTGGCTATCAGAACCCACCCCTCTTGGGCACAATAAAGCCATTTGTGTTTTGCTGCTATGGTCCTACACTCATTGTCAGCAAATGACACACCTCAGACTTGAACCTGGCTCTGTGGACTCAGTCTGCACTCAAAATGACCACATTCACCGACTGAGCCACCCAGCAGCCTCTTAGCAGTATTGTGTACTTTCACTTGTAATAGAAATCTTGACACATGACTCCTACTCCTACCCTGCTCAATCACATTCAACCAAGGAGTGTCTCTGTAATCAAAGAATCATATTGGATCAACTATCACATTCCTCTTTTTATATAATTACAGAAAAATTAAAATCACTAATATATCTGACAGCTAGTCAAAATGTTCTATTATCAATTCATTCTATTATTGGGGTTGTGCAGATTCAGAGTTAGCATGACATAAATCTTTCATTTTTTCTTTTTTCAGTAGTTGCATATAAACAATACAAACTTTATCAGATGAATAGATTAGGTCAAATTCAAACTTTGGTAATAGCAATCTGAGAATAAGTTTCTTAGGACAGAGCAAGGCTCATAGGAGACTATGAAGGTAGTGACCACAATTCTCTTTGAATGGACAGGGCGATGTGACTAGTCAGTTGTACCCACTGCAAGTATATAGACCAATGATGACTCAGACATTCAGACCTGTGTCCTGGTGGGGTTAGAGATCTCTGTAGGAGCAGACAGAGAAAGATCAACTGAAGACTCTTTACTGCTCACCTTAAATCCAAAACATGCAAATATGCAACACACAAGCACACATACACATGCGTATGCATGTGTGCATGCACATACACATGAACACAAATGCATACACAGATACGCAAAGGGACAAGTACAAACACACACACACACACACACACACACATTCACTGTCAACATCACAGCAGCAGCACCCCCGCCTGCAGCCAAATCCTGTCCCGACAGGGTCTCCACACTGCATTTGAAAGCATCACTGTGGCAGATGAATTATAACCCCATCCCATTCCAATTCCGAATCTCATAAAAAGCAGCTTTAATCCCTGCCTCATTTATTCTCAGAGTCTCAGGCTCGGGTACTGATGGTGCTCTGGTCAGGGGATGAGATGTTTTTGCAGTACTTATTTGGGCAGAAGATGAAATGATGAGGATAAAATAAATATTATCTATATTCTCATTCAGCACATGTATTCCATTTTTGTGCTGACCTATCCTCAGATGACACATAACATTTAACATGTCCCGTCAATATGTAAATTCATAAAATATTTACACCAAATGGAAAATGTGATCTTCATTTTTATAAGTAATGTTCAGAACAAAAAAAAAAAAACTTGTTGGATCAGAGGGATTTTCTGTACTTCCATAATAAAAAGACAGTGTTCTCTTCAGTATTACTGTAGCAAATGTTTTGTTTTAGTTGTAAATGTTTTTTGTTGTAATGCCCTTGTTTTCTCAGGTTTTGGACAGTAGTCTACTCCAATACCAGATGAAAGCATGTACTCTCCAGATGCACTGTATCCTGTGGTTTGAGCTGCAGCCGCTAAATATTCTGTGTGCTGGAATGTTCTTGGACAGGAATATGTGCTGAGAATTAATTTGGCATGGTCGAGAGAACTTTTTCATACGGGAGTCTGGATAACTCAAATCTCCAGGGATCTAACAAAAAAAGGAAACTTGTAACTTTTTCCAGTCTCAACAGATTTTTAACCGATCAACGTGCTATTGATCAGGGACCAAGAGAAAAAAAAAATGTCTGGGAATTTTGAGTTGAGTGACCTAAGTGAACTTCACTGTGTCTCGACTTCGGCAGCAGCAGCAGCAGCAGAAAGAGTAGGCAAGCAGCAGGACTCCTCTGTGCTGCAGAGGGGCTCATTTTGTCAGAGGAGTCACAGTTTTCACACTCCCACACACTCTGGCTCAAATTACGCACTCTAAAGGGTCCCCACTGTCTGGCTTGAATGATGGGCTTTTCCTGAATGCCCCCATCCCCTACCCCCCTCCCTGACAAATTATCTCAAGTGTCCTCTCTTGCCACACACAGGAAGTGAACAGTTGGCTTCCATTATGACGGACAACCCACAAGTTTCCTTGGGGGGGGGGGGTGGGGGTGAAGAGACAGTTTATTTGTAAAACGACATGTAAGAGGGTATTGGCCAGACGGGGCGGAGGCAGAAACAGACAATCTTATTCTCCCTTAGCTTTATCGCTCCCCTAAACTTGCAATGCCTGTTTAGTATGCAATACAAACAGGAAACTTGGGTGCCTGAAAGTTAAGAAACTCTTTACCTTGGGAACGTGTTGTGGATAATGGCCCTGTGATATATGACCAATTTCAGACCAAACGGTACTGTTCCCAGTCTTCAGTCCGTCTGTAATTAATTCAAGGTTTTAGTGCAGCGGTAAAAAAAAAAGAAAGAAATGAAATCCTGCAGTTGAGCAAAATTTTCTATAAAATATAGCAAGTGATCTGTCTGTGCTTTACTGCCAGAGTGGAATCAAAAGGTCAGTGCCGTGCTGTGGCTCGGCAGGAAAACAGATGTGACTTGGGAGAGAGCACAGGGAACGCACACTGCCTACACCCCACGTCATTCCAGCAGATTAGAAACCCGGATGAAAAATTCGACCGTTGCAAAAGAGAAGGTCGCCATTCGTCATTATTACGTGTGCGATACGGTATGAGCTTGGAGTCCGGGACTCATCACGCTGGTGCCCGTGCTGGCTGATTCCTCACGCGGTGTCTACTGCCAAAACCGTTTCACTTACAGTGATTTCCCATGACTTCAAACACAGCATAAATGCTACAATATCTTCATGTTTTACTGTACATTTACTTTTCAAGTTAGAAGTGCATAAAACGTGATGTCTTTCACATAATGAGCTGTCCCCATTCTGTGTGGTGGACAAGTTTGTTTATTGTTACAAGTGCTTTCTATCATGTTGTCATGTTTTGGAAATGTTAAACATTGGTTCTGTGCATGATATTGAGGAGCTATTGCTCCCCGGACATTCTTTTCCCACTTAAATCACCACAGTACTGATGGAATAATGCAACATAATGAACTAAGTACTTTTGGGGAAAATAAAAAAAGAAAGATGAACAACAGGCTGACTAGAGCCAATAAAAAGACTCTTCAAAGGAAATTTACTGCATATTTATAAAATTATATATTTGATTACATTGTGTACTCAGGAGGACAAGAATTGTGTACAGTTACAGCGGGGAGTGTCATACACTGAGGGGAATTTTCTGGGTTCAGCTCTTGGTATTTCAGGGAGTGAATATAACTTTATAATGCAGTGAGTGTGGATCACTGTGTTTCAGGTGGGTTGAGAATTTTAATGCTCTTTTCTGTATGTTGACAATAAGTGGGTGTATACCTAATTTAGCCCCGCATGTATTGTTTGGGGTTTGTCTTTGTAATTTCAAGATGTTTTTGCAGAATACCGCATGCAGGGTAGAGTGTTAATACCAAATTGTGTGATCTTGTTTTGTTATGGTTCCCTACACCTCCCATTCCTCTCTCTCAATAACATTAACACTAATCTTTCTGGATACTGCAGTAAGTGGCTCTTTGTTGTATTAACTAGTTCTAATATGGAGCTTTAAAATGTCAAAAAGTCTTGTTTTCTCTCTCTTTCTCTCTCTCTCAGGCTGACTAGAAGACATGGTAAGGGCTCAGTCAGCCATGGAATGGAGCCACTTTGAAGGAATACACCACCCTTCTACCACCACTCCTCTGGTACCGTCACAGCTGATACAAACACATTGGGTACATAATCCCCACCCCCCCTCCCCACCTCATCTCACCATAAACAATGAAAAATGTCTTAGAGTGAAGCATGTATTCAGCATTCACTTACACGCATCATGGATTACAGAGAGCTGAAGGAGGGTTATGACTCCCAGCCCAGCCTTCAGGGTTTCTAATTATCTTTAAGTTCTTCCTACAGTGCTGACCTCTCAGTGGCAGACTGCTCTTTTAAATTATATAGCCTAAAAATATTTTTCACTTTTCAGAAGGTAGAGAGGCATTACACCATTCCTTAGAAAAGTGACAGGTTGTCCTTATTCAACCTCTGCATTCAGTGCTGAAGAGTTCCCTTGTTCTTTATTTTTAAGAAACGCATAGTTATAAACAATATTAAACACACTTTTAAAAGTCCAGTTGTTTTTTTAGCTGCTTTGTGCTTTTTAAACACAGTGGTTAATTACAATTGATGTTCAATAACACATATTGCAAAAATAATTCTCTGAATGTGACAACTGAAAGCCAGCATACCAGCTGGATCTGTTTGGTATATTTCTGTGAGCAAGATGATTGTCTGGGAATCATTTTTGAATGAAATACTGCCAGTCCCTCCAAATGTGAACAGAAAGTGGACGAGTGAGTTTGTGAATGGCTTCTGGTACAGACAGTCTGTGGAATCTGACAGAGTCATTTCAGAAAGAATAGTTGTGTGATTCTGTTGGTGAAGTTTTTTGTTTTTGTTTTTGTTGATTTGACTAACAGGTGGGGTGGGTAATCTTGGGTGGAGTGACGCTCAAATGCCTGAAAGGATTTTTCTGTGTTTGTGGGAGAAAGTCTTGGCTATATGTTCTGGCTGAAATCTTCTGCCATTTTTAAGGTTACCAGATGTCCAGGGATTTAAGTGCTAAACCATTTTTGAAGTGTCACTGCAACACAGAATACGCCAGACCTGAATGGTACAATCTCTTTTTATCTCTCAGTCTCAGCTTACTTCACTGTGGAGAAGATGATAAGGGAGGCATGTTGTTGTCTTCTGTGAAAGATCAACAAAACAGTAACATAAAGTGCAATGCATACTCCCTGTGTTCTGAACAAGAAAAGTAAATGATCACATGATTGCAAGATCACAGCAGAAAACAATTACTTCCCCATCATTTCAGTTTCATTTAACTGCACTCTGTAAAACTCAGGATGAATCCAGGATCAGAGAATCTGTTCCCGAGATATAAATTTGATCCCAAAACTCAAATTTCATATTTGAATCACCCATGGCTTTCCTAATCACTTGGAGTTCTTTTTTCAAGGATTTCAGCTGTGGCTTGATGAAGGTGGAATGAGAGTAGAGAGAGTTTGACCTTTTCATGGGGCGAAAATCAACTACCAAAGATGGGATAGTCAGGTTTCCTGTGTAATTACGTTACTTTATTCACTCTCTCAGCAGATAAAAGTATTAGAGAGCATCATACAGTACGTGAATCAGAAATTTTATTTATACTCCCAGACACATACAGCGCTGAGGTAATTCCAGTTAAGCAATTCAGGTTAAGCATCTGAAAGGCAGAATGGCTCTGCTCCACCTACAACTGAACTAGAGTTAATAATAATAATAATAATAATAATAATAATAATGATTAATAATGAACTTTATAATAATAAATGAACTACAAACTGAATGTGAAATGCTGAAAAATCAAAAAGAGATGTTCAGCAAGTAATTTATCAGAGTGGCTAACTGACAATAGGAAGTACTGGGATGATAACAACAGAGCCTAGACTAAAGAGAAGAGATAGAGAGCATGGAATGACAGTGCTGTTCCCAGAAGCCAATCGGAAGTTTTTTGTTTCTTTTACGTTTTTACATGACGTCTGGTGAGCAGGCTTGTTTTCCTCCTAGACAAAACACAGCCATGTACGGGTCAGACTGGTATGACCTAACCACAACCCCAGACGGTAACTCATCTCACTATTACAGACAACTGGACTTTCTTCAGTTTACCATCGTCTGCAGTGCGGAAAGGCACGTCGATCTGAAAAAAAAACATCTTCTACTGTGCTATTCTGATAGTGGACAGAGCCAAGTAACAAGACAGAAAGCCGGAACTTAATTACAGAAGCGATTAGCATTGCTGCCATCGAAATTCATGGGGGAATATTCATGAAAAAAACATCTTAGGATCACAGCCTGCTTTTTTCGTTTGCTGTTATGAAAGCTCACTGAAAATGTCACATCTTCATAATAAAGCCTTTATAAATTCAAGATGATGCTAATGTATTGTGAAACAGGCCCACAATGTTCTGCCTGAACGTGCTCCGTTTGAAACAGTCTTTGAAAAATCGAAGATTAAAAATAGAGATATGGTCAGGTTTGATGCTATGATTTTTTTTATTGTCAAGGCTGCATAGTAAGTTACATAAATTCTGTTGAATTTTCTTGGGGTCAGAAGACATAATTATCCGATTTTAGTGTGTCTCTGCTCAGGAAATATGACCTAATTTAGATGGCTGAATGGGCATTTCTCAGAGGATCATGAGCTAACATCTATACCAGTGTATGTTTATAAAGCTTGCCTCTTGGACATATATTTCCAGAGCCCTGCTCTCATGTACGGGAAGGCTACCCAAACTAGAACCCTCCCCACACCCCCCCCTACCCCCACCCCCATTCTGAGTCCTTTCAGTCACTGAGATATTGCTGATTTAAAGTGTTCTGTGGGGAACCCTGGAGGGGGACAATACATCTGGTCTGTAAAAGTGGCTGGCCATTCACCAGATGTCAGAGACGAGGGAGGGGATTAATGTAACACATGTCAGATGCAGTTTCTCAGGAGCCACACAGCACACGATCGCACGGACAGGCCGTGCTCTCCTCTCCCACTGTCACCGTCTCCCATTCTCCCCCCCCCCGCCGCCAGTGGTCCCAGGCCTTTTTTTATGGCAGAGAACAGCAGTGCTAGGTCTGAGAGTTCAGCAGCTCCTCCAGAAATCACCTGGTGGTCTGGGCAACCTGTGCATAAAGGGTCTAGGCTCTGTCAGTAACATGGGGACCTGTAAGTGGGGATTCTGTCAATAATGTGGGGATTTGAAATTGTGGAACAAGCACATTCAAACCAATCTGTGTTTTACCCTGGAAGATACACTCTTTTGTGGATTGAAATTATTGATGGCAATGAGTGACAGCACATTGTCACTTCACCTAAGCTTTTCGCTAGACCTTGCTTGGGTTGTTCTTTTTAGGTCAGACCACAGGAGGAGGTTCAGGGGACCATGCCTGTATAATACAAAAATGTGACTAAATTCTCTTAATAACACTTGACACATTGAGTTCAAAACAAGTGTAGGCAAGGGCTCTGCAGTTGTGCAGGTCCTCTGCAGTGCAATTGCACCCGCCTTGCATCGTGTGTTTTCTGTTTTTAGGACATTATCCACCTCCTGTTTAAATGTGTAACATCCCTGGAAGGGACTGGTGTTCCCATTTGTCTCAGAAGTCATGCGGTGCTTTATTGGGAATCATTACTAAGGGTCTGAGACAGCAGATAATGGCAGTTAATCCCTTGTTGAGATTTCCTCCCTTTTGATGTCACATGATTGTGTTGATTGTGTCACCCATGTACTTATTTCTGTGTCTCTGACAGATAAATTTTCTTCTTCTTTTTCCTTATTTTTAAATTGCAACCTCTTGCTGTTAGAGAAAGGTACCACTGACCAATACAGTCCCACATCTGATTTCCTGTTAATTTTCCTGGAATTTTCTCAGAAGTTAGCCTTTTCACAGAGATTCGCTTGTGGTGCGAGTATTGCCACCATATTCTTCTGGCTTCCTGCATGGCACGCGGTGCCTCAGGTTCTTTTATTTTTGGTGTTTTGTGAACTCACCCCTGTCCGTTTCCTCCAATTGTCCAGTAAGGGCACAGCCTGTTCTCTGTCCCTGCCTCAGCAATTGCTCCCAGGTGTATCAGATGCAGGGGGAAAGAGCTGACATCATTCTTTGCAGAGGAAGGCCTGCTCTCCCTCTCCTCTTATGTCTGTGCTGTCATGAATCAAGGGAGCTGTTTGCATGTGCAGGAACAATAGGGGTATTTTGGGAAGAAGATGGGCAGAGGCTCCATTAGTCTAAATGAACTGCACTTCAATAACGCTGCGAACTCAAAGAGGTTAACCCATTTAGCTGGAGCATCACAAATCTGCATGACAATATCTGCGTCAGTGAGAGCGTTGCCTCTGTCATTTCTCATCCAGCGTGAACCGTTCGACATTCTGTTCAATGTGCAGAAACTGATTACGCTCCGGATTATGCAACTAGCTCAGACAGTCCCAGAGATCGGAATGCTTATGTAACGTGCATACCTTCCCCAAACAAACAACATGCAAAATGAAATGTATCACCAAATACAACTGCATACGGTGTTTTTGTGCCTTTTCATGCATTTCATGTCATCGTGTTGTAACGGTAACAATTATGATATCAATCTATATATGTGTTTCGCTTTATGTCTGAGTGAACAAACTTTTCATGCATCCACCAGAAGTAGTTGTCATGGGAACCACAGCTATCATACCATCCTGCAGTCGTTTATTGGCAAACAACTGAAACTGTGCGGGGGATGGATGACCTACTGAGATGGGTGACCTTAGACAGAAAATTTAGAGAAAAGAACTAAAAAACATGCTGCTGTAGATGGTATTGGCAGACCAGTTGGGGGCAGTCTTCCTTCTGGAAGAAATAGAAAACCACAGCTCTAGTCCTAAAATAGGGATTGTTATGTGCAGGAGAAGATAAAGCAAAAGTTCTAGGTACCTGTTCATTAAAGTGTAGCACTTTAATGGCATGGGGTGTTGCCTGGTGGCCTGGCCAAATTGTCACAAATCTCTCCACTTAGCTACATGACCATCCCGAACTTTCATTAGCTTAAGTAATTTACAATGTTGGGATTCTGGCACGAAATGTTATTGTGCTTCACCCTGTTAGGTGCTCTGCTGAAGGAGTTATATAAATCCAGTTCATTGCCACTACTACTATTGCTAAGTTTTCCAGTTAGCTATACAATGCATATCTGAGTGTATTTGTTTTGTTCATTGTTGTTAACGTTTTGAAGCGCTATGGCAAGCTATGCTTGGTAGTAAAGTTCTTTATTGTGGAAAGTGGGCAGGGGCAATCCTTGGGACAAAATACTGGTAAAAATGTACTTTCTCTTCCACATCAGCTTGGCCAAGGGTAATTAGAGTTATGCACAGTCACGACAGTTCTGCTCCTATTGAAGTCACCCACATTTATGTTGTGATGAAAATATAACCTTTGCCACCATGTGCAATGGGCCAATAACACTGCAATACTTCAGATGTAGCAATGCAATTTCACATGCTGTCATTCCCTTTAACTCGGCATATCCCTCACTTGAAAGTAGAACCAAGATTTGCAACAGGCCAGGTTTATTTGGAACTCATTGTACTGGAGAGGATGTCAGATACCTGTCCTGAAAAAAAGCCTGTAAATTCCCAGGAAATGACTGGTTTAGGCTATTTTGTTCATTATTACTTACCAAGAACTGCCATCCAGAAAAAAATGAAGGCATTACATAGCTCAAAGAATCCTTGCATGAAAGTTGACTGATTTAAGATCAGTTCTTAGATTAAGATCAGTTCGATTAAGATAAGTTCTCTGTTCAAATAATCTTATCCTCTCACAGTTCCAACGCCATAAATCAAAGACAAAAACATACACAAGGTCTTGAAAATAAAGGTTTGGGCTATTCAATTCTCAGCACACAACACACACCCTATGACGTGTCCAATCAGAGGCAAGTTTGAAACCCGAAGACATGTTTCATGTGTTTAATGTCCTTTGAATTTTAATCATGGACTACACCTATGGTACAGTGAGGTGAGGCTTTCAAGAGCGGAATGGTATACTGTCATCTTAAAGTAGCGAACATTTCCACACACTGCAGCTTTATTGAGATGTAGATCACTCCAATATGGCTGACCCCCAGCATAAGCCACAGAGGGGACATTGGTTCTAATGCAGTTCAGTGCTTCTGCAGCAGCGGCTCATTTAGGCAACCCTCAGAGCTGTGTGCACAGGCTGTTCTCTCCCTGTTGAGTCTATTTCAGATGTAGCCTGTATTATTAAACTTTCAGCCATGCATCTCCGTAGTGCGCCGGGAATGTAGGCTTCCAATTCCGCAGCTGTACAAATGCCATCATATTTTCAATGAAACAAACATTCTTCTCTTGTGTTGTAAAATAGCTACTGTAATTGTCACCAGATGCAGAAATCGTGCTTGCGAAACTTAAACAATTATTCAAGCAATGGTATCATTTATGTACATGAGGAGAAGAGCATTGCACAGACCCATGTGCTCACAATATACATACAACTGTGCAACCTGTTCAGCTTCTGCTGCCCTGTTGTTGTTACTGTGGTCTTCTAGTGGACAGGTGACCAGTGCAATATGGACCACCTCAAAACCATCATCTGTCATCTGAGTTCCCTATTGTTATGGAGCGCAGTGGATGTGGGATCCAGTCAAAGGGGCGAGCAGGACATTCACACGTCCTCAGCTGGGTGATGGCTCATATTATTGACTAAAGAATATTGTTAGGTATAAAGAAGTATTGATTGACTGAAGCCCAATAGCAGACTATTCTATTGACCTCCTTTGTCAAGAATAAGAAACCGCATAATAACATGTAAACACTCATACACACAGACACAGACACACACACAGCCCTTTGTTGCCCAGTTTTGTTCTCATGTTTTGTATAAAGGAGTAAAAAAGTAACATTTGAGAAAAGGAAAAGACATTTTATGCCACCAGTCTTGCAGCTGGGACAAATCAAAATACAGTAGACCACGCCAACCTCTTCCCTTACCCCATATGTTGGGTCTACTCCCTTCTCCTGTATCATTTTCAGATTAATGCTAAAACCAAGGGGTGATCAAAGGTAGGCCCATATGTCATTAATTACATTTCCAATACCCTGTTTAACATTTAAAGTGCCTGCCCGTGGATAGGCAGCTGTCTGAATTAGCATGACAACATGAATTAGCACCCTTTCTAGTCCAGTTGACCCCCCACCATCCCCTCACCCTACATTAATGCTTCCATCTGTGGGTAAATTTATAGAAGCTGTTTTTGTGAAGGTGTCAGGTGTGTCTGCATGCGTGTGTGTTTGTGTGCGTGTGTGTGTGTGTGTGAATGTAATCAGAGAGCTGTCATTCTGGTTAGAGGTAGGCTGACATCTAATCAAATACATCATTACAGGGAGATGGCAGGAGGCACAGAGCAATACAGTGGTGTCTGAACTGCATGGTGAGAGTGCACACTCACTCACACACACACACACACACACACACACACACACACAAGCACACGGTCATGCATACACTTGCATGTGCATACACAAGCACACCAAAATGCGAAAGGTCCCCTGCAATTATGTCATCAAAGCATCCTATGGACGCATCCTGGTGCTCTGTATCTGACATTCTCAGAACATCATTATTCCCCCACCCACCTCTGCTGGCACAGCGGCAGCCTCACACAGCTTCCGCTGAAAAGTTTTCATAAAATGTCAATTACAGCGCAATCTCCTTGGAGAGGGAGGAGGGGGATTCAGGCTGCCCGGCCACTTGATTGCGATCTGTATTAATAGGGAATTTTCACAGCTTTGATGGCAATCACTCCTGACCTTGTGCTGTAGAGAGGATCGTTTAACAGCTCTGTGAAATGTGCCAGGAGATATGGGCTTCTTTAGGCCTGCCGCAGAAATGCGAGTCCCTGGTTCTCACACACAGACTCCCAGTGGACATCAGCTCTGGGTCTGCATTCAGGCACTGTACTGTGTAACCTTTTAACACTGTCAAAAAAAAAAAAAAAAACAGAGTAAAACCATGCCCACTGGAGACTGCTGTAGAGCTGTGGTGTTTGGATGTTGGTATATGGACACATTGGACACATCTTCAAGTCACACAATGAAAAACTTCCATCTGTTATGATTTGCTTATGGTTGAGCTCAATAAGAAATGTTCATTTCCATAATGGCAGAATTGAGATTATGTTCAAAGTCAGGAAAACAGGACTGAAAGGGAACCGAACCCCCTCCTCTGAACATGAGCTCAAGCGTTAGTCTCTGTGAGTCAGTGGCTCATCATTGTTTGTGCTTTCTGGTGAGCTGGTCTGTGGAATCCTCACCAGAATCCAACGCTTTCATTGGGTGTACAGCCTGTGCATGCACTGTGGCACGGTTGAAGACACAAATGATGACCCAGTTTTACAGCAGCCGAGCTGTTATGGGCAGCGCTCCATACATGACCATGCATGATCTCTTTCTCCAAGGGCTCTTTGGCACGTATGCATCCATAATTTCTGAGACCTTGAAAACAACATCAAATATGCTTGCACAGAAACATGAAAACAAAATGCAGTTCACAGGTCAATGGTAGTCCACGATCACATAGTGTGTAGCCCACTTTTTGCATTAATGTCACTTTGGTAAAGACATATTGACTGTTGTAATGCCAGCGTGTTTCTGCTTGCACTAACCATTTTCTTGTATTTGGAAGATGTTTTCCTCTCAGATATTCACTCTGGGCATGTATTCATTCCTGCCCTTAAGATGCAGGGAGCTATTCATAATTTAGAGTGGACCTACTTTGAATCATATTAGCAAACTAAATAAGACATTCTCACCTGAATTAGACTCTCCTGAGTGGTGTCAAAATACATTACACAGCATGCACTTAGGACAAAATTATATGTCAAACCTGCTGGAGTTGAGGCATTAATGATAACTTATTACTGAAATAGAGAACTGAGAAAGATAAAATAGAATTATCTAATTTGGCCATGCTATCTCAGACTCACTGCCTGGGAGGGTGCAGAGTCCTGGAGAAGTATGTTGTGACACCTCATCTCACAGCTTTCATAGACACTCATATGACTCTCCTCCTGGACTCCCTCCCAGCATACACCAGTGTAGACTACTGAAGGGGGGCGGGGGGGCACAGGAGGGTAATTCGTCACGGCATTCTCCCTCTCACCCAAGCACCATTTCACACCTTGTCTACAACACAGGCCCCTCAGTATCACACCAGAGAGGCTGTTGCTTCACCTGATAAAATAAAGTTATCAGACCCGTTCCTGTGTTTTTCCAGTTTGAATTCACTGCTAAAGGCTTGAAGTATGAATGCTATTGCATTACCTGGCTTGTTGCTGAGGAATCCCATGCCTGAAAGAGATTTGCCTGGACTCTCTGTGCTGCAGGGGGAACAGCCTCACCCGCAGCCCTGAACAGATGAAATTCTTCTCACGGCTTTGTCGTGCTCTTCCCTGTGAGGAATTGCCTGGCTGCCTGTATTTCAATACGTACAGTATAAATAATTTCCACAAAGCTGCACCTTATCTGTCTTTTCCCCGCAGAGCTCTGTTAAATTGGACTCTGGTGTTCAGATTAAATCAGTTAAACGCTGCCCCCAAGTTAACTGTGTTTATGGTATTTGGATCACTCCCGCATGCGTGTATGGGAAGGCTTTGCTGCGCTTCAGGTTATCATTGCTGTGATACTATGCTCAAGACCAGAAAGTAAAGGCATTGCAATTTCTGCACAAATAACAGATGCTGAGATTGCACAAACGGCAGCCAGAGCCAGAGTGCAATGAGCTGTCCGGGTGCAGTGGGTGAGAATGGGTGTGTGTTCGTGGGATTGAAAGAGTCTGGGTGGATGTGCGTTCGTGGGGCTTAGTGAGCGGGTGATGCAGCGGGTGAGTGTCAGTGGGTACAGGCCTGCCACTGAGTTAGTGGGTGAAAAGGAGCGAGTGAGTCTGACTGTGTGTGACAGAGTGAGAGGGTGAGAGTGAGCGAGGGAGTGAGTGTCAGTGGGTGTGGCCATGTGACAGAGTGAACAGGTGAGTGACAGAGTGAGCAGGTTTTAGTGGGTGTGAGTGAGCGATGGAGTGAGGGGGTCAGAGAGTGCGAGGGAGCGGGTGTCAGCGGGCGTGGCCGTGCAGTGCGGTAGACGGGTGGGAGAGAGCGAGCGGACCGGGCGTAGGGGGCGGCGCTGGTCGCAGCTGCAGTGTCTCTGCTTTGTTCTTTCGCGGCGCTGTCATGGGTCTGTCTGGCGCGGGGGAGGGTGCCCATCCCTGCCGCTTTGTCCTCCAAAGTGCCAGGCTGTACTCGCGCTCATGCCAAGCACACTGCCGCAGTGCCAGCTGGGCAGAGTCTCTCCCTTCCTCTTTTCAGCTGTGTCGACAGGGCTGCCTCATCACCGAGGCATTAACACTCCAAACAATACCCCGCCATCCTGGCCTGCGATGCTCCAGATTCAAATCCGTCTCTCCTGCTTCCTGTTTCGCTTGCTTTAAAGACAAAGATGATCTACAGAGAGGCGTCGCCCCTCTAGGTCCCCGTTGACACCTGGATATTAATCGTAATAGATAAGGATGCATTAGATAGGACTGATTTCACTGGGGAAAAATCTACCCGGCAGAACTCGGTGCCTCCTGCCCTGTAGGACATAGCTAAACCCTGCTGACAGGGTGGAAATTTAGAGAAAATTTGAGTGTAGCGCCCTCTAGTGATCAATCAATGTTGTAATGATAGTGAGCTGGGAGCTGGATGCCTCCCATGAGATATTTTGGTGTTTTCAGAGCTGCTTGAGATGGAAATGTATACAGTTGCACAATTTACAGGTCTGTGTCATAATAATAGCATAATCACGGTTCCAGAATTAGACCTCCCAGAAAACTGGATAATTCTGGATCACAGTTTTGAAACAACTGCCAGCAGGGAACTTGGTCTGACTATTAGTTACTCTATTAGGTTATGCTTAAGTGCTATCTGCACTGCTTTGTTTTTCTTTTTTTCTAAAAGTTGGGATGGATGGGTCTTTTTTTAATCAATGTAGGATTTGCATCAGTAAATCAGTTGGCCATGACATATTCAACCATCTGAAAGATTGGGAGTGACACATTGGAGTGACATCAGAAAGATATCTGGCTGGGACCGGTACCAATGCTGTTGAATATTCTCTGTTATTGAGATACTGTTGGACTGTTCATCACTCTGAAAAGCATGTGCTCGGTTAAACATTTATTGGTCCTGGGAGATTTGGCCGGATGGCATATTTGGTAAGAGCACAGCTAACAGCTGCACCTGCATAATTAACACATAATAAGGCAATTCGACACCTCAGGCACTGACACACTCAGTAGATGCTCTTCAGCACATCAGAAGGTAGGAGGGTACTGCTGTTGTGTGCTGCTTTGGTTGTGACATTTCAGACAGCTAATGAAATATCACGTTAGTAAAAGAGTCTGAAAGCAGTCTCACACAAATTCTCCAGACCTGGTTGTGAATTTGAAGCTGTTTTGAATTATAAAGTGCCATTGTATATCTCCTCAAGTAAAGATCTATCTGCAAACAGATCTCTACACTGCACTCTTCAGCTCCTTTGAACACATGTGAAAAATGCTCTCTCTTCACTGCAGGGCAGTGGTCCAAGCCGAACTCCCCCAGACTAGTGCACTCGGGAGTTCCAGTTAAAACAGGGACCAAAACTGCACCCTCCGATCTTTCTCAGTCTCCTCCACGCAATGCTCCCAGAGGGAGGACTTTCATGAGCTCTACCTACTCAAAAGCACGGGGGAGGGGGAAAAGAGCATTGAATATATTTTACTGAAATTTATGTCATGTTTTTTTTCCCTCTAGCAGCTGTGCTCTGCTGTGGGCCCGCTATCATTCACTCCACATTCCAGCCTGAGCCCGCGGAGCCAGAGTGTTTGGAAATGACAACTGTTTGTTCAAACCCTCTGTGAGATTATTCCAATTTCACAAGTGTGGATCGCAGATGCCACCATCCAGAACTCCTTGCCTGGAAGAAGATGTTATCTTTGGAGAGGGTGAAGGGGAGAGACAGGGAAAAAGAGCCCTTCTTGCTATGCCTGGCCTGCACTGGAGACCCAGTGTGCTTCCACCTGTCTCCTCCGAACTTGCAAAATAAGCTGGGATTCCTGCTCTTAAACTGGGAAACAGTATTTTAAACCTCACCAAGATGAGGCACTGAGGCAGCTAAGAGTCCCAGGAGTCCTTAAGTGTGCAGGTTTTCCTGCTGTTCCCTCTTGATTCCTGTTTTGTCCTGTCTGGTCTGAAAGAGAGCTCGGAGCTGATTTACAGTAACTGCAGTGCTGCTAGGGTCTGAGCTGAGTGACTAACCAGGATGGCATGGCCTTATATAAGAGTTCCCACAAATGAAATTCCCAGAGGGCAGGCACTGGGAAGGCAGCCAGTCTGCGGCCAATTACAGGTGAACGAGGCGCACTCTGACCAACTGTGGACTGCCAATGTCTCGCAGGTGTGCTGTGACGGCCAACAGCCTACACATGCCAGAACCAGGCTGACAGGATCCAATCCGGAGTCTGACTTTGTGCATGAGTAGCTTAAACCGTAGACACAGTGCAACCACAACCACAGTCAACTTTCGGCGTCAAACCACTCTTGCCCGATTTGCTGCTTGTTGATTTACATTACAGTACATTGCGTTACATTACAAGCATTTAGCAGATGCTCTTATCCGGAGCTACTTCCATCACAACAGAACATAAGTGTATCCATTCAATTTCAAGGAGCAACAGTGTCAGACGAGGCTCACAACACTCCTAGACCAGGGAGTGTGAGCATAAAACTATTCAAGCCCTACCGCAAGCTAACTTGTGCACACTGACAAAAGGCAAGTATACTATGATACAAGGATAAATGTACCCACAACATTATTTTTCATTGCATTTCAGTACACCTCAAGCAGTTGTGATAGACTTTAGTCATGTGCTTTGCTTCCCATATGAGTGGTTGAGGCACTTGAGCACTAACACTTTTTACAGTAGGTTCCCTGATTCCCTGGAATTTTAAGAATGGCTTTGAACAACTCTGCTCACCTAAAATAGAATTCAAGGCATGGTTACATTTCTTACTGTCTGCTTGACCCATATACTCCCAGTTGCAGGAATGTGTTTATTCAATTAAGCAGAGAGCCGTCCTGACAGAGGAGCATGGCACATTGTTCTCGCCCTCACCGTCAGGGTGTTATTTTGGGCCTCAGCATTCTTTCTGGCTGTTCTGAGGAAGAACAGTCCTCTATCTCTATTTATGGATATTCAGATAAAGAGAGACCAAAAATACACAGAGCTGGTCCTCCCATGACCTCACACCCCCAATTTATTCCAGATAATCCGACAGCACATATTTCACCCTAGTCTCAAAGAACAAGGGCTTAGACTTACCCTCAATGTTCTTTGCCTCTAAATAGCTATGAGCTCAGAAGAAGACATGGTATGACCACTGAATACACATTGTGTATACAGAGTATGATTCATTAAAGCCTAACATTGGCAGTATCCATTCATTCAATTTTACTGATCATGCAATAATGTTTTTTCTTTCAATGACTGTGTGCAAAGCCATTGGTCAATTTCGGAGACACTGTGCCCTGTGCAAATCTGGGATTATTTACTTTTTACAACAAACATTTTTCAACAAAATCATCACAATCATGGCATTGTCTAGGTTATATTATTGTGAATAGCCTCTGTTCCATTGATATATAAATATCACTGCATACTGCCTTTCTGCAAGACTATGTACCAAACCTCTTGTATTGCGTCGTCCACATCACTCTTGCCCATTGAATTAACATAGAAACACAATAACGTGAATAGTCCTTCTCCTTAAAATCAATGGTCAAGGCTATCCAAATAATCTGTAGCCTCATACAACATTACTACCTCTTTAATCCCCTCCATGAATATTTCAACACACACACACACAAGTAAATTGAAAAAATAAATAAATAATGGGAGCTGAACTCTTTGTTATCTGCATATTATTTATTTTCTTTTAATTTAGTACTGATGTTTGCCCATTTCTGGGCTGACAGGAGCAGGAAAAATATTTTTATTTCAGAGAAAAAAAGATGCAGAAACACTACTATTGCGGTGTACTTGGTCTGACTCACAATGTCATTTTTAGTGGCCGGTTTTCCTGATACATCACATGTTAAGGATAACGGTCAAGCAGAGCACTAAACCCTATAAATACTGCCAGAGAAGGCAAAAAAATGAAAAACAGCTGGTGAATCACTTGCCCCTGATGTGTAATATGACCCTCAGTGTCAGGAAAAAAAACAGTCTGCTGCTGTCTCATAGATTTGTGGGAATGTTCTGTCTGTCAAAGAGTTTCCTGGGCAGAAGCTCACTTATGCTGGGACTAAATTTGTATTCCTGAGAAGCAGCAACATCAAACAGCTCTATGTGCAAACATACAGTTCCAATATTACTTCAAATTAATGCAGCACTAAAATATCAACACTGCTGGAAGTGGAAAAAGCACTTATGAAATGGAGCTGGCAGTCATAATCAAAATGGGGAACCAATGGGAAAGACTCAGGTGTGGCGGAGACATTTTGTGCTGGAGGTTGACAACCTGTTAAAGGATCAGCATCTCGTCTTGAGGGACAATTAAGGAATACCTCAGAGAGCAAATATTCAGATCACTTAATTCTATAACATGTCCCCAAAGTGACTTTAAAGTTGACTATCACAAAGCAAGAGCAACAGAGAAAACCGAGAAGAGAACAATGCACTGCATAACTCATCATTACAAACTACTGTATATTCATGTATATGAAAATATCTATCTTTGTGGAAATAAAGGGGGTAATTCATCAGAGGTGAGAATTTAGGTTATATGGAAACTCCCACAGGTGTTCATGACAACTGAATTCACAGAGGACTGTTTCTAAAAGAAGTGACAGGTGGGTACATGTTGAATCTTGTTGAATTTAAAATGTTTCAAGAAAAGCAGATATTTCACAAGACGGTCTATAGACAGATTTTGACTATTTCCAATTTTTTTTATTTTAAACATACCTAATTTCAAAATTGTATTAATACAAGTATTGTGCAATTTCATTTATGAGGTTAGAATAAATGACACTGATTTAAAACAAAGTTGTATCCAAAGTTACAACTGTGTTTTGGACCTAACTGAGTGAAAAGCAACATTTAATTCATCACCAGACAAATACAGTCTTGCGTAAGTTGCTCTCCACTGTGGGTGGGGTCAACATCTACTGGCCTTCACAAGCACAACAGCTTAGAAATTCTTTCAGTGGTTTATGCCCACAATTTCTCCCTTTTCCCAATTTCTCTAAAAATATTTCTCTCACATGTTTCAGTCATGCCGAATGATTTTATTACATGGATGGAAAAAATTGTGAGATTGTGTTAATCAAGGACAATAATGGTACCTAAAATTAGGTTCTGGAACCCTGAAACAGATTTGGAGTTCCAATGAGCAAATCACCTAAAAATACTGAATGACCACAATACACCTTCCATGATTTACTATATGTCCTGAAAGATCTTGGAATCAGTCAGTTTAAATCAATTTAAGTACCACAAAATTCATAGCACCCTGCAACTTGAACATTTTCCTCACAACTGATAATAATGCTTGTTGCCCGATGGTCCAATTACACCGATTTATTGGCTGTGAGCAGGTCTTGACAGACCCTCAACCTTCTCAACTTTGAGAGGTGCAAACGCTGACTGTGACAATCCTGGACCACTGCGCCTTCTTGGCACATTGAACCACCTGACAAATCCCAATGATGAATGGGTCAGTGTCTAAACTGTCACAGTGAGGACAAAAAATGTCTAGTGTCTGTCATCTGCCAAAGGATAAACCAGCTGGGAAACTTGACTCAGAGAATCATTCAGCTTGTATTTGGGATTTTGCTGTTTTAATAGTACATTAGATATTAGTACATTGTAGATATAGTACATTCCTGACAGGAAAAAAACATAATGAAAATGCATGTTTCCTGTTTACCTGCTAGTGTTTTATAGTTGATCTGATAATGAATATACAGACGGTCATTATAAAGTAGAATTTTTCATTACAGATTGACCCCTCTATGCAGTTTAGACAGGCCATTAATTTAACCACAGTATCACTGTGTCCTAGACCTTCAGTAATGGAAAAAAAGAAAAACAAACAAAAAAACTGAATTCCTTTAATGGTTGATTCATTCAAATAATTTTTTTTCTATAATTTCTGTGACAGGTGAACCCTGCTGATATGTAAAAACAATAACAATAAAAATACACATTTACTTTTTAGTTGTATTTGTTAAAATTCAAAGTTGAGGACAAAGTCCCGTGGAAGTTAGACTGAAAAACTTGACTTCTCTAAATGGCAGAGAGGAAGGCACTGATGTTTAAGAGTGAACGGCATAGCAGTGAGGATATTGGTGGGTGGATCTTTTTTCAGTTACACTGCAGAGTAGCTGGACGTGTAAATGTCCCCGCAGGCAGATCCAGTCGATAGTTCAGATCCAGTTTTCCACTGAAGATGTGTGGTAAACGCAGCTGCAGTTTTCATTAAATGGATCATGCTCAGACTGTTACAATAGGGGCAAATCAACACAGCTTAACAGATACGACAGACGAGCAGCAAAAATGCAAGAACATCTTACCAAAAAAAGCCGCGCTCTCCACCTCATCTGATGTGCAGTGAGAATTCTAAGCAAAATTATCATTATTACTAATACATTATGAATTGTAACAAGTTTACTCTGAAGATGCTGGCTACCCATCTGTGATTCAGTTAGTGTAGAATGTCTGTTTTCCTCAACTGACATCAACAACAACTTCTGAATGGTTTCCAGCAAAACAGTATAAAGTGCTTTTAAAATCACAATCTGGTGAAAGGTTATGAGAAAACTTAAGCGATAGCCCTAACATACATTTCACTGCCAGCTTACATATCATATACACCTCATATTTGTCCTTTAACTGAACAGCATGACACACACAAACAAAAACAATGGTAACTAAATACATATTGCTTGTTTTCAGATAATGTGTAAACACTTAACAGCTCTTCTAGCACCCACTCAGCTAGCCCCTCTAATGACTTGTTTTTTTTGTTGTTGTGTGGTTTGGCAGAGGACACATGCAATTTTGACTGTAGATAATCAGAATATTGTGCCTTACAAAACAGTATAGAGTGTATTGCAAATGCTCACACAGCCACAGTCTTTCTGTTCTGTTGTCCTTCTTGTTCAGGGAAAAGCTATGAGTTCCTGCATTTAAGTATGATGAATTCTTACAAAATACAGAGGTGTCGACAGCTTTGCTATCATTTCTCAACTAGAGAGAGCACACTTCAGGAAAACTATGAAGTAAACAAGGTCTAAAAATTGCAGCTGGTCTATCCAGTGCTGATTTCCAATAGCTGAAGAGAGGGCATGACATGATTTAAGAGGGAAGATCTGACTGCAGCCAATTGTACAGAATATAGATGAAAACACATATCCAGTATCTAAATCAAGAACTGAAACTGTTTCATCTTCCCTGGGCATATTCCAGAGAACGGAATGCACTTTACAGGACTGTAACATTAATCCTTCATCGTTAAGTAATGTCCCTTACACTAAGAAAAGAAACCATCTGCTCACTGCACCTTTGCACATTGTAATTTTTCAAATGAAACGTTCCAATGTATTTTTTTCCACACCCAAACTCTTAGAAGTTCTCAAATTACTTTCCAACTGATTGTTTTGTTCCACATTGTATTCCACCACCAACAAAACCAGCCTGCACTTTTACTGTCAATGTTGTTAGAACATGGATTCTGATATGTGTGGTTGACAACTTTGCACTGAGTGTATTTGATCCATCACAACAGCTTCTGCACCATTTACCGCTTGTTGAAAGGAGGAATGTGCGATTCTTGCACAATGGAAAGACGTAAATCTCTTTGCAGGAGACACTGAAAGAGCATCAGAAGCTGTTGTGTGTGTCAGTGTGACGGTCAGGAGGGAGGAAATGTCACCATTCTGTCACTTTCACGATTCCTTTGGAGACAGGAAGCACTTCATTTGACTACAAAGAAATGGAAACAAAGGGAAATCCATACAGTGCCCCCAGAGAGCTTGTTTCTGAAGAAAACACAACTGACAGAGAAGAAGAAAGGGAACTCTTCATGAGAATTACATTCACAGATCGCTTTTGAACTTTGAAAAAAAAAAAAAATCCTCTATATAATTGAATTAATAACTGGACTAAAAACAAAAGGCTTTCTTCAACAACATCCCATTAGTCATTGGCTAAAAACTGAAAATTCCTTTATAACATCATATGCCATGACAAAACAACGGTATTTTAATTTCACTTTTGTCAGAAAGGGAGAAAAAAAAATCTTTTTTTCTGATCGTCTGTCACCTTTAAAAAAAATCTAGAAAAAAATCCTAAAACATCTGGAGGCACAGTTCTCACAGGAGCTGAGAACAGCCGCCTCTCCCTCCGTTCCCCACTGCGACACTGCACTGCACCACGCTGCAGGAGGCTGTGAGACTGTGTCACCCCTACCACCCGCCGCGGTCTTCGTGTCCCCTCGCACTCAGAACAGGTCCAGGTCATCGCTGGCGGCCGCCTCGTTCTGCTGGATGTACTTGAGGATATCCATCTGGCCCATGGTCTCCATCTTGCTCTGGAGAGACGGGCCTGCTGGGCCAGCTGCGCCACTGGTCGCGGGTGGAGCTGAGGGTTTCTTGGGCAGGGCTGGTTTGGGTTTGGGGGCGAGGGCAGGCTTCTGTTTCCCACCTTTGCTGACTGTGAGCAGCTTGTCTAAGTCTGCCTCTACCCTGTTGAGATTGCAAAATAAATAAATAAATAAATAAATAAATAACATCAGAAACAACTACAACCACAAAAGAAAAGAAAGGCAATAAGTAGTTCATTAGGTTCAGAAGCACCTCCGAGCTGCATCCGAGGCCCAGAGCTCGAACAGGATGTGAAAATACAGACTGCGGTGTAACTGATGTTTCCCTGCTTTTTGGAATCACAGAGGGTTACCATGACTACTTCACAGGTGCTCTCTGTCTCCACAGAGACCCTGGTCACACCCTTCAGAGAGACATGAATGCAGACCTTTACAGCTCATATTGAGCTGTACTGAGCTGCTCAGTGTGTAAGACAGAGCTCATTTACAGATGAGGGGACTGTGACATTGAAGGGGTGGGGGGGCTGGAGTGATTAAAGGAGCACATAAAACCGCCAGTGTGTATTAGCCTGGTACAGCCAGTGACACACAGTGCCTGACCTCAGCGGATATGCTACATGCTCCACCTTTTCCTTCTCTGAAGAAAAAAAAAAACACATTTCCAATATTACATAAGAGTTTAATTTTCTTCCCAGGAAAACAAGGCAAAAAAAACACTGAAAAGAGTTTTCTCTGGAAAGAAACAGCTTAAAATGAATCACGTTATGAGTCTGAGAGAAAGTCCTTTCAATGAAGGCTTTCAGGGCCATTCATGGTAACAAGGCAAAAGTAGCCATTAAAATATTGGACACTAAAGTCGTAGTGTAGGAACAGGATAAACTCTATGAATAAGACCACTGTATACTATTCAGTTAGGACTTGGGATAACTGCAGAGCTCATATATGAACACAGCAATCTTTATCCATATGAATTTGAGTTGTGTTTTATTCAACATAAGAACAGGCTCTTTGTCCATGGTCTGGCTGTAATACAATAACATTTTCAAGCTGAAGTATCTACCACATATAGTATAAATTGTAAGATTTTCCAGTGCAATGAGTTATTTCAATTTAAGCATTCTAAGAAAAACACAAGAAAAACATTGTGATCTAATACCTTTTAAACTCTGAAGTGAGAACCGCATGAAAATGAAGAACCAAATCATGTAATAACTTATGCTGGTGCTGACAGGAAATCTGCAAGTGAATAATTCAAAATTCAGCCTCACATAAAGATGAACCTCACCAATTTGCAAAGTGCTCTGCACATCCCCCATCACCTCCCAACCCCCTCCACCAAATCACTTTCAATACAACCACTTTCAACACAATTGCTGCAATAAAACAAATGACATGTTTTGTTCTTCTAAAGGTTCAACAGAATGTTGTCATTTATTTTTTAAGCCACACATGGACAAGAGAGCGAGTGGTGCTCTGTAACAGTAAGTCAGACAGTGAAGACTAATCCCCCATCCGCTCTCCCACCTCCAACCCCCGCAAATGCGAGCACACACACACACACACACACACACGCCCCCCTCCATCCCCCACCCCCTGCTAAATACACGTACACAAGCATGCTCACACACAGAAACAAACAAACAAACATACACACACACACACACACACACACACACACACACACCTGACTTCCCCATCCCACTACCCCACACTCCCCTGAACACACAAACACATGTGTGTGCACCTGCGCACAACTCAGATGCTTTCATAGGCCTCCCATATTCCAGTTCCCATTGGAGAATAAGCAAGGCAGGTCAGTCAGCTTTGACTGCTTTCAGTGGTTAAAAGTGATTTATATAAGACAGTTGATAAAATAATAACTTATACCTTTGGGACCTTTATCACTGATGAAACACAATGTTCATTTCAGTGCTCTCAATTGATCGAAAATTAATGAAATTTTGTTCCATGTAAGCTGGGTTGATAGGAAAAGATCTTCTCTGAAGCAGAAGCTGCAGTACATAGATAAAAGGCAATGTAGAAGTCAATGAAAAACTTATTGAAGGGCATTTTTGCTCCCTTATGATTTTTTGTAAAACTGAAAAAAAGAAAAACCTAAATAATTTCCTTTCATACTTGAAAAGTTCCACATGAGAGGCACCTGACCTTGGCAGTTTGCACTGGGTCGGTTCATTATTTTGTGACTGGCAGATAAATGAATACATTGATTTGTCCTGGAGGGTCATGACTCATTGCTGCTGTTTTTACAACCTTTCCCCTCTTATGACATCATCACCACCATCATCATCCACTGGAGAATGGCCAATGGAACAAAAGGATGGCCAACTCTCCACCCAGTAGTGTTTCACTGGGTTCCCTCACCCCTGTAGCCATCCATGCCAGGACCTCCAAGGCAACAGTGATTTGGCTGTGTGACACACACACACAATTTGTGGTGCTTAACTGATGTATGATTTCAGCAGGAGTCAATATACCCACTAATAGTGGTTATTAAAAGAGCTATATCCAGGACAAAACTGTAATACGTGTAGTTTACTGGGCTTTGCACAGCCAGCTGAGGAGAGTGATAAAGCTGGTGATGGGAATGCTAAAGCACTGGGAAGGCTGAGGGTCGTGGGAGCCCTGATACTTCACCCCAGCTGCCCCAGAGGACAAACTCAACCTTACAGAAGAAGACAGCCGAGCTGAGTCCCTGCAGTTCAAGTATCTCCGCTGTGGAAATAAACAAGGCCAAGTGCCAGAGGCTGAGGGCGGCAGGGAAGCTGTACTCAGAGGCCCAAATAAAGGCTCAGCTGGGTATGCTTTTGGAAATGGAAACGCCGCTTAACTGTAACAAACAAAAACAATCCATCAATCGAAAAAAAGGAAACTGAGACTTAAGGGCAATTAAATGGCAACGTTTCCCTCCAAGAGTCTTTGGAAATGCATGCACTTGTCTGAGATGTTTTTTGGTTTGTTTTGTTTTTTACTACAAGAAAAATGACTAGGTCAGAATCATAATATTGATAATGATATTGATTATGCCTTTCATCCTCAGGTTGGGGCCTCAATCTTTGAATCATACACAAAAAATCATTTTTCCATGTTGCAAGTTTAGTAAGCTCCATTCCACAATGCTACAAAAATTCTAGAAAACAATAATTACATAGCTGCACCATCTAAATAATTTTTCAAGACTGTGCCAGTATCACTTCTTACATTTCATTTAAAATTTTTACAATTATAATTATACTTTAATTATATATTTCAATATATAATTAAATATAACTTAATAATTCAATATAATATAAATCTTACTTATATGTTTTATAATGTAAAATATATTTTATGATTAATATAAAATAATATATAACACTAAATTTAAATTTCATTCAAATTTCAATAAAAGAAATAAAAACCCCTATGGAGCAGACCACGAACACAAAGTATACCAGCAGAGGCCATAATACCTTATACAGTGAATGGATTTATTGCTGGCCAATTTATTAGCTATGCTTGATTATGGAAAAGGGACATAAATGGGTGCAAACTCAGTCTGACTGGGGTTTGATTTCTGCACTTCTTACGCTTGGATGTAACTCAGTGAGAAACACTCTGGGTACCCTGGGAACAGCAAAGCACTTTAGTGCATTCAAAATGTCAACAGAGCTGCAGCACAAGTCTAGTCCAGTTGCACATATAAATGTGAAATATAAAAACAATATTCCACAGAGACGAAATTGAATTTCATGGATTGAAGTCAGAGCAACACTGACACCGCAAATGCTCAGTGACTGCTGCTGACGGGCTGTCCTTACAACTTGTTGGACCCATGAGCACAAAGCTGAGGGGGGGGGAGGCCTTTTGGTGAATGTTTCTCATTCAGAAATCCCCATTTCCTGTAGGGCACGGCACAGCCATCAGTTTTACTTTTTTAAAAGCAGTGCTTCACAAGAACTTCCAGACGGTCAGACCAGATGGCCTCTCCTTAACCCGCTGTGAGCAACAGGTAAGAATGCCTTCTTTCTGCGTTTTTGCTGGTTAAGAGTGACGGCAGTGAAAGAGAGATTGTTGGCGAGAGGGCTTTTTGTTTTTTTTTTCTGGCTCATAGCAGAGCAGAAATTGAGATTCATTTCATTTATTGCCTCATGAGGTAGAGAGTGACACATCTGTTATTCAAATGACTTTGTTCAGATTTCTGAGCCTTGCCAGTCAGCTCACTGTTGTTCTAATGTCACCCCACTCTAAACAAACCGCAGCAAAATGATTACACCAGCAAACTCGGATTTCTTCTCTGTTTTTTGTGCTCTGAATCTAAAGGCTTTCTGGTTTGCAATTCAAGTGAAGCCCCCACAGACTCTCTGTCATGAAGCATTGCTTGATACATTAATCAAATGGGAACGGCTTAGAAATGGAGGCGCTTAATTGGGTATGCGACCAGACCGTCTCGCCAACAGCCGCCCAGTGCCGCAATCACAAACCATTACTGCACTGCAGCAAAAAGCCTGGTCCGTTTTGTCAAAGTGCACAAAGTGCAGCCAATCGCAGCATCTTCTGGAATGATTGACACGCTTCCACAGAGGAAGCATGAATCATGTCTCTGCCCCTGTGAAGACGGGAGTTGCCAGCCTTTGGCTGCAGTTCAGGAGTTCAGGGATGAAATGGAGGAGCAGACAGGCTGACAGTGGAATGACAGGCCGAATCCCGATGCGGCACACCCCTGTGCTGCGCTTCTTTGAGGCGCTTGTCTGAGAGAGGACAGGGCCAATCACAAGAAGGGAGAGCGGCACACGGGGAACGCTGCTGTTTTTTTGGAAACACAGTGGCAATATTTTGTGTGGCTTGCTGGCAATACTTTCCTACTTATGTGTCAGCTGTCTTGTTATGCTGCGTTAGCTAACACCATCTCCTGTAAGCATTATAACATTTGTTCCTTTTTAAAAATCTTCACAATGTAGTTCCATGACCTAGCTGGGAAGGGAAGCTTACTCATCTGTAAATACATCCAGCTCATTTTATCTGAAAATGCAGTAACTAGCTACAGTAGCTAGCAAGAGAATAAAACTTCTGTTCTTCTGTTATAAACATTACATTTTCATGCTGTCATGTTTGAATGGGGAAAGCAACATGCCAATTGCCGTAACATTCACAACAACTAAAACAGCCGCTAGCAAGGCTACTTAGAATATAGGCCCATTCATACTGATGACCATAACAGTGCCATTATATAAATACAGTTGCAAACAGAAAAAGCAGTGGTATGAGACAGGTGATACAATTGTCTTATCAAGAAAGCAAGCTAGCCATCTGAAAAGTAACAAACTAGTTCAGATAGCCTCCCATCCTGAATATTAAATTGACAGTTTCATATAAAGAATTCAATGAAATGTTCAAATATTGTAATCTTCATGACTGGTTTGCTTTTTCTGTATTGATCTAACGTTACCCTGATAACAATTGACCTAATGTTTGATTTAATGTTTTAACAATGAATAAAACAAAAACAAAACAAAAAAAACCTTTGAACTAAGCAGCCTGTGGTGTTTTAAAAAAAAAAATAAAAAAAATTAAAATTAATACCGACATTTTTAACTTGTACCATCTTATGCTGTAGTATTGAGAATGCTCATATTGGTTCCAGAACTGCTTTATTGTCTTAGAAGTATGATTCAAACAAGTATGCTGTTCTGCAATGAGGATTAATAATTCAGTGAGAAAACTGATTGACTAACAGGTTCCAGAAAGGGAGATGTGATTTTCCAGGGCAATTTACATTTATTCACAGCGCACGACTTTAACCCAGCCATTTTAAGAGACACTGTATACATGTGCGCAAGTTAAATCTGAATCCCCAAAAACTGAAAAAGGCACAAGAGAGACACACACAAAAAATGCTCAACCATTAAGTCTGAATCGGCCCCTAAAGAAATAGGGTGATTGAAGGAGCACTTTTCTAATACTGTACAGTGATACAGAACCCATTACTCTGTAGTATAACATCGGAATTTTAATGGTTTCTTTTCTGTTCTTCATTGGTATCTCTGATAAAATCTTTCATTAAATTGCTTTCACTTGAATGCTGCTTTCACTCTGAAACATGTCTTCCTTTAACTGCTCTGCCTGAAAGCAACTTTTAATCAAAAACTCTATCAAGTCAAAGAAAAGAATGTAGAACGAGCTACTTACACATAATGTATTATCTGCTGCTGTCTTTTCATTAGCTTGGTCAAACAAAAATTAAATGAATACATCTTGGGGCAGGGTGGTGGTGGGGGGTGCTCAACAGGGGGAATACAGAATGAGAAAGGGTCAACAGCCTTTTGTCGTGGCCCTGGCCTCTGACCCCATGAGAAGTAACAGCCCACAGGCCCTTAAATAAGACACACGCTTCCAAATATCACTTCTGACACTGTCTGGAGAGGCAGTGGGCCTGGAACGGCACAGCATTCACTTAACAGGAACTTAAAATACATTAGTGTCTGCCTTATTCGGGATCAAGGGCTGCTTATAGGAGTTACATAACCCTGTGAAGACAGGCAGCCCTGGGTGGCAGGGAGAGGAAGAAAACACATTTGTTATGTGGGACCCCCTCCAACCTGTCAACAAGCTCCAGATTTATACGTACTTGGAATCTTTAAAGTCCAATAAAAAGTGAGAGTAAATTCTGCCTGCTGCACTGGACAGGAACCCAGTAAAAGGAGTGCACTCTATAAGGCATTTCTATAAGGTCAAGCTGATCCTGTTTCAGGGGGCTGAAGTACAAGCCCCTCACTATCAGCGTGTGTGTGTGTGTGTGTGTGTGCAGGTGCAGTAAGATACAGTAATGGCTACAGCACAGAGAACTTCTCCTCCATTATGAATCATTCTAGGTTGCTATCCACTCTCCACAAACACTCTGCAGCACAGCCTCCAAATGAGAGACCACCACCACAGTGTTATGATAAGACAGAATGTGGTGTCACACACAGCTTTCCAAAATGTCCACCAAAAATAACCAACCTCCACAAAACAACCTAAAAATAATGAAAAACACATCATACTAAGGTGACTGGTTTGAATACACAGGGCTAACAAGCAGGTTTGTACTAAAGCACTACATCCAATGCTCACATATTACCCTCGAAAACTTCATAATTCAGTAACAGTCTGGTCATCGCTGAAATTTCTTAGCACAAGGTGCTTCTCTCTAAAGGACCTCCCCATATTCAAACCCATGGCATCTCCTCTTCAAATGGCCTCCCCATCAGCATACATTTCAGGCTAAGCTGGAGCACTGACCCCCTGGCATTGAGGCTGACAGGCAGCAGGCTTCTACTGAGGCTGAAATGTGGGCCATGAAGACTGCACACCAGCCTCAGCTGTCCATCTCTCCCTCTGGCCAGTACTCTCCACAGGACAGCACCAAGACACCCGAGTCCTATTAACACTAGTGTTTAGCGCCCCCTGTAGCCTGCTCATGCACCAGCAGGTACTTTAATAAAACGCCTGTGTGTGGATACATCATGTCACCCGCGGTTCTGTTTGCCTAACACAGATATGCTTACGGCTTTTATTCCATCCAAAACTATTCCTGAACTGGAAATTTAAAATTCATCAGGTAGCTCTGACAGCATATGTTCACACTGTTTCTCTGTCACCTTTCAGTGTAAATATATTATAAGCCGATGATCAAAAATGTATTTCTTTTTCATGTGGGACATTCTAGTTTTCTATAAGCATTGAAAAAACATCAGATTTAAATTGCATTAAAAATGAAATAATCCTGACCTAATATTGTCCTTGGCTCATTTGGTGGGTTCTCTTCTATCTACCTCAATTTATTTTAGCCCTGGCTTTGCCATTTTGAATAGGATTGTAGGTTAGACTGAATTTAAGATCCTCTGTACTGCCAGTGACTTTGATAATGATCTAACAAAGTGCTTGACCTCTGTACCTGAAGAGTTCGTCTGTGTCGATGTCGAGTCCTGTGTCGGCCAGCGGCCCAGTCTCTGTGTACGCTGTCGGGAGCAGCAGGGAGTCCCCCAGTGTCACCGCTCCTCCCAGATCAGGGTCTTCGAACAGCTTTATGTCACCTATCACCACAGAAAGGACACACAGGTCAGACGGTCACCACAGAGACTATGCTGCCCGCTGTGATAGGCACTCTCAGCTGCAATGCTGCAGTCATAAAGAGCTTTTAACAATAATAAAATGTGAGAAACACAAATTAAAACCATTGGAGTCTTTGTTTTTCACTCATTTTGTACAAATGCATTCCAGTACAGCACACCACATTCAGATTACATTTATTTACACAATAGTCAGTCCATATCAAAATAGCTTCCAGCACACACGATCGGGGGAAGTTTTCAGAAGCAGAGGTAACATTGCTGATCCACAAGGACAAGGGTTTGAATCCCCTATGGCAGACTATAAACATACTGCATGAAGCCGTTTTAGCCAAATCACTCCAGAGGTTATGTTTATGATGTCACAGATAGGCAAGGCCAGTTGCCGGGCAACAGGATAGACCGAAACTGATGAACATGAGGTGATGAATGCCACTCACTGTCCTTGGCAGATGCAGGCTTCCCAGCTGCACTCAAACCTGCTGCTGGCTGGAAAAGGGCCTCGTCTGGGTCCACCTCCTCGTCGAACAGGGAGAACGAGGGTTTCTGCGCCGGTTTGGGAGGAGGAGCTGATGCCTGCGGTTCCACATGCTTCCTCGGTTTGGGCTTCTTTGACCTGGAAATAAGTGATGCAGAATCTGACAAAGGATATTGTCGTGACTGGCAACTCATTCGGGACATCAAGTTCGGCAGCACAGCAGGTAAACCCCCGTTTGCCGTGTCCATGGGGCACCGGTCTAAAGAATTGAAATGGATGTCCCCGTGCTGGCAAAGCTTAAAAATGCAGGGACTGTTGTTGTACATGCTGAACTAAATGACATTCACCTCCAGAAATTAGAAATCTTTAAAAATAATTTTACATCTCTAATAAAGACACCAATCTTGAGAAGATGAGAGGAGGTGAATGGTTCAGCCACTTGTCGTCACTCAGCAACTGATTAAGAAAGTGGTGCAATTCAATTGACGTTGCTTTGATTGACAACTTCTATAGATTTTGGGAAAGGCCTTGCTGTCTGAAACTTTATGGTCTCAAGCCCAATAGAGGTGGTTCAATTATGTTCAATTATGTTGTAAGTATGTGTGTCTCAGCATACCTGTAAACATTAGCACCTCATGAATCCTGAAGGTGCTAGTGATTGTTCACTTGTGAATGTGTCAATGCCATATTCTCATGAGTGTCATTGGCCTGCAACTAGAATTACCTAACAAGAAGGGATTTTTGAGCTTACTAATGTCTCTGGTACTCTGCAATATGACACTAGAAACTTAGGAGTGCTGCACTCAGAAAGGATGTAATTCTCCCTCTGAAACTACCAATTATCGGAATGTACCATCCACCTTGACATGTCCTGATGTACACTGATTCAGCCTGTTATTAGCCAGTGTAGGAAATCTAATGGAAGGAAGCTGGATCGGGTTTATGTGCTAGCAAATCTAGTCTATGTTCCTGATACATGAATGAAATGTTCAGAGGTACTCCGTTCAGAGAAACATAAAATGGCTTGAATGGTACAACACTTAGTAGTAAAAAGCTTTCTCATAAATGATCTCATGTCTGAGCGCAAGCTAGATTCTATTTTCTTGATGGAAACATGGCTTGGCTCAGATGGGTCTGCTTCCCTCATTGACGTATCTCCCCCAAAATACAGCTTTTTTTTCAGTCTGTTAGACGGGGTAGACTAGGTCAGGGATAAGCCGCTTTTTTTGCTCATTACTTCAGTTGTAAAGATAGTTTCTTTGCCGTATTTTCCTCCTTTGAATACCTGGTTGTAGCACTGAAAGTACACCATCAGTGCTCCTTATCACTCTTTATCGACCACCCAAGCAGAATGCTTCTTTTCTGTCTGAATTATCTGAAGTGCTATCCATTATCATCATGAACTATCACCAGATGCTGTTACTCAGTGATTTTAATCTACATGTTGATCACAGTGCTGATTCTAAGCCTGTGAAGATTATCAATCTTTTACACTCCCTTGATTTTATTTAACAGGTTACTGGACTGACTCACAACTGTGGTCACACGCTAGTCTATGTAATGTCACAGGGGCTGAATACTAACTCTTGATGCCAATGTCTCAGACCACTACTGTGTTATCTTTTGAACGATAGTGTGTGCAGGTAAGAAAAAATACAGAGCACATCACTGAAAAGTACTACTCTGACACTTTATCAGCAACCAGATTTTCTGAACTTGTACACATCATATCTGTACCCGCTGAACATTGTTCAGTGCATTGCCTGTTCAGCATTAGCATTTTTAACTGCAGATTGAAAAACTGCCTTAGACATTGTAGCTCCTATGAAAACCAAAAGAAAATCTCCCAGTCCAAACATGGTATGGAAAATTGACCTACCCATCAGCTGAAAAGAGTCTGTCGCAAGTTTGAACATAAATGGGGAAAAAACAAAACTGCGGGTTCATTATGATATTTGAAAGAAACATTCTTCTAATTATAACACAATTATAAGAACTGAAAGACAGTCCCATTTTCATAAAATTATTTCTGATAGAGAAAACAATCCTTAAACACAATTTTCCACAACCAGTCCAGTTATCCACGACCAGAGGATAACTGGACCAGTCTAACCTCATTGTCAAAATGGAAGCAGTTTTCAGAATTTTTAAAAGAAAAAAATCACTAACAACAGTCTAACAAAAGCTTCCGACTACAGCCAGATCTACCATCTAGTCTCCCTTCAACCAACTTTAACTCCTGCTCCATGATAAATAAAACTGAATGATGCAAAATAATCTTCCAGATGAATTCCTCCACTTGCTCTCCTGATTCATTTTCAACAACCTTTTTTTAAAATACACTTTTGACAGTTTGTCGCAAAGTATGCTTGACTTAGTAAACTGCTCTTTAGTAACAGACACTCTTGCCCTTAAAACTGCATAAAACCGTTACTCAAGAAAAATCTTCACAGCTCAGTTCACCACATTTTCAGTCCCATACCTAACCTTCCGTTCTTAAGTAAAATTTTGGGAAAAAGCAGTTTACAGAAAATGTAAAAAAAAAATTTAAAAGTCCTCAAGGAAAACTGTACCTTAAAAAAATCAATCAGGGTCTAATCATACCACTGAGACAGTGAAAGTAGTTAATGCCATTAGTTTAATCACTGATTGCAACAATGTAGCAATCCTTATTCTTTTGGCTGTGAATGCTGCTTTTGTACACTATAGACAATCGTATATTAATTCAACACAATAAAATGGCACTGTTCTAAAATGGGTTTACATGTGTATAACAAGGAGACAGTTTTTGTCAATATAGGCCACTATGTTTCAAAGAAAAAAGATATTACTTGTGGAGCTCTATTCTTGGATCTATTCTTGGTTTTATTCATTTTTCATTGTACTGTACATGCTTCCACTAGATGAAATAATTTCGTAACATGGTGTCAACTTTCAAAGTTATGTAGACAACATACAGTTGTATATTTCTGTAGCCCACAACATCAATGCTCTTAATCCTATAATCAGCTGTTTGTCTAGAAATTGGACGCCCACAAGCAAAGCAAAAGAAAAGCGCTTTGAGCAGCAACTGTTGTATGAAACATGTTATATAAAGGGGGTATTATTTATTATTACACCTCAAACAGCCAGGTCCCAATAGGGCTGCAGTCCCAGGGGTTTGCAGTTATCCAGGTATCTGTATCAGACGTGTCAACAGGCAGGATTACAGAAGGCATAAGGAGATACTGGGTCAGGACTGTGTGTTGTCCTGGGTGTACTGTACCTCATGCTGAGTGACATAATGACTACATTCTTTATGGAAAAAGACTCATGCATGCCACAACACATCACCGAAATCATTATACTGCACAGAGCATGGCCCATTATTCTGGGCATAATGCCATATGTTACCTTTAGCTGAATCACCTTAAGATTCCTGGTATGGACATTTACCAAATGCCTACTACGCAAAAAATATGTATGTCATTGCATTCTCAGTCCATAACTTTTGCGCCAAGCAAAAATGCCCAATATTGCTTATAAAATTCTAAATCTGTCCATCTTTTCAACCCTGTGGATAAGCCCACGCTGCTGACTATAAGAGGAAAGACAAAGATCCTGATGGGAAAAGTACCAGAGTCATTGAGGAGATGCATTACTCCATTTACATGGCCGCATCTCCTGCACTTGATGCATGACTGCAGTAAACCTCCACCCTCGCTGGCGTCCAGACAGTTCACTGACTCAGTGAATTTCCCCATTTATCTCACACTCAGAAAAGGAAGCTTGCAGTGCTGACCTATTACATCCAAACAGCTATACTGCTATATAGCAGGAGGGCTTTAACAACACAACAGTGGTCTAAGGTGGGTTCATATCCCAGGCTCCCCATCTGGGATTCTGAAAATGAGCTCCGTGCCCCACCCTTTATTTCAATGTCTCCTGTGCGGTGCCCCCATTTCACTGCTCCTGTAAGCTGCAGTCCTCTGACACATACACTCCAGTTACAAAAACACTGAAAACATTATGAGACAACTGGCTGGCTTCTGATCTTTAGTACAGCTCTGAAATGACAGGTACTGTAGAAGGGACAGACAGGCCTCTCATTTTTTCTGAAGATCTTTTTTTTCCAATGGCTGTTACCTTTAAAATGAGAGTTTAAAATGTGTTTTAAGGTCTTTATTTTTCTACTTATTATTCTACTGCCATTACTACTACTACTGCTGTTGCTTGCATTGATAATAGTAATAATAACAAAGCAATCAAAACCATTTCAGTTGCTGTTAAACAGATAGCACAGCAAATATGAGCAAGAAACTTCAATAAACAACAGGCAAGTAGGATGTGCCTTAATGCAGAGTAGCTTTTCCTTAAACAGTTGAGCTGAATGGCACTCAGCTAAGCGCAGATTTGCACAAATATGCTGTTTCTTCTTCTCTTTCATAAGAATTCTTTTATAGACACTCAAAATAATGCAGCCACTTCATTTTCATCTCAAAAACAGGGAGAACTGATTAATAGCATATCTGAATTTCTGCAGGAAGATCAAGATATTAAGATGGTCAGAGAGATCTATGCAAGAATAAACCGGTTTAACACCAGCGATATGAGTCACATAAAATCTGCCGATTCATCCTCCCAAAAGCAACAGCACTCAAAGGCAAGTTATGCTTTTGTTCTTCAGCACAAAATGGTATCTGTCATTATTAGTCATAGTGATTCCCCACATTGAATCGAAGGAAGGCAGAGGGACTAGTTATGATCCAAGGGCAGGGAAACAACTCCTACCCCTGGCAACATGACTGTGCTGCTGGCTAATTTTCCCTCTCAAACATCCCGAAGGAAAGAGAGGTCAACAGTGCCCTCAACCCTCTGTTCCCTACTCACCACCATGCTATGACTCAGCTCTTCTCCCATTGCAGGGGAGCTGGGGACATCATTCACCAACGCACCAGGGACTGAGGAATGCACAAGGCCTGCGCTTGCAGACGTCACAAGCACACCACTTCCTCCTCATCTACGTTTCTCAGGCACAAAAAAATTACATCAAGACAAGATGTATCCAAGACACTTTATTACATTGGTTCATTTCCTTTGGAATGTCCCTTTTCCAGTTATTTTTACTTCATTTTCCAGAGGGTTGTTGGTTTCTTCACTCCATTAGTTAACGGTGGCCTAGGATTTGATGCCTCCTTTTGCTATTCTCATGCCTTCCAAATAGGAGACAAAGCCTCACCACAGTCTCACATCCACAGATTCAATCCGTTCTTCTCATCACTCTCATAATTAAGGTAAGCTGTTACCCAAGAGGAAGAAGTAAGTTTTACCAATAGTTCGACAGATTTACTTCTACTTAATGTAATTTGTACCATGTGCTAACACATGTGGTTGTGAAAAAGTGTAAAGCAAATTCTGTACAGACATACTAAAATAACATACTAATGGTACAAAAAACAGAGCTGCACAACAGATATTTTCCATTTCAGCTTTCAACAGTCAAGCAATTTATATGCAGCTGTTATGCAATGGCATGAGTGCGTAAGCAAATTTTTTGGTTTGTTTGCTTTGAAGTGAAGGCCTTAAACAGGTAGCATCCACATTGTGGAAGTCAAGGTTGTGATTTACGGGTGCAGACAAGCCAAAAGACAACTTATTTTGGGGAGAGAGAGTGCAAAACATTTCTTTTTCTCAATCATTCATCAGAGCTATGCAGTTAATCTTTTACATAAATCACCTGCGGCTTTGCTCTCCGGAACCCTGGGGTGAGCAGACGATGGCTGCCCGGTTCCATTCCTCAACTGCTCCCTGCACTAAAGAGCACCCTTTTGAAAATGAGGCTCTGTTTTCTAAAGTTCACCCTGGTGCTGAGAACAGAACCAGGACCACAGGTACCAGGGCTTCACCTGTCAGAAGCTGACTTTATTACCTTATGCCTTCTCTTTCTGCATTCACTTCAGCCGAAGGATTGCCAACACATGTGGAACAGATGATCGATCTTTCTTCCTGGGCTCAATAGCAGTCTTTCATTCCATCATCTTTATAGTCTGCTATTAAAAGCTTGGAAGGAGCTTTTGAAGAATGGAGACTTCATTTGCCAGTGTCGATCATGCAGTTATGTAAGCCTGAGGATCAAACGGAGAACTACCTTTCAGGACTTTAATCATGGCACCCTACTGTGCTGATGGCGTGCATTCACTGACTCCCAAGGTGTCTGTGTCATATGGAAGTAGTATGTTAAAAACCTCATTTACTCAGACAAAGTTTAAAAGTAGCTGGAAGCTATAGTCATCTGTTTGCGGGAAGCTGGGAAAAAAAAAAAAACCCTTCCAAAAGAACAGAAAGTAACACATTTTCTAAAAAAGGATATCCTGGGAGTTCACGGCATGTTCTTATTGGTCACAGAATTTGCCGGCTGGTCTGAGTCAACTATGTAACCAATGGTTGCAAAGGCAACACTAAACTAACCAGACCTCCTGTGATACATCAGTCACAACCATGTTTTCATCGGAAAACTAAGCTGAAAGTATGACAACTTCAGCTAGGGTAGTGTTACATCACAAGAGTACTGCATATGTAATGTATACATATAAACACACACACACACACACACACACACACACACACACACACACACACACACACACACACACACAGAATTTCAACATCATGTGGGTACACAATGATTATTGTTGTGGTAAAAATAAATAAATGAACTACAGAGTCTCGGACAAAATTTCACCATGTTCTGCAGGATGCATAACTGTGTCTGGGAATTGTTTTGTTACACTCCTGTGACCTTTCGCATGACTACCACCCCGCTTTTAGAGACATGCAGAACACAGTGTTAGGACTTGAGCAGGAGGTAAAAATAAACTCGCTGCTGAATAAAAGACTTTTCCCATTCACCTTGCGAAACAGCGTGTAAAGCTTCAGGCATTCAGGCCCCTAGTGCCTGAGACTTTTATTACTAAAATGGCCTTGGAATGACTTCAGATTCCTTAAATACCAGACTTTTCAGTGATTTGCCTTACTGTTGCTGAATGCATTGCCCTATTTATGAATACATGCTACATCAAAACAATGCAAAAATAATCCAGGTATTTCCATAAATAATAATATACCAGTACAACCACATTTATATGCTAGTCTCACAAGTGGACCATCAGTGTGATCAGTTTTCCTGACGGAATATCAATGACAGCAGGGTAGGCTTATACATGACCTGAGCAAAAAACATTCAAAGAGATGTTTGACAAGTGACACTGTAACTTTGTACTGAGGTGTCTGCATAATGAACTTAAATATCAATGTTTTTTGGGGGTAGGGGACTTAAAAGACAGCCTATTAAACTGGTAGTAAAACTTATACAGACCTTTATTTTTAGCTGCATGCCCTGTACCCCTTGTAACTTCTTTTTTTGTTGGTATTGTCAGATTTTCCCTCAGTCAAAGGGCATCCTCACAGATTTAGAGAGACTCAACCATATGTTGAAGAACATGATAAACCACAGTTTCCAACACTCAATTTTTATAGGGTGATCTACAAAATGTCGTAATGAAACATGCAACTTTCGGTAGATGCTTAATTCAAGATTATGGACAGTAACGGTGTATAACTGAATTTTAATTTAAGTTTCCATGTCCATCCAGAGTAAGCATACACACTTTGACACTGCCTGTAGTGTAAGGACCTATATTTCAGCCCTTTATGAAGCTTATGTCACACATGAAAGCCAGGAAATGTCAAGTCTGTATGATCGACTTAATTACATTTAGGTCCGCAAAATATCATCTTTAAGTCTGCCGCTGTAACATTAGCGTGTTTAGCTCTTATCTTCTATGGTAATGAACTGTAATGCTGCAATTATGTGCCCGCCAGCATCAAATTAACAGGATTATGGCAAAGGCAGCCACAACAAACACTCGCTTCGGTTCATTTGCATTCTGGGAACTGCTCTGCACGAACGGCTATGCAAGCCGCGCCTCAACTAAATTTAGAGAAGCAGCGAGGAAAGCACTGATTCAGTGGCAACTTCAGCAAGCTCTGCGAAACTGCAGCAGGCTGCGAGTGCTTGTTCCAGAATAACACTATCTTTGCAGTCACCGCGCCCCTCTCTCTCCGCCTAAGCTGGGAGAGGAAAAAAAAACATCATTAAGATTTTAGGGCCTGCTGCACTGGAAAGCAATGACTCAGGGAATCTGTTTCCTGCTCTTCTCATCAAGGGCGAGGCAGGGTTATCTATCGATGAGGTAATGCAGTGGGCACGGCTATGAATAGACCGTGATTCACCATCACTCTGGCGTCCCCTAGGAATCCCACAATGCTTTTAGCAGGACAGAGGGATGACATCATGCTGTGAGCTCTTTTCATTAATCAGTATTTAGACACTGCAGCCAGCGCCCTCTGTCCCCCATTCAGGGGGCACCTGCAATACTGAGAGCCAATCGATGCCTCTGCTGCCAGAACTGAACCCAAACTGGAAATTGTGAAACCTGCTGATTAAATATGCATTGGATTCTGTTTTTCATTTTCAGTTTCTTTTTCTTTTATATCAATATCTCAGTAAGATTACTTGCAGATACCATTGTCCTAAAACAAATTATCCCTATTTGTGCATGCATTTCTCCTGAGAAATTCAGTTACTGTAAGTGCCAGAGTGAGGAGAGGCACCGCAGCAGTACACTGTATTTATATATTAAAATCTAAATTTTATAATATATACACAGTACCAGTCAAAAGTTTGGACACGCCTGATTAAGGTAATGGGAAACATTCATTAAAAGACATTTCGATCTAAAGCCTTACACTTAAATGCTTGAAATTTGTTTCTTAGACAAATATAAATCATGAAGTCGATTCCTATGTATGAATTTCCAAAACAAAAATCTTAATTTTAAAAATATCTTTTGGCTACTTTGAAGAATCTAAAATATAAGATGATTTCATTTGTTTATTATACACACACACACACACACACACACACACACACGCACACGCACGCACACGCACGCACACGCACGCACACGCACGCACACACACACACACACAATAGATCACATATATTATACACAACACACTGCCAGCTGGTCTCCCTCCCTCCACACACATACTGGCCTCCTTTCCATCAAACTGATTTTTCCCAATTCCAATTGACATTTCCAATATATTCTTGGGCTGGACAACATGTTTCTCAGTATATTACAATCCATTTCATTTCTGTATGGGTACATATACACACCTACACACAGATCCATTAAAGGATGGACCATTTCAATATGCTATAATTATGCTTCAATACCTGTTAATGTCTATGTATAGTCTGCTATTAGTGGAAATAGTGGTAATTTAATTTATGTGATGACTGCATGCATGCCATGACACTGACATACACCCAAAGCCACCCAGAAACACACACAGATACACACACAGATACACACACACACACACACACACACACACACACACACACACACACACACACATCTGTACACTCCCTATTGCCAAATATTTCGAGGAACAGATGAGCCAACCCTGTCCCATCACAAGAAGGCCAGAGAGACAACTCATGCAAGTATAGAGAAGATGGCATATTGGACAATGATTTGGATTTCCCTTAAAATCACTCTCCATAAAACGCAACCTCTGGATCTACCTCAATGTGACAAGCAACCTCCTTCAATAATCCATCTAAACTGGAGCCTCTCCTATTCAGAAAGAAAGGACAGATTTATAATGTAAGCATTGAACTCAAGTTGGAGCTTTTGAGGATGATGTGTCTGCTGCTGAATCAAACCACCTGTACGGTTGTGTAACTAACCCAGCGGTTGTGCCCTGTGTGATGGGACTGAGAAGGGCCAAGAGCTAATTAAGATGTCTGTTAAACCCCTAAACTTCATGCTTTTGGCTGAAGATTCTTGATGTGCAAGTTTTCACCAGGTCCCTTCCAGTAAATACCAACAGCAAGTTCTTTTCTAGCGGCTGGCTGAAAGTCTTGTTTCCTGATACCTTTAGGAAGGAGTAGAACACATTTTCAGGACACACTAATCCTGAAGAGAAGAGAATTATACATTATATGGAGAGTTATAGAAGAGAATTATAGATGCATATGGCTGTGGGTTTGACAAAACCCAGCATTTGGGAACTCACAGGCATCCCAGTACAAAGAAATGACAAAGCTCCATCCTCAGTTCCATCACATCAAAAATTCTATACCTTTACAGCTATTATTATTGTTAGAATCATCAGTCCTGTTAAATGTGTTTTGCAATCTTCCTCAAATCAGATGCAACTGGAGGCAAGAGGGAACATAGAGTGGGGGAATGCTTCAGTCTGCAATGCACTTAATCAAAATTATGTTAAAATCAAAGGGAGAAAGCAAAAAGCCTGAGATTGTGCTGGTCAGTGCTAGGCTACAGCAAAACTTTAACCAACCCAGTGCTATAACTGAACAAACTGAAAGCCAGGAGTCACTACGGTACTACTGATGGTGTTGCATCACTGAATGCGTGTGCATTATGTGATTAGCTGTTATATCCATTTTTTGGCCGTATCACAGTAAGCTAACGAAAAGGCTGCATCCCCACATGCATCCGGGACTTCACCCGCACCGGTGTCTCCCTGTTGTAGTCAGTCACCTGCCGTCTCTGAACTCTCCCTGCCTCTGTTTAGCTCCAGCCTGTCACTGTAATGAAATAACACATCCAGACAGCTGGCATTCCACAGGGACGATATTACCATTCTGCCTCATTCCTCAGACATCGAGGGATGCTTGCTTTGGCGCTGTCCGTCTCTGTCAGTGTTATTCTAGGCTGCACTGATAGACGGAACTGAATGGGAAGTCTCGCTATTAAACTGACGTTTTAATTTTTTTTTTTTAGTTTTGTTTTTTTCAGTCCCTTGCTAAATTAATCAGGGCTAAAGACACACACACGGAAGCCCCAGAAAAGCACAAAAACAAAGCATGGCGCAATGTTTACCTCAGATCATGAAAATGATTCCAAACTTATTTGGACAAGACTCATATTTCTTCCTCGCATTCTTTTCAAGAGGAGGATACAGCAGCACACACAGTCACCTCAGAGGCAGATTAATGGCTTTGCACAAATTTGTATTCAGATATCATGAGAGCTATCTGCTGGGAGCCACAAACATAGGGATTTAGATTTTCTTTAGCAGGGAAACCCATCGACCTCCTTTCCCCCTTGTGATTTACTACTGTTGACATTGAAGGATACTGGCCATCAAAAACTCTTGTCTAAGCGCAGCGGGGTTTGAAATGTTTGTTATTTTGGCCGTTTCCCACTTCCACCCCTGGATGACCCTGGCAAATTGCTTCCCACAGTCCCACTGGAGTCCCAGACCCCAGTGACACCAGCATGAAGGTTATACCTCTATTCCTACCCCCACCGAACTCAGGAGAGGCATCTGATGCCAACTGAAACAGGACAAACCTGATGCACTGCACTGTGTGTTCTTAACAGAGGACAGCTGGCCCTTCCTTAAACTAACACCTGATAGTACTTTCAGAGTTTGTGATTTTCAACAACTGGGTGTGTTAGTGCATATTTAACATAGCAAAAAGGTAATGAACATCACAACTCTGATCCTCACTGAATACTCTGAAGAAGATCCTGTAAAATTAAATGCCATCCCAAAGAGAGCAATAGCACTTAACAACCCCCATTTAATTGTTATTTCATAATCCCTCCTCAGACTGTTACCTCATAACCCCTGTCAGAGTGTTACTTCATAGTACCCCTCAGGTTATTACTTCATAATCTCTCTCACTCTTCCTCTCTTCCTTCATAACACCCCTCAGACTGTTACTTCATAATCACCCTCAGGGTGGTACCTCACAATCGCACTCATACCCTTCTGTCACAAGCCTCCTCAGACTGTTACTTTGTATTCCTTTCCACTCTTGCATCATAATCTACCTGAGGCAGTTACTTCATAATGCCCCTCCCTCTTCCTTCATAATTCCCCTAAGATTGTTACTTCATAATGCCACATCACTCTTACTTCATAATTCCCAGTGGGTCTAGGTTCTCCTCCTCTTCTTCCTCTTCCTCTTCACTGGGCTTTGGAGGCTCCACGGGTTTTGCTGGTTTCACTGGTTTGGGTGGAGGAGTGGCTTTGGCAGCGGGAGCCTCGTTTTTTTTAAAGAAATCAAAGCCTTCTTCCTCTTCCTCCTCCTCCCAGTCTGGATCATTCCTGGTTTTAAAGTTGGCCACATCTGTTGTCTTTGCACCTACAAACAAAATACCAGCCAGAATTAGAAAACAATCATCAACAGCGTGCAACAGATATATGATATAAACATCAGCAGTCATGATATGATAATTTCAACTATAACTAAATTCAATTTAGTTATGTAACAATGTTGTGTAAAAAAAAAAAAACTTTGCTTTTTTACTGTATGATAAGGACAAAGAGCATGATGGTGAAACTGAATAGAGGCCTTAATCCAAGCAAAATATAATACAGAATCTTGAGTGCATGGTACACTAGCAGCCGTCTAAACTGTAAGAGAAGTCGTCTTCATCCAAATCTACAAAAGCACAGTGAATGGATTTGGCTTCAACTTTATTTTTTTCTCCATTAGCAAAATAACCCATGTTTTATTTATCAGCAAAACCACTTATGATTCTGAATATGTACTGTACATCAATTTCCCATAGCGATTTCTGCTTTCACCAGAGATTAAATTTGATTATGCCAAGTAGTTTGAACAAAAACATGTCCAAACAATTTGTAAAGACATCTGTTTCAGTGTAATAAATTGAACCTGCATATGTCCGACTGTAATTCTTTGATGATATGTAATTCAACACAGTGCCTCGCCCATGGCGTTATGTAAATCAGCTCTTGATACAAAACACTTTGATTTAATTTCGCTCTGAAATTCTTAAATCAATACATCTATGCTTGGTCCTGACAAAATAGACTTTAACAAGATATACAAATGTCTCAGTCTGCGCTGAGTTCATAAGAAGTTTCATTGAATGGTATGGTATCACATCACATGACCTGTCTCAGTCCAATGCACATTTACAGCTGTAGGATACATGGACAAAGCACAGATGACATGGGAAGGGAATTTCACCTGCCTTCATATAGAATACACTGGACAGTAATGGAATGTGTCACCAGAGGGTTCATATCCCAGACAGTACATTGCTGCTGTATCCTTGAGCAGGTACTTAAACTAATATTCAAAAGGTCTCTATGCTAAGCAAGTCACACCTGATAAAGACTATAGTTAAACAATATAATATAGCACATTGCACAGTAATAGCAATGGCAATGGCAGGAACTAGGCCCTCTGCCAACAAGACTGTTAAATGACAAGTAATCAGATAAGATGTTTACCATTGAGCAATTTAACATGCTACCTACAAACAAGACAACTAAACTGAACAATGAAGGCTAAGATAAGTGAAGCGATGTGACTGACAGTGGTCTTTGTGCTCGGGGTTGAGTATCACGGCAACCTATCTAGTCACTCTCTTTAGAATTTCTGGTTTCCCCACAACACTCACTTGAGCCATACTGAAGCTGTTCTAGTGCTTTCCCCCAGCCTGTCAATGAAAGACTCCAGTTCTAGAACTTTCTCATCGAGCAGCCAGTCAGTGAAAGGAAATATCTCTTCAAATACCTGCTACATCCTCTGGCTCTGGCCTCTGCTACAGTACATTCCTGTTTAATGTCTGTTTAAAATACCAAGCACCAGCCTGCCAGTATTAACGCAAATTATAATTATGCCTCTCCATTTCAAGAGTACAGAATGTTCAGAATTTAAATCCAGCCCTCTTCAAAAGGCACTCAGTCTTGAGGTCCACCTCTGCCTTGCGATCGCACCCTGACACACCGCTCTGTGTGAACTTTGAAGAATATTTATGAGGAGCGCTGCTGGAGAGCACCAGTGTTTATCTCAAAGAAGCACAGCCACGTCTCCCCAGTGTCTGCATTGTCCGCAAGAGCCTCACTCACCAGAGGGGCAGTGGGCAGCTATTGACGCGAGCAGACGAAACACATTCCAAATTATTAAACCAGGCTTAAATCAAATGAGTCTTTTAGACAGTCAGCAGACCATACGTTGGGTAATATGATTAAACTGATGAATGAACCTTACTCCCCCGTGCTACGGCTGCCAGACTGAAGGCCCTCCGGAGACAGAGGGCGTTTGTCATCAGGTGTCCCGGTCGAAAGAACGGGGTCGCGCTGTCCACGACTGATTACGGTTATCGAGTTAGACACGGCTCCTTATTCATCAGGTCTGGGAGAACGCGACGTTCCTCTTACCCAGAAATTCCAGCAGCTCGGGGCAGGTGGCCAGGGTGGGGTTCTTGGCAATGAACTTGACGAGCTCGTCGAAGGCCACCCTGCGCTCCCGGATGTCCGACTCGCTCACGAACAGGGCCTTCCGTGGCATGGAGGGCAGGGCGATCTTGGGGTACTGGGCGCTAAGCCTGTAGTAGAACTCATCAATTTCACTGTACTTTTTGGACACCTGTAAAATAATTCAGGATGCCACTGGTTACTGCGTGACAGATTGATGCATGTTCTGATGTGGCCTGTTGTTTTCAGCTATGTACTCTTACTCATGTGGTTTTATTATATGCACTTTCGTACCTTCACTTTGTAAGTCATGCTGGATAAGTGTCTGCCACATTTACACAAAATGTAAATGTAAGACAGTTTTCCCCCTGTGGCTTGGTGGTTGTTTTCCACTCCATGCTCTGCACATTCATGTATAATTCAAGATCTCTATGACACACAGCTTCCCTGCATTGGGTTGATTTGGGCATAGTAGGTTACAGCCTAATTACAGGCTTGTTGTAGAACAACAGCAGCAGTCAGGGAGACTACAGCAGGGCTCTACGCAGCCTTATCCTGACTGCCCTGACTAATGAAAAATTCAGCCTGATTACAGACACTTGTCCAATCATTCTGCCTGCCTCCAAATGTTGATGTGCCTCAAACAGCATGTCCTGCTGTCTACTCCCTGCAGCACTCTGTATTGGATCTGGTTGGAAAGAACATTTTGGGCCTGTCCGATACAACTCTATTTCTGCAAACTGGGACAATGACAATGCCTTCTGGAATTAGAAATGCTCAGTTTTAACACATCAAAAAGAAAACAGTCATTGTTACTTTTACTATGGTTACATAATATTCCTAAGCAACTTGTCTGTTGCTTTGCCCGGAATAAAGGCGCTCTTATTTATATCTTAATTTGTATGGCAGGAGTGACACCATGTGGTGAATAAAAAATACTGCATGTGGGTATAACTATACCTACTCAGCCCAGTTTTGATGCCAATTACAGACCAACATACTGTGGAATTATTTCACTTAAAGGGTTTCTTTTACCCTGGCAGAGGAAAGAGAATTAAATAGTAGTGCAATTTGGTTTTGCTAGCCCTTAGGGTAAGCAACAGCTTTGTGTTTGTAGCTTACACTGCAATCACTATACTCATGTTTCTCCATTATATGCATCAGTGACAACAGCCAGACTTTTTTCTGCATTTTGAATATGTCCGTCTTCATAATCCTCATCTATTACTTTCCTCTAAAGATTCTCTCTTTAAATTCTGCTCTAAAAATGTTGATTTATAATGAAGAAGCTCTTACCAACAAGAGGAAGAAAAGCGGAACGGCTGACATATGAATCAGTTTGCAGTAAAAGACCAAGCAGACAGGCAATCGTTACCTTCAAATGACTCAGGGCTACACCACTGCAATGTCTGTAATGTCGTAGTTCTAACTAAGGCACTGGGTCATTCACTGATATGAGAGGCAGACATTACACATTCAGGCCAACATAACAGGCACATGTTAATAACTCCCTACCACAAGCTGCACCACATCTCCCGGTTTGTGCTTGCCGGACTTGAAGGCAGTAAGCCGGGTCACCACCACGATCTGGTACTCCACATGACCCGTCATCATGGTGCCCCGGACCTCCTGGTACAGTGGCACCTGCAGGTCGATGCCCGTCGCCTCATTCTGGAGCTGTCTGGAAAATGGGGACGAGACGGGTTCAAACACAAGCCCGACTCCACAGATGAGCGGGACCAGGACTGAGACCGTGGCGATCACTGCAACCTAGACACTCTCACTCATTTAAAACCCTGCCACTTCTGAAAGCTTTGTTACTGTATTTGACAGGAATGTTGGTGCTGACCCCACTTTTTAATCAGCAAACACAGAGGCTAATGCTTCACTCAGGGTCTATGTCCATACACAGGCATCTTAAATCAGATCAAAACTTGCCTGGCCATTTGAAAAATGTGGCAGCATTAGGGTATCTGCTTTTTCAGTTCGTAAGAGGGAGACTGCTGGAGGTTAAAGTTCATCTGTAATTTGACAAAACCAGGGCTCAAAGCTTTGATGAATCCACAGCAGCATTACTGCATACAAAATGCCAGGAACAACCGAAGGTAAAACCCATTCCATTACTTACTTGAAATAACAATGGTGATTACAAATATTAAAATATTCACGATTAATCAAGGCCTATGTGTAATATGTCATTTTGGAAAAAAAAATGTGAACTGCAAATTTTAGTATTACAAACCAAGCTTCAACTAAGCATGAAATAACAGAGAGGGGCGTTTTAAAGAAAATGCTTCATGACAAGTGAATCAGCTTCAAAACTGCTTTAAAAATATGGCTTAACTTATGATGGTAGTACCATCAGGGGTATCATCTACAAGATGTAATTCCAAAGGTAAAGTCTTACGGTATAGATTCAATAAAAAAATCTATAATCTCTAAATAAATAAATGTTTTCAAATATTTATTAAAAGACTATCTTAAATGCACTGGCAATGTCTGAATAAATGCTTAAATGCCTCTCAGTTACATAGCACTGGAAGTAAAACTGTACAATGTAGACTACTCTATTTAAATGCACCAGTCTCTCACACTTCCTGTTTTGTGAATCTAACTTTAAGGCTATATTTTCAAAGTTTCCATTTAACATTTTTGTCCCAAAAATGGAAGGTAGCTAGATAAAACATAAATGGATCAACATAAGTACATTAGTTGACATTTGTCCAAAATGGCTACTTTTTAGCTCTTGATCAAACATGTTGAAATAGGTCAGCGATACAAGTGACCAAGTCAGTGGAAATACTGAGCAAGGTCACCAGACTGTGACTGTCCAAGATCCCATGGCATTGCTTTAAAACATTATGCCTGAAACACAAATATTAAAAAGGCCATGCTTCAAATGAATCAGAGTTGAAACACATTGAGGGTAACGAAAATTGTCCCTCAATGGCACAAACGCAGAGGAAACTGGAAAAAGGTTGATATTATTGGCCCTGTATATAAAGTACAAGACAGCAGCACAATACGATATAAATTGGTTTCCACGTAACTGCAGTTGAATGTGTAGGACAGGCTAGATCCGAATTAGAAAGAAGCACAGTTCATTAATGTAATCATGATCACCTAAACGCCGTCGTGTGAATGAAACAAATCCAGCGTAAAGCTGGCAGTAATCTAAAACAATTACTGCATAATTATGATCGAGAACTATTCAACGGAAAACGGATGTCATTAATTTATCTGCTCTGACTTTTTGTCGATGAGAAAACGCCGAACTACACCATTTCCATGCACAAACGTGTTTGCTTTTTCTTACGTGCCGGAAGATCCTCCTTCTCGATGACCCAAGTAATGTCAGGACAGCTGAAGTAAGTGATACTATACGGACACTCTCCAAACTGTAATACAATGACAAGTTGTGAGTGTGTCTGATGGCTTCGTGGCATCCTCGCAACGTAAACATCTTCACAATGAAAAGAAAGAGCTGAGTATTATCTTCGTGTAATACAAACCGTGATTACATAGTATGAGATGTACATTTTAGCAAAAAATTACAATCAATGGTCAACTGGTCACTCCCGCTGTTTTAGAAATGTAGCCTGTACGATGGACTGATGTAGCCTACAATGGATTGCTGGGCTGTCGAAAACGATCTTGCACAATCGCCGTGCATGAGTAGTGTAATTCATTGAGTGAAAACATAGTGTACCTAGCACAACTATGCTCGTATTGTATTCCGCATGAAAGTGCAACTGGCTTTATTTGTTATACTAACGGTAGTATGGTAGGTAGACCACCGAAGTAAATAGCTAGTCTACACTTCTTCAGGTTCTTTTGCTTTTATTCCACGTCTTTCATTTAAACTTTGAGTGGGAACGCGGTTGCATGTCTGCGAGAAATACTGCGTTGCTACATCGTGTAGCTGTTATTTACTGTTAAAGTCATATTTTGGCTGAGCGTCAAGTGGGTAATACATGGAAAATAACAGCGTTGATTCATCACCCCAACCGATTACTCAAATAATCCAAATCAAGTATCTCATCTGATGAAAGTACGTACTGATCCGCTACCCAAAAACAACCTTAACCGACTGAGCACGTAAGTTCTCATGCAAAAGCGAAAGAAACGTATTTTGACACCCTGACAAGGTAGTAGGAAGATTGCTATAAAAACAACATGCACACAACTAAAAAACATGTTACAGTAGCTAGCTAGCTTTAGCTCTTTACCAATTCTTTTTTTTTGAATGCTACAATTAGATGCTCCGGAACTAAGTTACCAAAACTTTTATTTTTCTTACCTGCTTGTAACAAGTCCGTCTGGCATTACGCAAAAGTAATATGTTATACTCCTTATTTGAAACTAAAGGATAATCTCAGATTCTTCTCAATTAATTTATTGTGCATAAACATGTCATATTTTGCTCAAAATCCAGCGCAGTTCCTTACAACCCGACCCCTTTATTTGTGACTCAAAGTCACGAGATCCCTGCGAGAGGCAGTGAACGAGCTGAAATCAAAGGTCGCTGTCGGAAGATAAACCGCTCTGCACCACAACGGTGTGGCTCCCTTACAAACATGGCCGACATTTTTTATACAATTTCAATCATATTTAACTCGTTTAAAGAACGCATGTAAGTTTAATGGCTTTTGCATTACATTTTCTTATACTTGCCATAATTTGAGACCCAAACAAAACACTACATTGAATGAAAAATGCTACGTAGTCGGCAGGATTCGAACCTGCGCGGGGAGACCCCAATGGATTTCTAGTCCATCGCCTTAACCACTCGGCCACGACTACATGTTACACACAGAAATCTAGTAACAGAGCACATAAAATTGAGTCCTTAGTCGTCACTCGCTAAGTGGTTGAATATTATGTTTAAATAGATTCAGTTTAAATTATTAAATTGGTAAGATTAAAAACAAAGCAGCATCATACACGCAACTAATATTAAATAACAAGAGAGATCTGCTAACACTAATATTATTATGTAAAGTCTAGAGAGAGTATTATTGATTTAAACAGGACCCTATAAAGGAAAAAATGTCACCGTGCTTAGTAGCAATACTAACTAGCTTACGAAGGAAAATATTATGTTTATTATTCCTCTATATCTCCTCACCGTTTTCACACATCTGCCATGTCCTAGTTCTGCACCCAACACCAGAGGACGACATACACGCACATATGAGGGAAGTCCTGGAAAAACGCTAACTTCATTGCTACAGTAGGCTATAACCCCCAGGTTGTCTTTTTTTATTTAAATAAGATAAAATGTAATTATGCTTGAGTTCCCCGTTGAATTCTGCTGTGATAAACGCAAAATTTAATGTCTTAATTTTCCACAGTAATTCAGTAAATTCATAAACAGCTATGCGAATGTAATTTTCGGTGTCCAGTGTTGTAACAGTGGGGTTATGGCTTTTTACTGGACACCACTCCTCATCATGTAATTTACGACATGTACTGACACATGGAAGGACACATTCGTCTTGTGCGTCTTTTCAGTATTTCAGTCGGTTGTTCGCAACTTGCTGAATGTTTGTGTCGTATGTTTGCAAATACAAATGGTTTAGTTATAATACAGAAATTCAGAGCAGCTATATAGACCACAGTGTCTAAACACACGAATGAGATTCATAATTTGTGTTGCATCTTCTCACAAGTTCTTTCACTGATTTGTGGAGAACTGATTGTAACGAAGGACATTCTAGGAGACGAACTCATGGGAAGCGGTAGCAAGCAAAGTGACATCCAGTCGCAAGCCGGGTAGCTCGTGTATTGGTCATAGATGTATCTCTCAACTAGAAGGCGACACTCTCCCCAGCTGTAGTTGTGTCTTGGGGATTTCCCTTGCCATCACCCGAGTGAATGATCATGCACACTCAGTGACACAGATTCCTTGTTCGTGTGGTCTGCCTACATAGACTGCCCCTTGCCCATACCTGTTCGCCTGTAGGCTACATATAAATACTGCAGTCATGATCCGAAAGCCACTCTGAACGTGAAGCCACCACGTATAATCCTCGTATTATAGATTTGCTATCAATTTCATAAGATAGCTTTTAACTGGTCAGTGGCCGTAATATTTTAGTGTCTTTGAAGTTCCTTTTGGGAATTTAGTACTGGGACGGGAAAGCAAAAAAATAGCAACTTGATAAAAAACTTTTAAAGCTATGGATATTCGCTGGGGGCGCTGGTTGACCGCTGCGCAACAGGCAATATAGCTACTCGGTGTCAGTCAGATCCCTGATATTAACACAATCTAAAGAGCAAAGGGGAGTTTCCAAAGTCATCAAACCCCTCCAACTTTCTCATTCTCGGCCAGAGACCACTGAAAATGGATCTTATGAGGGCTGCGGCTCCCTTCCTATGGTTTTCCTTCTGCTTTGGGAATTTTCTTGAAGCAGCGGTGCTTGGATCATTGCAGTACCCCTCCGGCGCGGGTGATAACGGGCTAGCTTCACATCTGGATGAGCGGAATCGAAGAGAATCGAATGCGATCTCCAGAAACTACCCTCTGAGGAATGGTACTGTTGTCCCTCACGAGTATATGATATCTCTGTATAGGACCCTCTCTGAGATCGAGAGAAGAGGCTCGAATACTAGTCTTTCGCGTTCCACGAGACATGCCAACACGGTGACCAGCTTCGTGGACCAAGGAAAAGGTGAGTGAAATTGAATGACCGCGAGTGGGTGAGAAATCTAACGCTACAGTTCACGAAAGAATGTTTGTGTCGGTCATTTTTAGCTACTACGTTCACGCCAACTAAGCAGCATTTTAGAGTACCGCTTTCTTTACACATATTATACAGCGTGTTCACAGAATGTCGTTGTAGATGCATTTGTTTCATTTAATTATTAGAGATAAGCGTGGAATGCTTAGCGCATTCTTTTTATCTTGCATTTGTCAGTTGGTTTATTGTTTTTCACTGTCTTTCTAAAAATCAAAATGCTGTTTCCGCAGTCTTGTGCATCCTCTTTTCACTATTGCTCACAATATTCGAGACACAAAGTAATCTCATTACATCAGCGCAACCTGCTGTAAGTGACTTAGGACTGTGGGTTATGTGCGTGTCGGCTCCCGGACAAACTTTACAGATTTTTTTCTAGGCCCTGTTTAGACTCTTCAAATTATTAACCTGGAATTAAATTTCTCCCTTTAGCCTATATAAGATATGCAAGCCCAAACAATGTAGAAACTGCTCACGTTTTAGACTGTTAATTAATATAATAATTTTGCTTTATTCTACTGTCATACAAATTGCTAGACTGTAACAAACGGCACTGAAAGCACTAGTTTTGTGTCGCAGAAACCTCATTTGTTTCGAGGTAGTAATACGGCACATATTGTTATTTTATTGTTTTCAAAATGCCATAAAACACCACGGACTATATGCTTTATTTGTATTTTTACCATCTTATTAATTGTGTTGTGTGAATGTCTGACAAAGATGAGTAAGTGAATGAGGCGCGTTTATGTTGTTTCCCCGAGCAGCCAGAGCGTACCACTTGGTATCAGTACTTACTCACCATATTACATTCTTTTTCTGCACACCGGGCATGTTATTTGTCGAATATTTGTTAGGTGTCTAACTGTTGGTACTTTCTCATGACATATTAAACAAGCTGACAAGATGCCAGAAACATTGCTTTATTGAGATACCCACTTGCTGGATGATATATGCCGTAAGTGTTGATGAAAGTAACTGGTCTAAAATTAGGATTTGGCGCATTGTTTCATTGCGAGAGAAGACATTTGGGTGGTAAAGTAAGTCTGGGTTCTTTTGATATTCAGATATGGGTGTTTTCAAAATACTTTAAATACTTCCAACGAAATATGAAGTCAAATGTCTCGGATTTCCAACATCTGCGATAAATAAACTTCACTGGCACCTTGAGCTAAACACTTCGAAAGGCCCTGCGTTCCCCCAAACCCAGGTGTTGCTGATAAAGACAGGGAAACATACGTGTAATTTAAAACTGGTGTTCAAATAAAGATTGTCACGTAGAATATTTATTTTGACAAATATACTCTGTCAGTTGTCCACAATCCACAAATAGAAAGACTAATACTTGTATAAACCGCAACATACACAAAGAAACGAAGCTTAAGACACGTGCAATTATTTATACAAGGCAGTTATTTGTTAGAATACTGTACTTAAAATATTACGTCTGTTGAGAGTTTGAAAATGTTTGCCAATGAAAACAGTGTATCTCGTTTCGGATGTTGTAACCTTTGTTGATGTAGCCTAATATTTTATGCAACGTAGTGTATTGTTGCACACACCATATTACAATTGACTGAGTAAGCACAACAGAAGCTCTACAATGCATTGTTCATTATTTTTTAGAATATTGTATTAACATCGATTTAAATACAGCTTGGTAAAAGAAAGAAAGAAAGAAAGAAAGAAAGAAAGAAAGAAAGAAAGAAAGAAAGAAAAAGGAAAGAAAAGGGAAAAAGAAAGCTGGTGTTCACAGATTAAATAGGTTAATTCGAAAAGCTGAAGCTGTGAAGTTTCCATCTTAAAATTCTGTATTGTACTAAATGGACATATCGTCGATAGGGTTTGCTACATTTTGGGATGCAGAAAGGGAGTAAAACATGCAAATATCGTGGCTTTCGGTTTGTTTCACAAGAAGTGGTATTAGCATATGTCACAGCGGTACAACTATTTGTAGTATTGGTGTAAAAAGTTGAAGATGAAAAAAATAAAGTAAAATTTAAAAATGGGAAGTTTCTGCGGCTGGGTTTTGGCGTCTTACAACTCCGCACTGTATTTACTGGAAACAGTCTCCGTGCTTCTCCTCAAAGTAAATATTATTGGATGTATAATAGGAAGTTTCACATGGCTGGGGACTGTAAATTTTTAATAATCTTGTTAAAAGGTGGGCAAACCTTAAGATTTGTAAAGACCGTCGAAATGCTGGTTGTTTATGTTGACTGTTTTTGTCTTCTTACTAATTCAGTCCGAACGCCAAGGAAAAAATACGCTGTAACCTCCGTTTCTCCTGTCCTGACTTTTTTAAGTTACGTGCAACGTGATACTACTCAAAAGGATACATCAAAGATTTGTACCCCAGCCAGAATGGATGTTGCTTGTTCGTATACATGTATTTCCTAATTAACATGCTGTTTGCATTTAACTTGGCATACCGTTCGTTTTTCACTCTCAGTTTTCCTGCCGAGATCATTTGACTCGGTTACATTTTGAATTAACACCCGGATTACATATAATGCAATTTTGTATGAAAAAGTATGTCATTGAAGTTCAGTGTAATATTTCCAGATGAATAGTTTTTCTTCTTCTTCAGGAAAATGTGCTTGGATTCATACACTGAAGGACAGAATTCACTGTCCTTTCCTTTGAACTGCATTGAAACTTATATTATAACCTACATAAGTGTGCCTTTTCACTACCACCTACAGCTGACTCAATTCTCTTGGGTTTAGTAAGAACCAAGGAGCACGTTCAATACAATCATCAGGTGAAAAAAAAGGATGAGGAATGCAACTCTTTTTTTTTCACAAGGTGGCGGGGGTCTCCCTCTGGTTTATTGTCTCAGTTATCTTGTTGTTTTGTCTGGAGGACGGATATTAGCTCGGTGGAAGATGCTGCTGCTCTTTAGAACTCCGCTGACCTTCCTTTGTCTCAGCATTCCATTGAAGAGCAGGCCGCTCTGATGTCTGCTGCAGAGGAGGGGAGAGGGAGGCACGCGCTTCCCGCTGTCACTCACCGCACCACGAGGCAGGTGCTCTCTCTGTGGTCTGGCGCTCACCTCTTCCCGAAGCCTCATGGTGTGCAGTAAGGCATGATTGTCGGGGGGGGCTCTTTGCAAAGTCACATCAACGCGATACCAGCAGCTAGCCTGGAGTTCCCATGCCGCGCTCGTGCAAAAGCCCTCTTTATGCTTTAACCATGGAACTGCGGTTTGTTCCTCGGGTTGCATGGGATCCCTAAGCTGGATGGTCCTGGATGTTAAGGATGTTGGAGCTCTCTGTGAGTCTGGGCACTTTGAAGTGGCAGTAAAAGTGGTCGCCACAAGTTCTTTTTTTTTTTCTCTTGGCAAAGGCAGTGACTGTGAGTTCCTTGAAACAGGCTTCCCCTGCAGCATCACAAGCATGGCTGGGGCCACACAGAGGATGTAGGAAGATGGAGAGGAGTAGACATAGTGTCATGAGCAAATCTGATTTGTGGGAATTTTCTGGGGACAAGATGATGGGGCTAACAGCTAGCGTAACAAAGAAACTCTGAAATGGGGTAGAGTGCAGGATGACCTAATGTACAGGTGAGTCTTACACAACTGTTTTTTTAAACTATAGTAACGTGTTGTAAAAGCATCAAGTGTAATATGAAATAATCTGCTGAACACATCAGGTTGTACATTTCTGTCACTCGGTGCACTGAAGCCCCCGACCCCTCCCACCACTTCTCCTCAATTTACAACCTATTCACAAGAAATATGGAAATGGAGGATGGAGTGCAGAGCCTTCTACGGTTTCCACTGTCTCGCCAAGCTCTCTTGTCACCCAATCAGAGCAATTAGCAGATGTAGCCAAGCGCAGGGGCCAGGTGCCAGGTCAGCCAAGTGCTCCACGCTCGGCCCTGTTTGGCGAGCGCATCAGCGCTGCTCACATTTGGGGAAGCCATTCGCTCCCACACGGTCTCCATATGCCACACTCAGGGCCAGGATATAGTTCTCCCAGGTCAGGAGCAGCAACAGGGCTTCATTGACGGGTATTCAGAGGTGATATATCTGGGAAAATAGAGCGGCTCTTTCACAATGGCATTCAAAAGCCTAGGGATTGATCCTGGGTGTCACTTTTTGACGTTCGCTATGTTGACATTGATTTTACCGTTTTGTTCACAGACGACCCCTCCGGGGAGCCCGGCCAGCGGTACCTCTTCGACCTCTCCAGCCTCTCCAAGACGGACGAGCTGGTGGGGGCGGAACTTCGGGTCCTGAGGAAGCAGCCTCCGGACCTGCCGCTGGCGCTGTCCCAGGGCGGGAACCTGTACCGAGTTCTCCTCTACACCTGCTCCGAGGGCAGCTTCGGCAGGCGCCTCTTGGACTCCAGGACCGTGGACATCCTGGACATGGAGCTGGCCAAGTGGGAGGTGTTCGACGTGTGGGCCAGTGTGAAGAGCCAGCGTCGGGGTCACAGGACAGCCAGCCCGCTGTGCTTCCACTTGGTGGTCGTCTCTGAGCAGACCAAGGAGGCGGCCCAGCCCTCCGCGCTAGGCCTGGGCCGCTGGTCGCGGCAGCCCCAGGAGAGGGCCCTCCTCGTGGCCTTCTCCCGCACCCGCAGGAAGGAGAACCTCTTCAGGGAGATCCGGGACAAGATGAAGGCCATGGGGGGGATGGGGTTCCTGGACCCCCCAGACCCCGGCCAGGAAGGTCACCCCCCGAGGCGGCGGCGACGCAGGAGGACTGCTCTCTCCGGCCGCCCCGGCGGAGCGGGAGCAGGTGGGGGAGGAGGCGGGGGGGGAGGAGGAGGGACTGGAGGAGGAGGAGGAGGTGGGGGCAGGGGGCGGGCGGAGGAAAACCCGCTGCAGCCGGAAGCCGCTCCACGTTAACTTCAAAGAGCTGGGCTGGGACGACTGGATTATAGCTCCCTTGGATTACGAGGCGTACCACTGCGAGGGCATGTGCGACTTCCCCCTGCGCTCGCACCTGGAGCCCACCAACCACGCCATCATCCAGACGCTCATGAACTCCATGGACCCGGAGTCCACCCCGCCCAGCTGCTGCGTGCCCTCCAAGCTCAGCCCCATCAGCATCCTCTACATCGACTCAGGCAACAACGTGGTCTACAAGCAGTACGAGGACATGGTGGTGGAGAACTGCGGGTGCAGGTAGCACCCCGGGGCGCGCGGCCCTCGCGTACTTGAACAGAAAAACGGCGCTTCCCGTCAGTTCCCTGGCACGTTGTGTGGTGCCGCGAGACCGGGCGCCGTGTGCGCGTGTGTGCAACTCTGTGGGCAAGTGTGTGAGAGTTTGTGTGTGTGTGTGTGTTTGTGTGTATGTGTGAGTACCTGCAGGCAAGTGTGTATGTTTATGTGTGTGCACAGGGGGTGTGTTTGGGAGTGATAAGAAGGGGTTGATTAGTGGTCCTGATTTAAACTAATAGGACAGAGAGCGGGGGATCTTTCACACCCATCCCTCGTTTGATTGTATTTTTAGTTGACCAGAAATCCCCTTTAAGATGATAATAGGGGTGAAAGACAAAAATAAAATAAAATCCTCTTGTCTTGGGTTGGTTATGATTAGAATGGCCAAAAATGTTTGTCATTGAGGAATGACAAACTTTGCAAAAACAAAAAGAGCATCATTCCAAAACACACCAAGATTCAGTGACCTCACTAGAATTTTTTTATACATCCAAACAGAATCACATTTTATTTTTACCGTAATTTGCACATGGGGTTGACCTCAAATAGCTTTACTTCGGTAGTCATCGAACATACATTTGGGTCATAGTCAATGAATGCATCAGGTTCTTCAGATCAGTCAGTGTGTGAGCAGGCTGCTTAAAAATGCTGTGGGAAAAGCTTTGAATGGATATCTGCAGAGGCCAGACTCACAGAGGCCAAGAAACAGGATAATGTTCAATTGATGAAAGCTGCTCCACTAGGAAATAGCATGGTCTGTCTGTATTATATCTAACTTGACACGGTGGATTCATCTTCACTTTCTTGGTCCGATCAATGTGGAAAACAAATAAGGCTAACTCTTAAATTTTTTTTTCTGCTGTTGCCTCCACAGTGTGTCTTTGGCAATATGGTCTGGAGGAGAGTGAACGTAGGATACAAAGAAAGAATGAACAAAACATAAAGGCAAAGTAGGGGATATAGTTTAGAAGTATCGTTTGTTTTCTTTTTTATTTAAAGCATAGTATGTCAACTAAAATGTATTTTCATCCATGTAGAGTTTGTTTGAGTGGAACGTAATCTCATTTCCCGCTTGGCTTAATTTATTAGAACATGTCAGTGCGCTTCCGGCCCCGCCCGGCGATCTTTAGCATTACTGTGCTATTGTGAAACTGTGTGCATCCCTCTGAGATACTGCAACCCAGACAGCACAACATTCCCCTAACATTGTATTGCCATTACCATGCTGCTACAATGTTACGGTAACATTGGAAGTCTGTTATGTGTTGCCGTGATAACTATTGTTTGTGGTCCCCTAACCCTTGTTACTAAAACAGGCAGTCAATGATGGAATGAGCAAAATCTGTCATTGCTGTGAATTGCAAATGACTTTGTGTCACTAAAAAAATGCACTTAATGTAAACACTTTATTTTGAAATAAAAACCGGTTGGTGTTTCCACCATAATTATGACAGCTTGCCATGAATATTTCCGTGAATACTGTGCCTGTTATGCAAGGCATACAATAGTTCACCAGAGTGTCACCAGAACTTGAAAATCGTGCTCCCTCACTGCAAAAATACAGTGTACTCACCCAGGGTGCGAGTCACTTTAAAACTTAAGCGCTATAGAATTATATCAATACACCGTGAAAAAGGCTATTAAGAGCTTTAAAAGGTCATCTTCTCCTGTTTATTGATGCAGCTAAACTGGTTGCCTGTTTTCACAGCTTCCTTTTTACGCAGGGATAGTCAGCACTTGCTTCAGCTTGCTTTATTTATTTTCATCCATCCGTGGTCTGGAGATTCTTTGCAATACATACCTCAGAAGAGATTTAGAAGCAAGACTTAAAGGCAATAACAAAAGGACGTCTCAAATAAAGTTTTTTTTTGGTTCAAACCAGACAGTAATTATTAGTAAAAAATATTTCTTAATATACAGCTATATTCTTACTCATCTGAATACAAAGACAGCTTCTTTAGCTTGTGTGTGTTTAACTACATTAACCTTTCGACAGTAGTTGGTATGTAAATTAGTGTGTGAGACAACTTTTATAGTTAGATAACTGTGAGTGAATTTTCTGTAATACAATATTGGAGGGCCAGCTGCTTGCATCTGAAATACTGTTTTATACATCTTTTAACAAAATGCAAAACAGCTTTCTCTCTTTTTTCGCTCCATGCTTTTTAATCCTAACCAGAGTTTGTTTTTTTATGGTTTTCTTTTACGATTACTTTCAACCAGTCTGGGTCTATGAATTAAAGCAAAATTCAGACAAACAATATTGAGCTTTCTTATGAATAAGGACCATGTTCCGAAACAAACCAACCACAAGAAAATCTGTTCATTTTTTTCCCTTTAACAAAAAAAAAGAAAAAAAAATTCAGTGGCACATTACGTGCATGAACATAACCTATATTGATGTGGCTGCCTTAAGAGACCTGTTACTATAGGACATGCCCGGATATGCCCCCATTCCAAATTTTAGAACTCTCCATTAAGTTATTGACCAGTGACAGTATGCATAATACATTTTTTTCCTGTTGAAGATTTATCCAGCAGTAGGATGGCAATATTAAATGATTTAAGAGATCTAACCAGTCTGGAGTGTCCTTGAAGTAAATCTTTTCTTGACCGCCAAACCCTATTCCCCCTGGGGTCTTTTTACCTGTGTATTTTATAGTCCACATATGTGTGTGTTTCAATGGTAAATTTGAATTATTATGCTTGTTCAGGTCATGTTTTTACAAAAAGCATCTGAGTGACTGGTGGGCAACGGTGAATATTTGCATCCTGCTTACAAATACAAAATAGCTAGTATTATAGATATTTGATTATAGATATTTGATTGACTCACATATCCAGATGATACCTGAATGAATGCAGACACAGTTTGGCATAATTCAGCTGAGGATATATTTAAAACTATAGGAGTCTGCTGTATGTCCTTGTATAAAATTACTTTTTTTCTCTGTTACGTGATCACACGGATGTTTTTTTCTCTCATTGTTTGTGTGCTCGCCCTGTTACGAGAAGGTTTTTTTGTGAACCATAATGGCAAACACATTTCAATGAAAAAGTCAGGGACAGAACATTGAACCAAAGCAGCATCCAGCTCCCTTCCTGTTGCAATGTGTGTGTCTGTGCAGGAGAGAGGGCCGTGCCCCAGACACAAATGCCCTGTGGCCCAGACAGCGAGATTTTGAGGAGTAAGGAGAACTCCAAACTACTGTTTGGGCAACAGCAGGTCCCATTCCATTCCACTTTCCCTATGAACTGAACTCTCACTCCTGTCACATACTTACCTCTTAAAGCAAAAAAAAAACCTCCACAATGCACAGATCTTTTGTAATAGGGGCTGCGTCTCTTCCTGGCAAGACATGAACTTTGGCCCTTTCAGGTTGCTCCGTTTTTATGTAGGCCATGCTGTTACCAGAGAGCAGTTTGCAGGTGGGACATCTAGAGATGAGACCATGCACGTCTCAAGGGCAGAGAGGAGGGCGCTCCTGGGGGTTTTTGACAGCTACTTGGGATGAGCCCAGCTGTAATTTAACTACCATTTTGAATATGCAGACAGTCACAAACACGTCAGTTGTAAGCAACAGAAAATACATTGCTTCAAAGGCTGTTAAATGGGACATGGCTTGTGTAAAGGGATATTACAACCTTCTGCTGCACTGTGTGTGTTTTTAGTCCGTGGAGTTGGCATCCTCCCGACATTTGCCCCTGGGTTTTCTCAACAGGCTGTCTCTCTCCCTCTCCCTCTGTTTCTTTCCCCCTCTCCCTCCTTCTCACTCGCTCGGCTTCTCCTTTCTTGCTGTATATTGCCATTCTCTGTATTCCCATTTATTTACTTTGCTGATTACCCTATGGAGCCTTCTGCAGTAATAACAAGCTTAGCAAGAAGATACTTCCCCTTGTTGACATGTATTAGGAGAAAAAAATACAGGCAAATTCCCCAGGACAAGTGGTGACATGTCATCATGGAAATTGCTACCATTCATTGCAGAGTTTTGATCGGCCCCGTCGCGGGCCTGCAATTGGGTCAGACTGCGTGGTCCCAACAGGGAATGCCCGAACGGTCAATGATGTCACCATGGTTGTGACTGTTTTTTGGCTCTATATTAACAGGTGTTAACAAACAGGACTCAGTTGTGCTCAGCAAAGAGAAGGATGAATGACTCGCTTTGATTCGGTTGTTTAAGCAGCGACTTCCCCGTTATGATTCTTCTCCCAGCGTGACCGTGCAGAGAGGGTGGTCCTCCACCACTTCCGAAATGTAATAAAGGCCAGCGCTGGCCACAATTAATCTGCGTTAGTGTTCCTCGTCAACAGCGTCATCGCCAGGAGCAGCAAAAACAGTAGTGCAGCAGGCAAATGTCATGGAGGAGGTTAACGTGTGACTGAGTGTGCTATAGTGTGCCGATTTCGGTAATAGCATTACTGTTAGCTTTAACGTACATCATCTTGCTAAACCTACATATTTCAGTTAAAGTGCTGCTGTAGTTAATGGCCTTGTTGAATCTATAAAGGCTACCAGCAAGGAAAAAAGTATACTATTGATCAATAATAACGTGAGTTAACATAGAGATGTATACAGTATTTTTTCATTTGCATGCAGATAACTATGTCCGTACTGAGCCTTGTATTTTCCATCATGTACACATTCCTTAATGGCTATTTCAAGATGACCAAACATTATGTAATGTCTTATAAAACCATTGTTTAGGTTTTTTTTCTAGATTATGTGGAATATGTGGAAAGTAAATTAAAATCCTGTAAAATGCAAGTTGTTTTTCAGAGTGTACAAAAGCTTTCCTTTTTGTGCAGGCGATCCGCTAACTCATTCCAAGAGTGAAGTGCTGTTTCAAACGTGGGGTGTCTAAAGATCACTCAAAGAGATGTCCAAACTATATCTTGGATTAGATAGACTTTGTATTTGGACTCCCTAATTTGACTCTTTAAAATATTGAATTATATATAATAATTAATATAGATGACTACTGGATTTTAGAGTGGATTGATTAAGGGATGAATGAGTCAAGTTGAACTCAACAACTGCCATTTGCACACTGTGCCTAAATGTCTTCATTATAAATATATTTTTATGTTAATGTTTGTATGTGTGTGTGCATGTGTGTGTTTTTGCATGTCCATATGTGCACAGACACCCATGCACAGTAACTCCAATAGGTATTGAATGTCTTGTGTACAACAATGCATACTGGAGTCTCCATATATTCCTTGAGTGTTACTGTTGTTTGGCCTCTTCGTCTGTCTATTTATAACAATTTCATCTCAATTAAACATTCTGAAAATTACCTAACAAACATCAGATGAGACATCAAAAAATGTATTGTGGGAAGAAACTTCGAAAGGACATGTGACATTGTTTTTGACAAGGGAAGCTTTTGAGATTTAACCGTTAGACGGCCATTAACTCTACATGTGTTGATATAAAAATGCACTGTGTGTATGTAATCTATGGTTTATAAAGGACTGTACATAATTGAATTGTAAATGAACTGTAAACAGCAATGTATTTTTTCTTTTGGAAATATTATATAGTAGTATATATTTGAAAAAAAAGGTAAGCACACTTTGTACCCCTCTAATATTAACCTTTCTATGTTTTTCTTTTTTTGTACAGATGATTTTTATTAAATATTTTATTGATAATAAAAGCACAGTTGCTGTGAGTCTGTTTTCCTAGACGTATCTGAAAGTGAACCCTTTGTGACTGTCTGCCTCACCCCCAGCTCCTGGAACCATTATAGGGTTGGTGTTTTGTCTCAGTTTTTTGCCAGCAAATATGCAGGAAGTTTGCAGGTGATTCAGAATTCCGTACTCCATAAGGAAGAGAGAAAAAACAGGAGGAGGAGTGTGTTTGGAATTATGAGATTCCAATAAGCGCCGGAGTCGAGGGGGAGACATCACATGCGCTGGTAACGGGTGGGGTTTTGGGGAGGGGAGTGGGGGGGTTCAAATCTCTAAGGTGGCTTTAAAAATGTTGACTTATAGCCCAGCAGCAAGAAGGGGCCGGATAGGGTTGATTTGTCTCTGAGAAGGAGGCTGAGGAAGAGCTGACCTGAGGCGGCTCAACTCAACAATACATTATTTATTTGCTCAGCAGACAGACACCCCTCTTATCTGGGAAGGCTTACCCCTGCGTATATCTGACATTTTTGTCCATTTGGACAGCTGTGTTTTTATTGGTGCAATTCAGGTTAGGTACCCGACTGCAGCTGACTGAACAGATTTGAACCCCCAGCCTGGTTTAGTCCAGAGCCCTTACAACCGCTCCCCCTTAGGTTAGGGCACCAGCAGTATATTTGTAAGAATGCTTGGCACATTTTACCAGGATTAAATGCCCATTGATGGCCATTGTGAGAACTCTTCTTCATTTGAAGAGTTGGATTTCTTTCTTCCCTCTTTGTGCCTTTGAAATTTCACCAGACTAAATGGTGGCCATGTTTTGAGTGGACATCTGCCCTCGTTACGAGGAAAGGAAAACAGAAACCTCACTTCTTCAGCCTCTTTTAGGGGGGAATATGTCACTGGATTATCAATTCTGGATCTGAAAAGTATCCTACATCTGGAAAGTGGTATAACTAAAGTATTTTTACGGACATTATAAGTCATAAATGACTCATTCAACAACAAAAGTACAATTTTAAACAGAGACAAAACAAAATCTGCCAGTACACTCACACTTTTACATTTACCCAGTGCATTTTCACAAATTTCTACAGAGCCAGTAGAGAAGAGAGAAGGGATGCACTCCAAAAGATCAAAAGATAGACTGAAACATATTTTCTTGTAAAATATTTTTTGTTTTGAAAAGTATCAATAATTCTCAAGGTATGTTGGCACCAATGCAAATCCTTGATGCGTTTTTGTTTCTTGTTTTAGACCTGATGTTCAGAATCGGCAAAATCATTTTGTGGAGACCTGAAATACAACAGGAAGATGTTAATATCACAGTTCTGCAGCATTAATTCTTTATTTCCTCATATGTATCACAACCTGCACCGTTGTTTACAGAAAACTTTCAAAATAATTGTATCTTCCCGGAGAGCGTTTGGAGTCTCTTTTCATTAAGTCACTTCCTTTGCAAAATGGAGTTTGGGGTTGGGAGGAGGGGGTCACTCTAGCCTGGAAAATCACCTCAGGATAAAAGTGAAACAATTCAAAGCAGCTTGATCTCAGACTGGTTTTGATATAAATGAACAGGCATGATAAAATGGCCTCCAACTGAATGTGAAGAGCAGGTGGATGTGTTGCTCCTTCATCTTGAGTTTATTTGACCACTGAATACAACTTAAGCAGCAGCAGAGATGCCAATAGGTTAAAAAGAAATTGCAGCAAAAACAAGGTGTCTTTTCAAAACAGAAGAATGAAGCTGAAACCTGCCAGAGGTGAGAAATCTTTATCACTTAATGTACAGTATAATGAATGTAGATGTGAAAATGTGGTCTGCGACTATATTAACAAACCAGCTGTTAATAAGGATTCAAAACTGTCCTTTTTTAAACCAAGAAATCAATGATACATAACAGTTTTTATGTAAAACTCTACAATACTAACGATAGTGTAATATGTAACCCAATAGTGAAACATTCTGCAAAACTGTTCCCTTATATTACATATCAGGAAATGATTTTCTCTCAAAGGTATCAGAGCAGTGAAATCTGTTGGGATCTGTGCCCAGAACAGAGTTCTGGAATTTAATGCTTTGATCCCTACATTAAATGCATAGATGCAAGAACCATTAGATTGATTTAATGAAATATCAGATTATGGTACACACGTACCATGCAAACTACCTGAAAGCACAAGGCTGGAGCAGGCTCAACATTACCTTACTGTTAGGGTAGTTTAGAAGCCAACGCCCTGATGCGTGTATATGTGTGTCTTGAGTGTGCAAGTGTGCGTGTGTGTATGTGTTTGTAAGAAAACCCCTCCTTCTCAGACCCATGCCTAAAAAATGTCAGACTCCGGCTGAGTTTACAAGGGGGAAGCTGGTTTGAGGCGAGCGGTGATACCTGCAGGTGGGTCTCCTGCTGCCAACATGAACAAATAAAAGAGCCTAACTGCTCAATACTATAAACATCTGTTTATCATATAGCAGCTTGGACGATGTTCCTTTCTCAAGCGGTGCCAGGATCCAGGTTCAGCGAGGCTCTGTAACAGTAGGAAGCGCTGTGCTGGGACCAATATATGACGTAGGAAAAAGGCCCAGTTCCGCACAGAGCGTTTCTCTATGAGTCCAGTGGTAGAGGTATTAGAGTATTCCGCATGAGGAAAGGACATAAAAAGGTGGAAGGCCAAAGATAAGGTCATCATGGGAAGACCGGCCAATTCATAAAAAGTAAATGTATGCGTTTATGATTTCAGTCATATGTAGTTTAGCATTGCATGACACCCTCATATTTCTGTTCTTTTCCAGATAAACTGTAACTAAATTTTATTAGAATTTAGACTGTGTTCATACTGTATTGATGTTGAGAGAGAAAGAGACAAACATTTTATTTTATATATTTCAGTCATATCCAAGTCAATCTTGAAATGTCTAGCCAACATAAACACCATGCTCTTAACTTGCATCCTTCAAAAGCTTTATTCTCCTACTTGCAATAATGTACATTATCTACCCTCTATGCTTTGATGCCAGCCACGGACCTCCTCATAAGCAGTCTCTTACACTAAGCGTATGTGTCCCCAAATTTATGCACCTCCCTAACAAATGCAATAAGTAATGGACGATAAGCCACAGAGCTTGACCTCTTGTGGACGTGAATCTGTAAAGAAACACAGGAGTAAATCAGTCATAGCATCGTACAGCACTCTCTGACGCGCTCTGTTAATGAGTACCTGTAAACCCTGTTAGGTTTCACCATTTGGCTGCATGTTGCCTAATGTTCACAGTCACAATAGGACAGACTCACAAACAAGATGTACTGCCACCTGTACGATGTTACTAATATTGTTGAATCTGGAATGCTGAACTAAGCTGTTGGTGGCATCAAAGTTCCGAAATGCTGCCACTACTAGTGGCGCGTGAGTGTAAAGCACTGCAGTCGCCTGTCCACTGTCTCTTTTGTGAATCAGTTGTGATGAGTTGCACGCAGGAGAGAGAGAGAGAGAGAGAGAGAGAGAGGGTGAGTAATGTTGGAAATAGGCGCCATGCACCATGTGACGCTACAGTACAGATGGATCAGTGTCTGCCGTTGGATCGAGCGAGTTTCCGAACGGATGCCTGTGGTGTTCCGTCCAATCCCTGCGTAATAAGTGTTCCATTCGCCCCGAGATTCCGTGGTGGCGGTGGATGAGGTGGCGCTTAACGTGCGTTTCGGTTCCAAGCGGGACTATCCTCGCTCGGGTTCCGACGGAAAGCGCGGCTGTGGGGTTGGAGAAGCGTCTCGAATCCCCACCCCAGATGCTACCTTCAACGTGTGCTCTCCATTACAAAGGAAGCATTTTCTCCTGCCATGCTGATGCTTTTGTGATTACCACAGAGTGAATGTATCCTATGATTTTACATTGCTTTAACATTTGGGGGTTAAAAAAAAAAGAAGCTATTACACTGTCAAAACAAAACATAACAAAAGAAAAAAAAACGGCTTTGTAAAATTCTGATCTGTTGCAGATGATATTGCAGCAAAGTGCCAAAATATTTCTGGAACGGCTCGCAGTCACCGCAGAGGACTCGCACAACTCCGAGACGTAAAACAGTAAAGCTTGTTTGCTTTGCCACAATGCGATCCACCAGGCTGGGATTACTCCATTTCCTTATATGAAAAAAAATCTCCCCGCCTCATGGTTTAAATCAAGGATAAGCAAATGAAGAAGCTTTGTCATTCTGTTTGATGGGGCCAAGGAGGAGATTAAAGCGGGGCTGGTTTCCACAGCGGGATCTTCTTCCTCAATTCTCTGGGAAAGGAAGGGGCTGGTGCCACTTACTCCTCATAGCCTGATTGGAAACTTTACCCTAACTCTTCTTCCTATGTGCACGTTCTTTTGATGACTTTGTGGGATTGGGACGAACAGGGCCCCTGTGTGAGCAGCAGGCCTGGAGGCCTTGAGGGTTTGTACTGGGGGAGTGTGTGGGGGCTGGGGGGGGGGGTTTCTTCAGACACATAAGGAGACAACCCCCACATGACCACTCGCAGAACAACACGGTCACTGGCAGCGTGAGAACCGTGGCTGCGGCCCTCTGATGGAGCGAGTCCGCCGCCCTTGAAGGCGGCAGTTTTCACGGGAACTCTCCCCTTTCTCGCCCTCAAACGTTCCGCTTGGGATGCTTTGGTTCCCTGGTGGGGCTTCGGAATCCATATTTTTCACTCAGCTGGGGCAAAAAAGCAGCAACTCCAGGTGAATTATGATTCCGAAATCTCTCTGAAGGGCTAGGGACGCCCGAGGACGTTGGGAAGTTCCACTCGGCCTCCAAGTTTCTGGATGCCGGGCATTGCTTGGGTTTGTGCAAGTTAAAAAAAAGCCTAATTTATTCACAAACTGTTCAGTCAAAAACTGTCCTCACACCAGTCCTTAAGAGAAATAGGGCAAAGATGTTATGTTTAATGTTTAATTCAGAAAACTCAACCATGAGACAGATCCTATTCATGGTTTACACATAGTCCCGTATTTCTGTTTTTTCTTAACCTGGGGCCAGTAGGCCATTTATTTTTTGAACTAGTTCTCATCAACGTTCCTTGATTTGCACCCACACTGGGATTCCCATGCAGGTCTGATGGTTCTGCTTGGACTCCATTCTGCCATGACATTCACTTACTCCTGTCCAGTGTGAATGTTTCAATATTTTCAAACACACCACTTTCCAAAGAATCTTGCAGTTTGTCCAAATTGTGGATTTTGCAGCATGTCAGTTTGACCAGAACTGGGCATACCACACAAAAATAGACATTATTAGATTTCAAGTGTTTCCAGATAAAGAGAGAGAGAAAATGACTTTAGGGGCTTGGAATTTGTAGCTGGCTATTAAACATTAATTTAGAGTGTGTGAAACACTACAGAAAAAATTGTGAGACCTTCTCTGCGGTGTCTCTCTGAGTTTTCTGAGTGCAGGCTACCAACTTATTCAACTATTGAAAAGATTAAAATTTGCGTGCTGTGGGTTCTTATAGTTTGATGCTCGACATGGGCAGTGTGGGCAATGGCTCTTTTTTGATCCGTGCTTTCAGATGGCTTGGCTTCACGCCTGTAGCTCCGCCCCTTCAGTGGGGCCGGAACCCACTGGCCCCATCTGTGTGTTTTGGCTGCATTTTTGTTTCTATAACTATCAAGTTGTACTTTTATGGAAGAAATTGAGGACCCCCCCAACCCCCACCCCAACGACCGCCTTGAAAAGCAGGAAGAATGAAGTACCCCAGGATTTTCTGAATTGTAGTTGGTCTGATAAGAAAAAGTGGCCATGCCTTTTAAAGGCTCGACTGAAATGCCAAACGAGCTAATTGCCTTGTACAAGGAAATGACGTTAATGGAGTCCATTTACATTTCATTGTCGTACAGAAACACACACGCACATACAATAACAGCGACAGAGACAACAGAAAGTGAGCATTGATTTTATTTTGAAATATCTGTATTGTTGTAACAGTGCAAATCTACCCTCTGATGCAATCCCCTACACAAAGTTTGTTATAGTCCCTGTATTAATATCAAAAGGGACACATAACAAGTCATTCAAAAAACTTTCCTTTGTGATCTGACATAACACAAAAATTCCGATAACCGGATAACCGATGGGCTGATGACCCCAGTGGACATGTGACCATCTACTAAAACTGCATTCTCTCCTTAGATTAAGTTGGTTACAGCCAGTTAGGAACCAGTGCAACTTCTAGCTAGTTAGCTAAAAAACAAACAAAAAAACCTAGCACCCTGGTATTTGCTAAAGGGTAGCTAGCTATGTCTCCATCTGGTTGGACATGTTCAGTGTTTACTCAACAGTGTTTATAGAATGGCATGTTCTATTTGGAGTCTGCACCATTTATTTGGCACCATGCCATGTTACTTCCTCCTTCATCTGGTCCACAAACATGCCTTCTTCTACTCATTGTAATAAAACTGAGCCCTGGCCACATCCAGTACTAGGTAACCCACTGTACCTGGAGTGAGTGGCTCTCAACAAACCCTCACCCACAGTAGCTCTTAAGTTCAAAAGGTGTTTTTAGCTTGGTCAAAATCAAGTGCACCTGGACAGGACTGAGTGGAAATTTCAAAAACATTGCAACAACACTTACAACAGGTTACCCCCTCCATCAGCATCCTCCATCACTGATCACACCAGTTCTGTACGTTGTTGCTGTTCTTTTTTTGGTCTGCTGAATTCTGAGGGGTTTTTCTTCCTGCCTTCCACCCATACGCACTGGGTTCACACAGAGAACACTGTCCCACAGGATGACAGTACGGGATATATCAAAGAAACATGTGTAGCTTGGAAGACTCAGACATTGAGGATGTGTCTTTATCCCTCTTGCCCTGTAAGACTCTTTCCACCCACAATCCAGGCCCAATGTCCATGACCACGCCTGTAAAAGCAACTCTCTCACTGGATTAAACCCTTAACCTTCCCATTGGCCATTAGGGTAACATTCTGTGAGACCATGTTATCTCTATATGTGGCCATCTACAGAGATAACAAACAGCAGACCGGTAACAGAAGCGTGCTGTTCGGAAGGCATCCAGGAAGGCATGCAGGCGATCTAAAGACACTCCAGGAAAGTTTTTATGAGGGCTAGGTCAGCTACCTCTTACATCACCAGTGGTCAGGGCCCAACCCCTAGATGGGTGTGTGGGGTCAAAGGTCAGAGGTCAGAGGTGGGACTGTGAACTCGTGCAGCCAGTGCATGCGGATTCCTCTGTCAGCGCCACAACGTTCCTCTGTTCGTCAACGCACAGATTTCTCTGTGAACTCGGACTTGGTCAAAGCTGACTGCCTCCATGTTGCTTCCAAAAACAGCAGAGGACACGGTAGAGTTTCACCAGGAGGGCTTAATGCTCTATCTGCCCACTGGTAGTTTTACACATGTCTGTTAATGATTTTCAAACATTTCCTAATCACAGGGAAAGGATTTAAGCTTACCGTGTATGATTTGAATGTTTACTGGAACTGCTTAGTGTTTCAGAGGGGGACAAAATTCTGTGTCTTGGAAATTAACTGTATGTGCTTTGTGAGATCTCTAATTACAGATGCAAACATCTGACCCGCTAATATATGAATATATAATGAACGAATAACATTTTTTGTATAATTTACGGATGTTAAAAAAAGAAAATTTTGATGAATTCATTGAAGCAGCTATAGTCAGGTCCCAAAAGGAAAATATGATTGGGATATTCACAATATTAATAATGCATACTTTAAAGCTAAAACTTTTCACCATATAACAATTCTTAAAATCACATGGAACTTTGGATCACAATCAAAATTTCGGAATGTCAGTTGTGTTCACAAATAAATTTGTTGCCAACTGCATCAGAAAAATGCACAACTACACCATTCTCCTTTCTCTAGTGACGGTCTATTATTTCATATTAATGGTGACCATTACAATAGATTATTTATTTTCTCATCTTAGGAGACACTCTTGTACTCTTGTAAGTGATTATATAGCTAACATTTTTTACATATCAGTTCTTACAGACATTTTAACTTCAACTATTTAGGCCTGTTTAGGGGTACAAGAATTCTGGGCTACCTGGGAATCAATCCTTTACTGAAATGATGTGCGTGTTACACATAGTTAAACTGTCAATGTAAAATTATATGGAAAACCTTTTTGCTGAATGTTTTTTTTTTCCTGAGAAAGAGAAAGATCGCGCCTCGGACTGAGTAACGGTTTTGTTCCGCCACGCAGCACCAGATGGAGATGCCTTCCATCATCCTCAGTGCAGCACAGACACCAGCACAGTCCCGTGCTATAACTTCTCCAGGTCGGAGTGGACCCAGTCGATGATCATGGAGGCCATCTTTTCCCCTGCGTCCAGGACAAAGGCATGGCGGATGCCCCTTTTGCAGAGCTGGATGTTTCCGTCCGGGAAGTCCTTCTTAATGTCATGGTAGTACTGCACTGGGCACCAGTGGTCGCAGGCTCCGTAGTAAAATATGAGCTGGGGAAGGGAAAAGAGACGCTGTTCAGAAAAAGTAGCTGCAGGTGTATTCCTCTCAGCTACAGCCTTAACTGATTACGTCTGTATCCCTTTTTCCAGCAGTGAAATGATGCTGAGTATATTTCTGCATGCAATTCTTGAAACTGTAATGTTTCCAGCAATTAACTTCTAAGTTAATATTAAGTTAGGAAATTTAGTTTTAATGAATTTGATGTTAAACTGGAATTAATCTGGAGACAAGTTTGCAAAAGAATTGAACCAAGGGCCAAAGTTGTGCTGCAATGTAAACCCATATGTTGACTGTATTTACATGCATTTACATGTATTATATAACATATGGTAATTTATTTGTTTGCACCCTTATTCAGATCATATTGTTCAACATAATACCAATTTGTCTTGTTGAATACTCACTTTGCTGTAGAGTGCACCTGCAGCGACCCTATCTAGGATTTGAAACAGCAACCTTCTGGGTCAAGTCAATCTCTATAACCCCTGCTCCTTATTTTACAGATTTGAAACCATGCCTTTCTGTTATCACACAGTCACTCTGTGTTCTCTCTCCTACAATAATATAATCGACAGAGGGTGGACTTTTTCCAACCTTTTCCACAGAGCCAAGTTATGGAGCAATCAGACAGACCGATTACAGTGCTCCCTAAATCTACAGTTTTTTTTTCTCATATGGTGGTCTGGTATGCAGTTGCCGTCCTCAATCACATGAAATGATCACACTGGGTATGCTGGTTTTCATTCCAGCTGAGCTTTAATGGGTTGGCTTTGGACTGAGCTGCTAATCGGGCACTGATCTGGGTCTGATAGTATGTAACAGGTATCTGCTGTTAGTCCTTTGTGAAAGACAATTTAGAGCATTTTGGAGACTAGTTGTGTTAGAATAAATACACAAGTAAATGTATTCATCTAATTTTCTATTAATTGTTTACCTTTTATATAAGTTATTGTAACATACTGGTACTAAAACGTAAATGAGATTAACTGGCAGGTTCAATTAGCTTCTTTAGGACATCAAACAATTAAAGCATTAATCTAATCAATTAAACTAATCAATTACAACAGCTCCCCAAATTTAAATTATTTAAATTTTATAAATTTTGTGTAAATTATAAATTTGAAATTTGAATTAAATTAATAAATTTAAATGAACAAAAATGACTTAAACAGCTTTACTGGCACATTTTCTAGCAAAACCACACCTCCAACATATTTTCTCTACACAGGGCAAGCAGATTAACAGACAAGCACTGTTAAATAAAAATGAGAATTGAAGTAACAGTTGAATTAGACTCAGCTAATCGGCAGTCGGACCACAAACCAGCAGGCACAGCGTGCCTCCAGGACCAGGGCCGAGAAACACATGATTAAGAGGTGGCTGTCATTTTAATACAGTATTTTACTTTGTTTTTCGCTCATAATGCCCAAAGGAAAAGCGATCATATCATTTTGCTAAAACCATTATATTAGTCTGACATGCTGATTTGGCAGGTAGACATGTTGGACTTTATTAGGGAAAAACAAAAACACAAAAAGTGAAACCATTTCAAGACTCTGCGTCCAAAAAATACTTAATGTAGAGATTATTATCTGCAGCTGATCGCATCCATGTTTTATTTGATGTTTGATGACTTGGACATCTAAATTAATATCTTAAAGCACCTCTGCTCTCAATCCTGACACCCATGGAGTCAAACACAAGCCACCTTCACAGTAAGGTTTTGTTTCCTGTCCAAAGCAGAACTACTGGTCTTTGCCCTCTTAAGCTTGGTGGCTGTGGTCTATTTTGCATATATTCCAGACTCCCGTAGACAGCTGTATACAGTACATGACAAATTTCCATTTATTGATGATAACATTCCTTACAGAGCAGAATATTCCGTATAAACAGCAAACTCTAATGTGGTCTTGGGAGTTAAAATGTGCTCGGAAACGTCAGTCTGTGTGTTTACACCTGAATTAAAATTTAATATAAGTATGTGATTGATGGCTTTGAATGGTCTGGGCAGGCCTGCGGAAATTCGGGCACCGCAAACGAAAACATCCAGGATGTATTTGGTGAAGCCGCTGTGGAAGGAAACGGGCTGGCTAAGGCGGCATGCTGTGGTTCGGTCGTACCCTGCCACCAAAGGTCACCTTCAGGTTTCCCAGGAATATTACACTGGGGCAGTGCAGTACGGGCGTTGAGTGGCGTTCACACTGAAATCACTCAGAACATTTTCCATCACATTTTAAGGATAAATGTTTCAAGAATTATTATTGTTTCTGCAATAGTCAAATTCCAACGAAACTGGGCTCCTTTGGAGATGGAACTGAGGGGGAAATACCTTTTGAAACACACTCCTTTATTTACATACAGCTCTTGTGTCTGTGCAGACACAAATTGGCTGATGTTCTTGAAGGCAAATACAAGTCACTGGTGACTTTTGATAGTGGGCTTAGTGTACAAGCCAGACAGTGATTCATCAACCAATTCATCAGCAATAAAACACTGGCACAGCAAAACCTGGCATAGTAGGTGCATCACATTATGTTAGTAGGTTAGCAAGGTAATATGGACGTATTTCACTATTTCACTAGCTGTACATGAAAAAGAGCGCATCTGAAATTTTTGTTTGTGGATATTTGACTACTTCTCATGAATTTTTCAATGATTTTGAAAGAATGCGGGAATGCAGGCGGAGGTATCCCGGCTCACTCGGCCAATGTCAGCAGTGTTAAAAATGACACGTGGCATTAGTCCGTTCAGTCCACAGGTATCCTGGCACCCGGCACACACTGTCACATATCACGTTCACTTTGATACAGCTGTGGTATGTGAGGTTGAGGGTCAAAGGGTCAATCGGCAGCATTCCACCAGGGAACTCTTAGTTCGAATGTCTGGTGTCCTAACCACTACTCCAAAGGTCAAAGACATCTTCTGTGCATCACTAACCTCTGTTGTCTGAGCCAACAAGTACTCCTACAAAGGCCTGCACTGTATTTGCAACTGTTCTGGAGGTGAAACCTCTTATTTTTCACCGCTTCACCGACCGCGGTCACATGCTCGCTGGCCGGCGTGCAAATGCACAGCACTTTCGATGAAAAGCAGTTTTCAGCTCGACCCCTCGATTTGCAGCCCAGACCAAGACGAAAAGAAAAACATCACAACCACCGCTCAGAGTGGGAAGCTCGCTGCCCTCTCTCGGATTGGTAGGAGAAGGACTTCCCGGTGCAGCTGCCCTGTCATCCCGAAAGTGATGTCTCCGTGACGACCGCTGCGCTCAGAGTGCGCACGGCTCGGGGCGTGCTAACATGTAAACACGCCGCCTTGCATCACCACTGCAGCGGCCAGGGGCTGAAACACGCCAACCCGAGTTAAAACACACAAAGCTCAGTATTTTTCACTCCCCTACACAAGTACGCTCATGGTGGATAAGGTCAGGTTAGGTAAGGATAAACATTAAGAGTGAGACGATATCCCCTTTTTAAAAGGTGAGATATTAAGTCCACTAGGCCTTGCCCATCTGCCCCAGGTGCTTACAGGCTGTCATGGCCTTAAATGCATTATCAAGAAAAGGGTAAATAAAATAGTGAAAATGAATACATACAGTGTGCCCTGTTTTCTCATAAAACGAGGTGATGTGTCAGTACTGGCTACACCACACAATGGGATTAACGGGACTGCTGGGTGTCCTTTCATCATCTGAGGCTCAATCCCATGTGAAAATGCAGATATGGCATACTATGGCTATTCTGAAGCTGGGTAGTCTACTGTATGATGTGGAGTAACACTGACCACTTTCATCACACTGTTAAATGTCCAGCTTCGTGGGCAGAGAAATATTAAGCATGGAAATATTTAGTATATTTTGCAAAGAGCACAGGGTTTCCCAGTGTTCTCGTTCAATTCCCAAATGGTAACCATGCCATCTAAAAATTCCAACCATTTATTTGCATAAAGCAAGTCTCCCCTTCTCGAAAGGCTGTAAACCTTCTGGTACAAAATGGCTGCCGTGCATCACCCAGCTGGGTGTTACACATTAATGGTAGTTGAGGTGAGTGCCCCCCCAACCCTCCCACCCCTTCATTGTAAAGCATGTTGAGGGTGGAATGTGATGAGAGAATGGAACAAAGAAATCAAATAAATTTTTATTGCCCCTTACCTGTAACTTATCTCTGTCTGCCTGCATGCTTGCCTGCCTGCCTGCCTGCCTGCTTGTCTCTTCTGACCTGCGTTTGGGGAGTCCTGGGCCCTGCTGGAGCAGCTCAGAGAGTTTCCTCTGTCCTGGCCTCATATGAACCCCACCTAGGGGCAGTGGTTAATGTGCACCAGACTGCCATTTGGATCCCGCAGGACACCGTCAATCGGGAGCCATAAACCGGCTGGGTGCCCAGGCCCTACGACATATACTGCACCTCTGAACACAAAGCGAACCCTTTTTACTAGAACTACCATGGCCATCAGCCTCTTCTTTCTACTGTCATGGTGAAGCATCAGAGTGATACATGTCCACTACACTAGAGCTGGCCCAATTTCAGACACACTCTGGAATATGGACAATTGATCGGTCTGACTCACTGCTTTTATCACGAAACTTTCTTATGTTTTCATGTTCTAATGTATATGTGTGTGTGCACACTGTATATATGTATAACTATAACTATGACTATAACTATATATGTGTGTGTGTGTGTGTGTGTGTGTGTGTGTGTGTGCTAAACACAGGTTATACAAAACAGAATATCACAAGGAAAGCTGCCTAGATACATTTTACATTGGGAACTGGGCACAATTTAATATTCAACATTTAATATGAAAAGTGGATTAGCTCATTATATTGAGTCAAAGCTCTGCAGTTACCTTATCCAGATTTTGATGGATGGTCGAGTTGTCTCTGTCCAGGACCTGCACCATCTCTTGACTCCCCATGTACATGGCATTAGCTGGAGGAAGCACACAACAACAGCAGACACAAGTTCAGTCTTCAGTATGGCACCCACTTCAAAAAATTTGAAGAAAAACTGTCTCCTAACAGTGAGCCACATCTGCAGTGCAGTGCAATCATAAAACTAACACAATGAACACTAAAATGATATTGGGCGAGGGGTTAAAACACAGATGAGAAAATAATCTCAACATTAAATGTTTTCCTGTAAAAATGACTACACTCAACATGGAGGCTGTGTGGTGTTTCAGACGGGAAGACTGTGGGTTCCAGTCCTTGGTCAGGCAATGCTGTTGTTAGCTTGAAATGTTTAAGTCACTGGTCGGGTGTGAAAATGACTAATATTAAACAATCTATCTTTGGATAAACTCATCAAATCATCATAAACATTACAGTCAAATGAATTTCTCTGTGGTGTAAACCACCATATTATTATTTCATGTCTTAATGTGTGAACTGTCAATACCCAACTAGACATATCCCCAGTCAAAATACATTTTATGAAAACAGTTGTAACATTTCCTGAAAATGATAAATGTAAAAAATTTGTTTTCCAAGCCATCCGTGAACTAAGTTATGACTGTGGGCTGGGAACACCGTGCTACACATCTAAATGTGTCCCATGAGTGAGATTTTCCAAAACAGAGTTGTCTCTAAGAGGCGGTAGCAATCGACTGTTTTTATAACTGTTTATAACATTTAAGCGTCAAATTTTGCCATCTTTTCTGCATCGTATTGTTGTTGTTTTTATTTGTTTTCCAAAATACTAGCATTTCATGAGACTTTGTCTTTTGTACAATTGGTCCGTTTCAGTTCCTTTCCGTTGGCCTCAATGGTTATTTGGGAAGAGCGTGTTCCTTGTGTTGATGAAATTACACACAGACACGAAACAATGCAATGCAATATATATCTCAGTGCTTTTAAGGTTTTTTTTTTCCAGTTGGCCTGACATATTCAAACTGTCTGTCTGAATTTAATAGAGCACAACAGAGAAAACTGTTGGTAGAGCATGAGAACAGATATTCACAAAGTGTTAGAAGGTATGATGGAAAAAAAGGAGAGAGAGAGGGGGAAAAAAAACTCCCTGGAGAAGAAAGTAGCCCAGCGTCTTTGATCCTATCTTCGATCCTATTTCCTTTTCAGCAGCATGTACTTTTTATTAAAACCATTAGTCCAGGAATGCTTTTTTGTGAGTCTTTTCCGCTCTGAAATGTACAAATTTGAAAGGCTGTAGAATTTTTTTGTTTGGAGAGAAACACACACACACACACACACACACACACACACACACACACACAAACTTAGATTCATGAGCTCATATAAGGATATTAACATTGCAACCCTGGGAAGTGTTCAGTAAGAATGATCTCTGCCTCGCTCCATGAAGCAAAAATATATGGAAGGGAAAAGTGTTAATATCCTGCCCAAGCCCCACTACCTCTGCGCTCTTCCGAACGATCACTCACGCCTATCCCCTGGCCGCTGCTTTTGGGATCGCTTGCCTCCTCGTATTTCCACCTTGCTGGGTCAGTGACGAGGAAACGCGGGTCCACGTATGCGCCCACGTTGCCCGCGTGCAAATTAATCACAATCTGGTCCTGTGTCACCTTGCATTGCAAACGCACACTGTGAGACACTTTGTACCTAACACGGGAACAGAAGGCCCTCTTTAAAAAAAAAAAGGAAAAAAAGACCACAAATGAAAAAAAAACCCTGAAAAAGGGTCAAAATGGACAGGGCCCAGTGAGTGAGAGCGGGTCATGTATCCATATATCAAAGTTTTGTTTTTCTTTTATGTAATTTCCTACTTTTGAGAGGCTGTTTAGCGCAGTTTGTCTATTCCTCAGAAAACCTGATGGGTTTGGGTTTCCGTGGGCGTCACACAGAGAGGGCCACGCTTGGCTTCTAATTTACGACAGAAAGGAGCGGCGACAGAGGGGAGGGGGCTCTGAATACGGGCATTGTGTGTGCGATCGGGGGTGATACACGCACTCCCAGAATCAAAAGGAGTTGATTAACAGATGTGCACCACATATGTTACAAAAATCCAGCCGGTTCCCTTAAATTAAATAAAAAATTGATATTACATTACCACTCTGATTTTTCAGACAAATGCATATCTGTTTATCTTCTGGCTAATGAGTCAGTAATTCAAATTACATCCCAGATGAGTGGCACACAGCTTCTGTGAGCTAGGCTTTCAAAGAGTACTGCTTGCGTGGTCATGACTTGAAAGAGGAGAAAAAAAAAGTCAGAGCTTGATTGAATAATATGAAACCTTAATAGCAGTCATTTTAGACTCCACAGCAACCTTGTTTCAATTAACGGCTAGGTCACTCCAAAAACTGAAAAAGCAGTGAACGCTTGATAGAAAAATGTGAACTTTGACAAAAATCCATTGGCTATTTTTGGTCACTCACAGAAAGCTGTATTACAGTTTTACATGACATGTCAAATACTTGCTTCCTGTTAATATCACTATAATGTGACTTGATTTTTCCCCCAAAAAAATGAATCTCCGGAGGTCTAAAGACAGAAATCTGTAGACAATGATTGCATGCATACATGCAAAAGATGCAGAGTCTCAAAAAGATGCAATTCTGTGTTGGGAGGCTAAGATTTCATCAGAACGAGCCTTAATTTACAACAGCAGTGACCTGATCCTTTACGCGGTACTGCTCTGTAACTATTACGTGTGACTCAGTCTAACTCAAATTGGAATCCAGGAATCATCACGGAAACCCACGTAATGCATTTCTGGTTTTTTGAAATTGCTCTCATTTGCTAACATCAGTAAACTCACAAGAGGTGCTGTTCTGTACTGTTATGTACTGATCCCACATTCCAGGCTTGCTTTTTTATCTCTGTACGTAAATCTCCTCTCCCATTGGTGCGTAAATTCTGTCGCAAGAACATCTCTTTGCCTCTTAAGGCCTTTAACCCCATGTGAGGCCAAACGCACTCCCCTCTCTTTTGGGTAAACACTTTTTTTTGGTCTAACTTTTTGATCCATTAGCACAACTTTGAATTCACGGATCGAGTTGCGGCACTATTATATTCCAGGTCGATACACCCATTTGACAATATTATACTACCAGATTTTTAAGGCAAGTGCAAGACAATAAATCCATTCTGCAGGCCTTGTAAACACATTACACAGACACAAAAATATATTGGCATCTGCATTCTAATACTCAGAAGCACACACAGTGCGCCTTTCCACCACATTTCCTGAGAACGTCATTGGCTGTCAGTGACTTACTCTTTCTGCCAAACTTGCTGATGTCATTGGTTGTCCAGCATTCAGTTTTGGCACATACTCTTGGGCTGGTGTGAAGCTGGCATGCAGGAGGCTTAATCATGCCCACAAAACAGCCAAACATTTCAGACCTCAGCGTGAATGTGTGGAGAGAGGCACTTTAATTTTGGGCAACAAGAACATGTGTGCTCCATTCACTCAGCTTTATCATTCAGAAAAAAAAATAGTTGCCATTACATACTATATAAGGTGTTTCTTATAGCAAGCCTTGATCCTACCCTAAACCATGATCAAGAGCATAACATTATGACAGCATTCTGTGATTTTGCATCAATACTATCACATTGCTATTGCCTTCCAGGAACATTTTGAAAACATTATGTACTAGCTGGACTTCATACCATTTTTCAGGTATGCAAGAAAGATGCAAGCTGAATATAATTTTTCTTTTATCGGCCTCAGAAGCTGTTTCTCAGCAAATCATTTGCAGCGATGTAGAAATTTGTAGAAATGTCTACAAAAGGATTTGTAGAAATTTCTACTTCAATAAAGGTAACTCTGAAGAGGAAAACCTTAAACTAAAATACATGTGCAAATAATCATTGCCACAATTTGATGAAATTACTACAGCAACTAAGTTAGGGCTATATAATCATATACTCAATACACTCAATGTCTGCCACCATGTATTAATCCAGTCGTCTGAATCATATACCACATGAACTTTTGTACCTATAGATGTTATTTACAAAAACACACCAAATCATGTTTTAAACAGACACTTGCTGTTTTGGAGGCTAAGGTTATATGGAGAAACTTGAAGGCCCTCCTCAATGCAAACATGACCCAAACCAGTTCAAAGTCACAGAAGTGTTTGGGTTGGATGTTGTTTGGTTCCAAACAAATGGCCAGTTTGCTGCCGGCTACGAAAAAAGAAAAAGGAATAAAAAAGCTTTCTGCCCTCTTTGACTCAGAACTGAGCAGCGTTTCTCTACCACTGACCCCAGTGACTAACACACAGCTGGAAAACACTGACGCTTATGATCTGAAATATTAGTGACAAAAAGCATACTGTAGTGACCCATCGTGGTGTACGTTTTATCCTCGGTTACCGAGCAACAAAGAAAGGGCCGCTTTACTACCGGGAACCTCAAATGTACCGCAAACCGCGTAGGCCCCTGGGTGACACGCATGTGACCGCGTGTGTGAGTCCTTCTCGCCGAGCGTTATTCATTGTTATTGCAGTGCCTCAGCCGCAGTGAGAGAACAGAGTTAAATAAGCCCTTTTTACAGCAGTGGGCTGCGCAGCGGAGGGCGGGGAGGCCATGGACGAAGCTCAGACAGTGCTTTAAAAACGCGATGATTCCGAAAAGCATGTATTTTTAGTGATGATGGGAACAATGATTAAACTGAGTTTACCAAAATCGTCCATCACCACCAAACGGAATATATTAAAAATGTCTAAATAAGCTGTGTCTACATGAAGCACATGACCATGGTTGTCTGACTCACCTTTTTCTCCTTTTTTTAATAAATGAAATAGTTCCTTTTTGGGCTTTGCTTGATGACACACTTAAGAATAAGGGGTCACACTTTATTTTAAGGGTCTGATACTCCAGTTACAAAGCACATAATAACTAATTACTTATTAGTAACAATTTATGTATTTTCAAAAATAGGTACTAAAACTCATTGTAACCAAGGTAAATGAGTCATATTTTGGTGACTGTACACCAGCTCAGTCATGTCAAGTGAAACTATTATTCATACAGACTGTAGTTAATAACATTAATGGCCCAACATTAACTAAAAACTACGCATGCAAGAACATAAAAATGTTAAAATCCAATTTTCTCAAACATTTCAAACAGGTAGTTCACAGATTCATGGCTTCCTGTTTAATGTCTATTTTCTGTACATTAATTACACTTTGCAAAGTAGAACTATGTCTAGGACCTGTATATCCATCTCATATATAGTATGTGTGAAGTGGCAGGGGTTAAACAAAATACGAATTACTGCATAAACTTTATATTAACAGTTTATAGAGTATGTGTAAGGTAGCAGTAGTTAAACATAAACATTACTACATTTATTAACTGTATATTGACAACTTATGTAGTATATGTGAGGGGGAAGATGTTACAAACATTGTAACCATAGGCCTTCAGATACAAATCTTGAGTGGGACAGTGCTATACCCTTGAGAAAAGTCCTTAATCAGAACTGTTTCAGTAACTACACAGCTGTGCCAATGGATAATGCATAAAAAGCAAATGCAAGCCACGCAAGAAGTCTTTTAAACACATAAATAAAGTAAAATTTAAACAGGTCTCAACAATAAAGAGAGACTCAGGGTTGCACAATCCTTCTGAAACACATATGTTTAATATGACTGTTTTATTGCGATGTTGAAACAATGCAGCAATATTCTGGAGTCACGTCCTCCATTCAAACACAAGGACTATGTTACTGGTCTTGAGTTTGTTACTGTGACAGAGAGGGAGACGGGTCTCAAACTCAAGAGGAAACACAAGGCCATATCACTTCCTGTGCAGGAGATATACTGGTGGTCCTCACAGCCAGGTGGAAAGTTCACCACAGCCCCCCCCGGTTACAGACAGAGGAATGCAGTGAAGCGCTCACAGGTGCAAGGGACAGGGCTGCTCTCTTTCCCACACCAAGTACACCAGACCAGTGCAGTGAACAAAGACTCCACGTCAATCATTAACCTGCTCTGAGAACACATTTACTGACAGCAGCAGCACGTAGCCTCTGCTCTGTCTTCTAGGAACAATTCCCCAGACGTAAACACAAACACACACGAACGAGCACGCACACACACACACACACACACACACACACACACACACACACACACACACACACACACACACACACAGAGTGCACGTGCATACACATGCACGTGGTAGAAAGAAAAAGAGTGAATGAAGGAGAGAAAGAGCAAGAAAACAACAGAGAAAGCAACCAAAGGAGGACTAAAGGAAGAAAGTGAGAAAAAAACTAAAAGGGGGGGGGGAGAGAGAGAGAGAGAGAGAGAGAGAGAGAGAAAGAGAGAGAGAGAGAGAGTGCCAATCAGTTCAGTGATCTGGGAGACATCCCCTGATGTGTCTTACTTATCTTTGGAGCGCTGGGTTCTTGGCAGAGTGCAGCATTCCACCCAATTTACAGATCCTCACACATGCCCCTCGTTACTGTCCGCTGAAGGGGTACAGCTCTGGAATCAGCCCTGAGCTACGGTAACTCATCACTCTTCTACTGTTCCACGGTTCTGAGGCCACTGCCTGCCCCGATTCACTTTAGAAGCACAGAAGCCTTACACATTATTACTTTTTTCAAACGAAATAACATTCATAGTTTTCCTCGCCACAGTCTTAAAAACCAACATGTGCACGGCAATTTCGTTTTAAGATACTAACAAAAAGGTTAGTGTGTAAAGAAAATTCCCTATATACACCTTTGATTAGTCTTTGGGTGCACGTAAAAGGTATACGTGTGTGCCAGGCTGGTGGATTTCCCACACTCAACCCAGGGCTAAAGCCAGGTCAGAATTTCTACATTACACATACAGAAAATGACTTTGACAGGAGGATGTGTGATGAATTCCAAATATCAATTAAACAAATGTGTGTGTATATCCAAATTACACACACAGTACCACTCAAAAGTTTGGACACACCAGATTAAGATAATGGGAAACATGCATTCAAAGACATTTTGATTTAAAGACTTCTGCTTAAATGCTTGAAATTTGCTTCTTAGACAAATGTTGATGCCTATGCATTAATTTCTTTTTAAAAAAGGAATTAATTTAAAAAAATTGGCTACTTTAAAGAATCTAAAATATAAGATAGTTTTAATTTAACACTTTTTTGCATAATTCTATTTGTGTTATTGCATAGTTTTGATGTCATAGTTTTTGATTGTTACTATTATTCTAAAATGTGAAAAATAGTAAAAATAGTATAGTAATAGTAAAAAGTAAAGAATAAAAGTCCACTGCCTATATATAAACAGCTGACAAAAAATTCCCCCAGTTCCCACTGTCAACCTATTCTGTTGGAAGAATGCACGCCTTTGTTAGCCACAAGAATACAAGAGGCGATAAGCGATCTGTTGTCAGTGTTGTGTGAGGTACATAGCTGAACATTTGAGTTCATCCAGCAACACAGTCGGAAGGAGATAGAGATGTCTGTGACATCCAGGGCCTGGGCAAAACAGCCAGCACAAACTGAAAACATGCACAGGCCCTCAATAAAAAGCAGTGTCTAAAAACAGCCAGGATTCAAACAGTGCTCCTCCGGAGCAAGAGTTCAATGTGTTTCTATTTATTTTATTTCCATCTTGGAAATAATCCTTGACGAGAGCAAACCAAGTATTCCACCAGGATTCATAATGGAATAATTCCAAAACGAAACAGGGCTTTTAGCAGATTTCTTTTCCAGCAAGACTCCAATTCAGCCAGGTGAGCTAAACCTGCGAAACCCGTGGCTTACAGCCACACACAGCACCCGAATTTGAGAACAACATAATAAGAAGAATAGGAATTAGAATATTAATCATTATAACAATAATAATATGAAGAAGAAGAAAAAGAAGCATGGATACTACTACTGCTACAACTACTACTATAAATAATAATAGCATCCAAACACACAAATCCCACTGGTGTCTCTTCTACCACATTATACCCCTTTTTCCAATCCAGAAAGGCAGAAATGAGCTCTGACCGCAGTGTCTGAGGAGCACGCTGGCCCCATAAGGGGCTTTAATTACAGTGTGGGGCCCGTCAGCCGCTGGTGTCAGCAAGGCCAGACGGACTGTGACCCCAGCACTGGACCCCCGGGCCACTCTCCGCAGGGTCCGAGGAGGATGTGTCTGCGAGGGCGGTGTGTTCGGCGGGGCGATGAATGGGCAGCGGGGCGCCCCGCCGAGAGAACGGCACTCAAGCCAGCAGACAGAAATCCCCATGGCCCAGTTACGGCTCCCCCTACGGCCTGAGAGAGACAGACATGGGAACGTGTCAATGGGACACTTCAACGCCGGGATTTTTCCCAGCAGGATTCCGTGGTCAGCCACTGTATCCAAGCGAATGCAGCTGGTGCAAGGAAGGGGCGGGCGCATGCGGCGAAGTTCAGCAGCAACAGAGGCACGGTATTAGCTGTGTGAGGTGTAAGCTGATTTAGAACCATTTGGTTCCGCAGTTTGCTTGCTGCGGTTGCTCTTGGTTTTGTTACTGCTCTCGGTATTTTACTGATCTCCACGGAGACGACAGACAGCTGGGGTCACGTCTCGGTGGAGGGCACCTTGAGGAAAACTCCCTCTGACCCCCTCTAATAGATTCAGAGATGTGCCCGGAGGTTCCTAAAACAAATATCTCCCAGAGTATGAAGTCACGGACATAACTTCAATATAACTTAATACACACGGCAGGAAAAAGTGTGCAAAATCAGGAATCTGCGCCGTCAGGTCAAAGTCCCATTCTGACATTAAGTCTCAATAACAATGAGCGTCACGTCACTGCTTTCATTCAATGGATTCTTCCCGAGTCTTTCAGACCACTTCTCCCTAGAGTTGCTTTTTGGCAAGCGGTGAAGTGATTTTTAATCAAATGTCATGCCCCTCGACTACTTAGTGCCAGTTGTGTCCGCTTTGGGCCAATCTAAATAGTGCTGTGCTGTTTTCAAACACTGTATTAATGAAAACATCACACGCAACTTATACAACAACAGAACTACAAAAAATTAAATTTGTTTTTTTCAGTTTAATATGTCTAAACAGTACCATTAACCATATTTAGTTTACTCTGTTCAATTGTAATAATTCTCTGTATGTATGGCAATAATTACAGCGCGTTCTCTTCAACTACTGTGTCTGCTTACACAAATAAAAGCAATAATAACATATGTATACTGTTACATATTCCATTGTGGTCTTTGAAAGTCAGCCATTTGACTTTGGTTCCTGCGACCATGGAGAGAGGATCCGGTTTCCTGTTGTGCAACTGCCACTGTGTGATGTTACAATCCAGATCTTTTTTAGATAAAGCTCAGGGGTCAGTAAGTGTTCGGAGGCAAGGGTACTGAGAGACGACCCCCCCACAACCAACCAAGAACCGCAGACTGATTGGGCTTCGACCGCACTCACATAATGTCCTCTGGTTGAAAGAAAAAAGAACCGCAACATAACCAGAACAGTGCAAAAACATCTAGCAGCTGCCGCTGTGTCTCCGATGGAATGGGTCTCAGCCTAGACATGAAGCAACAGACATTATTAACTTGTTGTTTTACATATGTATATGCACATAAATATACATTACGCATACATATAAATTATTATCAAAGAAGCTGCAAGCAGCCCCAGAGTGTATAACAACTTGGAAGATGTTCCATGGAGATGAACCCCGGCCAGAGAAGATGACTAATGACAAGTCACATAAAACAACCTGCATGGCGATAAGGCAAATAAATAGCACATTGTAAGGGTTCTGGTGACCTACTCCACCAACCACACAACCAAAAATACAGCCAACAGTTGTCACTGTAAATGACAGTCAGGCTAATTTGACATTTTGTGACGGATACATTTCTCCCTATCAGCACTCTGCAGGGAGCAACTAGCATGAGAGTCCCAACAATTGGTTCATCTCTGACTCACAGTGCAGAGACACGTGTATGTATACACAGTACATAAGAACCCTGCATCTCTTTGATAGTCACCTTGAAAGACACTACCACACATGAAGCACTTCTGTGACGTAGGACAGGACTTGTAAGGAGAGGTAACATCGATTCCTTTCACCAACACAGTTACACAAGATAAGAAGCTGTCTCAAAAACTCAACAGAATAAACACACAAGCATTTTTTCGAAAGTCTTGCAATAAAATGAAGAATGAGTCTTTTTTCCACATACCAGCCCAATGACAAAAAAGTCACGCTTTTTTTTTTTCTGTACAAGTGCCTGCGTTGGGAGCTGGATTCTTAAGGCGAAAAATGTATAAACACGCAAGGGCCAAACTAAACAGGGAAAGGCTAAGCCCAGTCATTTCCAGGTCAGAAGATGGTAGAGATCAGGAAAGGCATCGAGGATTCTTCCTATTGGGGGCATACTGCACGTTCAGGCTTCCTAGCAACAACGCGGCTGACAAAAACACACCCCAAAACAAGTGGCCGGCCTTAAAAGGAGCTTCAATCTAGTTTGAGGAGGAGGCCTGACCCTGTGCGCTCTGTAGGCTAAGGCGGAAAGATGGAGGCTTTTTCTCATTGAGAATATTGGCATGCTTGTTCCTCAACAAAGCATGGCCATCTAGGCGGAGGCTCTCTCTGTGCCTCCAATCACAGACATAACAAAACAAACTGTGTGAATTAGGGATGACTTGTCTTTACACTACTTTTTTTTTTTTTGTTTTTTTGCAAAATAACACCTTACCCTGCCTCCTAATAAAAAAAAAAAACATCCAGGAAGGCCTACAGCTTCCTACACTCTCACTGCCCTAACTGAGAAGACTGTCTCGCAGTAGGCCTAATTTTGGGTAATCTCCATGAGGTACAAAATGTTTTACAAAAAGAAGCAGCAAGTTAAACATGGTTACTATTAAATTGCTCATTGCCAAATTGCTCATTGTTGAAGTTTGTCTGTCCCAGGTTCACTGAGAAACAGCATTGTTCACTCTTGTGAGGACATTGTTTGCCATGCTAACTTACTGCCCAAACAGAAACAGGTGTCCCGGAGAAATCCCTTAAGCTGTAAAAGAGGAAATTATATTGTTACGCATTTTGCAAGGTGCCAGGTTGGGAGTTTAATGGTTTCCTATTGGACCTGAGATCTGTGGGATATTAACCACCTATAGCAACAGGCCCAGAGACAGCCTTCCACGGCCTGTCTCTGCTTTCACACAGGTCTGCCAACTCTAATTGAAGCTATTCCAAGATTTTTTTGCATGACGTAAAGTCATTTGTGTGTGCGTGCGCGTGCATGCATGCAAGAGAAAAATACTACATAAAAACTCCCTAAAAATATAGCAAACACAATAATGTATTACTACCTGAGAAATGTTTACTTTCAGATGTTGACGTCTGCCCATCTTTTTGAGTATTCACCGGCTAGGTATCAGGAGTGTAATACCAGTTTGCTGATGTTTTTTTTAAATCTCCCTACTTAACCAAAGGTGGAATTAAATATTAATAAAAATAGATATGTTTGTTGAAAATGGGACTTTGCTTGCACTATTACTTTTCTTGCTCTCTAGTTTACTACCTAAAATAGCCAGGTTAGCATTCATATTTCAATAATGATTAAGAATTATTATTATAATTGTTAAAAATATTAATACTAATAATCAAACATAACGAGTAACAGTAAATGCATAATGCAGCCTTTTTATTATGGCACTGGTATTATGGCTCCATAAGAAAAATCCTGTTTTGTATACCACGAGAAAAAATTCAGAGGAAGAAGATTTCCCTATGACTACAACTACAAGACATTTCATTACTGTAGTTACACAGGATACTGCTTTAAATATCATTAACCTACAATATATAAAACAGCATTTATAACATTCTGATCATTAATTACAGCATGCACTGCATATAAAATATTACAGAAATATAATTTAGGGACTCTGTGTTCTTGTTAAAGACGGATGCCAAAATGTGCAAAACTACAAAGAATACACAAAATATCTTATACACCAACACTGCATCTAAAGAGGTATAATTTTGCACATTCAAATCAACTCTCCTTTTGACATCCATGTAAAAAAATCATGTTCAAAACTATATAAAAACTCAGTTTAAAAAGAAAAATAAAGTCAATAACAAACTGCAACTTAAAAGCATTCAGTAACTTGAACTGAGCCAAATGGACTGAAACTGACATATAACAATACAAAAGAGAAATCAAAGAATTAAGTGGTTGCAATGTCTTACAACTATCACAGTTTATTACGGTTATTAAAAAGCCACAATGACAGGAGCAGACTCTTGTGTAAATCAAATGGGAGAAACGTTCTGCTTCCAAAGAGACCAAACTGTGGAGTGTTTGGGCCAAACTAACGACATAGCTACTCTGGTATACAGAGCCTTGGCGAAAGAGCTTTGGCAAGCACTTCATCAATCAGTCTCATTTCAAGTCAGACCATGACAGTACAATGTTTTCACTGAGGAAAATACCTCTTCGCACTTCCCCAGAGTCTGTACCAGGACGATCAAACTTCTCAAAATGGTTATAATTACTCTGAGTTTGATCCATATCCCTGCAGTCATCTGGATAATTAAGAACAGGAGAGATATGAAAGGAGGAGTTCTAATAAATAAAATGTAATCTACGGCAGAGAAATATGCCTTCTTGGCAGTGGCTGCTGCTACGCTTACTTTTTATGTTGTCCTAATTACAACCATCATATCTTCTGATGCTGCTGTAATGTGTCTTTCCCTGCCAAAACTGATGGTTTATCCCCTTTTAATGTCCTCAGAAAACATGATATTCATTAACCATTTAAGCACCTCAAGCTGCTTTTGTGTCCAGTAACACCTCAAGAAATGAGAAAGTAATTTGGAACGTGCAGGGGAAGATTAGATGTACAACAAAACAAAGATTACGTCTTTCAATAAATATCTAATACTAAACTGTTCCCTTTTACTGATTCTTTTAAACTAAACAACTCACTCCATTAGCTGTCCACTTTCAATCAAAATGTGAGTACACAAACAGGATATTGTGCCACGGCGGTTAAACTGAATGCTCTCAGGAATCCACTGGCACTCCAGTTGCGGGTAATCGTCCATAAAAGAAATAGCCATGAATGAATCGATTACAAATACTTTATGTACAACTCAACTACTGTAAAATGCCTTTTCCTGGAAGTGTGGATGGGGTTTGAGGGCAGTTAACACAACAGAGGCTGGGGGAGAGGAGCTCTGCTGGTGGGACTGGCTGTGTGGAATGTCCTTCATTGGGAAAGTTTCTCTGTATGTGGTGTACGGGTGTCAGCATGTAGGGCATAAAATGAAGGGCAGCAGTACTGGTAAGGAGCGGGGCCATTACATGACTTACATGCATTATATTAATGTAACAGGCTGCCAGATTTTGCTGTTGTACCCCTGTGGGATGTAAGCACTTAGAGAATAAATGTGTATGGTGTGGGATATAAGCATTTACAGTGTAAATGTGCATGTTGTGAGATATAAATGTGTAGTACAGTGTAAATGTGTATGGTGTGGGATATTAGCATTTACAGTATAAACGTGTACAGTGGGGGATATAAATATGTGCAGTACAGCGTAAATGTGTACGGTGTGCAATATAAATGTGTAGGGTGTCGGATATAAGCATGTAAAGTTTAGTATTTAAATGCAAAGGTAACAGAGTGTAAGTGTGTAGGGTGTAGGATGTGGGTGTGTACGGTGTAGGGTGTAAGTGTGAACAGTACAGCAAACAGTGTAAATGTGTAGAGCACAGGTTGATAGTGAGCGTGGGTTAACGATGCGGGCCACGCAGGAGGCAGGCAGGCAGGCGGTCTTACCGGCGCAGTCCACGTTGATCAGGCTGACGGTGGCGGGGATGATGGAGGGGTCGAGGGAGCGCAGGCCCCGGAGCGCCAGCCTCACCAGGGCGGCCTTGAGGCAGCGGGGCAGCAGGGAGAGCAGCAGGATGGGGAGGTAGGCCGCGTAGCGCAGCCTGCACAGCACCGGCGTCATCACCTTGCCCTGCGGCGACTCGGCCATGCGCTCGATGGTGGGGAACAGCAGCACGGACTTCACCACCTGCGACAGGACAGCACCGTTTCAGCTCCCCGAAACCCCCGTCACAAAACAGCGAGAAACATATGACAGGCTGGTTTCATGTTATTTGTCGTGTACAAAACAGGGATAGAACACATCGGCACCACCTACAAAGAGCCTTAGGGTCCGCACGCAGGACAATCCAAACGCCTCTTCCTCTTTGAGTCAGCATGTCCTTAAAAGCATGCTCTGTGAAATAGGGGGCTTGCTGTGAATCTGCCCCACATTTATTTCTGCAGCCCAGCTTTCTCTGCTGACTAGTTGCAGGGGAGATATATCAGCAGAGGGAGGGGGGCAGACACTTTTGCCTCTCATGGTAATGAAACATGGAGTCTACAGTGCGTTATTCATTTTAAAGCTATAATCCCTCCGTTTAAACTGAAAGGAGTGTGCCCCCACGGCTGGTTCAGTCACTCTGACGGCAGAGAGATGTACCCGGGATCCCAGCAGGTAGGAGGTGAGTCGAGCAGCCCCACTGCAAGAGGAGCAGGTGCGATTCTCCTCACCACCCGGCTTCCCCCTGTGCACTGCTGGTACCACCAGGGGGCGCTGTGACAGATGTGGGGCACACTGCAGAGATTGGCCTTTCTTACGCAGAGCGCTCAGACTGTTTCCTTGTCATGAGCAGGAGACCCCAGCAGCAAGATACCCCACTGTGAACTGCAGAAAAAGTCAGGGGGAGAGCAGTATAGGTGCTGACACACATCATATCATTTTAATGCCAGGGACTGGCAAGCATTCACCCCAAAACTGCATTTATACACATGAATGACATATGAAAGTGCTCGTTAAAGAAATGCTTTTGTTCCACAAAGTGACACAATAAACAACATACTGAAAGCTTACGGAAAAAATGCCTTGTATCACAGAGTGTGAGGTTATTGCAACTGACACTGAGGAAAAGTGGTGGAATAAGCTGGTCATCCTGCTTCTCAGTGTCCGTCCACTGACAAATTTGGATTCTACTACAGCCGCATGCACTGGGACCATGCTTCACCCTCAGATCCCCACACATCTGAAAGGTGAACTCCCATTCTCTCCTGTTTTATTGCCATGTGGGTGTGCCATTTAGGTGACATACAGCTGGAACTGGCTACAAGAACACCATGTTAACATCACGTCGCTTTGTTGCTGTTCTGACTGCCCTACCCCAGCTAACTCCAGTCCAACAATCCCTCAGTGCAGTGTGGTTTGGAGGTGTAAATCAGCCCCTGGTCCCTCATGCGCTTTACAGTACCGCCTCCCCTAAGTGAGACTGGTGCTAAGGACACGACCAGGGAAGCAGCAGTCAGACCACACAGACAGAGGCTACGGTACTATGCATAACAGGGACTCTGCATAGCCACTGACTGAGACACACGGAGCAGGGACAAAAAGTGTCTGAAGGAGACAAAAACAGTGTAGGGGTCACACTCAGTGACTGAGAAACACGATGTGCAGAGCCGAATCTGTGAGTGAGAGACAGTACAGAACAGAACCGATTCGCTGATAAAAGACACACAGTAGAGAACCCAGTCAGTTGCCTCACATGTGTGCTGCGGGAAGGCGAAACCTGCCCTGCCTCGCTCTCAATTCTCACAGTTTAAGAGAAAATGATGTCTCTATTTAATTACAGCGCCCTTTGCTTTCCAGAGCAGCACTCTGCCTTCCCACAGCTTATTAGTTAACATCTCCGCATCGTTCCCCCCGCTTACAACTCAAGCGCTGGCCACTCTGCTACCCACTACTGCCAACACCAACCCCTGGCCCGAGTGATCCCGGTCCAAGCAGGCAATGGAGGAGCCGCACGGGAAGGGACACTGCCCTCAGAATAACGACGGACATGGGACAGCCAGGGACCCGCCAGGTAGGTTTCGTGGAGTTCACTCGTAACAGCTGGGGCCGTCCCCGTCCGTGTTTGCCTCATTTTTCCACATCCTTCTCTGGCAGCAGCGGCAGCTCTTGCTTGGCTCTCTACGGCCAGCCCTCCACCGAGCGGGCCTCTGAACAACATCAGCTTTTTCACACTTTCCAACTGACACCTTCTCTGTCTGAACTGGCCGGAGCGCAAGCGGACAGGGTCAGTGCTGGTCCATTCCTTTCTCCAGAACACCGAAGCCAACCCATGCCATTAAGCTTATGTGAGGGAATAAAGAAAAAACATCAGCCCAGTGAGGAGGGAAAAAAAAGCCCAAAAGTCCATGTAAGGTGTTTGTTGTTGGTGCAATTCCCACTCAGGTGCTAAAATAGCACACTTTAAACATACAGGTGCTTTTGGTCGCTGAATGGATACATTTGACATGTAATGATCAACATGTGCGCTGAAGGAAAAGCTATGTGAAAGAAAGGTCACTATGACAACCTACCCGTACGAACAACAATGAAACAACAGTCCAAGCCACAGCCTAAAAAAATTCTGTAACATTAATTAGGCACAGTATTTGTACCCAAAACTGCTATCAATGAGCACTACAACTGTGACAATAATGTAGTAACTCATCACAATGTAATAACGTTTGATTAATAATATAATAAAAAACCCCTAACATATTAACCTGTCAAATAATGGTACAAAACTATTCTATTGTAAAACACAACAGGCTAATTTTTAGTAATAACATAATGACTCATTACATTATCAGTGAATGATATCTGATACCCTGTTACATTATCAAGTGGTTATTTGGTAATACACTGTCTTTATCATGTAATCATATCATATCAGTGGTCGCTTTCTGCTCATAACCTCATGGGTGTGTTACTAGATTATCTGTTGTACAATCACTTCCTGATAAATAATTTAATCTTTTTGCTTAATTTAATAATAGTTTTTTGGAAGGAAAACAGCCTTTTAAAGAACTTTCAAATTCTCCAGCAATAAAATCTTGATGCCTAACTTCACATTAAATTCTTCATTGAAGACACAATGTGATATGCAGATGAGTGTCTGATTAGAGGCTTCTATTTTTAGCTGAACATCGCACTCACAAAATCTACCATTACAATATTTTGAGATGAAAAAAAGACGACAAAACTGCCCTTTCTACCAATTTACCAGGAAAAAGTCACAAACATAAAAACTCCATCAGGAGTGGGGGGGTCTCCTTCACATTACATCTTGCAGGTTTATGTGTCTTCCCAGCGGTATTCACCTAGCGGGGTGATCTGGTGGCATCAGGTCACCCTGCCAGGCTGTGTGGAGGGAGAGCCGAGGCCACCGTGCTTCGCCGGCTGTAGGAGACCTCGCCGTCGGTGGCCGCAGACTCTCTGACAGTAAATAACACAGACGGACGGCCTAAGCCCGACGACAAACCAGCAGATCATCAATCAGCACTCTCGTCCGTCCCAAATGTTCTGCTGAGAGAGACACCACAGGCCCTGCCACCGTGGTGGATTTAAGGCTCCGTGGGAGAAGGAGCGTCTCTGCGCTTCGAATGACAGGACCAGGAGAGGAGGGGGGAGAGAGGGAGAGAGAGAGAGAGAGAGAGCGGTGCACACGTTTCGGCAACAGGATGCACCTGCCCTGCGTTTGGCCGGCGGTAATAAACTGAACGAGACTCTGCAGGCGAGAAGCGCCGCGGTCCACTCTGCCTGGGTCCTGTCTCACACTGCAGCCCAAATATTTGTCAATGAAGTAAAGCCGTTCCGCGCCTGCCGTTTCTCAACATAACGTATGTCCCACCGACTCTCTTAAGGGTGTGGAGAGAGCAGAGCGAAAAGCAATGCAGGACTGATATTGAACTGACCTTGCTGGGAAGCCCATGTGAGCTTCAAAGTACAGTACAACAATGCTGATCCAATCTCTCGTCACACCAGAAACCTTTTCAGGGAGTTGACACAGGAGTGGTACAGTATTCCTCTAGTTAGCAATTTTTTTTTTCTCTTCAACACATTTTGCCCTTAAGGACAGGTGAGGGAAGAAAGGCTATTATCAGTCAGGAGAAAAGCGACTGCATTTTTCTAAGATAACATCATAATGTCCTTAATGGTGATCTATAGCAGGAATCTGACAGATCCTTCACATTCATCAGAGTTTCTCCTTTTTTCAGGGCGACGTGTTTGGACCCAAGGGCCATATGGCTGAGGTCACAGAAAAGGGGTTCTATTAGCACAGCTGTGCTGGAGACAAGGGTGAGTCCAAGGTGCTGCCAATGACAAAGCAGATACACTTTTCCTAGTGTTACGCCCGTGTCTGATTGGGTACCTTGGGGCGTCGGCCCCGGCCCCTTGTGTGCCACTGCCCAGAGAATTCCTCCCAGCTCATCTATCAGTCCTGGATGAAACGTCTCGGTGAAGGGGCGTACAGTCCATTACACCCCTCTTTAAAGGGGATGGGCTCATAAATTAGAGCGAATGCCTGCACGCTCTTTCATTACAGATTCAGTCAAAGCTGTGGCTAATTGAGTTTACCTGTGAGCTTCTGAGCAAGTGGAAAACTGCACACAGGTATAAGTGCATGTGAGTGTGCATGCTTGGGTTTACTTGTCCACATTTGATGTGTTCATGGGTGGCACATGACCCTACTTTTTGTATTTAGTACAGTGTGTGTATGTATGTTTTTATGTAGAGATGTTCACAAGAAACAAGCAGTTGCTGTGGGCACAAACATCTGAGTGTGTGTGTGTGTGTGAGAGTGTATGTGAGCCTGTGTTTGTGCATGTGTGTATGCATGTTTGTGCGTGTTTGCATGCGTGTGTGTGTGTGTGTGTGTGTGTGTGTGTGTGTGTGTGTGTGTGTGTGTGTGTGTGTGTGTGAGAAAGAGTGTGTGGACCAAGGAATGCTGGCCTTGGTGATGGTGGACACAGACACAGGTGATCTTTGATGTGTAAAGCAGCAGCTTTGATGAGAAGCAGCTCCTCTTCCAGTGGGCTGAGGAATGCAGGCAAGAATGTAGAGGAAGCGCTCGGTCTACAAGGGAAACACCTCAGACGCGCAGCTCACGGTGACCAGAGATGTGCACCGCATTCAGACACAAGTTCACATTTCTATCCCTCCTCTTTTTTTAACAAGGAACAAATTTCCCGGTTGGACTGGCTGGAGTTAGGAGAGCACTCGAACCTGCAGCCTGTTATTTAGCGTCTCACTGCCACTGAGTGGGAAGCGAGTGAGCCGAGTATAGATGTCACAATAAAAGACCCGGGATATAAATACAACAGGAAAGGAATTTTAATGTCGTGCAGATGCATCGGGCTGCGGCAAAGTAGCAGAGAATGGTTGTATAGACTGTCCTCTACTCTGACCGGGGCAGTAGAGTATTCTGAACTCTGCACTAACCGGGGCAGTAGAGTATTCAGACCTCTACACTGACTGGGGCAGTAGAGTATTCAGACCCTCTAAACTGATTCGGAGAACAGAAGGGCGTAGGGTTACAGGCAAGGAGCTCTTAGTTTGAGACATAGTCCTGTCAAGCCAGGGATCACAAAAGCACAGGATGGCAAAGCAACATGGGAATTCTGGGGGTTTCTAATGGGCAGGCAACATAGGGAAGTGGCTAATGGCCCTAGCCATTCCATAAGTCTCTGTGCTTCACAGCCTTACCCTTTAACCCACCCATAACACACTTGTTTGCACTCTATCCATCATTAATCGATTAAACCATTTCATTTTGTGCTAACCACACCAATCGCCCTAATCATGGGTGAAATCAGTGACACAGCCCACAGGTCACAAAAGCACCTCCCAGCCACGGGTGGTAAGCCTTGGATACAGAATACACATCATCGTCAAACGACAGAGTTTACCAGAGTTTTCCTTTAAGAAGGCCTGGAGGTTTCCTTTACGCCAGCCCCACTAAAAACTCCTCTGAGATACCAACAGCCCATTTTCTTTTGTGAAACGTGTTAAGTTTTCCAGCTGTTCCGCCTGCTATGTGACATTTCCCATTGTCAGAAGACCGCGTTATATTAGGCCTAATAGCTCTCCCCAATTGGGAATAATTTGTCAATCACCAGCCTTGACCTCCAGGTTTTCCATAATTTCCCATTGTGGTAATTGAGGGGTGACAAAAGGAGAAAGTAGCTGCGCGGTCTGGCGGGTCCGCCGGGGAAGCCGCCTCGCGCACCGCCCCGCGCTCTTTTAACAAGGTCCGGTGGGCTACCCCCGCGTCACCGTTGTCACCGCCAGCGCGGATTAGTCACAGGTACTCTTTTTTTTTTTCCTGATCATAAAACCGCAAATTAACTGACTGCTAACATCAGCCGCGCTGCGGGCCCGGCCGTAAACTGGGAGCGCCAGGACCGCGGCGGTCGCGCTGAAGCCCTCCTCAGGCCCCTCTTTCACTCCATAAAAGCAGCGGTAGGGTGGGACGCGCTCACACCGCACTCTCAGTCACGCCGCGGCCATGGAATTTCTTAGCAGAAGGGGAAGAAAAACGGTTTGAAACTAAGACAAAAATCTAATCTGTTTTGTGGGCCTCTTTTTTAAAGAAAAACCCATTCTCTCGCCATTGACCTGTCAGTCAAATCTGCCACCAAATTAAAACAGATGGAGACTGATGGAGACACCTGGGCTCACAAGCACGCAGGTCTGTTTACCATCAAAGTCCCTTGTTTTTAAGCACAATCACTGGAAAAAAAAATTAAGCATATACTTGAATTCAACTGGTGAAATGTAACATTGAGTCAATTTGGCACCAGAATAAAAGGCAGATATGAAATTTCAACTGGCACTCAAATGTGTGAGGAAAGTTTTTGTTATCATCCATGAGAGGGTTGCTAAATAGGCCAAAGAAGGTTCTCGCTGCTTTTAAAATTTTGAAAGTGCAATGAAAGCATGTTCTCCTTATTTACAGTGATCTCGCTTTCACAGCTAAAACCCTCTCCTCTCATAACATGACATTTTATGACACAGATCTGCAATAAGAGTGTGCTTGTGGCTCCCAAGTCACCATTATGAAGCATTATACCCCATTGTCTATTCCAGACGTCTGCAATCCTACTTTATCTCCCAATGATGGATGCCAATACAAGATGAGGTGGAAGAAAAGGCATACTTCAACAGTGTAAGGCCTAATGTTCTGAGCTCCTCCAAATGTCATGACAGGTTTGAACCTGAGGTCAGTCACTCTCACCTGAGAGCTCCTACCTAACCTTACCCATAGTTCAACCCAGCTGGACTAGAACACAGGACCTGCAAAAGGTTCCCTTCTCATTCTGCAGGTAGCTGGGGTTAACCACACCTAACCAAAGCCACAACAGCCTCTCTACAGGGCAGCCCAAGGTTTACAGCAACATGTTTCACCTGAGTTTTTACAGGAGGGCGGCACCAGCTTCCCACTCACAATTAAAACGCTTATGGCGGCTAAGCGAAGGCAGCCTGTACTCTGTTCAAAAAATTGCCTTAATTTAGAGATTTAATTATCGTGGTAATAAAATATCAAAATAACAACCTGGCTAATCCAGGATCAAAATGTCTGTTCATACACTTTAGGTATAAGAGGTAAGTAGCTTTTGATAAACTTGGAATTTACTACCATTTTAATGACAATTAAAAATACCATTAGGTAAAATGTTTATATTGTGAATGTTAACACAGATGGCCCATTAGATGCTATTTTTGACGCACATTTGCTTTGTCTAAGCCAGGAGAAACCTTTGGCACTCACTTCAAATATTCTCACAAAAGTAAATGAAAACATGACCGGTATGCTTGTGCTTTCAGCCACCATTCATTTTTCTACTTGCAACTAATGCATTTCATGGAGTTACTTAATGATCATGTTAACTACAGCATGCTTATTTCCATGCTTACACGGAATAGTTAGCGTCTTGTCAGTCTTCTGTAAGTCAGTTCAATTGGTTTTGTTTGTACAGTAGGTTTTAAGCCACAAAGTTACATCTTAGCTTGATGAAAGCTGTGGAAGCCAGTACCAGAACATCATACAATTCTAACGATTTTAGCAGTTTCAAATATCACCAATAAGACAGAAATGCAATGAAACATAAGAAGGTTTAATGAGGAAAACAGGCCATTCAGCCCATCTAAGGTCCACATTTTGCCTATAAATCACAAAACAATGAGACAGTAAGATCTTAGGCATGCGAATTTAGCTTTCTGACTTTTGTGGAGCCAAGTGTAATGTTTGCAGGAGTTAACCACACTGGGCTCATCTTGTGGCCTAAGAAATATCACTGAATGAGGGTTCACTAAAGGTTCACAGGAGAGCGTATACACGCAGTAACACTGTAATATATAGGACTGCAAAACCACAAACGTGTAGCCTATATCTCAGGCCTTGCTTCTGCAGGCCTTGGTCATTTCCTTCATATTTTTACTGCCAGCAGTCGCAATACATTTACATGTGGCACATGTTCATGTAGCCTGGTTTTAAGTAAATAGAAAACATCCTGGTTCATGAGCTGGACTGTTTCAAACGATAGCATCTTTCCATGCTGCAGAAAAACAGAGTCTGTCCAGAAACATTACTTTGAGCAACAGGAGATGCCGAGCAGACAGGGGTGTTTGCGACAGAGCACCAGAAACATGCACTTCAGTGCAAACCTGGAGACTGTTTAATATTACATTGACGTTTCGTAAAACGCACACGCCGTTCCCATGCTTGCGTTAGAAACACATGAATAACCATTAACATAAGACAAGGTTTAATTAATATGGCTGGCACTAGTGGCTGTTAATAACCAGTGAGGTCGTAAACTCTTGTTCCGTACCAGTTTATGGGCTGTAAAAGGTTAAAAGTCTGTTTAAAAAGCAACTTGACTCTTCAGTGAGGGTCTGGACCTTACCTCATTAATTACCTTGAAAATGCAGCACTTTTTTTTTTTTTTTTTTTTTTTGCACACAAAATATAGCACGTAGGATGGGGAGCAAATGTGAAAGGGGCAGCGAGAGCACCTCCTGTTTGGGCCCAGCACAAAGAGGATGTTGGACGTTGTGGAGTATCGGCTTCCTCGCAACTGGAGCCGACGCACCAGGAATTGGGATTCGTGCCCATTTTCTGGAACCGATTGCTGGAAATTTATTATTTTCTAAACCCTGATTAAAGTCATCCCAAGAGGTACAGTTTTTTGTTGGGGGGGGGGACACTAGCTTCCTTCGAACCGTAACGAGTTCCAGAAAGAGCCGGAACCTCAAACAGATCCAAAACACTTCCGAGCCCTTATGGCAGTACCACCTGAGCACCCCCCAAAACAGGTCCCTATGAACTATGTCCCACACACATTCACAATCACAAATCTTTATAAATCTGAAGAGCACAGCATATCAAAGTCAAACATAACAGTGTTATGGACTAGATGGTCTTTTTTTTTACTGCTTTTTATTTCTTTCACATGCTTTTAAATAACAGAACAGATTTAATTGTAACAGAATAGCTCAAATTCTCATGCTGTTGTGGGGAACTCAGTGACCCTGAAAATAGCAGGTTCCCTCTCCTCACACACAGTCCTGCTCCTCGGGTCCCATCTCAGCTGCTCCCAGTTCTCCCTGGCTGGTTTACTCTTCCGTAATCCCGCAGACAAACAGCACTTACTTCACACTTCACGACCATTAGCCATGTTTATTTGGATCAGAACCCCCATTCACAAACTGCTCCCCTTCCATCTGCCTAAATCTTCTGAGAGAGAAAATAAACGAGCCGCTCGGGAGGAATTGCGGGCGTTACGTCTGGGAGACGTGCTAAAGCTGCTAAGTCACGGGCCTTGTTTCCCTCAGCTAAAGGCTCACAGGGAGTGTGCATGCTAAACTGTTGTTCCAGCTCGTGTATCGAGCCAAAGTCGTATCCCAAACATTTTTATTATTATTATTACTATCTTATTTATTATTTTCATGAACTTTCACCGTAAATCACATTGTGGCTTGAGACAAAGGAGTGCTTTAGATTTCATTTGCAGGGACAAAGGTATTTCCCCTCTGCAACAAAATAATCCATCTGCTTATTCAAACAGTACAAAATAAAGCTCCTGGTGTCATGCCCAGTGCTGTTCTCTGCTGAACGAGCATGGATGTGTTCAGTGACAACACCAACTTAACCTTATGTTTAAGATTCCTTTCAAATTTGATGCTACTGTCATGATTCCATTTACATTAAGAAGATCTTGCATGGAAAATGTGTTCAGACGTATTGTCAATATTATCTATGACTTATTTTTGTTTCACAAATAACTGTATGAAATATGGAAGGTGCTGTGTTCTGTTGCTGTTGTGTTCTTCTGCATGGCCAGCAAAATGTTCTGCTTCCTGCCCTTTCACCTCTCAGTGAGGTGAGTGTAAAAAGCCACTGAAGTATTTTAAGTGATTCCTAAGTGTCCCAGTCTAAGGTTCTTTAATCACCATACCACCAGCGAAGCCTATCGGCCCAGAACAGCACAGCAGACCAACTGGCCTGGAGACTAAGTGACACACAAGCGTTGACACAAACACACAAACACACACACACACACAAACACACACACAAACCACACGTGCGCGCACGCAAGCACACACACGCACGCATGTACACATGTTCAAATACAGCACACACACACAAATATTATACACAAACACTCATTCTTGCACACACACAAAGCACATGCAAGCAAACACACAAACATACACACATACAGGCACACACCTACACTCATGCATGGAAGCAAATGCAGATAAATACACATGCATGCACACAAACACATGCACCCACACACACACACACACACACAGCCTCTCATCCTCTTGCATGGTCTGTGAACTGCATCCATTGTTTTCACAGATCCCCTCTGCCCCCATGAGGCTTTGGGGGGGGTTGGGGGGTAGGGGGGCTGCATTCCTGTAGCATATTTCCACTGACCCTCGGGCTATCAGTGCTCCCCGGCCGCAGTCCGGCCATATCCCAACACCCCCTGCTCCTACGTCGGCTGTCGGTTCTCACGCCTGAGCCCCAGGAGAGTGCCGCACAGACCCCCAACCCCCTCAGGCCACTGGGCTCCCAGCTGGAGGGGTCATGGGTCTAGACCCCAGAGGAACACTGCTGCCGCACCCTCCAGCTAGTCTGCTGCTGCTTTCAGCCCGCCCTGGATGATATCTCCAGAGAAGGCCCACAAACAACTATGAATAACAGATTTAACGCATCATCACAGCTGACACACTTCTCGTACCATCAATATGGGACAGAGACTTCCTTTCCCTCCCCGCTGCACTAAATTATGCCTGCTTAATTACAGCCCTAAACATTTACTGTAATATGCTTGATAACAGTTACAACCATTTATAAGTGACCATCCTGACCAGAGCCTCTTGGGGGTGGGGGGGGGGCAGATTTACTTTCCCCAAGATAGGATTCTGTCCCCAAGAGATACACCCCTGTGTAGACACCTAAGCAGGAGGCAATGACATAAGCATACAGGGTTCTCAAGCTTTCATTCAGCAAATGATGTGGCAGTTAGCTTGCTATAACACAAAAGTAAACCTGCAGTTAGCTGTATCCTTTATTAATTCTTATTAGCAAAGTGCAATATACAAGTTACGAGTTATATATACAGTTAGGAAATATGCTTAAATTTAGCTACAGTGCCAGGCTTGCGATGGGGACAGCAGAGACATTGCTACAGTGAGGGGTTGCTATGTGTGACAGCAGAGACTTGGCACTCTTCAGCTCCTAGCAGTGGCTGTTTAGGAAACCACCATCTCCAGCGATGGTATTAAAAAACATCGGGTACTGAAAGAAGTTCACTTTACTACAATGAGCCAGCCATGTCAAATTAGACAGCCACCATGCAAGACACACTGACTGCAGCTGGTTTTTCTAGAATATATATTTTCATAAATGCACACACACGCACACACACACACACACACACATACACACACACAGTTTATTGAATATATACAGATTATCTGATTACTATCTGACTCAGGTTCATTTTTCCTTTTTCTTTCTCTTTCATGAGCTAGCCTGTCATTTTACATCAGTTAAATTCAATTCAGAACTACCCGCCCTTGGGGCTCAGAATGATTTAGAGAACAGCGTTCCTATGTCTCCAAAATCGCCAGAGACTCCTTACGTACTCATGTAGGAAATGCAAAACCATCTGTTGCTTTGAAAAAAATCAACGCTAGATTGTGTTTATCTGTAATTGGCAGGTACAAAAAAACAAAGTGGAGGTGAATATGGAACATACGTATTTTCCGAGCCCCCGTTTTCGGCTGTGTCCCTTGGGCGACTGTAGGGCAGACTGCTCTGTTTCAGTAAGGGAAACCTGATGGGTTAACTCAAATCCTGCAAACAGGCCTCTGGCCCTGGTCAGCCTTATGTAGTGTTTTTCCTTAATGCTCACATGCAGACACAAGCAAATACGCCCACCGTGTGGCCCACACATACACACGCACCACATCACCCACACATACAAACATGCAGACACGCCTCCACGCTGTTCACACAGACACACACGCTCCAAAACTTTCCCACCCACCGCACATCACCCGCACGCTCGGACTCAGTGCAAACGCACACGCACGCACACCTCATTAACCCGTAACGGATGTAAATGTGGGGTCGGACGACTGAGCTGGACTGCATGCCTGGAAGAAATGGACCGGGCCGACCCAGACGCTGTCTCCCGCCCCTCCAGAATGTCATTTTAGCACTGGGCAGGGCGCCAGGCCCTGTAAGTGTGCTAACCCACCCCAGGCGGCTCCCTGTTACACGCTGAACTCTGCTCCTTTCCGTCCGTAAGTACGCTAAACCCCCGCCACCGATCCCCTACCTTTGTGCCCAAACCCATGAGGGGATCCATTACTCCAACATAAATATCTGGGCTGAGAGGAACAGGAGGTTCTGATTATCACACATCATATGTTACAGAACATAATCGTTTGTGTTTGCTTCTTGGCAGCCGGCAATCTTTGGCGGGAAAAGGGAAATCTTTTCTGTTTTTTTTTTTCCTTTAAGTATGGTAGACCTGCCTGGATAAGCAGGCCATGCCAAAGCTCACACCAGGATAGTGGGTCACAGAACCAGAGGGAGAGAGGGAGACAGTGAGAGTTGGCCAGTTTACTGTGGATGCTTGCAGGGCCAGGTGTATGTAATGCAGGGTCCACAGCCTAACTAGGACTCTCAGGCTATGAAAAAAAAACCTGTTTCATTGTACAGGTAATGTGACGGGATGCAGAACGAGGAGGGACAGGAGGAAAGGGGGTGGTTTCCTGTGATTTTGCCTTTTGGAAAGGTTGAGGGGGGAGATCGGACCTGGAGGGCAGGGGGGAATTAATGAGATTTTATTCTTATGATTATTTAGAAAAAAAAAGAGAGAGAAACAAAGCAATGATCTAATGCTTTACAAGAAGGCCACATCCTCCCTGAAATGAGAGCTGAAAAATAAAAATGATGAAGAGCTGCTCTGAGTAAGAGGGAAGCTATCCTCTCCTATTTAGCGTGTTAACCTTTAGCACAGCATGGGGAAGGGGGTGGTGTCCTGTCTCGCTCCACACTGTTTTCACAGCACTTTAAACGTCTCCTTCTTCCACACTGCTGCCACTTTATTTCCGAAAGCCAATTTCCAGGGCCCCGTTTTCCAGGAGGAAAGAGGATGTTGTGAGAGCCCAAGTGGAGTAAATCATTATCGGGGCCATTTATATCTTCATTCTCCTGCAGTAATAACGCAATGAGCGAGAAGCGGTGGTGTGAACGAGCCCAGGAAGAATTACTGTGTTACTGCGGTGTATTAAGCAGTGGGAAGAAGGTCACCTTGGTTCAAGAGAACCACAATTAGCCCTGTGTTAGGTTTAACCTAAGGCACTCATGATCCCCAGCAACCTTGACCACAAAGCTGCTTGGACTGACGAAAGCCGGCATTTTAATCAGTTAAAGCAGAACACACTGTGGCTCTTAGGTACCAGGGCTGGCTACTCTTGGCATGGAGGACCCAAAGTGCTGTATGAATTCAGTGAGTTAAAACTGGGAGTGCCTGTTCCCTCTGGTGGGTGTGTGTGTGTGTGTGTGTGTGTGTGTGTGTGTGTGTGTGTGTGTGTGTGTATGTGCGTTAATGATTTTTCAGCAGGCTCAGCAGAACAGCAGTCACTCCTGGTTCTTTTCCAGGGCAGCAGCATCTCCTCACCTGAAGCTCCGGCTGCCTCTTCATCAGCTCTAGGATGATGTAACACCCGATGGAGTGGCCAATCAACACCAGCCTGGTGTCGCGGGGCACATGCTCTCTTAGGAAGGCCAGCTTGTGCTCCACCTGCCCGTTCAGCCCAAACACGTCCTCTACATCCATGAAGGCGTCTGTGGGAATAGCCAATCACAAAGAGGGTGTCACCAGAGGTGGAGGGAAACAGTATTGGTTAGGACACTAGGCCCAGGGTGGGACATTACCACTACACTCAAGGGGAATTTGTTATGTGGTCAGTCAAAACTAATGCTGTTGATATGGATAAGAGAGTACAAAACTAATTCTTGCTAAAACACACCATTAACAGGTAAACTGAGCACAGCCTGACCGTTTATTCTGATAATGATGTTTCCTCCATTTTCATACTGCACATTTCCTAACGCTTAATCTTTCCAGCAAACACAGAACTGAAATTATTAATTGCTTTTGAGGGTTACAATTATTGATTATCAAGCATTAAGAACATGTTAGTTTACCACACAGGGCGGTATGTCAGTTTGTCAGTTGGTATGATGGTATGTCAGAAAGTCAATTTTATTTTGGTTAACATTTTTGGGATACCTTCTGAAGGCAATTGTGCAGTTTGTAGTATAACCTATATAAGTGAATAGACTGACAGACTATTCATTTATATAGACTGTAGAGAAGTAGCAGTGATATTATGACAAATACTACAGCTACAGGACACAGAACCCTAAATCCCAACCTAAGTCGCCTGGTGTTCCAAATTAAGTTTCTGGGCATTGCCACAGACACACCTACACCTACAAAGGAGACCATCAATCACGTGTCTCTGAAAACAGGTTACTAAAAATCCCCCCATATTCCCGTAGCACCCCCTCCCTGCCCCTAATGCGTAGTCTGGCTTTTCCTCGCTCAGAGGACACTGCGTTACTGGGGTGAGCCTGGCCCTTCTGAGAGCATGTCGGCTGACACGTCCCCTGCTTCTGGAGCAGAATCTGTGCAAACACAGGTCTCTTCACCTGAACTTTCCTCCTCCAGCGGGACGCCGATGGCAGGAAGGACCCTACATGTTCCGCAAACAAACATTCCCAGCGGTCAGCTAAAAGCCCTGACAAAGCCACTCTGTGCTGCCCTGCCCGAAATATCCCGACCAGCCTGGTCGTGCAGGTGTCACGGGTTTAAAATATAAACAAACACATAAATAAATACAGGGGAGCCTTCTAAATTTAAAGTCCTGAAATGAGGAACCACTACCTGTCCGCAGTGTCTCCGCCCTGCAGCGGACCGCAACAGTAACAGCTGCAGCTGAAGCCGCTGAAGAGGCTGCTGGGAAGGAGACAGCACTGTGCAAGAGACAAATCGGAGAGCCAGGGCCCTAACGCGAAACGAAGCTGATTGTAGACTTAATGGGAAAAGACTGTACTTGGCTTTCTCCAGCCAGTAATGCATGGCTCTGCATCTAGCGAAAGAAGAGAAACATGCCCAAAGAGTAGTTTAGTAAATCTGTCATCGCAGTGTTTTTATGGGTACCCCACTGCCAGCTGCCTCCTCTATTTCTTGGGCCGGAATGCAATTACTGCTCATTCATCAATATGAAGTAGGGGCCCTGACACAAGCCAGGCCCTCTGCACTGACCGAAGGAGTCCCGGGGCGGGAGGCTGGCCTCCTGGCCCCTAGCCCTCCCAGACCTGCCCCCAGAGTGGGTCCGACTCCTCCGGCCCTCCATCTAAGGCGAATCTCTCAGCCCTCGCTCCCATTAAAGAACCAGCACAGTCCAACCCACCTCAATGCATCACTCACTCATCCACTCACTCATTCACTCAATCCCGCATTCTGAACGACTTCTGAGATTGTGAAAGGTCCCCCAGGGCCCACAGGGGTCCCCGGGGCAGCAATGTAGGGTTTGCCATCTGCATCTCAACTGACCAGAGAATGTGGGCTATACACTTGGAGTGAAATCCAGACAAAGATCTTTGCATTTTTGTCAAAAATGTTCTTGCTCTTAAAACGCTTGGGATCATGAAGTGTGTCTTAATACCTAAGCTCCTAAAAATTGGGGGTGTCAGTTGTGATCAACAATTTGTACTGAAATAGCCTCAATGAACATAAGCCTTATCAGAACTTCTTCGAAAGAAGTAACAACCATTGCAGTCACTTTGTTTTTGTTGTTTGGGTGTGGGTGTTTAAAAAGAGCATGCTGATTTTTTCATTCAAAAAAAGAAACCTTTAAAGGGCACTTTGACTTAAGAGGCAGTCCATGTGTATTACTTTTCGAAACATCTTGATCTCATTTCTTTATTTTATTTCTTTATTTTTGTTCAAAAAGGGCTTAAATTACAGGTTATTGAAATAATCCCTGGTAAAATTAGCCCTTGAACAATGCTTGGAAGGGAGCAATTAACATTTCCAACCTGCCTAAAGCCCTCCAGTTACCTCCAAAAAATGTTACGATCAGAAAGGGAGAAACCGAACCATAAGTTCAGCACTGTAAATCACTTTCATTGCATGAAATACCCGTGAAAATGAAAGCCGACAGCGGGGCTCACAGCCTCTTCAAGATGGCCGCCATTAGCTCCCTCTGCACAGACATGAAAGGAGGGTGCTGTAGTCCACCCCTGGTCACGTCACAGGCCACATGCAAATCCCACAGGATTACATGCATCAGAGAGCTCTATATTCATAGCAAAAGAATAAAGATACAAGGGCTGGATACAGATATGGGGTTCTCAGAGGCTTGGTTCTAAGGGTCTCCAGCAGTCCAGGGCATAGCCATGTCCTCTGGAGTGTCACTGTATTTCTCACCTCACTACTTACATACTGTTGAGACACAAAACTCAAACTAATTACACAGAAGCGATATCTGGCGCACAAAATCCATTCAAATTTTGGTCCTGTTACTACGAGTCACCTAAAAGATGTGATTCCTGGCCTGCTATGACCTAATAATCTGTACATATGGTGTGTCTGATCTCTGACCCTTGTGGAGTAAGCTTTGCCCTGCTCAAAAGGCACTACACATCAGCACTGTACAACATGATAGACCGCATACTGTAAACCCCCTTCAACACTGAGCCAATCATTTTTAAGGGCTTAACAGTTCTAGTCCCAAACTTTCTGTTGGAACTTTGTTCGATTACTCAGATTTTAAATGAGCAGTGCACAGATCTACACCCTCCAACACTCTCACTTGCAACACTCTCAGCAGTTATGACTGAAAGCCCCCAATCAAGCAACTGATCCTTTCAATTAGACGGAGTCCTGCAACCATTCAGGACTCCACTGTCAGAATAATGTAGCCCTGTTTTAAATCAGACATTTTTTTTCTTTTTTACATTTCTATTCTTTTACAATAATTATTATATATTTAATACACTTTTACTTTCAGATATCACAGCTGAAATTAATTTGTGATTATATCATTGCATTACACAGCAAGAAAAACACAACCTCTCCTATCAACTTCCTCTGGCATCTCATCATAAGAACAGTCTCTTCATCTTAACTCACAGAGACCGAAATACAAGATTTCCTGTAAAAAGCAAAGCAGGTTAAAAGTGGCAGACAAACTGACTTTTGGTAGAAGCAGCAAGCTTTGATTAACTGGCTCTGTTGCAAGAAAAAAAATCAATAGAGAAAACACAAAAGCAATGCTCCTTTTCCTCACTTGGGATGAACTGCAAAAGACAAAGAACAGACAGGGACCTCTTTTATTTCACAATTTTATCTCTGTTTTTATTCAATGAAACCTGTCACCCGTTTAGCGGGCCTTTCGGAGAGCCGTTTCAGTGCTATCAGGAAGAATAATAATATTGCTGTGAAATACGGAGCAGGCAGGCAGGCAAGCCTGCAGAAACACCAGGGCACACTTCCGAAAGCGAGTTACAGAGATTTATGATCCCTGACCCACTGCTAAACCTTTCTGTACTCCGGGGGATAGTTCTTAAGATTCTTTTAAACATGGTTAATTAGCTTCTTTCTTTGAGTACATGGACTCAAATTACCAAAACTAGGAGACTTGCCAAGACAAAATGTCATGCTGTATTTCAGTGGCAGAGATGTAAAAACAGAACTACTTGGGTATTAGATGTGATTTATCAGATGGCAATAAAGGCAGGCAGCCTTGGTTTGGGGACAGTCAGGGGACTCAATATGACCATGTGTTGTTGTTTTTTTGTCTTTAAAGACATTTTAAGACACAAAGACTCAATTCCCATTTGCCATGCCGTTTTTTTTTTTTAATAGCTCACCACAGTTTGATATCACAATGAATGTTTGAAGGTTACCCACTTAGCAGAGTGACCTAGGTTCCTTCACCTTTCTGAGTTTACTGCAATCTGAGTTTACTTGAAGTGCAGCTTAATTTGGAGTAACACCACAGAAACTCAAGCCGCCCATTGATACCACTCAATGACAACTATGAAGGAATGCTGAAATAGTGACAAGTGCAGACTGCCAGAGAGCACATCCAAGGAAAATAGAAAGAGCTAATGTGAAATATAGGGCCTGAAAAAACACCATTATAATTATAAATTGTGAATCAACAAGACTATCCATTACAGAGCATATAATTCAACAATGTACTGCACAGTGCAATCTCACGGTCCATATCGAAAGACTACGCAACTCTGATTTGTTCCAAATAAGAACAGGGTCTTATTTATTACTTATGACATAAGGAAGAATGTATTTTTCTTCCATTTTTGGTGAACCAAGTCCTCTCCACTGTGTTTGCATTGCTCCAGGTCAATAGGAAGGCTAACGCTTGTTAAATGGCCCTTGCACGGCACATTTTCCCACTGTCTTCTACTAACAATCTTTGAAACTAGATGATGAAACATTCAGCCATTAAAGCCAACAGCGGAACTGACCAAGTATGAGGCCCAAAAAACCTGAATTGTATGTGTGCGTGTGGATGTGTGCTCTTGAGGTGTGAAAATCTTTCTCGCAAGGGAAACCTTTAAACACAGTCTAAACTTGTTCCTTTATATTACTTCACTAAAGCAGCTTAATAAGTGCAGTCATTTAAAGGCCGGTCCCTCAGGAGAGATAAACCCTATTTGCACATAAGCATTGTCTCAGACCTGATTTACTTCTGTTACACTAAAGTGATAACAGTGCAGTCTGTAGCAGGGCGGTTCGAGAACATTACACTAATGCCAAGAAGGTAACAAACCCCAGGGACGGCGTGATGTCCAACAGAAATCTTTTTCAATTACATCACATCACATCATCTGTTAACTTAGCTAATGGTCTTATCCAGAGTTACCTGCAATTCTCTAAACTAGGAGGGTTTCAGATTAAATACCATGAAATCAGAAGTTTAAGTCCCACATATCTGATTTATATTAGTCACTCCCCACTTTAAATAAAATATTTGCTAAAATATCAAATATATCAAACCTAAATGACAGATGGTGTGCCAGAATATGTCATCCCTGGCAGAACTCACTTTTGCAAAGATATATTGCTAACCACAATGAGCTACACAAAACTTGGTTTTGGAGAGATTTTAGACTCGATGCCCAACAAAAATCTATCCCATTTTAAGAGTATAAGATAACTTATGCCACATAGGCACATACATAATATAAGTCGTGCCCTCTTGTTTTGTGGTCCCTGAGGATGCCAGAAGAGAAGACGTACAATATATTCTACACTTTACTCTCTTGAAGAGGACACCTGCAGACACAACACCCTCTAGTAAGGAGTTTGGTGATGTCATGGTTTTCCATGAGCTCTTTTCAGCTCCATTTACAGAAATAAATGATGAATGTCCAGAAGAGTCACCCTTTATTGCAGGGGAGTAACGTTATTGCAAAAACAGCTTGCAAAAAAATAATAAAATGCTGTGGTTTTTTTCACACTGCTTGTAAATTAAGAGAATGCACCCCCCTTCTTGCTGGCTGTTTCATGTTCTGAGGCAGGCGAAGGGAAAACAACCACCAAGCTGACCACGCACATACAGTATAAACTAGTCACTGAGTCAGTGGGTCAGCGAGAAAGCACTTTCTTCTTCCTATCAAACTGCTGGGACACAATGCCGTTTATGACAGGGAGTGAGTGGCAAGAAGACAGTGCTGTCGACATCTTGGGCAAGAAGCATCAAATCTTTAGGGAGAAGTAGGGAGAAATTCAGCATAAAAAACAACTGAAAAACATGTCCCCTTTTTAAGCCTGAGATGTGAACATACTACAGGTTAGAGGCAGTATAAGAGAAGTGAACAATGTTTATGGCCATCACCCTCAATGCCCTGCCCAGCTGCAGGTCCGTACAGTACAGTGTATGTGCTCATCCAATCTGTTCTTACTGGAACTGCTGTTATTGAAGCTGTTTTTCTGTATGTTGAATCACTGGCTTCAAACCAGATGTTAAAATAACCGGAGCTGGAGGCATGTTTCATTTGCCTCTTTCCAATAGGACAATGTGGAAGACAGAGTAGGGATTGGTGGGAGAGAGGTACAGAAGTGTGTGTGGGGGGGGTATGGAACTAGGTGTACAGACTCACATCCCACACATAATCTATCCACTTAAACGCAGTACAGCTGGGGACAGAGGGCGGGGTAACAGGCATGTGGGGGGTTCAGAGGAGATAACGCTGCACTGCTACCTCTGACCTTCTGCCTCCCTCTCCAGATTAAACCCTTAAAGAGCGCTGTGTCTGTCTGTGCAGCTGGGCCTCATTACAGGGGCAGGAATCAGCTGTGAACGGGCCGCCTCCCACCACCCTAACCTGTATCCCGCACATCCAACACCCCACGCCCTGTCACCCTTCAGAATTCTGCCATAATCCAGGGAAAGGCCGTGGAGGACTGAGCTTTGGAAAATCTGACAGCAGAGGAGCGGCCCAAATGCGTTATCCCAGGCTGGCAGCTCTACTCCTCTGTACCCTTCTCTTGGAAAACCCATAAGGTCTGGCAGGGAAAGTCCAGATCCCTCTGTACTTGGGATGGGCAATCCCTGGGAAAAAATCTGTCTGCCACTGATTGGACAGTAGGGGGCAACCTTGACTACAGACCAGGTACCGTAGAAGCCAGAGCAGTGATAGGGATGATGTGATATAGGAGGCACCGCACTTGAGATTAAATGTTATAAAAGAGAGTTCTAATTGCATTCTAAATTCTTGCTTCCCACTTCACAGTTAGGCACCTGGATAGATGCTTCACATAAATAGTCAGTTTCAATAGTCAATAGTCACTCCCTCACCATGCAAACAGAAAGCACTACTGTCACTATTTTTTATAATCTATACCTCCATTAGCGTGTATGATGTATTTGTGACAGCTTTGTAATGAATCATAATACATTTATATTAACTAAACTACAGCTGTCTAATTGATCCCATTAATCAGATAATCATGACAGCTCTAATGTATATCGTGAGCGCTGTAAGTTGTCTGAAATGCAAAATAAGAGAATCAAAAGCAGTAGCATCCAGGATACTCAGACATCAGACATGAAGAATACAGTAGAAAAACCAGAGATTGGAAGCGGTCATTAAAAATTAAAAGTGATCCGGTTCACTGCAGTCTCCACACAACCCTCAAGAGCCTGGAAAAGCTCCAGGGCAGCCATCGGTGGAGAAAAGCCGCTAAGAGCCAGTGGTCTCTTCTGGCAATGTCTACCCACATCATTAAACGTGACGGATTTGACACACTGTACTATATAATACTGCAGTGTTACAGCACCCTTCCTGCTCCCACCAGCTCCCCCGCTAACGCGTGTCTTCCTGCCAGCTCCTAGTCAAAGGGATGCATGCACCGCACACACGCACACACACACCGAAGAGCGCACGCCAAAGCTTTCCAGTAACAGTGACACGCAGGGATCAGAAATAGCACTCTCTGTCCCCTCCTTTTCTTAAGCAGCCTCATTTTGTTCTTGTGGTCTGATCCGAGACTTTAGGAGGAATTTCGGTTTCCAAGAACGAGTGACCTCACTTTAGTGGGGAGCACATGAGGCCTGGACTCTGGGGATTCTGGGTTCGAGTGCTCCTCTCTAGAGTTACCAACAACTGTACGGTCCTCTGCTCAGGCTTAATATTTAATCAGGTATGAACCATGTGCTGCAGGACTCAGATCTGTTGTGTATTTATGTTTCTTTATGTGTATCACACATTAATACGAAACAAACCAAAACCTGCTGTTGATCAGTCTTTAGATGTTATTATAAAGCACACACTTTATTCACTGCGTTAAGCAAAAAGTTCCTCAGACGCTCTCATGCTCCTCACCTAAACATTTTTGGGACTTCCCTCGTCCCCGCCTCCTGGCTTTTACGTGACACAGCCTTCTGTTTATTTAACTTTATAGAGAGGGCAGTGTTGGTTCAGCAGCCTCGACACCATTAGCTGCATTTATTCAGCCTAATAACGGCCCTATTAGGACCACCCAATCAATCCCGGCGTATGCATGACCTGCCACCCGCCGCCACTCGGCTCCTGTTTTCATAGCGCCAGCCTGCCCTGGCGGCGTTCCTGCTCCCGCTCCCCCGACTTTGACATCGCTCTGGGACCTGGGCAACGCGTTTAACACTAAGCAAACATCCTGTGAGGGACTTCTGAAAACTCGCCGGAGGAACTTTGATCTGCGAGAAGCGTCACCTGAGCAAAATAAAAAAAAAAAAAACCCATTCATTCCAGCTGATATCAAGATCGATGTTGGAAAAACACAAAACACATGACCTTTTAGACCTACAGGGTGCTGTAAAACACTAATTGGACAGAATGTTTACTCTCCCTACTATTTCCCCTTTCAAAGATAATTGTCATCCATAAAGATGCTGGATCACGCAGTCCAATAATTACACTCCAAAGCCCACAGGCCTCTTCCCTCACAAAGAATCTCATGATATTTATAACCAGAGCCTTCAACTTTGGGTGTCTTTCAGTGTGAACACATGGGGACCACTAGGCATCAATCATGTCAATACCTTAGCCTAGCCACAGATTATGATCTAATCGAGATAGAAAAGCAGGCAATGGGCTCCCGAGTGGCTCAGTCGGTAAAAGCACTCGTTCCGAGTGTAGACTGAATGCTACGGCCCGGGTTCGATCCCGGCTGTGTCACTAGCCGACAGTGACCGGGAGCTCACAGGCGGAGCACATTGGCTTCGTTCCGCCGGGGATAGGGGTGGGTACGTCGGCAGGGGCTTCGGTACCATTAGCAACAGTGACCCCTGCTGGTCGATCGGGCGCCTGTGGTCCACGTGCCAAAAAGCTGCATATGAAATGTCTTCCTCCGACTCATCTCTGTGCTAGCTTGGCTTGTGGACCGCAGAGCGAAAAGAAGCAGCGGCTGACATCATGTGTCTCGGAGGAGGGCACGTGCTTGTCTACGCTCTCCCGGATTGACAGTGGGGGTTGCGCAATGGGACCGAACATCGATGACTAATTGGGCATTCCAAATTTGGGAAATTGGCCATTCCAAATTGGGGAGAAAAATGGAAAAATGAAAAAAAAAAAAAGCAGGCAATTGTTGAAGACACAGAGATAAAGGACAACCAGATATGGAGATGTTGCCCTTTGTGGCTTCTCCACATTTCACAGCTAGCTACGCGGAGAGAAAGAGGAAGAGGAAAAGAGGGGGAGGGATACAAAAAAATTGCTTTGCCATATGTGGACCATAAGAGAGGCCCATAACAAGTAGCACATCATGCATGTTGCAAAAATTACAGACAGGATATGTAGAGAACTAATTACACACTTACAGAGCGCATTCATAATTCACATCACTTACACACTCTTATTCAATTGGCAAACCATTTCGTCAAGCCACACAGCCAGAGTGCAGCTTATATTCTCCTTGCAGTTTAAACAGCGCCTATTTCAGAACCATCAAAGAGCCAAACCAAGCTTAAATGAAGCTGGGTGTTCAAGTACAAGCATAACCTTACCGTCCAAAAGATTTCTTACATGCACATATCATACAAATAAAAAGAACGAAACTTTCTAAAGGACAGGAAAAAGAAAAAGATTTATGCATCTAAAGAAGGTGTGTGAAAAATGATATGTTTCAGATATGACCCCAATTCAACTGCACATTTGTCAGTCTATATTTTTTCAACATTCATTCGTCATCAGCTACAACTACTACACTACTCTCAGCTACTAATGGTCTGACCTTTAAGGTATAAAAGTTCCAACCACTGATCAATTCCTGCCAGTTCCTGTGTTGAAGTATACATATTACAATAGATTCTTAGGATCCATTTTTTACCATGGTAAATACATAATTCAAAACCAACACACATTTGGATTTTATGTGATGGTCTATCACTGAATTATGGCCTGCTTTACTCTGAGTTTGAAGACTCATTTGACTTTGTATTCTGATGTTGATCAGCAAGTGAGTGTCAAAGATATTTGCTTACGTAAATAAAAAACAGATTTTTAAATTTAAAATCTAAAAAAAGAAATTTAAGAAGAATTTAATTTTAATTTAAAAAGAAATTTAAAAAAAGGATAAATCACTGGGACAATGGAAAACAAACTGTACTGAACTATTTTTTATAAAAGAGTTAATATTTTACACTAGAGTGGATTTTGACCCTTTTTTTATACAAATTGTTAGGATATATGTGTGTGTGTGTGTGTGTGTGTGTGTGTGTGTGCGGTGGGGGGTATGCATATGCAATAGGAAGAAAACTAGCTAAAACTTGTGCAAATTGTGATTAATGGGTCAATAAAGAATAACATATGGCAAAGGCAAATTCCCCATACTAAATAATGATCTTTTTGGCAAAGAGAGCTCAGCACTGGAGCAGGCTGTTAAACGAGGAAAGCTTTTGCAAATGTGCAATAAATGTGTGCTCCATTTTCATCTCAGTGTAAGCTTACTGATTTTATATACTGCATGTAGTGTAATTTTATATATACAGTACCAGTCAAAAGTTTGGACACACCTGATTAAGATAATGGGAAACATACATTCAAAGACATTTGATTTAAAGACTTTTGCTTAAATGCTTGAAATTTATTTCTTAGACAAATATGAATAGTGAAGTGAATGAATTTCTTTCCAAAAAGAAAAAATAAAAAGTATTTTTGGCTACTTTGAAGAATCTGAAATATAACACTTCTTTGGTCACTGCATAATTCCATTTGTGTTATTTCATAGTTTTGATGTCTTTACTATTATTCTAAAATGTACAAAATAGTAAGAATAAAGAATAAAAGTTGTGTCCAAACTTTTGAGTCGTACTGTGTGTGTGTGTCTATATATAAATCTCATCTGCACTCTTGCTTAAGTGTGGCACTTTGTCCTTCAGCTATCTGATATCCTCACTATAGAGGAGGCCAGCGCCTCTGGGTATGACCCGATGTTAGAGTGCAAAGACAATTTCACTCAGCATGCGGTTTCTGTTGACGGTCTCCTGCTATGAATCGTCTAAACATTGGTTCTGTTTGTGTATCATATTCACATGGTGCCAAGCAGTGATTTCAATCCTGACAGATCTGAGCAACTGCTCCCTCCAAATTGTGTTCCTGTGCATTCTGTTCGTGTATAGAATCGTTTGCATACACATGGGGCAAGGTTCAAAATGTGGGCAACGGTAGTGGGCCAAGCTTTCGAAGGCCATACAATGCAGTCTATCGGAATGAGTGCAGAGTGGGTGGTTGTCTTGGATCACATATTTGAAAATAATGTGAAAACTGGGCATGGTACCAATGCTTAGCAAATTGAGGTAAACAGGAAAGGTGAATTTGAACATTAAAAGTCATTATATCGACTGTTTCAGAAAGCTTTCTTGCTATTTGTCTTCGATGTTTATTTTCAAAAGATATGTTCAAGTGATCTACCAATATTGCACGGCTCCAGTCAGCGGTAACGGGAGCGGGACTGAGACTAACTGGAATCAGAGACACATCAACAAAACCTCTCATTAATATCCATTTGCTGTGGTATTAGACCTTGGCGGGTCTTGCGAAAGGAAAATGACATTTTTTGAATGAACGCTTTAGTAGTCTGGACATTAATAGGGCAATTTAGCCATATCAAAGAGGAAAAGTGGCTTTTGAGCGGTAGCCCTGCAAACTCTTTCTGACAAAATGAATGAAATTTCAACTCAAGAGGAAAGCCTGACCCCGGAAGGGTTATTGACATTGGCACAGAGCGAAATATTCCCTGTGTTTGTATTAACAGATATTTTTACTGTAATCAAAAACATCAAGCACAAATTGCTCACCACAGGAACAGTTATTCCACTGGAAGATTTTAAATATAAACTTAAAAAGTTTCACTTTTTTCTTTTTTCTGTTTTTTTTTCTTTTGTTTATTTTTCCAAAAACCGAAGAGCGTTTTTTTTTTCTTTCTTTCTTCATAACCTGCATTACGTATTAGCTGTTAATCACTGTCACTCTTTAATTTGCTGAAGGTACTGGAAAGGGAGAGGCAAGCCTAATCAATAGTGTATAGGTTCCTCTGTGTCCACGAGGCCTTTCCTGGATGGGCCCGGGGTTTTTCGACGGCGCTACGGTACAATGCGGGCCGCCTTCATTGGACTGGGCTCCCTTTGAGGGGCGTAAATCAATGTGACCATTCAGAATGGGCTCTGGTGGGAGTCACCCGAGACCAGAGGCAAAAGCCACAGAAAAGAGAGGAGGGAAAACACAAACTGCCTGACGTGTTTTCCTTTCCGCGTCAGCTGACGGTGAGGAGACACCATGCTGGGCGTGGACCAAGCACCCTACTTCCCTGACCACTAGAGTAGTCTCTGAACCAAAATAAGTAATGTGCTGAAATCCTAATCGAAGCAGCATCGCCACACTCTCAAGCAACGGTCATATCATCAAAGTTACTCCAGTAAACATGTGGTGCCACTGAAGTGTACAGAGTTACAGAATACAGTGCCTCATCAAAAAGCTCCTCTATATTAAGCGTTTTGCATTCATTCATTTACATTTATTCATTTGGCAGACGCTTTTATCTAAAGCGACTTACAAGTGAGGCAGAGTACAACGCAAACAAAAAACCATAAGGAGGCAACAATATTACAAGTGTTTTGCAACAGGGCTCTCATTTCTCAAGCCCTACATTTAACACCATTAAGACACTCCTATACATGGTGTCCTATAAAAGTGGTGTTGTGTGGGAAAACTGCATGTGAACTGTAAGGTTACAGCATTGCCATATCCCATTTGGTTACCATTGGGGAAACTGGCTACCAAATTATTCCTCAGAACAATCACATCCTCTACAAAAGCATATGCAGTAATGCAAATCTACTTGAATAAAGGCATCTGTTGAACAGAATGATTGTTTTATCATTTTTGTACAGCCTACATTCTCTTTCTGCATTAGAACCAGCCCACTGATGGTAATCTAATGTGTCAGTCAGATCCTGCATTGAGAGGACAAATTAAGTTTTTAATTACTTGTCTTGTGTTTCATCTGTGTATCACTGGCAAAGACTTCTGCTTGTCGTCATGGAAGACACGGTCAAGTCAATCCAGAAGGCTTTGCTTTTTAATCATCGCTCTGTGAAGATAGAGCAGGCCCTTCTCAAATGTGACAAACTGGCAAACTCGTAATCATGCCTGAACTTCCTTGATGTCACAGATTTCCTAAATATATTGAACATCTCCGGAAAACTGCCTGCGTGTCCATGAATAATTTATGACAGTGTGTCTCCACAAGAATATGTCATATGTTCATAATAAAAATAGGAACCTTTCAATGCTTAAATTTGTAACAATATCTATATGATCTGAATCATCTGGCTCTAAGTCCATTCAGAGTTCAGCTCACATAAAGATCCTTTGTCTTGTATGCATCAGAGGGATAAAAATACTTTTTCATGAAGTTAAAGTCTTATTTGACTTTTTAACACACGTGTTCAGTAATCTGGTCATTTGAGACATAGAGTATTTATATAAATAACAACATAAGTTATGGTTTTATGCCTTAAATCCAGTCATAAATGGTATCGATGAGAGCCCCCTGTAACCTAAATGCTTCTTGCTGGTTATCAGACTGCTCTCAGCCTTCGCCAGTATAGACAAACCCATCATGGACAGCATCCACCTGGCGAGCAAAGAGAGCCCTCGTATCCATCAAATTATCCCGGGGAAGAGATGTTTTAGAGATCTCGGACATCTGCATGCAATTTGGCTTGTTTCAGGTGAGGGCTCGGCAATGTCTTTCCCACGTACCGCGGACAATAAAAACGTCTTTGGCACTTTATGGATGAATATACTGTACTTTTACACACTGCCGCTTCAAGGACAGGGAGAGGCCGTTGGCTCCGCTTGTCCATCCAGCCAACTTCATACGGCACTCCTTCTGAGCTCCTGCCTGCACTCTCCACGTCAGGGCCGGCCCGGCTTCCACACAGGTTACCCTGCGTGCAGCTCAACCACACCTCAGCCAATCGCTCCGTGATGGAGATGCGTAGCAATATCAAGGCAATAAACAGAAAGGACAGGAGGTGCTGCTGCTGTAGAAGTCAAGCCAATTCATCACCACTGACCATGCAAACCAATCAGAGCTCAGGGTCCATTGAGAAGGTTCCAGGGGTATCCTACCTAATTATTCCCTGTGCATGCATTACGTGTTAATAGCTCCCTGCCTCAAGAGCAAAGAATGACTATGCACAGCTGAGATGTGACAGCACATTCTGCATGTTGCTGTTTGCCTGCCAGTTAAGAGAGGCTCTTTAATCAGTTGCTGCCATCTACTGACACCACAGGAACAGCAGTGATGTCATTGAGCTCAGAGGTATCCGACACAGCGCACAACGGGCACAAATCAAAGTAACACTTTCACCCACTGCCGAATTAAAAGAATCACTGAGTCACCAGCCAATCAGCAGGTCAGGTATTGCAGTTGTGCCACTCACCCCATTCACAAAAAATAAGGCTTCATTAATGTAGAGAGAATTCAAGCACTTCTTTTAAAGCCACATAAACTCTAAATAAATAATTTTTTTCCCCAGTGACTACTCTCTGAACCTCCAAACCTTGTTCATCATAAAAATGCATCTGAGTTTTTCTTTTAACCAGGTGAGACCTCTTATCCAATCAGGCACCTTACCGTAATCCCTTAAACAGACCTTTGCGTGCAGACTCAAGGCGGCATGAACACCACCTCTGGCTTGCCGTGAGCAGAGCGGGAGGATCGGGGAAATTTCGTCATAGAGGAAGAACGCCACCCCTCCTGTGAGGTCGGAGGTTCCTCAGCAACACATGCACGCAGGGCTGGAGGCAAGTCTACGCTCTGCTGACCTTGAAACCCCATGGTTTTCCTCTCCCAGCTCTCTGTCAGGTCTCAACACAAGCTAAGCCCCGTCTCGGGTTATGCAACGCGGATCTGTCATCAGGATCTTGCGCATCATGTTGGGCTGTGACCTCACATCCTGCTGCTGTGTAAGTTCTGAGCGATGCCAGACCATCCTGTGCTCTGTATTGTTTCCTTGTATTTTTCACTCATCAGAGAAACACCTGCATTGTTACATTTTCACTTCTCTTTTCAATATTAAACAATGTATTTACTTGCAATATACATTTACACTTAACAGATGCTGTTACACAGAGCAATTTGCAGAACAAAGGAACAAAAGCACATTTAATTAAGGTCAAATTAACAACAGCAGCGCAAACAGAAAATGACAGACCATATCTGAAGACGTACCTAGCACGCACCTGCATGAAACTATGTTTCTGACACATTTCAGTGTCTGTGTCTGCTGAGGCTCCCAAGACCCCTAACCCTGGGGGGAAAGGGAGGGGGGGTAGCTCTCAACAGGTTTCCATCCCACGAGATAATTTTACCATCTAATAAAATAACTATCATCTACAATGCACCCATTTTGACCACCCCTGCCAGTTTCTGAGGGTGTTAGCATATTTATCTGTTGGACTGCAGCCTGAGGCCCAGTGCTGAGGAGCCCAGGTAAATAATGCTGAACCATCCCAGGCCTCAGAGATTTACAGGATAAATCTGAATCACCTGCTGTCATGCCCATCCTGTCTGGGGGTGCGCAGTGTCCCGCGTGGCTCACAGCCCACACGGGGAAGCGTCCGTCAAACGCCTCATGGATGGCCTGCATGAAGGTCTTGTAGAAGCCCACCACACCCGGGTTACCTGTGAAAACAGAGCAGGCGGAAGAAATCATCAGCTGAGGGGAACACAGGAGGAAAGGAAAAGCTGGGAGAAAAGAACGGGTTACTCTGGGGGGACCCTGGATCAGCTGAGAGGAACATGCAGGAGAGCTTGGAGGATCAGATCACTCAACTGATGGGACCAGGGATCAGTGGGAATGGACAAGATATAGCTGCAATGTTAAATAACAGATCTGTCACACCTGGGTCTGATGGGGGGAAAAACAGAGCGCTGGGAGCACCAGCACAACCAAATGAAGAGGAAGAAGAAGTCGAAAGGGATGGATTTAGTTAGGGTGACCTTGACTGGAGTGAAAGAACACAAGAAAGCATGCTGGGAAAGTAGGAATCAGCTGGGAGATGCATGGTTAAGCTGAAAAAATGAAATCATGCGCAATATGGAACAGTAATGGCATAGTGAGGGCAGCCTAAGGCCTCATGATCCCCACCATGAATAAAGCTGCAATGCACCATCAATTGCTGACTTGAACCAACCAGTCAGAACACCTATCAAATGTATAAATGCTTGACTGCTTTGGGGGTTCATGAAACGAAACCTCTCCCTCCAATCATACATCCTCGGGCTGTGCTGGCAAAGAAAATGTTGCTGGCTAGAAGGGAAATGCGTCAGCTGGGCAGAACCCGGGTCAGGAACGGTCACGTCACGGGCTTGGGTCGCCAGAAGGGGCATTCTCCCTGCCGTCTGACATTCCATCTTTCTGTTTCCTGGTCTGAACCAGCGCTGTGTCATCCTCTCCATCTTTGAGATAACCATGACACTGCTTGCTTTGAGCCTTTGCCAAGGAAATTACAAGTGCTGAGAAAAGTCAACCCCACTGCCATCAACCACCCCCCTGCAGAAGACACACTCACTTCACTGCCCGGGAGCAGCACATGAAAGATTGCATGAAATTTCTTGATAAATTAATTATCTGTCTGGGGGGTCCAGCTTTGTGAACACAACTAAACGCCATATGTTAGCGGCAACCATATACTGTACACACGCTACAGCACTCGCCTCAGGAAAGGAGCAGCAAAGGAAAGTGTGTGACTCAGGGAGTGCAAGTCACCGCTCCAGCTGCTGCCACTTCAGACGCAAAGAGCAGGAATGGAAACACTGGGACAACATGCCACATTAAAAGGCTGTTTCATTCCAAATATATATTTCCCCAACTACAACTTCCCTACACAACACTCACAAGGCAATGTTGAACACTGCCACATACACCTCTTTCATACTGATGTCTGAAAAGAAAAATGTGAAAAGTAGAGAATGAAAACTTCTATGAAGACATTCAGCATTGAAAAATATTTTGAATTATGCCTCATAATGTGGAGAAAATTAGATGTTTTGCAATATTACACATAGACAAATAGAATTATGTGATATACGTAAACTCTACACTCAGTCCTTCATACCACATAATGGCACCAACAATGACAGGTCCAAATGGCTTTTCCTGCATCTGGCAAATGATGAGGGATACTGTGCCTTAGCTGATGACATTTACTGTGGCAATTGATCACGTACTGTAAAATGTTTATATTCTGAGTGAAAACCTTGTCTTCACTCACTGTACATTAGGCAGTCACACAAACTGCATCGACTTTGAAATGAGCTGCCCTGTACTTTTAGGTGAACAAAGACACTCCAATTAAAATGTTTGACACTCATGAGGAATCAATTATGGGCACAGAGCTCTATTATGCAATGACGCGTATGGGTGCCCGCCAGGTGTGTGTTTTTAATTGCTGTAATTTCCCTGCCCATTTATTTTGGCTGAGACAACAAAGGGAATCTCGATATGTTAATACCGTAAGAAAGAATCCCCAGGAAACACGTTTAACGAACAGAAAACACCCACAAGCCAACGCAGAGAACGCAATATGGAAAAGGTTTAACGAGGAACAACGGGTAACCTGACACAGCTTTTCAAAATGAGTTTCAAGCTTGTTTCGGGGTCAGTGTAAATTGAGTTCATAAACCCGGACTTTATGGCTGTACTAGTAGGCGAAGAAAGGAGAGACTTCCTGAAAAGGGTCTAACGGCTCATCCTTCTCCACGGCTCTCCATGCCTCTTCTGTTACGACGAATCTTCACTCTAAACAGCTCTTCCCTCTCAGCAGTTCTTCCCTCTTAGCATACCCTCCTTTACTGTGGTTCCTCCTGTTCCATGGATCTTCACTCATGAAGGTTCTTCCCTGTCCGCAGTGCTTCTCTTATACATGGCTCCTCCTTGTTGATGGCTCTTCCCTTTACCGTGGCTCTTCCCTCTCCACAGAGCTCCTCAGGACATGATATCCTCACACCACTGCTTTTTTATATTTCATCCATCAACATTTACTGACAGTTGTACAGATTGTTTAAACAAGAACAGAATTCTAGACTTCAGACATTTGTCTGGTCCATATGTGTGTGTGCGTGTGTGTGTGTTAGAGAGAGAGAGGACCCGGCTAGGACACATACACATAGTTAGACAAGTTGTGTAGTTCACACTACATTTGTTTTACACTATATTTAATTCAGGTCTAATTACTAGGGTAAATTCCCTTTGCTCTCTCAGGATGCAGATGAACACAAACGTAATTGGTGTGTGAAGTGATGCCATGTGTATTTCTGAATGACAGCATTACTCTTCTGTGACAGATCAACAGAGAACTCTAAAACCGACACACAAACCCAATCCCAAAATTCAGTTCAACGAGCACCACCTAAGTGGTAACTGGAAAGTGGAAAAGAGAGAACAAAAACAGGGAGAATATGCTTAACATTAACATGTCTTTCAATACAACGAGTCACGGTCAGTCACTGTACCCCAACAATACTCAGCAACTACCCCGTTACGGGATCTTTCCATAACATAATGCCCTAAAAGGATTTACCTTAGCAGGAAACACTTTAAGTGACTTTAAACAAACAGCCCTCCTGCTCTGAACTCCGTCATCGCACAAACCGGCAGATCCATTTTCCTTCATTTTTACCTCACACCCCTCTCCATCCCCACCCCCACCCCCTACCGCCTTGTTAAGCCTGCATTTGCCTCTTGACTTTGTGGCGGTAATGTAACGTAATGCAGGGGAACACAGTGGTGCACACACCAGCTCCAGGCGGTCCCCCGGTCTCTGCCATCAATCTAACAGGCTGAGCCGGAGCAACACTTCAGAGGGCCTGTGTCAGGTGCTGGGTTTTATTTAGCTCATGGCACTTGTGAGTAATGTCTTCTCAGGGACAAAGGAAGACTTTTATCCTGCAGGTAAATAGAACAGTCTATCAAGGCGGTTTATTTTGGGCAGCCTGGCGAGATAAGCCCCCGCGCAGGAGACAGAAAGCATCTCTTTACACGCAGCTGGCCGTGAACAATGAGCAGCCTGTGTGGTCGACCGCGTTCACTTACTCTGAAACAACAATAACCGGAGAGGGCTGAGAACCGAGAATGACAGAAACGGTCTGTGTGTGTGCGTGTGTGTGTGTGTGTGTGTGTGTGTGTGTGTGTGTGTGTGTGTGTGTGTGTGTGAGAGAGGGGGCGAGAGCTTGTGTGTGCGTATGTCTGAAGGGGTGTGTACGAGTGAGTGAGCGTGCAAGTGTGGGTATGTGTGTGTACATGTGTGTATGTACGTGTGTGAGAGAGCCTGTGTGTGTATATGGCTGAGGGAGTGTGTAGGAGCCTGAGTGAGTGCAAAAGTGTGTGTGTGTATGTGTGTGCGCGTGCATACGCGCAAGTGTGTGAGAGCGAGAGAGAGACGTAAGGCCATACAGCAGATGAAAAACTGCTAATAGGTCCCTGGAACGGGCTTCATTCTGGCACCATCCTTCAGCACCAGGCACACTGGAAGCGCTGAGTAACTAGGCCTTCCGTGTCTAATTTCAGTTCAGTCATTTTCTCTGTTTTGATATGAGTGATGCCCTTTCACAGAGTGTTTTCTGGCTAAGTGCAAACACACTGAGAGAGAGGGAGAGCTACAGGTGCGCTGGAGCCCTGCACACAGCGTTCTGAGGAGACACGTAAAGCCTTCGTCTCTGATTAACAGATGGGGTGTTAAAACAACACAGCCAATCAGCACACACCAATATTCCAGATTTAAAGGCTGCTCAGAGATTAGTTAGGGCAATTTCAAAATGTCCTTAAACTAATAGTGGAAAAGTGGATTTCTTTTTGATGGCGGCTATTAAAACACTTGGTTTCCACTTATTCCGTTTAATGGCTTTTGACGCTTGACGGTTTAAACGCCGATGTTAAAAACATGCAGCATGGAAATAAAAATAGGGGAAGCCCCACATCCTATCCAAAATCGCAGATCCAGCCAATTTAAAGCCATGTTCAATTACACATGTTACACATGTTACACATGAGTCACACAGAGGCCAATCAAAGCATAAAAATGGAGTTTTCAAGCTGCGCTCAACAAAAACCATGCTTGCTGTTAGTTAGCTGTCTCCCGCTACAGTAATTTCTTCAACATAAGGAATAGTCAAGTTGGTCTAAGATATTTTAGACCTACTATTACTGGATACCTCAAGTTGGACTATTTCCAACATCTAGACCCCATCCACAACTCCCAAAAATCAGACCGACCTACAGCATTTAGTCATTATATTATGTGCCTACCAGATGCTGTAATCCAGTATTACAACATCTTGCTGTAACATTCTGAATACCCATACATGCAGCTGAAACTGAGTAGAGGAATTATACATCAAGGCTACAACAGCAGCTTCCAACCTGCTGCCCTCCAGGCTAAAAGGAAGACCAATCACAAAGCATTAGCATTTTCTGATGTCTGATTAGCAGGTGGGTTTCAGGGGGAAAAAAAACACTTCCATGGCTTCATAAAATCAAGTATATTTCCATATGAATTCTCTGAGGGATTTAGTCTGACAAAATAAAACACCGGTGAACCCAGAACAATGACTAAATATTAGTGGAGATTCAAAGAAAGAGAAAGGAAAAGTCAGATCGCTATGGCATCAATTCCCTTCACACTGTGGGGCCAATTTCAGAACACTTTCCATGATTCCCGGACTCGTTTTGATATTTTCATTCACATATCCTGAGTCATTAATCAAGAGCTGAACACAGCTGAATGTGTTATACAACTTCTGTGTGTGTGTGTGTGTGTGTGTGTGTGTGTGTGTGTGTGTGTGTGTATACGCTGCCGCATGCAGGCATGCAGCCCAAATCGCTTTGACTCTTAATAACTCCTCCCTAGTGTTTCACCAACATCAAAGTCCACTAAATCCTGCTTGCTGCTCTCTCTCTCGATTTCCACACAGATTTCTTTATCATTGTAATCCTTATTATTAATATGGCATACACAATCTACAGATATGAGGCACCTGCTTTTTACTGCTGAATCTGTCTGGCAGCATTCCCCCACTGATTAATGACCTGAGAAAGGAGAGAAAAACTGAGAGACAGAGCAATGGAAAGAGGGAGGGACACAGCAACAGAGACAGAGGAGAGGGAGAGACGAGTGGATGGACCGATGGAGACAGGGACAGAGGGGGCAATACAGAGCAATAGAGACAGAGGTGTAAGGCACTAAGGTGCTAGACACGGAGTTGGTCCTAAGGATCCTGCAAGGAAGCCACTGGAAAGAGGACTGTATTAGGATTTACTGTGTGTGTGTGTGTGTGTGTGTGTGTGTGTGTGTGTGTGTGTGTGTGTGTGTGTGTGTGTGAGTTTACATAGGGGGAGAAGCTGGGTTCAGATTAGGTTCAGATCTAGTCTTAGAGATTCCTGCACTCTTAAACTGACTCCTATCAGCTCACATCTCATTCACTATATGTATGACATGGAAATACACATGTTGCATAGTGAAATGCACAGTCCATCCTCTTCTTGAACTATTTTCAGGTATGTCCTTTTCCAGAAACATAAATAAAATTTCTCCATACAGAAGCCTCAAAGGGATGTCATAAAATTAAGCAAAATTCACTATCTTCCATAGTTTTACTGTTAATACCTTGTTATAAAGGATTGGCAATTAAACAAAAAGACAACCAAAATCCAGACAAGACCAAACAAGTAAAGGGTTACTCTCATACTGGTGTTGTCCAGCACTACAGCACAATCACGGTCATGTAAATGTTAGAGAGCACTGAAGTTCAGTCAATCAGTCAATCAAATTTTATAGGGTGCAGTGACCTTCACAACAGAACTGTCACAGAGGAATAATAAAAAATGTTTAAAAATTGGACTAAGGAGGGGAAGACTGAAAGGCGTTCCTTTCGGTGGAAATGAAAATACAGCACCCAGTGCAGCTGCCTGTGATTTCTCCCGTCAGCCCCACAAAGCCTTTACAAATTACACTTTCTACATACACGCCTACCTAAATCAGTACGCCCGTCTCACAAGTTTTCCTCATTATTTAAGACATGCTGGGGAGGACACAGTAACGTCCCCTGCCTCCATCCCCTCCCGTGTGCCTGTCCCTTCATGCTCCGGGCCGATAACATGGAGGGGGCCAAGTGTCGCTAGCATGGCAACGCTCCACAGCCCCTCCCACCCTGATTAAATACATTTGTATGTTTTTATTCATGCTGAGGTTCCAAATCTCTCCCAGATGGGTTAGATATGCTCAAAAAAAAAAAAAAAAAAAGCCGCTCACACGACGAAGGCAGCTCCATCAGAAACAACGCTGTTTTTCACCCAGCACCACAATAAAGCTGCGGTACCCCCCGCGCTGCTGTCCGTCCCAGAAGAGGCGAAGGGAAGACGTCCCAATTCCCACACAAGCACTGCACAAAGGGCCTTGTTCGTTTAACTGCTGCGGGAGAGGCTGGTGTGGGGTAGAAAACGGCGTCATTTTTAAAGAATCTCGCCAAAAGATCCCATCACAGGATGGGCCCGCAGTATCACACGACACCACTCTGGCAAGAGCTGAGGACACAGGTCCCTCTCTGTGAGAACCAGCTGTAGTTTCTGTCCTGACTTCAGGAGGGAAAGTCACTCCTAGCAGCAGTACCGCAGCATCTCAGAGCTCAGATAATGGCCGATGAGTGTCGGTCTCTGATTGTCTGAAAGGTACAGGCAGGTACAGGCAGACACACCTGGTTTCCCACAATTTCCCGTGCTCAGTCACCACAGAGACAACAGGAGATGGTGCCATACAGGTGACATTACATTACATTATTGGCATTTAGCAGACGCCTTTACCCGGAGCAACTTACATCAGTTACAATGTTATCCATTTATACAGCTGGATATTTACTGAGGCAATTTGGGGTTAAGTACCTTGCCCCAGCGGAGAATCGAACCAGCAACATTTTGGTCACGAGTCCTGCTCTGTAACCACTATGCTACACTGCCACCCCTGAGGGTGACAATCAGAGGAGTTTACAGAAGATTCCGGACATGTGTAATGAATGCGAGTGAATTCTGTATGCTCTTGGGGTCTACAAAAGAGCGCTGAGCATACAAGGACAGGAATGCCTATTCAATGAAAATTCCCAGGGACTGCATAATTGCCGTATAGAATGATCATTTCATTATGGTTTACTGGAATTACATCTATTTTTATAAAGGAAATCAGAGCAAACCTATTTACTTTTCTCCTTAGACCCACTGAAATAATTTAGCCACAGTGCATAGCTGGCTACTTCAATGCACTTCCATGTCATCAGCTTGGTATGCGCTGTGCTCTCGGCTTTGGCAAAGGCAACGTGCAAAATATGATTACACTTAAAAGGAAACATAAGGAAAAAGGTAGACCTCGTCACAGAGTGTGCAAGCGCAGGAAATGAAGCCGAGAGCGCAGTTTGGACAGGGCCGACCGCAGGCCCTGCGACACGGGCTCCGCTCCCCTCGTCCTACACAGCGCATTATGCTGATTGAAACCAATAACGCTCTTTAGGCTTCTTTGGAGTAATCCGATAGTGATGTCAGCTCGCTGGGAAACACGCAATGTTTTCGAGGATACGGCTGTTTCCTTGCACTGCGATGTATCAGGGCTTTTCTTAGCGCTGAGAGACACCATTTTCAGTCAGACTCAGCTCTTTTTTTGGCGGTCTTCAGTGAACTTAGAAGAAGCAAAAAAAAAAAAAGAGAGAGACAAAGAATGAGTGACTGAGTATTCTATGTGAAGGGTAAACCCAAAAAGCCTTGACCTTCGTCAAGAAGAACTGCTGCCTAGGAGCTGAGCTTGCTTCAGGACAACCAAAGCAAAGCACAGACACAAGACAATCTCCAGCCTACATGCTTGCTCAACTCTTCAGGCTCCTCTGTGAAAAAAAAAACACATTCCAACATCATAAAAGCCACAATATAGTGTCTAAGGACCATGGAAAGACAAACACAGCATCAAATGCAGCAACCAAAGAAGGGGGTGAGGGCTGTGCTGGCCTGAACATTTTTATTTATGGAAGAAGCCATTCTTCCCCCTTTTCACTAATGCTGAGGGAACGAGAGAAACGCAGCGCAGCGGATCCAAAGTACTTGCAGATGAAGTGTCAAAGTGCGGATTTACACAGACTCTCACTGGCACTTAGAGAAAGTGACCTGATGAGACGCAGAGACAGAAGAGGGAAGACTCGCAGAGCTGCAGCTAGAGATTACAAACCCGCTTGGCACTCGCAGGCCAGCGGTCACTGACGGAGAGCAGGACCGCCTGAGAGGCGGAGAAAAGGCTATCAATCACTGTGTTGCTGAGAGCAGTGTGTCACTGCCGGGGGAGAAGCAATATTGCTGGGGAATCAAATTATGGCAATGGTGGTTAAAAAATACAAATACTACATTTTCTTTCTTAGTTACTTTCTTTTTTTTTCTTTCTGTTCAGAGAACTATTTGTACTGGACTGCCCCAGAAGAAACTCATTAACATGAACAGTTCATGATTATCCAGTGGGCAAAAGTTTGTTGCAATTATCAAGTGTTCTTGGAAGCTCTTTTTCTGATTCAGTATTAAGGACAGCCTGTAACCAGAAGTGGTGTTATGATACAACCACACTATGTCTGTGTTGAGTGACAGAAGTGTAGAATGAATTTCAGTACAGCAGTTGTGGTTGTACTTCAGGTTTTCTCCCACCGACCCAGGGATACTACCATTTCAGTACAGTATCAGAATACTGACTCGGTCCTCATGGCCTTCAGTATGGGTGTATCCAGTTTAAAATCTTTCAAAAAAGGAACTGACACAACTCCATGAGGCACACACCCTGTCTATACTACATCTGTAGACAGAGAGAGAGGGAGACGGACGCACAAGGCTAAGCAGAGGAAAATAAGTAATCGAAACCCATGAATCAATTGAACTCTGTGGTGACTTCATCACCCTGACACAGCCTAGCTGCCTGATACCAGCAACCACAGCACACATGGGCTTCGGTTTTCACATACGCAGACACCAGACACACCCAACACAGACACACACGTGCGCGTGCGCACGCAACACACATGCCAACACACACACACACAGAGCAAACACATGCAATAACACGCAGACATACATAAAACACAAAGATATACAAATAAGCGCACACACATAGACACAGACAGTAGACAACAGACGTAGACACAGACATAGACAATAAGCGCACAGACACCCATCCAAGTATATACATGCAAATACACAAATACACAGCACTGGAGGTCCTGACAAGAAGGAATGGTGGTAAAATAAAGTTTGGCTAGTAACACTGCACTTTCAGGTGATTAAAGACAGTAGGTAATTGGGGGGAGATACAGAGGAGAACTGGGCCTGCTCCTGTTCAGGGCTGTGACCACACATAGCACACAGCCACAGTGCACATGCAAACACACATGCAGCCACACACACATACATACATGCACGCATGTACGCATGAAAACACGCACACCAACATACACCATATTTTCGGCTAGATGACTAAAAGGTTCGGTCCTCTGTCTGAACACTGTTCTACAGTCTATCAGAGGAGCACACTCAGACAGAGAGTACTGATTGTTTTGTTCAAACAGTTTTTTTCTGATTGAAATTGAATTAATTTAAATTAAGGAGGTAAGGGGAATACACATTACCAAGTCACCACATTATTTCAAATTCAGGCTGTATTTTTAAAGACACATTCCAGCGTGAAAAATGTAAATGCTTAACAAAAACTCCTTGCCAGCTATCAATTCAGAAAGCAGAGAAAAGGGGTAAAGACAAACACGGCATGTTTATTTAACAGAAAGAGTGAACTACAAACCACGTAACCTGAGGTCCTGACCCAGACAAATTATTAAGGCCTAATGGTGTTTTATTCAACCCAGGGAAGAAAGTGTTTACTTTCAGAGTCTTTAAAAGAGATCAACAGGTCAAAGTATCAAATAGCAGGGGAGGGCCTGTGCCGGTTTAAAGAGCAGGCATGAGGGCGAGGAGGCAGGCTGGAAGAGGGGACGCTCGGCTGGGCAATGCGCTCCAGCTTGTGCAGCAGTAAAACCACTCCCTCTACAGGTGGGAAACAGCCTGGGAACCAAAGTCAAAAGAGCATCTCTGACAGAGTCACAGGTTTGACCACATCAGCAATATCCCTCTACTCCAACCCCTTCCTGGAAAACAACGCACTGGACCCCATGCTGAAAGATATGATTTTATAATATGTACAAGGGGAGCAGTTTCAGATTTATTGGGTGCTGAGGTCCGCAGGCCTCATGTCCCCATTGAAAACAAAAGAAAAAAAACAGAAAACATGCGGATTCAATCTTGTTTTCCCCAGGATTGCCATAACAATTTTAATGATGAGTTAGTGTGTTTCTGCTGCTAAACTGGATAACGTCCACGAGGACCACAAAAAGAATGGGAGAAGTATAGCTTGCCCCCCTTTCATTTCGAAGCTCTTTTTCAAAATGAAAATTCAAAACTGCACATCCAAAAGAGTTCGATAAAAGATCACTGAAACATTAACTGGATTTTATTTTTCTTTGCTGTCTTTCAAAGTAAAAAAAGGCATACTAAAAAGTAAAACCAGTTAACTCACAGAAAAGCATTATGTGTAAGGGTGGATTGGATTGTAACCAGAAGGTTACAGGATTGAATCTTATATATATCTTATATATATATAAGAGCTATGAAATTTTTTGTAAAATAAGTTTAATTTAAATTAAAACGACAAATAATCTAAATTAGTTTAAATCTGAGTGATTAGCATGTTGACATTCTGATTATCTAGCTTCTAAGCTCCTGGCCTTACAAGATCAAGAAAACTGAAGCACATAAAGAAGTAGTGAAGGGTTCAACCAAACAGCTGAACACAAATAAATATCCCAGAAAGCTAAAATGTCACTTAAACCAAGTGTAAGCTGTGGACGTAATTCAGATCTGACATTATCAGCTTCCAGAGGTACTCGCAGCATAGAAGACATCATCTGCACGTAGCCTAAATCCCTGTTTGCTGTATTTCAGTGCACTTTTCCAAGCTTTGCGTATGTAATACAGTAGAACGCTATATCAGCTTTATATTTTATACAGATCACACATGACTTCATATGCTTAAAGCTGCTGAAATATACATATACTGTGGGATTTCCTAAAAAAAGTAGAGTACAGACTATGACAAAGCTTTCTGTCAAGTAATAAATTGAATATTCACTATCACTCACAAAACTGCCAAAATGTCTGATTCGATATATCGTACCACTGTACAAAATTCAGATCAATGGACCTGTTGGGAATTTAGACTAATGTGCAGAAGTCACATTCTAAAGCCCTGTAATAATTACAGAAGGTTAATTTAAATAAGCAGACAACTGAAAAGGACAAGGCGGTTTCAATGTCTTTAACTAAGACAATACAGAGTACATTCCCAGTAACAATACCCATCTCTCCATGTAGAAAACAGAATGGTGCAGAGTAAATTGTAAATTCACAAGCCAATGTATAACCTTTATTAGTATGGTACAGAAGCCAGCAAAACTCTACCAACCCTGCCAAGTGCCTACCTCAAATCTAACCTCAGAAACCCCTGAAAGCACAGGCCTAAGACTCCTTAAACATTTCCACTCCCAGCATTTTTCAGAAGCATCTCAATGAACTTCCCATATGAATTCTATTTTCCAGGAGCCGTGATACTCCAACCCTACGCCCTGAGCGTGGGTGCATTTGAGGGTCCTCTCTCTGCATGAAAAATAGACCAGGCTGTAAAAGCAAGGCAGGGTGGGGCCATGCCACGGCCTGCTGGATTCTCTGCTCAAATTATATCCGTATTATCAACAGTGCTGTTCTTCAGTTTCTCTAAAAGCTTTCTAAAATAATCGTTCCATGACATTGACTCAGGCCACCACATACATATCCAATGCTATATCAGTATTTAAATAAAACCAGGGACCCTGGCAAACCTTAATTGGACCATCCCATCTCTTTGCTTAACTTTGACAATACACCCTAGGGTAATCAAGCTTAACCCTCCATCTTTCTCTTTGTGTTCTGTTTTAGCACGTATGCTCTACCTTTGGGTGCAGGAGAGGTAAATGAGGAAAAACTAAGTAAAGAAAGAGGCTGACATATTCAGCTCAGGACAATTTTTCCCTTCATTCATATTTTGACAACCTGATAAACAACTAGAGATGATGCATTGCAGAAAAGACAAAGAGACCCAAACAGACACTCACTCACACAAAAATATATTGTAGCTTCTTACAATAGGCTTTCTTAAGGGAGAACACAAGCAAAGGAGATGCGGCACATCACTAAAGCCTACTGGTCCTGACAGAAATAAAGGTAAGGGGAGGGGAGGGGTGTGTGTGATTGGGGTCATCCCCTCCCACTTCTGCCTGACAGAACCACTGAACTCCTTGCATTCCCTTCCTCTGATTCGTCGAAAGAAAACAAACTCTAGGATCCTCCTCGTCAGTCCCACTTCTTGTTATCTTCCTCCCTCTATTTTTTTGAAAGAGCAGGGGGAAAAAAAGTGGCCGGCGGTTTTCCCAGAGTCTATAAATTTGGGGCTGTTCAGTTGAACATTTAGCAGGCCCCCTCCCCTGCGGCTTTGACCCTGTGACCGCCTGGAGCACCGCAGCACTGACGTAGCCCTGCAGGTGCAGACTGCACTGATGTCCTCTGAGCGTGCGAGACTGCCTCTACCCACACACACACATACGCACGCACACACACACACACACACACACACACACACACACACACACACATACATACACATCACACATATGTGTGTGTACACACACACAAACAGATTTGTACACATACATACACACATACACACATACATGTACACACACAGACACACACACACATATAAATACACATGTACACACATACACGCATACACACTAACACACATATACAGGCATACACACAACTGCATAACACCAATATATACACACTCACACTCACACTCAACATAAACATAAACACATAACAAAACATATATTTATATTAAGACACGCAAATGCACAACCAAACAAATGCATATACATGTACATACACAAATGTATTTTCTCTCGCACACACACACATGCGTGTAGACACACACACACACACACACACACAAATGCACACCCCACACGTACACATGCATGCATACACCCACCCTCAGCTACTGCATTGGTCACACAAAGGCATTGTCAGATTTCCCCAGTGTGTCTACGGGAAAAAAAGCAACAAGCTGTAGTTTTAAGCTCAGGATTTATTCGAAGTGTGGTTTGGGCAGGGAGGCCTAAGACGAATACAGTAGCCAACACTTGACAGTGACGTGAGGGGAAGCTGCTATTGCACTTTAAGAAGATTATGTGCTACTCTCGGAGTTTTGTTCCTCCTGTCCAAACACTTTCTTCTCTCCCTCCCTCTTTCTCTCTCTCTCCCCATTAATGCTTTCATTTTTACAAAATGGCTAGTGCAGGATTACGACATGCAAAGGTCATTTCAAGAAGCCATTCGAAATTAACAGCACTGAAAGCATTACGCAATTTAATCACCATTATACACTCTATTCAGCCACACACACAAAATTACCTAAGAAATAAAAAAAAGATATAACACAGCTGAATTTTCTTTTTAATGAATGCATAAACACTCCTTTGGGAAACATTCTGTAATAGCTTAAGAAAACAAGCAGTTTTAAATATTCTTTCCTCTGGAGGCATTTTCAACATGCACTGTACAATACCATCTGCTCAATGGAGAAACAAAATCAATGCAACTGGATTACTGTGTGTAGAATTTTTAACAGATAAAACCTCTGCATTCAAAATGGGCCTCTTTGGCTTACGATGTATTAATATCCTATGAGTGCTGGAAAATCCAGACACTGAACCATTGTATTCACAGGCTGAGTTACAGTTACACTTTTCAAAAAGCATGATGAAAAAAAATAGTTGTGGATATTGACTAAATCAATCACATTTATCAATAATTATTTTTCAGTGCATTACATGTCAGCTACAGCCCCAGTGATATTAGAAATCAATCTGATGATAGGGTGAGAAATTTATTCAGAAATCACACACAAACATTAGTCTGCCTCCCTCTCTTTCTCTCTCAGTAAAGAAACACAGGGACACAAAACATACTATGAGTGCTGTGCCAATCACTGCTGAGCAATATTACACTGTGTATGTGCATGAGACAGAAAATGGGTGACTGAGTGAGTGTGTGTGAGACTAAGTCAGTGTGTGTCACTGAGTGAGCCAGTGTATGTGTGAGACTGCATAAATATGACTGCAAGTGTGTGAGTTAATTTGTGTGTGGTTGTGTGAGCATGTGAAATGAGAAATTAGAATGAGCAAAGAATGAGTGAGTATGAACTAAGTGAATGTATGAGTGAATGAGTGAGTGAGTGGGTGAGTGAGTAGGTGAGTGCGTGACTGAGTTAGTGTGTGAGTGAGTGAGTGAGTAAGTTAGTGTGCGAGTAAGTCTGAGACAGAGTGAGTGTGTGAGTGAACCGCTGTGTGTATGTGAGTGAGTGAGTGTTCGGACTGTGCTAAATGAACGGCTGAGCATGCAAGAGCTGCAGGACCTGCTCCAATGAGAAACTCCCTTACGGGCGGGTGCCAACCATGACTCCATATGACCTCACCGGTCCTTAGTCTCAGCCTTCAAAGCACAACAACAAGCACAACTTATGAGAATGTTTTATTTACTGTCCTCATGCTGTCGGGTCTACCATTCACCTCAGCACTCAACTCTCTCATTTTCTACACACTGACAAACTAAGCGCACGTACACGTCCTCATAGGTGACAGAATTGCTTGATCTGCTAAGAATTTTAAACAACTTTTAAAAGTTTTTTTTTTTTAACTTAAAGTAATTTTCAGTGCAACGGTACCTTCTGAAATATTCTGATAAAATGGTAATGCATGGACTCCTACGAAACAGCGTTTTCCATTTTAAAAATGATACAATATGTCACTGTGAAGGGCATGTGTTACTGATTACACAAAGAGCTAAAAGTTCAATGAAAATACTAGAGGAATGCTTGGGAGCAGAGGGAAGTAAATCGTAAAATAGACATGTATCATCCCCTAACACTGAAACTATAATATCACGTCCATTACTGTCCTAGAGTATATACCCCCTTCAACCTCATCATCTTTTTCAGTGAAGCTACTATGAAAAAAAAGAATTAGGGATGCAGCTCAAACCTGGTAAAAAATTCAAAGCATGAAGAAGTGGTCACCTTCTGAGGAAAAATTTTTGCCACATGGAGTTACAGGCCAGCAGTGAATGTGAGCATGAGGTGAGCGCAGCTCTCTCAGGGCTTATCACTTAGGCTTTGAGTATCCCCAGAGCACTGCACCCACACAGATACTCAGTCTGGCGAAAGGGCGCAAAAACCATCTGCATCTGAGTCCACCTTCCTAATGTGTGTTTTTTCAAGATAAAGAAGGATCGGTTTCCTTGATGAGACCCACTCATCACTGTCAGCCAAGCATGCGAAGCACCTTTGACAGGGAATCAGCACATAGGTGCATATGTCGAGGATGCTCGACGCTTAACTCAATGCATCTTGCTCTGCTGCGTCTATATCAAGACACACAGCGCGGCCTAAAAGATAACCTGCTGGAGTCCAGACGGATTTGTTCTGGGTTTTAAACAGTCTCTTCACGGTGGGTCACAAATAATGCTCACAAAGTCATGGGAATGTAACTTATAAAAGACCAGGCCCAGGGCTGTTTAAATAGGGGAAAGAACTGACATGATTGGATGGGGCTGAAGGATAGGGGGAATCATTTACAACAGCAAATTCGGGGTCCGCTTAAAGACACAAAGCGCATTCCGCTACTCTTGTGGTCAGAGGATGAAGTCGAGTGCTAGCTGGATTTCATCAGATGGGAGTACTGAAGCTTGTGTAACGCTGTTAAAGGTTAGCGCCGGCTGGAACGGTCAGACGTGGTGGTGACGTTTGGGGAACGTTGTTAAAGGTTAGCACTGCCCAGGGACGTCAGTGTGAAGTGAGAGCACCTGGCCGCACAGACCCCTTGCCCCCGGCAAACAATTGGCCGTTTGAGAGTGATTTGAGGCGACGGCTAGCCCGCACACCTGCGGCTGAGGGGGGCAGAGCCCAGGGAAGTAAACCCGGTTGGGGAAGGACCTGCAGGACACTCCAGTGGACACTGTTGGCAGAACCGGTTTAAACCAAGACCCACACAGTTACTGTAAAAAGTGCCATTATCACTTTATGGGCATTTTAAGATACTCATACCAAGAAAAATACTCCTTTGTTTTTCACAAAAAAAGAAAAGTTTCTTATTTTTTGCCCTTTTTTCTCTTTTTTGAATACTTATGTGTTTTTACATTATGGTGTATTTGTTTTCTCAAAGACAGAGGAGCAACTAAAATACAGGGGCATGTACAATACAGGTGTAACTAAAACATGGGGGAGAGTAAAACACAACCATATAAACATGGGTATATAAAACACAGGCGCATATACAATATTACAATATTGGGATTCAGCTTTACACTACACTACATAACCAATTTTCACAAAACATTAGCAAATTAGAATTTTTTGTGCAATAATATCAATAGCGCTGGCACCAATAAAGCACTATTCTGCAATGATGCTGTTTATTTTGAGCCTTTAACAGAGATCTGCATTTACATTTACATTTATTCATTTGGCAGATGCTTTTATCCAAAGCGACTTACAAGTGAAGTAAAAAACCATACAGAGTCAACAATATCAGAAGCACTGCATGACAAGGTTTCAAAGGTACAAACTAGCAGGTAAAGCTAACAAGTGCATTAAACCATTAGATTACTTTTTAAAATTTTAATTTATAGTTTAGTAAGAGACCAGCAACAGCTGAATACTAGCCTAGCAGAAGCTGAGCATTAGCGGAAAGGTAGCTGAGCAGTAGCCAAGCAGTAGGGATGTGTTTCACATCACTCACTGAGAAGGATGAGGATAGTGACCCCAGGCACGTAGGGGACATTTTTTGCTGGTGAACTTCTTACTCTCCATAGTTTCCACATGACAGTCAGACACACAGCAGGGCTTCCAGGCACATCATGAAGCCCAAATACATCCACGTCCTCCATCTCACGGTGAAGGAGGTAGATGGACGGACACCTCCCCAGCCCTCCACCCTGGCATCTCACCACCCACATCATCTCCCTCCACCCCCGCCCCCCACCCCCACCCATATCGTACCACCCAGAACTTCCCGCAAGTGTCCCTCATTTGCATTACAGAAAAGCGAGAGTGAGACAGACAAACAGGCAGTCATAAGCAATTTTTACTAAAATTTTAGGCAGGGGTCACCTGGGCCCAGCATGTTCTACTGAACGCACTATGTGGGGTAATCGAAGCCGCACTGGAACACTTGCTAAAGGGCAGCAAGTCTTCGGCCGAATGGGTGAAGGTGCGAACGAGACCACTTCCATGACTTTGGCAATCATGCAGACAAAAGAGACCAAACTGATATGGTGGAGGCCTCATGTGCCTCCACACCACAACCCTGCTGTTTATTAGTCACAAAGTATGTAATTCCAGATGAGCCGCGGTCTACCAGAGACGGGCACTGCCACAACAAAGACTTCACAATACCCATGCGGTGCAAAATCGGGTCTGTCCATCACGAAATAATTACCACGCTTCACACAGTTCATTAAAAAGGCTTTAAGGGGATCATAGGCCGTTTTTCGGGGAGGTCTGGGCTGAAAGCTAGGATGTGGGGTGCGATACCGCGATTCTTTTTCAGACACAATGGCTTGGGAGGGGAACACAAAAGTACGCTTGATTCAATTAGTGCACCAGACTGCTAGCTGGCAGTCTACTCGATTGCTCTTGAACGAAAAACCAAACCAAAAAAAAAAACCCAAACAAAATAATGCTAATGAGTTTAAATTGAATCAAACCCAGATTCAGTAGGCCACAGATCTGCCCACAGATACCACTTTTCCAACACTCCTCTCCCTCCCACACCATTTGTCTTTCTCTCCATTTTTCCTCAATCCCTTACTCTATTCCCCCACTGCCACTTCCCATAAAGAAGGGAAATGTCATCTGTGGATAGAAAGGTCAAGAAAAAAAGGGGGATAATTATCTTCAGAGTTTTACCTACATTGTGAAACTACTTCACCTGATGCCAGACCGATGCAAGGAAAAAAATAAAACAAACCCAAATGCAACTGAAACTTCAATGCACCTGCTAATGAAACACTACATTACAAATCCTGGGTCTATTAGCAGGTAATAGCCTCTGTTCATGCTCTGAAAAAATATACAACAGCTGTGTCAGGTCTGCTGTAATGCTTATTATCATATGTTTCGAATGAGCTTCAAATTATAACTAGAATTAAATTTAAAACTAAAATAAAGATCATACAGTAAATATTAATCGGCAGCACCAGCAGGGAGAGGTAAGTGTTCCTGACTTGCTACTGGAAGCCCAAATAGATGGGAAATGATCAGTGATAATTGTGGCACAAAATATGTGGGAAGTAAATCAAAATGTGTAAAGCTTTAGTGTTCACAAGAAATAATTTCCATATCGCCTTGTTGTCTCCCAGCCAGAATCATTTGCCAAGGTCATCTGGTACTTGAAAACAAAAAAGAGCATTAAACCTGTTTCAGAGACGCAGTCCATTTTAGGCTTCTTTTTTTTCACAAAATTTAATTTACTTGAACTTGTTCACCCAGATTAAGGCTTTATTATCGGATCTCTTGACTCTTAACCGGACAAAAGCACACTTAAGGGCAGTTTCAGCCAGAACACATTGCAATCCAAGGGGATGTGTGCAATCTCCAAAGACCTAATGGGCTGGCACAGCACGCAAGCTGTTTCTCCTGAACTCGTATCAGCAGGGTCTTGGAGGGTGGTCTTCACCTGGCAGTATCACCACATTTTCGCTTTTTTTATGTGACCAGCAACAGATATTTGGCTCACAGCCATTAACACAGACTACTTAATGCTTTTCTGTGTTGATTTTCTTTCATTCTTTCTTTCCCGTTCTTTCTTTTTTCCCTCTGTCCTTCTTTCTTTCTTGCCTTTTTTTACTGCAAACTGCCTTTGGAGGAAGACATAACGTTCTTGCATGTAGGGCGCACATGTTTGATAGTGGATAGCAGCACTCTGATCAGACACAGCGGTGTTCCTTTTCTGCGCATATCTTTGAAAACAACACCGAACCCACTGTGTGGCAAAGAGTGTTTATAGTAATAAGAACAAAAAAAAGAAGAAGGGAAAAACGGCCAGCATTATTTTCAGTTGTTATTAAAGACATAAATCTTCAGACAGCATAACTGATTAATAAAATGACATCTCCCTCCGGTCCTGCAGAAAAATATGGATACATTTTGCAAGACGGGGAGGAAAAAAGGGTCTTTGTAGATAGTCAGGAGTTATAAAACAATGTGGTACTTAGGGCTATTGAATGCAGCTGGGTACAGGGAAACAGTTGGACAGCAAGTTCAGGGCTTAAACAGCAGGTTGTTGTAAATCAGAAACAGATGCTACAGATCTCTTACTGATTTAGCATTTTTATGGTTTTAATATTAGGCTTAATAAGCGACCATTCTTTTTACTGATGACGCACAGATAAACAGCCTTTTCCTTATTTTGAACTCAGCTAATATGGTTAATTGCCACACATAACATATCCTAAAACAATTTTTAACCCTTCACCCCCCCCGTCCCCACCAAAGAGAAACATATTTTTTGCCAAGAACCAAATACTGAATGATACAAAACTAAATAATATATTTACAATGTAATGTCTAACCTGGGTTCTAAAATTATGAGGATACATGTTGAATATAGGTCTCTAAAAGATGAAACCAAAACAATAGATATAGACATATATACATATATATATACAGATATGCAGACTTGGGAAAAAAGGGGAATTTTAACACACAAAACCATAAATGTCCTATCCCGTCTGCTACATAGTGCTCTGTCGGAGACCCCTTCCCTGATGGCTGAAACACCCAAACAGATAAGAAACATTTCACATTAGTGCCTACCTTGCAATGTGTGCTGCGCACTTTTCATATGACAGAACACATGACTGTGGTTTCTTTTTTTTTGTCCCAATGGCACTTAATGGGATTTACTGAGATCATGTCGTTCACTTCCATTTTACCATTATCAAATTCACACACTGTATAAATACCTTAATGCTGTCCACCTCCACCCATCGCCATCGCATGAAATCAGTGCTGCGTTAGGTGCAACAGCAAGTCAGAGGAGAAATACTACTGCTTCATTAACCTGTAGAAGTAGGAAAGGAATGGTAGTCTGCTCTCACTTGTTTGTCCATGAAAAGGGCATTACTGATCTGACATGGACATTAGCAGAGAGAAAGAGTGAGGGGGTTGAGAGAGGTTTGCTAGGAATCAATTTTACCAGTAATTGATGTTGAATATTAAATCAGTGAATGATTTCACTAAACTCTAACAAATGAATAAAATCACACCTGACAAAATCTATTCAAACCAGATGGTCCAACCATTGTGAACTTACTTTTAAAATTTGTTGGCCACCATGCTGTGGATACACAATGATCTGCGTTTTTGTTACCTGTTTTAAATGTACTGTTATCCATCAGGACCTGATCATGTTACACTGTAATGAAAATAAGCACCGATTACTAAAATGTTAATTTCATATCCCTAAACCTAAAATACGCAGTAAATACTGAATCATGTGAAGCATGGATATACAGAAAATGATGTGAAAAAGGCTACAGTTGGGGTGGATATGAAGCCGGGTACCTGAGGCAGGACACACAGATCACTGCTATTATCAGGCGGAAAGGGCAGACGGTCTACAGTAACAGGCCCCCTTCGGGACCCCCCATCACCCATAAAGGGCCCATTGAGCTCCTGCTCAGTGACATTCAGAGGACAATGAACAAACAGGCTCAAGTCACAAGGACCTCCGAAAGGGCACGAGCGACCCTTCTATCCCCAGCTGACAGTTTTTTTGGATTTTTTTCTTTTTTTTTTTATAACCATCTTATAGTTTCTGTGAGGAAATATGGGGGGAAAACACACACGCACACACACAAATGCATTGGTGTCCTTGTGATTGCAAAATGGGTACAGGGAACGGCTCATCAGTCAGTGACCTAACTACGCATCTTTACTATTTCGGGCGGCAGGGGGGACACAATCACTGGCCGAAGGACCCTGAGTAACCATGAAGCTTTGGCCTTTTGATGGAAAATATCATGAGACACGAGAAACCCGGAAACTGGCGAAAATGATCATTACAGGCAGTCTATTTATAATCACTCCGCATCCACGGCATAATGGAAACATTTCGCTCGGCCTTCAATGACTTTCAAGCACCTCATTCAAGAGACCACATGGCTAATGTGATCAGAGAGTGCTATTACAAAAAAAATGTAATACCCTCATAGCCCCCAACCCCCTCCCCACCAAAAAAGCCCAGCAGCCCCTTTCTTCACCATTGGTCCTATTTTTAGACCAATCTCTTTCTGTCTTCCCCGCCACAGGCCGACTGTGATTTAAGTACCCTTTCTCTGTATCCGGGTAATGGGCGGTATTTTTATGATTGTAATTGGGATTGCTTGTTCCATTACGAGGTACATGTGGTGTAACACTAAGTGCTTTCCATCCCTGCATTACCTCCCACTCCAAAAGGATGATGAAAACAGGCATGGAAAAAGCACACTGTTAATCAACTTATGGAAAGGTAGCTTAACTCCTGTTTTCATTAACTATTAAAATGTACCATTCCCCAAACGAGTAATACCTATAAATATGTCAATTGTGCTCCTCTAGAGGAAAAAAAATAGACTGAATAAAAAATCACATTGAGTGCATATGAAGTTTTTTCTTCTTATTTAAAAGAATAAATCTGTTTCATCCCACTGTAATCATGAGCAGTAGGTGAATTTATATCTTTTAGCCTTGTTTAGGGAGAATCCCTCCAGAGTCCCATTCTGCTTTTAACAATTTATGACTAAGGGTTGATAGCAGACAGGGGCAGAATAAGGACACTTTTGTAAAGGAAAAATTAACAACGTTACATTATAAAAAAGGAGGAGGTGTGCTTGTTTCCACACCCACAGAGTAAAAAAAAAACGACAAATAAGCTAATTCTTGTGACGAGTTGAATTGCTGCAGTGAAAAAAAAGATATACTGGCAGCCTGATTCAATACCATAAATCAGATTTAGCTCCACATACAGCACTCAGCGCTGTGTACTTTCATCTCTCTGACCTCCTACTGCACAGCACACCTTGGTGAAAACTCTCTCACAGCTCACTGTCTCAAAGCTGAAGGACCTGTAAATCCAGGCAGAGTGAGCATATTTCATTTTAATGTTCCCTTACAAAAAAAAAAAAAAATTAGAAAAAGCAAGGGGAGGAAGAATAAAAAAAAGAAAAACATGACTCAAAGTGCGTTTGACTCAAAGGTGCAGCTGGGACGACAGGGGTTTACCTCACAGACTACCTAACATTTGCCACTTCCAGAGCAGGGAGAGTAGACGTCCATCCTGTCTGCAGCTGAATCGCGCAGTCTGCTGTCCCGGGAGCAGCTGCCACAGCTTTCATTTTCCACCCCTACAGCCATGATCACATGCACAGCAGCGCTGGGTGTGGAGCCAGATGCAGAATGGGCAGGAGAGCCCGTCACAATAGCTCGGAATACTGGCTCCCAGTATTAAGTTAAGAGTCACCGATAATAATGACCCTGTTTCAGGTGTTGTTTCCCACCATTAACGAGCATACCAGTTTAAAAGATCACCCATTCGCACTTCATTCTGATTTACTTAATTACATCTGTGACAACGTTACCTTAGTGTACGTAGATAACGACAAAAATGTGTTTGTTTCAAAAATGATTTACTAAAGCGTATGCATTAATAAATGAATGAATATGAACTGCACAAAGGTACTGTAATTCTACAATATTAGACATAGTGCAGTAAAAAGTAATCAGCTGCTGAGAGGTAATTCGAGTTTAAACTGACAAGTTTACTAGAATACTAAAATACTAAATAAAAGGTCCTTTCAGAACAATCTTAAAGGTGTCAGTTTAAAGGTGAAGTTGTCCCTCTATCATGTTTTTGACGTGAAGAAACCACTGATAAAATCTCTCTGTCTCTCTCCCTCTCCCTCACACACACACACACACACACACACAACAAACAGAAATGCAGAGCAAATGGAGAGCATATGATGGATTCACATGCCAAATACCTACAGTACACCTGGTTCACTTATTCGTCATAAGTAGTATCTCCTTGTCATTCACAAAACTATAAAAACTAAATCTAGCAGCCTGTTTATGATGAACACGCACAACCATTCATCACTGATGTAACACCGTCTGGAATATTCTGGTTACACTGCAGTAATCGTTAAGAAAACTGGCTGTACTGGAATAATGTTATTATTCTTGAGGACACCAAAACTGTACTTCTAGAGGTATGATAAACGTAGAATGAACAAGCCTCCTACAGTATATTAACAGCTATTCTTCAGCCAAAACAGGAAATAGGATAAATCAAATCCTCGGCTCACTCATCTCCCACTGTTACTAACACCTCTCATGCTCAAGTTGATCAGGTGCCACAAACATAACCAGAGATGGAAAAATAAAACATGGCTTTGAAAAAATACAGTGGAAAGCAATAAGCAGACATATGAATCAAACTTGACTGATAGATAATCTCCTGCCCAACAGGAGGAAGAGCATGTGGCATCATCAATAAAGAATAATGTTACCGTCCTGCTTTAAAATTAGATGTCAAGACTGCAGTGAGCCAGGAAAAAAATTGTTCTTTCTCTAAAGAGTGCCAAAAAAATGTATAAATCAAATTCTAATCAAAACAACATGATATGAGAATTACAATTAGACATCCTTCTTTAGTCTCTTAAACTCTGGAATTAATATGTTTAAATGTCAACAGAGAGATTAACATGTGTTTTTAAAATTCTTTTATATTTTTTTCACTGCGTATTCTGAAAAGGATGGCCAGCGAAGCAGGTTATAAACAATCAAGAAGACAATTATACAGCCAACTCCCTGAACAAACTCCACTTAAACTTCAAATAAAGATGTGCCACTGTTCCCCTGAGAGTGTCACATATTTCTTTTCATTTTCCTGGCCACAGCTTTGAAAGGTTTGTGTGATCAAGTATATTTCCAGCTTTAACATCTGTTGAAGGTCAACACAAGTTTTTCCATAAGGTCATTTTTGTTTAGTTTACGCGTCAAATGTGCTACAGAGCTACTGGCAGATGAAAAAAAAAAAAAAAAAAACTGCAGTTGCTTTCCACATTTTTTTTTTTTTTTTTTGTACAACAGCACACAAATAAGGTCCATCTCAAAACTGATTACAAGTTTTTTTGTTTTTTTTTTGTTTGTTTTTTTTTCTTTTCAATTATTATTCATACTGTGAAAATGTGTCAGAGTTGCATTGCTCACTCTAAGTCTGGCTGATATTGTCCCACCTGTACATGCAGAGATGATATGTGGGCAGCTTTGGACCCAAGCCACAGGGAAAGGCTGTGTTTGTTTACACTGCATAGCAACAAAAAATACAACGCAACATAAAATAAGTAAGCCCTGGGTGATTACAGAAAAGCATCAGGACAGATTTATAGGAGGGAACAGCAACCCGAGCGCTCTGGTGACATCATGAGCCTTTAGAATATGGTTGACATCTCAACTGCACATCGATTCATTATTGTCTACGCCACTTTAACGGCGTTCACAAGGAAACCCTTTCCTTTGAAGTTGCAGACTGTATGTGGATGGTACACTGTTTGCAAGCCAGAAACTGGCCAGGAAAGCAGATCACACATCAAGGAACAGAAAGTAATAACCTGTATATCTTGGAAGCCCTATAAAATGCACTGCTTTATTCTCAGTTTGATACTAAAGAGTCTGTTTGAACTTAATTCTTCAGCCCAAAGGCAGGTTTGGTCAAAGGGGATTACTTAAGCGGGGAGGGGGACTTAACTAGGGGGCTATCAATCTATCTATCAATGACTTAATTACCACTTCAGCCTTATTTCTGTGAGTACTAATAACATACTTTTATAGAGGGCACCAGGAAATGATACTAATTCAGAGTTCCAATCTACTTACAATGTAAACTCAGCATCTATTCTTTTGGGACACTTTTTCTTGCCACTTCATATGCTTTCCTAATAGTTTTACTTATTCAGGGAAATCACTTCCATTTTACACTGTGCTTCTTTCCAAGTTTTATTTCAGAAAAACAAGATTTGCTGGAAGATGTTTTCCCCCTTATAACTCACCAGTAATGATCTGCTGTACTTGTCAGACACAAGCAGTTTTCATAAACCCCTCTGAAATCTCACACTACCAACAAAACATGCCTCTGTATGCAGTATGCAAACTGTTGAATATTTAGACAACATAGAACAGACTTACACAAATTGTCCTAGATCACCAGCACTGTACATGCTATCTCATGCATCAGTGAGAATGGAATGGTTTCCCATTTCATAACTAACAGAGCAACATCACAAAGCAGTTAACAGCTATGTGGGAGAGCACAGCAAAGCAATGCTTGTTAAAACCATACCACACATCAGACACCACACGTGAAGGGTGGTATTTGGGGACGAAAGTGCGTCTCTAAGCTGGCACTAAGGTGCTGGCACTCAGTGGAGTGTAAGCTTAAAAGGAGAGGGTGCCACTAGAACAGACAGAAACTGGGATACAATGTTTATTAGGGTATAAAAAAACTAAGTGCTGGGAAATTTTCTGGCTGCTTTAGCATTTTCCATCAGAGCTGCCACAGTGCCAAAAATGCCCCTTTTTCCTATTTGTATGTCAATAAAGTAAAAAATAATAGGGAAATTAAACAGACACATGGCCACACAATGTTGTTGACATAAGTCAACAATTAGACATGTGTAGTCAGGGAAATTAAACAGGTTTTGATTATGTTGATTAAAAATCATCCCTCAGTCCTTTAACACATCTTGTAATAATTGTAATTAATGCATCTTGGTTTGGTTAAAACTGTGTAGGCCTGCACTCCTCACCCCCAGAAGAGCTTATTTTCAAAAGATAAACACAATGAAATCTGGGTTATCTCATGAGCAGCACATAAAATTGTCCTACAACCATGTTTTGTTCTTTTACAAAAGGCAATATTTGGAAAGCTCTTCTGGTTTTTGGCAAACTGTGATTTGAAAGTGTCACAGCTAAGACAGTGTTTAAATCACACGTTGAAAATACAATTTCATTGAACAAATAAAACATGAATATAAGACATTTTGAGCACATCACACTGATATATTTACCATACATACATTTTATCCACAAATACCTCAATTTACTTTTTCACTCAGGCTTTTTGTTAGATAGCCTTTTGATTTTTATACAAAATATATCATATTTTACGAATCACCTCAAAATACAGAGTTAACCAGAATAACTTACACCTTTACTTTAGTGAAGTCAAAACCTCACAGTTTATTTGAAGGGCTGATTTATACTTTTTAAAAAATGTTGATAAACACACTGCTACACATGACATTATCAAAGCAGTTAGCGAACAGATATTGATCGAGGATTAAACAGGTCATGAAATTCAATTCACGAGTGTGAAATAAGAAGTAATTGCTTCTGGTATGCTCAGATGTGTTGTTTTCAATTAATGCCAAGTTTTAACATTAACATTTACTTAAATAACATGTAAACACTTCCAAACAAAAGTGGTATAGGTCTCCTAGCAACCAAAACAGAAATCTTACTGTCCCCTGACTGATGTGCTTTCCATCTGTTCAACTGTTTAAAAAAAACAAGTTATACTCAGTTAACAAGTCGTGACATTTTATTAAATATTTTATAACAGTATTAAGAGGTCCTTTAAATAAAGTGTGACTGAGAAATGTAAGGAAATGACACGTCCCTGTGGCCCCGTGCTGGCATGGTAAATGTGGCGGACACAGTGCAGCGCCGTACCTGGAATGACGAGGAAAAGCACTCTGGGAGGACTGTGGTGCCTGCTGATGGGATGCAGGTCCCGCGCCCCGAATTTGAGCACCTCTGTGAGAGCACCGCAGCAGTATATGTGCTCCTCGAACGCCTCGCCTCTGTCCTCTGCATCGGGGGATCCCATCTCGGGAGCTGTGTGGAGAGAAGAGAGGACAACATCACACCTGGAGGGAACAGAGGGTGACCTGAACATCCCCGACGCAGCTCCAAATATAAATGCTCATTTCCAAAATCTCCATCAAAGACCACTGATTTCTTGCGCTCTGTCTCCATAGTTTGGTTACAGCTGCTAACACTGTTCAAATCCAAGACTCAACAGTAAAGAACCCGAGACTTTGCCCTGAATTATCTGGATTTGTCCCAGTCAATGCTGAAAGGTACTGGGTTTCTTTTAACCTTTTACATCATTTGGTGAAGAATCCCATTCACTATGCGGCAATGCTTGGATAAGCAATCTCAAACATTATCTCTGTAATTAACTCTGCAAGAAGCATCACTGGGGACACCAAGTCTCCACTAACAAACATGATATGATATACCCACTACTGGAGAAGAATAAAGATGTGGGATTTATGACATGTCTTCCACAGATAAAGAATTATCAGAATGGTTCCTGATTGCATTAAAGTCAATAGACGTATGAGAAGCCTCAAACAGGACTGCACGTAAAGAATCTTTGTCCAAAGTCAGATCAGTACCTGTGTTACAACCTGCTGCAACTACAGGACAGAAGGAACAATTGCAATTCAGGGGGTGACACCAATTCTGCATATTTGACAAAAGAAGAGTTTTACAGTTAAATTTTATTCTCCATATATGACTGCAATAAAGTTCCACAATGCACAGCTATAAAGCACAAGTACTGTAATACCATTCCACAGTAGGATATTTCATTTGTGACCACTCCACAGGTGCTATATAAGCACATAAGCACTCTCAGTGAAAACTCAGTGTATGTAGTGTCAACAAACAGTTATATTAACCTCCCTGATAATATGGACACTTTGTTTTTCAGTTTTGTTTTTTTTTTGGCTTTTTTTCTACCTTGATTAGAGCATTTTAAAGGTCAGCCCTCATAAAATTCTTTTTGGAGAGGATGTTAACTTCTGAAATACCACCGGTAACAAAAAAAAAAAAAAAGAAATGCTTTAATACGTTCCCACAATGCCGCATACCTGCTGAGCATATTATTGCGAGCCGCAAGAATGCGCCTAGCGGTGGGGAATGCCTTTCCCTGTGTGCACGGAGGGAGGCAGGGCTTAACTCCCGCTCTCTCGCCTTGTCAGAATGAAAAGTGACACAGCGGAAACGCTCTCCGATCTGAGAGCGGCCCTCTCCCTCTCCCTCTCTCGCTCACGAAGCCGTCCTGGGAAGAAAGGCGTATCTCTGCCGTTTAACGGGCCTCTTCAGTGTGGAATCCCAAAAGCAGACACTCTGCCCAGGAGGAGGACATGGATTTTAATTTGCAGGGCCGGGGGGGCGCATGGGGAAATAACTGCGATATCCGCCACACATCCGTTCCCAGACGGTGCTGTTAATAAAAGCCTTCGTGTCACGAAGGTTCTCCAGAATAAAGCGGGGGCCTTTATTGAAGTGATTCAGAGGTCAGGCACCTACACGGCAGGGTATCTGCAATGATGCTCCCTGCTTAATGACCTTTTTTCCCCTGGATAATTAGGGATCTTTCCGCATTTAATGGGAGCCTTGCATAAACGGGGTAAACACCATGTTGTTGTTTTCTAACGGAAATGGGCTCTGGGCACTCTTTGTCATCAAGTTTATGGATTACAGAAAATGAGGAGAATCGCTTAACAAAGGAACAGGTCAAGTCCAGTAACCAGGAATTTGCTAAGCACATACCAATGTAATTATTTCCCACTCATTGAAAACGATATAGCATTCGTGTTCAAAAAGCATAACATCTAGAAAACATTCTTGCTGCTGCTTAGATTCATGACTCATGGAAGTGGTCTCTGGTATTGTCTGACCGCTCGAAACGTCTACCCAACAATGCACTCCTAGGGTTTTTGTTTGTGTGTTTTTCAGTGGCGGCGGTGGTGGTGGAGCAGCAGAAATATGGCCATTTTAAGCCCTGATATCATTGAGGGTTAGAGCTGAAAGGCCAGCCTCACAGGAAGTGTACCTTACAGTTCAATAGACTAAGCAAGAAAGCGATTTCACAGCTGAGAAATCTCCATTTCCTCCCATGTGTTTGCCATGCTCTAACGTCAGCGCATGACATTTTACCTCTCTAATGCGTCATGGACAGGCATTTGTTTAGACCTCCCTGCAACGAGCCACATTCTGTTTTCCCCAATCTCCATATGAGCCGTCAAAGCAGTATCAGATGACTCTGCTAAAACTTAGGCCTAAGCCATTCCATTTCTATTCAAAATACATATATATATATATATATATATATATTATACACACTCATGCTGTTTCTGTCTACCTCTTAATCACAACAACAGCATGTCCATCAATTCAAATTCTTCAGGGTATGATGCAATTCAGAAATGAAATATACTGTAATGCACTGAGAAATATGTTGCTCGGTCCAAGGATATATAATTAAAATATATTAACACAAATCTGGAATATATTTCAATGTAACAAAAAAGCAATCATTTACATATTTTAAATAAATGGATTAAACTAAAAAATATATTCTCAACATACAACTTTTGTACAGGTAAATTAAGGTACAGAGTAAGTGATTAAGTTTGGTTTTAACAAATAAGCAATAATTTGATTTGCAAATGTAGTTTGCTACAAACCAGAGGGAGAAGTGAATTCTGAGTTTTGTATGAGGTTTAGTAAGGGTAAGGAACACCATATTACATATGCAATGAAGAACAACCTGCTAACAATTTTACCCGTCTTGAGGAAGATTAAAAAAAGCTGTAACGCATTTTCATAGTAAAACACTGACCTATGTGCTTTAAGCGCAAAACCAAAGGTTTCCTCCACATACTGTACCCAAGGACTTTTGGTTTTACCCCTCTTTAATTTATCTAACAAAAACAGATACTAACTGAAAAAAAAAATCAGTGAATCTCTGAAAAGGATAAAATTAACAGAAAATGAGGGGAGGACATACAATTTAACAGCAGGTTTTGAGGACTCTGAAAAATGACCTGGTGGTATGAAGGAAGAACATAGATGGCCTAATCTGCCTGCATTAAGACTTTCAATGACACATCTGTTCGTTCATTCATTCATTAAGCTGGGGATAATATTAAATGAGCATCAAAATGCATTTTAGGTCTAGAAGAGCACCTTTCTTCTATTTACAAAACTGCAATTAAGTAATGATGATTCACTCAATGTTTGAAATGAGCAGGTAACATGACAGATGTAACTGAGCATAGGTGAAATGGCTTAACCTGCTACGAAACAATGCCTCTGCACCACTGCTGTGCTCTGGGGTAATAAGAGCCATCAGGTTCTAACCTACTAAAACATTATAGCCAAAAAAGTCTGACAGGCCATTATACAGGTGACCACAGCACTTTGTAATGACAGAGATGACATCACTCTACATCTCTGCCAGCTCCATTAATATGTGTGTGTGTGTGTGTGTGTGTGTGTAGAAGGATGTTTAACATACTGTACTCTGAAGAGTCTGTACCTGCGGGCCTTAATGAATCACAGGCTAAGTAACGGAAAATCCTGCATGTAAAATTGCATGGGCTAAATATCGCCACCCTAAGCATCATGATACGACACGCACTGTATTCAAACCGTTCTGACTCTGCAAAGATAGCAGTTTAAGCCCAGTTCTGTCTGACAATAATACTCGTTTGTCATATGGACATGCATTTGTAATTCAAATAAGAATCACAGGTTGCAGTTTTCCGTATTGCAGATGTAAACGCATGCGCTTGTGTTTCAAATGCAGTCCTCTTCTTCATGATGTTTAAGATTGGACTTACTGTCAAGTTCAGCTCATAATAAGCTCGTAAGTGTATCTTTTCCTAACTTTAAATGCATGCGAAAAACTGATGAGTTTACCTCTGTTATGGAAGCAGATCCGCTTTATTCGTCTGAGGAAGACGCGAAACGATCCAAACGGCTTTGGTATTTTGTTCGAGAATGAAAGGTGGGCTGTTCTGTAGCTACTGTGAGCAGGACCTGGAACGTGGCAGGTGCAGAGTCCACAAACTATTCTAATATTACAGCAAAGCTGCCTAGACATACACAGGTAACAAGCGTATGATGGACAGGACAAAAAGAGGACAACAGGCTGTTGGCTACAACAATACGCGTGTGTTTTAAGGAGCTGTCACTAGCTAATTAGCTAGCCTGGTAACCTGACAGAAGCTCAATGATCAACTCTGAAAAGCTGTATTTTCAACATTGCCTGGTAGGCTACCCGCAAAGCCGAGCAGCTAATCGATGACAGTCACCTGGCTAGCTTGCTAACGCTAGCTATTTCATACAAAAAGTAGTAATTATACGCTCACTTGCCGCACACTTTTGCATAAAAATACCTCCGCAGTTATGTTCGCAGAGCGAAACAAGACCTTACTGATGCAGTTACAAAATACTGCAAAAATACAAAATACTGCCAAAATTAACATTTATGATTTAGCCAGCAGGTCTTAATTTTCTAACCTGTATCACATGACTGTAGCGTACAGCTGTTTAAACACGTCCGACTGTAATACAAGGGCTGAAAAGCATGCGTTCCCGCCGACTACTGTGTCATGTAAAACGAGCAGATTTTGATTCGCTATTATTATTATTATTATTATTATTATTATTATTATTATTATTATTATTATTATTATTGTTATTAGTAGTAGTAGTAGTAGTAGTAGTAGTAGTAGTATAATAATAATAATAATAATAATAATAATAATAATAATAATAATAAACTCCAATGTGTTTGCTTTATTAAGTTATTATAACCAAATTATTGAACGGCATATAAAATATTTCTCCTTTCTCACACTCTGACCAACTGGTCATAATCAAAGCCTTACAGGCAGCTGTCTGTCATCTATGTTGCTTTGATAGGCCATTTAAAGCTGCAATACTGGCTTTCATGAATGTGAGAATTCCAGCTGTATTGCTTGTTCATAAATGTGAGCCATTACGTAAATAGTTAACACATTTCTTTGCACCCAACCTCCCCCCCACCACACACACACACACACACACACACACACACACACACACACACACACACGCAGATGACCTCATACACCAGAAGCTCCAGGCAATCAAGGAGAATCTACGCCCAAGTGACAGAGACAACAGTAACTGGAAACATGTGCATATGACACTGATAATATAATAAGGCACCAGCAGGATGACACTGTAGTAACGATGTAAACACTTCACATGTTCTGTTAACTTTTTTAGATGTGCAACTTTACAGTTGTTTCTTTTCATTTTCTTCGCATATATTTATTGTACATATTGGCAAACACCATTAAATACAACCAGGGCACTCACTCAGATCTGAGTAAAATAATTATGTATGATCCATCCACACACCAATTCACATCTGGCAACATTCTGTGATTCTCAAGATGTGTTTTCACATGGCGACACTAATAATAAACCTATCCTTTCACTACAAAATATCAAGGGACACTGAGGGTCTCCCTGATGCAAAGGTAAATGGCACTCAACAATGTGCATGCTATGACAATCCCTCAAACAAGCATTCACACAAACACACACACACACACCACCCCCAACACCCTAAAAAGTATAGGCAACCTATACATTAATTGTCAAAGGAACCACTGATGTTGTCCACAGAGGGGCTTGGGGCAGACAAGCAGCTCTCTTAAGACTGAACCTTTGAGTTAACATTGTAGGAATGTCTTCAGAGTCCAACAGCAACAGTTTAAAGGAATTCCCATTGTTTCCAGTAGAAACATCTTCACTATTGTTTCGGCGGAGAAATGAACTGGTTCAAGGTGGACTGCCTTGCATCCCTGTTGCTCAAGTGAATAGCATGCAAAGCATTGTTTGCTTTTCCCTTTACCAAAGGCTCACATTGCACAGTGTAAAACGCAGTATAATGCACAATATTTTGATCTTGTATTTCATTTTTATTTGATTTAGGGCTGTATTGCTTACTGTGAAGATCAGGCTACAGATGTATTTTCAAACCTGCTCAACACCAAGTCCAAGTCAAACAATGGAAGAACATGTTTTATTACTACAATATATTGTTAAGCTAACGCACAGGTGTGATGTTTGGACCCTGGCCAACAAAAATACAGCAAGCACTGAAAATGAAAAGAATGTGCAAAAGTCCATAGGTCAGACTTTTAACCACTTAAAGCACCACTTGTTTATGCGGAAAAGAAAGTATTTTAATCTTAGCAGAATGGGTTTTGGCAAGTGCCATCTTGTATAAGTATTCCTGTTGCATGCTTCCACAAATCTCATTGAAAAGCTGCATTTTAAAAAGGATTTGAAGGGGAGGGGGAGACAGAAAAATAAACATTTGGACAATCACTACTTTAGGCAGCTTGCTCTGGTTTTAAAGGCTGACGAGAGGGATTATGAGCTTTTACAGGCATAAATTAGTTAAACATTTACTCCGGTCACATAGCCAGCCTACAGCAGGCTTGGTGTTCTGGGCAGCAGGACACCTATTCCAAGTCTTGATATACTTTGCTGTGAATGAAGATATTAACCCTTTGTGAGCTTGACAGTTATTTTTGAAGGGTTAAAAAGGCATGCAGTTGTGACTGCGCCACAGATGTATGTACAAAGAAATTTGAGAAGCACAGACTGTCCCAAAATTGCAGCATTGGCCCAGATTCAGTCCTGCTACTGTAGTGTTTTATCCTTGGTGTAACATTAAAAATCAATTAAAAAGCAAGTATTATATTTTAAAAATCCCTTTTTTTCATTGATGTTAGTGACAAACCATCTGCCTGTCTGATGTTGTGTATTGGAAAAATATGGCACTTAAAATTTGTTACTAATATTTCAGGACTATTTCAGTAGGCCAGATTGTGACCTCTCTCTCATATGAAGAAACAAAAAATCATATTCGTGTTGTGTTTGTCCAATGTTCTTAAGTTTGATAAAAAGCTTGTTGTGCCAGACAACAAAAGGTAACAATGTTATACATTGTGTAAATCAACAATCACGTGTCATGTTTGTTTTTTTGGTATAATATTGTATGGTGAAATTTGCAAACAAATCTACAAAAGTTTTTTTTTTTTCCTGTCTACCTTATTAATGTCTTCTGGGGACGACAGTATCTCACTCTCCCAGTAGATCAATTCCTGAATGCTTACTGTCTTGAGTTCAATCAGCTCTGGCCCCTTTTCAAGCTGCTGTTTCTCAAACACATACTCCTCATATCTCCATTGCAACTGTCAGCTTCAATTAAGAGACAGAACACAGAATATTTTTCAGTGGCAGAACAGCAAAAACAAATAGTACATCACTAAATCAAAACAGATGGTCTGAAACGGTGAGCTTGTCAAAAATGCTCCAAAGGTACTCAATATGAATTCAATAAACTGGCCTGCTAACTTTACGGACAGAACCACGGTATCCGTTTTGTAGTGTGCCTTTTTTTCACAAAATATTATTTTATATGACAAATATATTTATAAATAAATTCTCACATATATTTATATTTGTGACCTAAAATTTCATACATGTTGAAGTGCTATAATTAGTGCCCAAGCGTTACCCTCCTCATGTTATACCACTAATATTGGCTTGGTAGTCTCCCTTGCCCAGGATGAGCCCCATGGCTTACTTTATTCATTTATTTTTTTACTTTACTTAATTTATTTATTATCCATTTATACATTTAGGGATTTACAAGTAGGAATTTTAAGTTCCTTGCTCAAGAGTGCAATACCTGACCTGGGTACTGAACCTGCTAAAAAAAAATCTAAGACACTGAATTTCAACCCAGTGTTATGGGGTAGACCATACAAATGCAAGCTCATTGGTAATTCCTCCTGTCACTCCTGTTAATATCTCAGTATTGCCACTGTTTGACAATTTCAACAGAGATGAATGAGCCGCAGTTGCCTTGAAGGGCAGAATGAGGTGTTCCCTGAACGGCACAGTGCTGTGAGCACCGGGATTACTAAACTGGAATGACAAAACTCTGACCAAAATGCTTACGATGACCAGAACGCCCTCTTAGCATAAGCGTGAGATGGAATGGTCACAGCACAATTGTCCAATTCCAGCACAGATACATTAGATAGACAAAACAGAGAGAAGAACATTATTTTCCCAAAGGAACTTTTTGTGTTGCATCTCTGTAGGAATATAAAAATGTGAACAACATTGCACATATCCACACTGCACAGAGCACTGTTTAGGATGTTGTAAATAAGCAACACAAGTACTACACAGCATTCCAGTAGATGTCTGGTTGAAGAACCTGGTGTTAATTTATAAGCTTCATTTAACAACCTTAGAGATGATGCCAGAAAACTATATCGTTTATCATACAAAAGAACTTGTCTCATTTCCACTAGGCACACCCATGCAATCAGGAACATAATTAATCACTGGCTGTTATTATTTACAGCCTTGCGTCACACCAACCAAAAAGTAAGCAGTTTAAAGTACATGATTATGGTTTATATCTAGGTAACCCATTCAGCTGGAGCAAACAACATGAGCTGTGAAACATTCTGTAAAACAACTTCGCCTCCACAGCTCCATTCATATTTAATACTATTTGATGACAGCTTGCACCTTTCTGTTCCCACAGATTTGCAAAATGGAATGCATCTTGGCCCACCATATGATGAGACAGAGGAATAAGCAAAAAGTGTTCAGCATGAGAAAAGCATCCCGCAACTTATCCAAACATGAATTCATGAGAAAACTGCTTTTCTGGAGATGTGGTGGTGGAAGTATGCAATTCAATGGCTCCCAATGCCAGATCCCTCCTCTCTTCCTGTTGTCCTTAAGGTAAGCGCAGCCTTTGAGTTCTGTGCCACTGGGTCATTTCTGTGTGTCCTGGCCTCGCTGATGGGGGTCTCACAATTAGCCACCAGTGGTTGCTGTGCCTGCAGTCACTTCAGCCTCAGGCCAACATTAAGACAAGTTTATTCATTTTCCATTAACACTGTGTCAACAGCAAAAAAGGAAGGCTTCATCAGTGCAGGTGGCCTCCCTACAGCCCCTAGGTGCCATTGATTATGTTCATGTACAATTGTGTGCACCTCCAGACAATGGTGTCATCGATGTCAACCATCCACTCCATTAGCGTGTGGTTTGTGATGCAGACTACGGTGTGACACGTTTTCACTAACTTCCCAGGTTCTGCCATTATGACTCTTTAATCTTGGCCAGTTCTGTCTTTTCTGCAGGAAGTACATCCCCTCTGAATGGGTAGCTGATAACAATAGCTACCTGTTAAAGTCATGGCTGATAGCACCATTTATCATGTCTATTGTGACAAGACAGCATGCGTTCAATTCAAAGTTAGATAAGGTCTCTGTGATTGAGTGAACTTTTAGATTACTGGATGTTTTTGGATTATTGGATGTGTTTCATATGTCTGGATAGACCAGGTGGTAAATTACAATACAGCCCTCAGCAAGTAAGTGCATTCTTTGTGGCTCATTGCATGTTGCACAACATTGCCATAAACCATAGATGCAACATACATTTCCCAGAGGCCACATGATGAGACTTAAGAAGACATGAGGCAGAATCGCATTTAAGGTTAGCAGATGACCAGGGTGCAGTACTCACCCAGGAGAGAAGGAACCTTTTGGCTGTGGAGATTTGCCCCAGATACTAAGCTGCTTTACTGATGTTTTATGTGCATGTTTGAAAAATGAATTAACTTCACATCAGTAAATAGGTATTAAGTGTTCTTTCATTTTGTTGCTTTATTTTAAACTAAGAAAACAAAACAAAAGCCACTGGAAATTAGATTATTTATTGTTTCCTTTTTTGTTTGCTCGCCATTTGTTTTGAATGAATATTTGAACATTGTGGGAAAGTTTTCTAGAATTTCCCAGAGTGTGCCAAAATAGTTTGATTTCTGGCTTGCACCTCCCACACAATTGTCTCCATCTCTTCCACTGAGAATCTTTCTTGCCACTGTAACGCAAACTGCACTTCCTCCATAATTTGAGAAATTGGCAGCCTACCAAATGTTGGTGTTAGGAATTTTAAGAGGTGTGATTTAGCGAGATCATATTTGCCATCATGGTGTCACACCTTCACTACACCACCAGATAATTAATTTATTGAATTAATGACAGTACCAAACAATATTATCAAGAAAAGACCAGACACTGAAGCACGCTTACTCTCATGCAACCGAGTTTAGCACTTAAAACTCTAATTTCAAAATACAAAATATAAATATAAAAATATAAAATATAAATATGAGGTTGCATACTTGCTGAGTTTGCCAGTGTAATGTTCACCAAGGCTTCCATTAGATGTTTTTGTGTTGCTAAGTAGATTTTGCCTCTATCTGTCAAGTTATGTCAAACGTATGTTGTATCAGGAAGTTCTAAATACCACTATGGCAGGCATTCTGAAGGACATTTCACAATGCAATTCCAGCAGCAACATGTTCTTTGCAGCACCAAGTCATGGACATTTCAGCAAACTGCTAAATGATACCTTACACCTCCGAAAGCCTCTTTAATAGGCATATGTCCTTTTTATCACTTTATCCTCAGTTGTGAACTTTTAGCCGATTTATTTTGGCCTGTAATGCTCTCCAAAACCATTCCTCTATCTCTTCTACAGTAAATTAATGATGACCCACTTTTGGAGCACTTCCCCTATGGTTTCCTCAAAAGGGAAGAAGTCCAGACAGTTAGGTTCTCCCTTGCAGGTCCTCCTGAAATAATACATTCCCAGACCTTTCTCCTTACCAGCCCTCTCTAACAAAGAGTCCACTGTCTGTCTTGTCATTTTATGACCATCGCAGTCTTCAGGCAAATATGTAGCTATGATACAAATATCTACGACTTCAAATTTATTATAGTGGCACAAAAAGTACTTCTGCTATGCCACACCTCCCTTTTCTTGTCCGCTGATGTGTCATCCTTCCTTTTTTGTCCACACCTTCAAAGTAGCATCTCCTTATATCATCACAGTAAATTCTCGTCTTCATTTTGGGCACCCGAGGAGACAAGGTAAGGATAACAGGATAAGCTCATGTCATTTTGTTTCTGTATATAACTTGGTATGATTCATAATGGTGGCTGTGAAATAACATTAATATTCAACTGAGCTATGATGGTAACTATCTAGCTATAGCTAAATTTGTCAGCATTGTTTTTATTTTAATTAGTTTTATTCCCTGATGCTAGGTAGCTAGTTCTTTAGGCAGTGGATTATGGGTATATTCAGTATGATGACGATGATACATGATCCAAAGAGGTGTGTACAAAAACAGAGGCATGGTATGACAAAATTAATTTATTATGATGGCTTGATAATAAAATTTGGGTTCTGGGACATTGGGAATGTTGCTATATGCTTGTGTAAAGACTGAATTTTTGTGGCTTTCCAAATGTTTTTATTAGTAATGATTGTTTATTTGATCAATTATTGCATTATTATGATGATTGCCATATTATGATGGATTGTAAGTTTGGTTTTTGAGTTTGTCAGTAAAATATGATGAAACACACCAAGCAATGTACATTCAGTAATCTTACACAGTATTTATATTCATTTTCATTTAATCATTGTTGTGTGTAATACAGCTAGCTTCCTAAAAATATCTTTAATTACTATAACCTGAAGTGAATATGTACCCTAAAATTCCATTAGTTTATTTATTAAGCTTTTTTCCAGAGTTTGAAGTCATATCCCAACAATTATTCAGATCACATTGATTTGAAAAAAGTACTATTATTTACCTTTTTTTCTTCTTCAGTATTGGACAAAATGGACCTGCTGAATTAGATGTTGGTGATGTTTAACAGTGGCTTTACAATGAGTTATTCCATTCTTTCTTCCTTCTGCTGGGGCAGTCAGATGCAGGCCAAAAAGAAACTAGCGTAAACTGGCTTCCAAAACCCTCACCATAAACATGTTCCTTACATTACTTCCTCTGCATCAAACTGTTATAGTCTGTTTTCAATCAACCTTTATATCTTTATTGATGGAAACACGGTATCTTTTTTTCCATGCTTTTTTCAATCACTGAACACAATACCCTGAAGATCAGACTGAATTAAAGTTTTCCACATCTACAATTTATGGATTTTTCTCTTCTGTGCAGTATCTGTTTCCGACCAGTCGGAGGGACCTGTTCATGAGACTTATGTCTCTCTCTGCTAAATATGCAATGTAATGTTTTAGTAAATAGAATGTAGCCAAGAACTATTGTATTTCCTCCCTGATGACCTGCTTTTTATTGTTAACATAACTCTGCTAATAGCTGGCCCCAACTTACTTTAGTGAAGCCAAATATCAGATCAACTTCTGTCAACCCCCACCCCCGATGCAACTCCTGGTTTCTATTTGTTAAGCAACATTTGTCTCATATAAAAAATATGAGCCCTTGTAGTCCTGTGGAGCCCAGCAATCTCCCAGGGTAAACTGGAGCCACACCCCTGTCTGAGAGGAAGTTTCCAGTTTGGCTTGCAATTATTCAAAGGGATAATTGGTTATAAAATTTGAAAACTGACAAAGGGCAATCTGCATACTTTGTGCAATATCAATCATGCATTTTTCTTTCAAGGGACAGCGTCAGGTTTGCCTTGTTAAAGGCAGGCCTTCTAGTGAAACTTGATGAGCCGTGACTCTTTCCTGCACAAGTGATTTCTCTTTAGGGGCCCCAGAATGGTTTATCTTATTAATATGTGTATTAATAAATGAAATTACTCTGTCATGTTCACAGTGAAGCGCAATCCAAGGTTTACCTCATGTCCCGTCAGAGCAAATTTGAGTTCAGCATTTTAATAAGTCACTCACTCCCTTTTAAGCCATGTTATGTGAAACAGCTTGAACCTGCTTGTGTGATTTCATCTGTTTTTCTGTTTTTTTTTCCTCCTCTTCAGCTTACACTCTTAAATTGATATTGTTCATCTCACGCAAACTCTTAACATCCTGAACATGATCTGGAGGACTATGATCCTGAATGCAGTATGGCCATGAGAGAGGTCCTTTGGCCAACAAATACAACACATTGTCCTCAGAGGCCGATCTCTGTATGTCCCCTTGAGAAACCTTGTCTGTGTCTTGTGGAATTCTGCAGGGAGGATGTCCTTCCTGTCCTGTATTTGTGGATGAAAAATTGACACACATGCTACGCCACAGTGAAACGCTCCAAAACTATAGAAATGGCTTCAAGACATCCAGGACGAGTTCCAGAAGAAGATTACAGAAACCCAAGGGCGTCTCTACCCTTTGTGTTTGAATGTGGTTAATTCCATGTAATGGACAGTCAAAGCGGACGGTTCCTCAGAGAAAGACCCCAGAGATGCAACAACCAATGGGAGAGGGTCGTCAGGCCAGTGAGAGACAGAATGTCAGCCCGCAGGGGAAGATGATGTTATTACAGAGGTAGACACCACTAATCAATCCTTATATGAGCAGGACAACTAGCTGCCAAAGGCAATGGATGAGTAGGGGTGTTTGATGGCTTGTTGCTTGTCAAAGGAAGACACAGGAATGTGTCTGTCTAAGTTGTCATGACAGCAAGAGTCAGAGGGAGGCCAGGAACTGTGGGAATGACGCTGATGAGAGCAAAAAAGAAGAACAAAAATGCTGATGTTGCCAAATTAACACAAAACATGATCACATATCCACACTGTGAGCACATAATGTTTCAGTACAGATTATGAGTAATACTTTAAGCAGAGTACTCTTTTGAGGCAGGTAATGTAAATTTCCAAGGAATTCTTGAGGCTTGATGCTCACTAGCTCCCCCAAGATGATCTTATGTTATCATCTGCACTGAAGAAACAAAAAAATGAGACTCAAAATGCCAGCAGCTTTAGTTCCATATGGTGCATTACCTTGTAATTTTGTTGTCACAACATCTTGAAAAATATTCTATCCTTTAAACCTGACACTTCAGAGCCCCTGTGGTACAAATAAGGACGTGAGGAACGTTCACCGCTGGCAACCGCTGGAAGGGCCTCACCACAAAGTCAAATGCATTTTTAACTGTTCTGTGTGAGGGGAAAAATGGGAATATTTAGTGCACCTGTGAAAACACATTTGATCATAATGGCAAGCGCAGTGTTCTTCGTGGGATCCGTAACCAGTTTTCAAACAAGAAAAAATGTTTATAACGTTAAGTATTTCCTGAATTTATTTTGATGGATGACAGAGTAAGTATCTTTCACTCATTAAAGAGCATATTGATATAATTTAATAAATGAATTTAATACCCAGATGTTCCACGCTGTTTTTGGGAAAGGAGTTGCATTAATCAAATTCCTTTACAACTGATCTTTTTTTTAGTAAGAGGAGGAGGGAAAATAGGCATGACAAGAGGCCAACAATTTATTAGTTTCATATGTAAAACATCACACTGTGGTATCCAATATCATATGCATGGTTTGGATTATTCCGTGTAATCAAGATGGCTGATTTGTTGATTCATTTGTAAACAGGAACACATCAGACCTGAAACTGTGCTCCCTGTTTTTTAGGAATTAGATGGTCTGTGGAGTCTATGAAGAACTCCTTTCGAAATATCAAGACAAAAAAAAGGACAAAGGAAAAAAAAGGAATCAGACAATTTGAACATCTTCATCTAATGTCTTGATGCAAGCTGACAGAATTTATAGAAGCAACCAGTCTTGTAAAATTTTGGGTTTTCACAGTCTGACATGAAAACATTGGGTCATGGTTGTTTCACGCCCTTGTAAGGAGTGCAGCAGTCAGCTGAAGCACAAGCTGGAGAGAAACGAGCCACAGCACAGGAAACATGTACGCTACAGCACATGAGAGTCCTGTTTGATAGTCCTCCTGTCTCATTTTAACTTCCTAAAGCACATCTAACACCACATATGATGTGAATAGTTGCAAAGCATTCATAAAGAGCTGCAATGCTTTATGACGGCTGACATTGAAATATAAGGTTTGTTGTATAAAAAAATGAAACCATACATGTAAACGCGAGGTATATCACTTCATATTGGCTATTGTAAAGCCTGGCATTTACTTACAGTGGTAGTGCATTGCTAATAAAGGTGTTATTTATGCTTTATGAAGGCCTTATGAAGTTGCAGTAAGTATAAAGTGTACATTATTAATCTTCTTTTTTTTCTGATGTTTCCAAAAAAGAGGCAAACTTAAACCAAGGTGCAATGTGAGTTAAACTTCAGGTCTCTCAGTGATCCTCTCCTCTCCTCTCTCACACAGGTCTTATGGCTCCAATAATATGTTAATCCTCTTTTTTTTTCCTCTCAAAAGCGAGAACGAGAAAGAGGAAAGAACGCCAAGCAGAACAATTTCCCTCTGGTGAGAATTCCCCCTCAGCCTCCTGGCTGCTACGCCCACGGATGGCTTCATGCTGCAGACAATGAAGTCAAAAGGTCAAATCACTTAGCCCCTGAGCGCCTGCTACATAAGTGAAGGGAGCTCCCAGTTTAACTGCCATATCCTGCTACACAGGCTGCTTACAAACAGGGGGGCTGGCAAAACATCCTCCTTTTTTCATTCTTTAATTCTAGAGACTTAAAAATGAACGTTTTTAAAAATGAAAAACTTGAAAAATGAAAAAATGAAAGTTTTAAAAATGAAAGTTTTTTTTATGTCTTTATCATGATCTTCTTCTTTTGAGCAGTATTTGTTTTGGTCGTGACAGCGTCAGCGCTTGTGCGACTTGCCGTCCCTGTTCACCTTGGCTGAGGTCACGCGGTGAAAGAGCAGCGTCCAGCTGCAGGGACGAGACATAACCTAAGCGCCGGGTTTCGGTTTAATTAGCGCCGCAGAGCCTCTCTCTACCAGGAAGGACAGCATGATTCACCCCCGGGCTGCGCAGACAACAAATGATGTCACCCCAGGAGCATTTCCAGCAAATAGATCGCAGTCTGTACATTGTAAAATATCTGCAGGGCCATTGGTCAACTTCAAGGAGAAACTTCAAGAAACAGGCACATTTTTTTTAAACTTCCTGTTACATAAATCCAAACCTGTCTTATTGCTAATTTTTTCCTATTGGTATTTTTTAAATATTTATTTTTTATTTATTTATTTTTTTGAGGAAGCCATTTGTGAGTAGTACCAAATTCTTGGTCTAGCTGGATTAGCTGGAATGCATTACAAATGCAATATCCAGACATCTAAAGAGTCATGACACAAAGGGATGAAATTAGAATACCGTGTGTTAATGGTTAAAAGAAATGACATTACTGGAGGACAAGATGACAGATGAGGGAAAGTGATGGAATGGTAATAAATTATGGAGTTACTCTGTGCTGATCTCTGCACACAGCTGCTTCAGAAAGATGCTGCATCCAGATCGCTCTTCTGTTGTTGTTTAAATACTGTACATTCCATTAGTGCATTTTTTGCCTTTTGTTTTGTCCGTTTTGCCATTTTCCCATCAACGTCTTTCATGTACAGTGCCACATATGAGCTGGCTCACAAACTGTCAAGGGTGTTTAGATGAAACACCCAAACTGGTGTTTCTGTGCTTGTCAACACTTTGGCCCATGGCAACAGAACTTTCACAGGCGGGCTGCTGGCAACCCCACTGTCTGTGGGTCGACCCAAAGCTGTCCTTTCAGCAGAACATCAGGTTACTAAAAGTTTGGGTTTATGGGTGGCACATGACAAGGCCTGAAGTCATTATTGACATTTAAACCCCAATTAATCATTACTGGGTGTCCACTTCTACTAACGCTCTGTTAACAGTCTGTTAATATATTCCAGATTATGCGAGATTTGGGCTTGGAATTTATAACCCCTCTAAATCTAAAACATATCTCTATATCTTCCATGCACACCCTCCACAATTTTTATGGGAATACTTTCATATTTACCCACCTTTAACTAATCATCCAAATCCATGCACAATGCTAAAACATTTTATGGTACAGGTAGGGAATAAAATAATCACCTCTTCACGGTGTGTTTTACGATAACGTGAAATGTTTGATATGTTTACTGCCACCCACGGATGACTTGTAAAGAAGGCACGGCACTTGAGCAGGAGATTTATTTTATTTTAGACAAATAGTTTGTTTTACTTTCAGGCCGGCTCAGTCTGGATCTCATTAATTTTGAAACAATGACTCCATTATAAGTTAGCTAATACCTGATAAATGCGCCTGGATGGCAATCATTCAGCTTTTGAACGTGCTTGGAATTAGGGGGTTGGTAGGGAGAAGGATTCAGCAACCCCATACTTGCCCCATTCCCACTTGGTGATGTTCCAGAGTTTGTGTGAGTCTGCAGACACAGCCAATGATGTCACAATGACATCACAAGATGTCATAATGATGATTTGCTTCTCTCTCAGAGTCCGTAATGTGTAATGGGGTTCATTAAGATGCAGTCACCCAGCATTGTTTAGATTTAATATTCCCAAATTTGTGTGATTCACAGGTGGCAAGGGGGTAAAAATAAGTCACTTCTGAAACTGCATGACATTTAAGAGGCGCTCATGATGATTTCATAAAGAGCAAGCCACAATCTCTAGTTTAAAGCCACATCCATTACAAAGAATGGAGAAGAAGGCAGACATGGGATATGTAAATTAGCCATGAGATTGACATCATGTTTTCCCACTGAGTCATTTCAAAGCAATTCGAATATCGTTCCAGTACCTCTTTTTCTTTGGCCCTTCCCATCCCATAGTCATGACTTTTGTAAATTCACATCCCAGATGTGAACATTGATTTGCATCCTTTTGTGACGTTTTTAAATGGTCTTTGCTTTTACACTCACTTTGCTCACTTTGGTCCCTATTTGAAGAGTACATTTTAGCCAGGCACATTTAAGCTCACCCAGGACTCACATGGGTGGAAGAACTGGTGCAATCACGCATGATGTTTCTTTGACCACTGACCACGTGTAACCTAAGCTTGACAGCAGTAAAAACTCGAGTGCCACTGTAACTGAACAGGTTCGGAAGCATTCAAGGTCAAGGACATACCCTCTTCAGCTCTTAATAGACATAAAAGGTGCCTCTTTTCAGACTTGCTCTCCCCTGGGGAAACAGCATCTCGGCCGATTCATCTGCTTGATCTCAGAGCAGCACGGCCCTTGGGGAAGACATCACACCCACAGCTGACCCCTGAATACTGTTACAGCAGAGATGGAGTGACAGACTGGCCTGCTCCAAACTCCATTAATCCTCCAATGGCAGCTTGGCTGCTGTTCCTCACTTTTGCTCCGCTGCTCCCCTTGGCGTCAGCAGGGATGGCTTTAGAACGGCACAGACGTTCCCATTATGGTAATTGCTGCGTGTCCCCTCTTACTTTCAAGTCCAAGCCAAGACCTGACTGTTTTTTTTTCATGCTGTCAGTAGAATGATATTGCTGTAGTGATGAGTGAGGAGTGATCTAATTACCAGCAAAAAGCTCGGAGACTAATTACTTCTCACACAGGTGTCTGGATCAGTGCCCTGCTAATGTGGTTTACTTAGGGTAGGGTCGGGGCGGAAGTCCTCCAGACCCGCATATAGCCACACGTAATTTCCAAGTTATCATTTACCTTTCAAGTCTTCCTTTTTTCTTTTTGCTCCCGCTGCCACCGCCCACCCCAACCTCCTGGCCCCTCTTGGCCCCCTCCCCATTCATCTTCCGAGTGCTCTGTTGCTTTTTAACATGCTCGAGCGGAACTCTGGTGTGAATCCCCTGGGCCGCGCTGACGTTCAGGCCCTGGCTCTAAAGCTGTGCAGAGGTGCGGAGGAATGCGCAGTCCTCCAAAGAAGAGCGAGTTACTGCTTTTTGTACGCACCTCGGGGGGCTCGGCGGCTGACACGTAATTAAAGAAGTGGAATCACACTTTAGCCATTTGACACTCAAGAATGCAACATTGATTTGCCGTCCAAAGGGAGCTGGTGAAAACTGAACCAAACCGGAGTGGCCCAGCTGATTGTAATCGCATTTTGGAGAAGGCAGCCGGGACTGGGACAGGTGTATTGAGGCTCTCTAATGCGATTTAGGAAACCAAGTAAAGGGGCTCCATGTGTTTCGCGATGCAGGTCATGTCCTTTTCCAGTTTTACTCTTTCAAGTAGGCAGGTCTGCCAGACCCCATCCAGCCAATCGGGATGGCCTCCGTTTGATGGGAAGGTTTTGATTTCTCAAGTGCGTGATTTTCAAATATCCTGAATTCCACCAAGGGTTCAAAACCTGAATGGGTCTTGTGCATTGAGGTCAGAGTGCTCACAAGAGAAATGGAAAAGAGATCTATCAGAGTCTTGTGAGCTCTCGGCCCACCCTGCACACAGGCAAAAAAAAGGCTGGAAAATATATTTTGCTCAGTTTTTTTTCTTATGTTTCCCCTTTGAAATGTTTATTAGACAGATTCGCTCAACTTCAATCTGCCCTAGCAAATGTTTTGGAAAAGGAATACAGGGGTATCCCCCAGTGCATCACGCAGCACAGCATAACATACAAGCAACTCATCATCACACACTCTGAGCTGTTTCTCTAAACGCTCCCTCTATGAAATTCACATTTCAACATCTCTTTCGATTGCTTTCATAACCATATTGAAATAATTACTGCGCTAGTGCGGAGTTGTCGGCTTTTTGCCCCCAACAGATACGCCAAGGGTCCAACATCGTTTTACTCCTTTCTTTTTTCGGGCAGCATCAACCTTGATTTGACTGGCTGAAAAATACTGTAAAACATATAAAAGGAAATAGCCTGCAATTATGCACGCCAGAATAATTTGAGGATTCCTGTTGCACAATAAACAGCCACTTGCCTAGCTGAGAAGAAAAAAGACCTGGCTGACACGCAGCGGATTACATATGATTTTCTGCAGTATGTGGTCTGACTGTGAGACTGCGGTGATACAGGGATGAAGAATGGGCGGGGCCCCTAGAACACCCATCACCTGGGAGACGAGGGAGCAGCCCTGTCCGATTCAGCAGGGACGTCCATCCAAAGGACCGTGATGGGGAACGCAGACCGGCGGAGGGGAGGGGAGGGCAGGCGCAAAGCAATTTGAAAAATCGCACACAGCTTTGCCGTGTACACACATACGCTTCATTTTCACTGACCCAACAGCTGCAGGAGTGAAGGACTCAACACTGGAGAGTGGAACTCCAGGGACAGAAAAAAAGGAAACATGGAGGAAAATGAAAAAAACATGAATAAGAGTACAGGAGGGCCTTATTTATCAGAAAACTGAACAGCCAGTTTATAAAAAAGAACAGCATGGCTTATAGTTTCTTCATATGTTTGAGATCCACTTAAAAATGCCCAATTTCACTAAAATGCCTTATAAATATATTGTCTGGAAAACAATAAAGGTCAGTTATTTAGTATTTTTCTGTTGTCATAAACATCATTTACTATTATATTTCATGAATGATTGTATCACTAAAGACAAGTGGCCTTTGCCTATAATAATATTGCAGCCATCTCTCAGCCATATAATAATACCTAGACTGCTATCACCTTCTGCACCTGAATTATTTACTTATTGTACATTATTGTATGACAGCCTGTTTTAAACCCCCAAACGAGGGAGAGGAAGAGTACAAGGTTTATTATTCACAGTAGCAAAGACATCAAAAAAGCATTTCTTGAGAGCCACAAAGATTTAGGACTGACATTTTTTAACATACAGTACCTCTTAGGTATCCAATCTGTTTTCCAGACCCGAATGCAAAAAAATCCAAGTAATATAAAGAGGGCTTTCTGAACTGCACTCACCAGGGCTGCAAAAGAACATCTGGGAGCCTAGACCTTTGCTTCAGGAGACTGGGGTTGAGGCAGACAGATAGGACAGAGAAGCTGCATAGCAGTGTCCTGATTTGGCCAGAGAGCTGCATTCTGGGAGCTCAACAGCACTCAGAGGGCCTCTGTGCCCCTTAGGTGTAATCAGCGAGGTTTGTCCTAGTTCTGGTCTGTGTTTAAAAAGCAACCAAAGTCTCGTGGACCTCCATATTTCTGCCCAATGAGGAAAACCCTCCAGAAGTGACACAGGTAGCAGTTCTCATGAAGCCAAAGATAGAGGCAGAAGCTTTTCGTGAAATTTTGGAAAATGTTTTTAAGTTTTCAGAAATTTCAACATTGTGGAATGTTTTTTTAAGTTTTGAAGTTATGCTAGCATGTGCCATGTACTCCCAGGTATATATAGTCCATTACATAAACTTGTAATTAGTCATGTGAAATAAAATCCCATGAACTATATCCAAACATTGTCCTTTGCTTGATCACCATGGGTCTATCTGAATTAAGCAACATTTAAACTGAATCATCCTTGCCTAGATGATCTGGGCCTGCAGCTCATGTATTTGTGACTGCCTTTTGTTATTTCCTGCAGCCCTTTGGGTTTGGATTAGAAAGCCCTAGAAATAGCACTGACTCTCGTTCACTGACTCAATGACTGATGGGCTGTCAGAGAGGCAACTGCAATAATGACTTTTCAACACTGGAGGCACCAGAGGGCAAGAAGACCAGAGGATTGGTTGCAGCAAGTATTGGCACCACTGCTCCAACACCATGTTTTTTTATTCCTTTCTTGTGAAACCACCTTTTAAATGAATTAAACACTCAAGTCCAATTGATTCTTATTTTAGTATTGTCACAGTCTGTTTTCTTTTTAATGCATTTTTTACAATAACAGACAAAAGTAGTGCAACAATACCCATGAGGGGCCATATCTTACTGAGGTCTCTTGATCAATGACTTACAACCCTCGATGAATGGCCAGAAAAACTTCAGACAGGTGAGAGTTACAATTGCAACATTTTCAGGCTTATCGTTATCACTTATCTTCACAGTTAAGATGACATATATGCATGAGATACATCACCATAGTCTTTAACTAGATAATTGTTATTTACATCCTTAGTTCAGACTACTTTGGCAGCTGAAAGCTACAAATTAGAGACCTTGAGAGGAGATTTATAAGCTGATTAAACACACAGGAGGTATTTTGTAATTTCTGCAGCCCAGACTAAAATGGATAAAATCCTGGTAATACATTAAAATATGTTGTTTAGGCCATTTAAACAGAGTAGCATGCTTAATACCTTCGTTCTGGAGGCCTCATGACTCTGTCTTTTCTCATAATCCACTCAGGCCTGCTGCGGCAACAAGTGCATCGTTTCAACAGGAGGTGTATCCCACCCCAGCCCAAAGGCGTGTGAGACTTTAATCAATAAATTCGAGTGAGAGATTTATGCTTCCCCTCCTCAGTCCCCCAGGTCTTATAAGCAATAGGGGCAAGGAGCGGCTGGTGCACTGGACACACACTGCATGCCGGGCGCAGAGCCGCGGTTTTGATCGAGAGCGGTGGTCGTGCACAGCGGTGTGGAAATCGCCCCCGTCACAGATTTAACTGAGCCACCCTGTGGGCGAAACACATGGCATGCCGTTTTGACCGAAAACCGCGCTTCCGAGGCGGGCAGATTTATGGACACCCTGCGTGAAATGCCGATCTTCTCCTCAGCAATTTATTGGCGCTGTCAGTTTGTCTCTTTTTTTCCCAGAGATGAATTTCAGCACGGGATGAGGTGGCTGCATTTTGTGGGGAATCCGAGCTTTTTATGAGACAAAGGGTTTTTGATGTATGGCATGTAAACCCAACAGTGCTTTTACTGAGGCTGGAATTTTTAAAATGCAAGTCCAGTGTAATGTGCAGATACAGTATGTACTATTAGGAGGAAAATCCAACTGAGAGGAGAGGAAATTCAAATGATTATGTTAATCAGACATTGAGACTTGTTTTACTACTGCCCCCAAGGCAAGCCAGGCAATATCACCAGCATCCAAGTGAAAGTCAAAGCGATATTGTATTGCAACTGTAATTCTACTTTTGGGTAAAATGGGAATATTCACAACATAGTACATATTGTGAAATGTATCGTAATGAAACACTGTATTACCAGTTTCATACATGTCCCACACATGTTCCATGATCCCAAGCGTATTTCAGTTTCTATGTGTCTCTCAGACAGTGGCTGGCTGTTATTTTATAGCCCTACTGAAGCATGTATCTGTCCCTGCATTATATATATGGCAAAATGATTTAAGGGCACTAGAGACCCAACAGGATGAGTGATTCCCTCAGTGTTCTTCTGAGTATGGTCTTCCCTGTCCTCTGTTAACTGTGGATTCTGAAAGAAACTGAATGAAAAAGCACAATATGCACACATAAACATAAACACGCACGCAGATAAAATCAAATTGACTCATTCTGTAAGATTCATTGTACTCGGCAACAGTTTTGTTTCTTTTTCCTTTTTCGAAATGTCCAAGGATGGCCACAGAGAGGTTCTCTTTATGTTTCGACTGTGATTTATGACTCCGGGGGCCAGGCAGGGCCTCAGATCTCTCCTCTTTCAGGCACGCTGCAGCACTACCCTGCCAACACCTGGACCATCCTGTTCACTCAGCCTCTCCAGCTCTTTTTACACCTGACGCGGGACCTGGCATTCTCCTCTGTGGGCTACCGTTGACTTCCAGGAAAGGAAACTGTAAAGTACAGACAAAAAAGAGAGAACTGAGATAGGTCATGAGTGCTCCCTGCCAATAAGAATAATGTTGTCAGAATGCAGGTGTGTGTCTGTATAACGCATGGTGTGTGTGTGTGTGTGTGTGTGTGTGTGTGTGTTTATATTTATATTTATATTTATATATAGAGAGAGATTACTGTCTGTGTATATAAATTTATGTTGTGTGGATTTGTGTGAAAGTGTGACTGCATGTGTTTGTGTCAAAGTAGTTCTTTTACAGTCTACATAACATAATTGATATGATCTTTCTCCAAATGATATCTGTTATGCCTCATTGCAGGTGTGTATAACACTGTCGGGGTTCTGTTTTTTTCATGTACTTATGTTGTTCGTACTTATGTTCAGCTTCAGGGGAAAAGCTGATCATCATGGTACTTAAACACAGTGACTCCTGACAAATCACAGATAAAAATATCCTCTGACCATTAACTCCTCCTTTCAGGTGTTCAGGTATTACTCTACGGCTGGACGCTCCTTGGATGTGCTGATCCATTCCAAAAGGTGTCCAGATGGCTCCTTTCTTTCATCTTGTCTGCCAGCCCTCATCTGTCCTTTAGCTTGACTTTTACATTGGAATTCCACCCTTGGAGCAGCTCCTCTCTGGCTGCCTCTCCTCATCTTTCTCTACAGGTCTCTCGGCTTCTGAAATGCAGCAGATTTTCCTCTAAACTGTCAGCATTATTCTGCCTGTGACTGACAGATGTACCCGTTACTGCATTTCTTCCATTTCCTCAACATTTCTTTAAAATTCTGTAGACATTTTATTACTGCTTCAAAACCAACAACCACAACAATGGTGTAAAAGCTTAAACCTTGCCAATTTCTCACAGAAGTGTAAAATAATGACATATTTGTATGCACAATAATGCTCTTTATTATTGTAGAACACTTTGAAATGATGACATAGAGGTCACATCTATGTGGTTCCACACACTGCAATCCCATTGGCTGTGCATGTGGTATGGCCTGAGCACTGCTCTCAGCCCTGGAGGATGATCTTCCCCCTATTCTCGAGATGGGGGCAATGCCTGCTGAGCCCCCCCTCCATTTTTTTTGAAGTTCTGCTCCATGTAGCCTGCTGGGGTTGCCAGATTTAATAAAACAGTGCAACGTTGTTGAGGAATTCGGCCGTTTTACTGTGCAGTTTCACACGATGGCTGGAGACCAAAATGCCTTTCATAAAAAAAAAAAAAAAGAAGCGTAACATAAAAGAGTGTGATGGCCGGGTGCCTCACTGGAGCGCATCGAGACTGGGGGAGCCGGGGGAACAGGTGTTTAATGGGCTTTGGGTAAATCCAGATGGACGAGAGGAACGTCGCATGCTTCTGAGGTCTTTCGCTGGCACACTTGCTCCCCGTCTTTCTGTGTGTTGCTGTTTGAGAGCTGTCATAACTTGGCCCATAGGTTTTCGCATTCACTTCCCAGAGATATCAGATGCGAGGATCAGTGGTTGAGGGGCTGCTTGCCTTGGCCTGGCCTCAAAAGCAGGGCGGCGAGGGCCTGTCAGACTCCATCCTTAGCTGTGTGGGATCATATTCCAATTGATTAATTATCCCCTGTAGATTGAGATTTGGAGGTATGAGGCAAAATGGGTTTTGAAAACATATAGCACCTGGTGCAAATTATGACAAAGCAAAACAAAATATTTGAACCAAAGCAAGAAATACTTATACTATATAACATAATATTATCCCCATACAGCACAGTCTTCCTTGAAACTTTGTATGAGTTCCACTCAAAATTGAATATTTTAACATATTACTAGGATTTTATTAATAAACTCAAACCTTGAGGCTGTGTGCTGTTACCACCTTTGAAAATAATCACCTACAATCTTAACTAATTGCCGAAATGTCTTGAGGAAAACTACGCTGATATAAAAATGCTGCTATGTTAAAAAATACCATATCCTTTTCTAAACACATAGACACATTGGAACACATTGGCAGGAAATGTTGACTCCTGGAAATCAATTTTAAGCCATTTATAAATCTGCAAGTCTACACACCTGACATCAAGGACAATCTTGCTACTCTTCCCTAGTGATTAAGGACTGATTTTCCCATCTGGTCTCACTTGGAACGAATGCTTGTTCAACTGGAAAACAAGCTGCACGCTAACAAAATATGGAGGTGACTGTGCTCTAATTCATCATATCATATCTTTTTTATTGCAAAAGAGACATGAAAATATACTTAGGAGAGAGCTGGTTATCACAGCACTGTAATCCTAAATCATGAAGCAGATTTCTTTTGTTTCCACTGAAGGTGCTCAGTGCGATTTATTTTAAGTTTGTGGTCTGAAAAGTGGTTGAATTTCATGTGGGTCGAGCAGCTGAAGAAGACCCGATACAGTGCTGGACATGAGAGCACAGTGAATGTGTGGCCTGAGCTACAGCCTGTTTCCGTGGAGTTGGGGTGTGCGTGGGAGGGCACAACTGGGACTTTAACACGAGCAGGTCTGGGCCTCATCTGTTTCTCACCATTCAGACCTAAACTTCACAGCCTTCCTCAGATCTGACGGTCTGATATGGATTACTGTCGCACCCAAACAGCCAATTTGAAAGCGAGTGTACAGCAATAACGCTCATAAGGTGTGACCTCCAAATGTCTCTCTCTCGCTTTCTCTCTCTCTCTCTCTTTCTCTCACACACACACACACACACACACACACACACACACACACACACACACACACACACACACAAAGACATACTTTCTCAAGCAATAACATTCATAGTGTATGACCCTTAATCTCTTTTTCTCTCTCATTGTGTCTGTCTCCCCCTCTCTCTTACACACACATACTTTCAAGTGCTTATTTCAATAACATTTATTGTGTGTGTGTGTGTGTGTCCATCATGGACTTTAATATTTAAGAATCGACTCCCAAAACAAGTTGGTAATCTCCAGCAGAGAACAGTACATTGTGACAATGTACACCATAGAGAACCATCTTAACCCCACTATTGAGGAAAGATGCTTGATTGGTGGAGAAAAGTTGTCATTTGTTCACCAACTTCCACAGGTTACAATTACTATTTAAGGGTTTAGAGGACTGGATTGGTTAAGACTGGGGAATGTTCTTCAAAAAACATCTTTTGTATTTGGAGCCAGCTGCAGAAAATATAAGAAAAATAGTTGTACACTGAAAAATGTAATTTTTGTATAGTTAAAATGGCTATTCTCAAGACTCAAAAGCAAGGCCAGAGAAGCAGTGGTCCTGTGTCTGTATTGCAGAGATGAAATTTATGATCTTCCCTCATTTAAAACTACAGAATTTGTTTATAAACTAAATGATAATTGTTTTCAGTTCTGCAGCAGTTGGCAGTAAATGGTGTACTCTGCAAAGTAAATGAGGTTGATGAAATCAAAGTGACATGCTAACCAAAGCGACCATGCTAACCTTTTGTGTTAAAAGGATTTTCTGTTGTTGTTTTTGTTTGGGTCCGTTGTGGTATTTGTTTTGGATTTGGTTAAGTTTTGGTTGTTTACACATATAATTTTTATTATGTTTTTTTCTTTCCCAAAGGTAAATAGTGTCTTTTCCATGCTTTCTGTTTAAAAAAATAGATTAAATGAAAATCATAAGTTTCTCTTACACACTGTCTTTCTCTCCCTCACACACATGCACACACACAAACACAAACACACACGCAAGCACGCACACACACACACACACACACACACACACACACACACACACACACACAAACACACACAGGCACACGCACATACACATGTTTATGACAATAACATTCATGGAGAGTCAACCCTAAATATCTATCTCTCCCTCTCTGTCGCTCTCTCTCTTTCTCTCTCCTTCTCTTATCCGTGAGGCTTTTTTTCCTTTTTTCTCCTGCAGTTCTCAGGTTCATGCCAAAGGCTGTCAGACGTTTCCTGCCTGCTCTCGCTCTGGGTCGGCTGTGGGCCCTGTGATGGTGAAGGTGGTGCCCCCGGTGGCAGCTGAGGGGTAGACAGCGCGCGGACCCTGTGATGTGCTGCCCATGGAGACACCTGCAAGTCGTTTCACCCCAGCTGCTGAGACCTCATGCAGAACCAGGCCTGGAAATGGGCTGGCGCTAGGCCAACGCTGTGGGGAGGGGATGGGAGGGCGGGTGGGAGTTTTTGGGGGTTGCGGCGGTAGCGGGGGGGTGGGGGGGAACAGTGGTGGTATTGCTGTTTTCTTTAGGGATAAAAAAAACAAAAGCCTGAAATGCCTTTTTGGGAGCCACAAGCCGTGAGCCATTAAACGGCAGGGCCAGGGAGATGAGAGGCAGAAGATGCCACTGCAGCGGGTGGTGTGTGTGCACATTGGCAATAAATGCCTTCCTCTGTGGTTGCGGGGGTGCCTCCCTCCCACTGCTAGAGGAAGTGTGAGAGGTCCTGCTTGGGCTTCTGTGAATTTCTTGGTGGGGGATGCTCTCAGCAGGATTATCACCGTCTCAGCCACAAGGTGAACTCTTCCAAGGGGCACCTGGGGTTGCGCGGTTCAGTCTGAGAGGCAGAATAGTGAGTAAACACTCTGGGATTGTCCTTCTACATTTACATTACAATTGCAAGCTCTGCAGATGTGTGCTTAAATGCATTTAATAAACCCACATGAACAACAGTCTGTCACACAGAACTAAAATAAAAAATGCTGTACTGCATACAGAATAAATGCTACAACAATCAAAATCTAGACAAATCCTGTGCATAAGGTCTTACAATGACTTAGGGATCTGTATTTAGTGCCAAAAACCCAAGACTGGGTTTGTTTTCCAGTGATAGTGTTCCAATGATAGAAGAATCTCGGGTAGCCCTTAGAAGAATATGTGGACTTCTGCATGAGACAAATAAGATAAAAGACAAGGCGATGCAGAAATATTCTAAATCATTCTGTTCTGTCAGCATAGGAAAAGGAGTTATAGGGCTGCCTGTGAAAAGTTCAGGATTAAAGTTACCGTGCAGTTCCGGAGGTTTCTGGCTGTGACAGGCCTAATGGACCCTGAGATAATCTTCAATGTCAATCATTTTTTTTTCCTCTCACACTGTAATGCAGTAAACCGTCCCTGACCCCTTGTGTCATAACGCTGCTCATGGGTGACAGTGACCCGGGAGGGGAGGCCTGAGAACGGCTTTGGAGGGTGTCGGCCCGAGGCACACAGAAAATCCGCTCGCAGTTACTTGTGAAAGACAGGCTGCGAAAAGATTTACAAAGACCTCGCAGAAAGACTCTCCGTAGGGCTCGCTGAACCAATATTTCATCCCGAACAAGTACAAGGCATTTCCAGCGCTGTCCGTGCCAAGCGGCAGAACAATTGCCAGACATCTAAAACTGGCCCGAAGTTGCTCCGAACGTCTATATGTTTTTCAGCGTAGGACATCGTTTGTAAATGACATGTCCTTTTGTAAAGGGTTCATTTGGTGTGCTGGATGTACACATCTGGACAAAGCAGGGAGGGGAGCAACTCGCAATAAGCTGAAACTCTGGCAGAGGAGAGAGAGGTGGAGTGCTGTGGCCAGAAGCCTGCTCCCCCATGGGGAAGAGACAAGGGAGTCAAGTTATATAGAAAACTGTATACGGGTATGTAAATTGTTATAATAGCAATGGTTTGTATAGCATTTTTCATTGATAAGATCCTCTACCGTAAACTATTTGGCCTTGGTGGGCGAGCATCACACCTTTGTTTTTCAAGCCCCCTTAACTGAGCGCTTGTGTGAATTGTGAATTGCGACACAGCTCTATTCATGCTCAATATTACAGACTCTCCATTAGGGAGTTCATTTCCTGGCAAACATCCTCACCCAAGCCAACCTGCTCTGACCTGACCCATGTATGGACATCAGGTTAGACATCCAGAATGCAGAGCGCAGCCAGCTGGATATTGTGTTAAGCACCACAGTGGAATGGACAACAGCAACGATCCACAGAGGATTTTGGGACCATTTTTAAGATATGGATTTAGGCTGACTGCCTGCAGAAAATGCTCCACAATCTGGCCTATAGTGCTGCTGCTTGCTGTCCTACTCTATTACAAGTCTGAGGACAGAGGAAAGCTGAGGGTAGGATCACAAACAGGGTTAAAAGATGTGCACGTGTGCGTGCGTGAGTGCATGTGTGTCGCATGCCTGCCTATGCGTGTTCGGTGAACGGCTCTCGCCTGCAGTGGCAGCTGTTTCCAATTGCAGTGTGTACAGCGGTTGTGGCCGGCGTGGTCGCAAACAATGGTTGGGGCTGTTTTGATTGGAGGCCAAATCAGGGCCGCAAATGCACTGATGTTCCTCGTCAGCTGTCCTTGCGGAATATCGATATGGATAGACGGCAGTGATGTTTTCCCAAATCGTTGTCATTCCCTCTTAAGGAAATGAAAAGGGAGGGAAACGCACATGGAGCCCACAGGACCGCGGGGGTCAGGAAAGTCAGTTTGGGGGAGGAGGGTGCAGGGCCTGCTGTTAAGAGCTTCTCCAAATCCAGGGGGAAGTCATGTGGCACAATTATGGGCTGTCCCTGGCAGGGTCTCATTGAAGGGCCGCAGCCAACCCACTGGTCACCAACCCACTGGATGCGGGGTGATCAATTGCAAATTCGAAGCACTAGGCGTCTCTGTCTTCTCATATCACTTGGACCAATAATGACCCAGTAATGACTGACACCTTTCACTGTTATGCTTTCATGAGGGCATTTAAAATGTAATCAAAACTTCACCACATGCTATGCAAAGAAACACTTTTAGCCTGCAATGTTTCATCCAACATTTGTCAGTAATTTTAGCACATTGCGGTCTACTGTTCCTTACTCAACTTCAGCGTAAATGTCCTGACAAGAGAACTAAAACATTAACTAAAACAGCAATCACCCGTAACGTGGATATCAGCTTTTAATTCTTTCTGTGGAAAAGGATCATTAGATCTTTGACAGGCCTAAATTTATTCTAAACCATTTTATAAGTGCATTATTAAGATTTCGGTTAAATTGTTGGAGAGCTGGCCAAAAGGTGTGTTTTTCTTCTGCTGAGCTACCTGTCACATGTAAAACTTTATTGAGCAGAGTACGTGTCTTGTCACATCGAATTTAAGGATTTTAACATTCTTTTCTGAGGCTTTCAGGGAAAATATTTAAAGGTTGGATTAAATTTACATCAATGCCTTGCCCGGCTGTAAATGCTAATGATCTTTACTGTGTGATTTACGATTCGAGGAATGAGTTTCACTTGTGCTGAAGAGGAGCCCGTTGAATGGAAAGAAAGGGGCTGGGTTCAGGAGGGTGTGGACACTTCACTCTCAATCTCTCAGCCAAGGAGAAGTAAAGCGTACCATATGTGTGCTAATTGCATTTTAAGCCTAACCCATCACATGGCTTTAGACTGCCAAACCAAACTGAACTTTTGGATGCACTGTGAACTGTCAGAGAGAGGCAGCTGATGTATTTGTCAAACGAGTCCCAGGATCACCTGACAGACAGGAAAGGGCTGGCGTGCCATCCCATCATGCCTTTCCACCGCTGCAGCGCCCTACACAGCTTCTCCCAGCTTCTCCCAGCATCTGCACTGACCTGGTGTTTGGAGGAAGCTAGAGACAAAGGGAGAGATTGACAGAGAGAGTAAAAGAAAGAGAGAACTGGGCTTGTACCAACAATATACTGTATCGTTCTTCATTTCTTTCCAGTTACAAGACATAGGTCTACGCTGTATGTGCACTGTATGTGTGTGGCATCCTTTTGGTGAGCAGTAAAGCACTGTAATTATAAAAGTCAATCAGTCTAATTATGGAAATAAATACATGCCCATAAGATAACCATTCCTAAGTCAAAACTAAAAAAAAAAAAAAAAAAAAAAAAAACCAAACGCTTAGGCAAGTGTTATTGTACTACACAGACTGTCATTGATCATGAAAATACAAGCAAATCAAAAACCATGGCAATAAGTTGTCATTTGTTTGGTAACAGAATGGGACCAAGTGACTGTCCTTTGAGGCAAATATCAAACACGTTGTCTGAGAAAAGACAAACAGTATGAACTTCCAGACCAAAGAATGGGGGTGAGGAATAAGTCCATGCCTACCCTGACTGAAGCAAACAGGGACATCTGAGACAAATTCATAGGACAAAGCCCTCTTGTGATGTGGCAGTGATTTTCCTTGTTTGTGTGTGCACGCGCATCTGTGTGTGTGTGTGTGTGTGTGCGTGTGTGTGTGTGTGTGTGTGTGTGTGTGTGTCTGTGTGTGTCTGTGTGTGTGTGTGTTAGGATGAGGGGGTTATTGACTGGTGACAATTTGACATTTCTTCTAATTGACTGTTTACAGAGTGCAGGATGTTTACCTCATCCATTTACTTATGAAGCATTCGCTTTTGCCCTTTTTACCCCACCAGGGAAATGGGGGCCACCGCAGGAGCGTCACAACCTCTTTCAAGTCAAATCTCCAGCTCGCTCCTTCAGACCCGCTAATGGACTGTCCTGCCTTTTTGGTGCCTCTCTCCCCTTCCTGACAGAATTGCTTTGCTCTTTAAGCCTGACGATGTCCTAGGTTGGTTTAATTGACCCATTTCCTGCCTGGGAAGCGTCTGGAACGATTTAATCAACCAGATCTTTATTACCTCTCAGACATTCAAATTGAAACCAATAGCAACTGCAATTGTCCTGCCTGCCAGCTTAGCCCTGGGAATCTGCGGAGAGGAGGGCTATAGCATCGGCTCCTGTTAATGTTGATTAAATTGCTCGCTGTGGAAAGGCTGATAAATTGTGACCACAGCCTGCTTGTAATTTTCCTTTTTAAAGAACGTGTTAAAAAAAGAGGTTACCGCTCAGACGGCTGTGAATTGCTTGTGATGTGTGCTGCAAGAAATTCTATTGTGCCATGTTAGCATCGCGGTGGTGTCGCTTTAGTGCTTTAAGATGTTGAGCTGCAGAGGAGAAAAGCGTATTGTCAGACCCGACCCGTGTTCATTTTCCAGCACACATCTGGTCTCTGCAGTGTGCTATTATCAGTAAGGGTTTTTTTTTCCATTGAGAAAAGAATCGTTCTGCTTGCTTTTTTAGGAGCTCCTAGGCGGTAGGTGAATACGCAGTACCAGCTCCATCTGGAATTGTCACAGGGCAATGTCAGTGAGATCAGATCCAAAGCTAAACACCTGAGCTTGAAGACAGTGTGTTGGATAGCACGGCTAAGGCACAGGATATAGTGCACTATGGAGAAACTGATACAAAAGGCTAATGAGAACACAACAGGAAAGAAAAGCAAAACCTGGGAGTTCTCTGTAAGCACAGTCAGGCCAGGATTCAATCTTTCCACTTTGCAGTTTGATCCTTAAATATAACAACTTTCTGTCAGTACTTTTATTTTATATTCTTATATAATATTTTTCATTTATTTTAGTTACCCCAAACTCTAATTCTTCTCTTATGAATAGTCTAATATTACTGCTTTCAACAACCACTACAAACTCTTCTTCTTCTTCTTCTTCTTCTTCTTCTTCTTCTTCTTCTTCTTCTTCTTCTTCTTTATTATCACTGAGTACAGTAGATGGACTTTTTTCCCTGTAATTTTTTGGAAAGAGCAAACTGAGTTCTGTAACACGTGTGAGACTGAGAGTAGAGATGAGGATGACAGACAGGGTTTGGCTTCTGTAGCCATGACGTTATACGACAAAAAGCTCTCAGAAATGCTTTAATCGCCTGGACTCTAATTTCATCAATACGCCAAATGTAAATCATCAGAGAATGACCGTGTGCTACGACAAAATGACATGCCCCTCCATCAATCAATGCTTTACCTTACTGAAATCTCATTTTTCAGTATGATCATACTCATAAAGGTATTTGCACGCTACTGCAGGCCATGATAATTTATTAGGTCTCAGATCCAGTCGCGTGGAGTGTTTATGTATTACGGATTTAAAGAGGAGACATTAAATACTAAATGTAGCGATATATGTGGATTTTGTAAAGGATTTCAATGTAATATATTGTAATATGTACATTTAAATGCTTTCCCAAATGTTATCCCTGGACAGTGTCTCAGGAATGTCAAAGAAAACAGGAGAAAAACAACAATGCACCTTCTAACTCTGAATAAATAATAAAATAATAAAATATGCTGATGTTTGTTCAGCTGTTTCGTCCGTCATGCTATTTTAGACACGGGACATGATTTAAGCAGCAGCTGAGCACTGTCAAATGGGTATTATTCTTGTAGATGAAGATCTATGAAATTTACAAAAACATTATTTCTAATTTAATGCATCTGTGTGCGTTCTATACAGGTTCAAACCGCGTGAAAAAAAGAAGGATCCCCGAATATTCAAGTCAGCAGCTGGGAAAATCATAAATGGTGTTTATGTAGCAACTGAAAAAATATGAAATGCATTCCACAGTCTGAGTGTACAACTCCCAGAAGCTGGGGGCACTCCCACGTGCTGTTAACGGCAAAGGTGTTGCAACTGTGTCAATCTCATTTCGCGGGGTCGGTGGAAGAAAAAACGTCCCTCAGACCCTTCTGCTGACTTCTCCTATCGCCCGTCTGTGCTTACTCTGTCCAAATACTTGAATGAGGCCCCACACGCTCACGCACCCCCAAACTTTTCAAGTTTCCAAAACGCTCGACTCTGAAACCTAGACTAATGGCCTGTAATATTTTCGCCCCCTGTTGGTCATTCAATATCTCCGCGATATAAATCCTTCAGACCTGCCTGTTAGGATACACTGCAGTCTCCAGGAGTTATGTCATCATAACTCACCGTAAAGAGTAATGGCAGTAGGTTTGGACCACATGGGCTTTTTATGCCATTGTAGTGGAAATGAATGGCTGAATTCAAAGCCAGATTTGCGGTGTAGTGTTTTGTTATGTGCATCATCTGCTTTGTCACTGAGGAATGCGGTCATATCTACGGCTGGCAGCAGGGAGCCTGGCCAATCCCACCGCCCCACTCTCACTTCATAAAGGAGACGCTACCTCTCTGTGCCTGGACGCTACTGGGGTCAGAATATAAACCAGTTCACAGAGGTAAAAGATAAAAGGATATATTAAAGAACATTGCATAATAGGCTTTTTCAACTTGGAAAAATGAAATTAATTCATCTGTATCTGTGATATGATTGCAAATTGCAAATTGCCAATTCATCCTCAGATTAATAGCCACGGTTGTGTGTGTGCATGTGTGTGCATGCGTGTGTGTGTGTGTGTCTGTGTGTGTTTGTGTGTGTGTGTGTGTGTGTGTGTGTGTGTCTCAGTGAGGCCATACCGTGGGACGCTTGGTGAACAAAGCAGTTTTTTATTTCAGAGAGAGAGCAGGAGCGGAGTGGCTGCAGGGAAGGCCGCGCACCGGCAGGTGCTGGTCCCCCCTCACCACTGCCGTCGTCTGCTTTCAGAGCCAGCGCGTCTTCATCGCAAAAGGGGATTAGGCGGGCGCTGGAGATGACAAGTGACCTTCTGATTAATATGATCCAGGCGTGAGGTGCTGATGAGGCCCAAATGCCAAGTCAGCATCTAATCTGCGTGAAGGTCAGGCCCAGTCTGGGAGGACCAAATGGCATGAAACCGTCATCCGTGTGATAGTATCGTGGTGCGTTCTCCCCACAGCTGCCACTGTGCAGGAGCTGGACAAGGTGTGCTGGGGGAGGGGGGGATGTGTAACAGATGATGTTTTTATTGCCTTTTACACACCCTATAACTCACTGACATTTTGTTTTCTTTCAGGGCCTTGGTACTCTTTCACAGAAACGAGATTACTTACAACTGGCATTAGCACAGCCTGGAGGGTGTGCTGGGGGGGAGTACTCAACAATAGAAATCTTTATTTATGACCGCTAACATGGCTCTAACATCTGTGCAATGTCTTGTGTTACATTGAACGCGTCCCGCTCTAGTTTATCAAACTCCAATAACCGCAGTCTATTCATCACGTTAAATATTGTTTACTGTGAGCGATAAATCCTAACTCAGAATAAAGCTTTGCTAATCATCACAAAAGGGTGTCATATGATGAAATCTAGTGGCTATAAATCAGCTCAGCTCTTGGTAAGAACAGTGTAATTTTATTTCCTGTCTGTGATTCATGTTGTATGTCGACTTACTGAAGTTAGCTGATTCACTCTCAGCGATGTCTACGTCCCTTTAACGATGGCAAGATTTGAAAATGTTGAAATGTTGAGTTGTGTCTTAAGTCTAATCTACTTTTTAGTGAGGACATTTATATCATATACGATACCTCTATCGTATATGATATAAATGTCCTCACTAAAAAGTAGATTAGACTTAAGGGGTACATTCAGTAGCCTAAAGCCAAATGTCTTAATTGTATAAATGCTGCAAGTTCTCACATCATCCTATTGATGAGTTACTTTTCGTCAAGGGAACTCAATAACATGGTGCATGCTGGGAAGAGTCTATTGTTTGGAGTCTCTGCTGAATATGTGTGGGGGCCTGAATCTGCGGCAGGCTCTGGGCTTGTTCAGTGCTGAAGAAAACCCCAAACCATCCCTTCCCTGAGTTTCAATTTCTATTTTTGCATAAGCTTGGCAGTGTTCTGTCCATAGGACATGTGAAGAAAGGAGATCTGACGTCCCGGCGCTAATCAGTGCTTTCCTTGGAGCCGCGCTGATGGCCTGTGCAAAGGCGCTGAAACGGCTCTCCTTTTCAGATGCTGGGAAAGACTACAAGACACTGTCAGAGCTACATTCTTCAACTTCCTGGTAAAGATGTGAAGGGGTGTGGGTGATGTTTTTGCTGAAAATCAAGGGAAAGCTGTTCTTTTTCTCAAATATGTTATCCCTAATATGCAATGACATAATTCACCAATACTCTTTTTTGCCGTTTTGCTGGGTAAAAAAAGAATGACTGTGTTACTATGGTTTTCACTTTTATTATTATTATTTGTATTATTATTACAGCTCTGAGGTATGCTTGATTTTCTCTTCAACTTTCCTTTTTGGATAGTGAGAACAGTTAATATTTCCATTGAGATGTAATTAAGACCGCACTTTTGGGTCTTCCTTCAGATCATGTCTCAAGGACACATCAGAGTATGATTTACATGGACTGAGTTAAGTGAAGTCACAATCCATCTTCTACTTTTTAAACATGCCAACAGCCACTGCTATACCTACAACATACAATGAAAATGATTACATCTCTCATGTTAGACAATTGAGAAATCAAGACAATGCCTTCCTTGTTGAAGGATACAAAAGCACCGAGGCTAAAGAATATTTAGAGGTTTAGAGGTTAAGGTTTAACCCCTTCTGGACATGACTATGATTTTTTTTTTTTTTTTTTTGCAAGCACTGCTTCTGTGTCCCTCAGTCTAAATTGAATTAAAGCATATTCACAGATGCAGTGCCCAAACTAGACCTGTGTAAATGGAGGTCAAACCAACTGGAAAAAACAGCACACACATGAGCCTTTAAATATGATTTAATATCACCATGCAAACTCGTCCCCTTCTCCCCCAGATAGGTGCTGTGCCACTTTGGAGGGAGCCTATTAGCGGCCTTCAGTTTTGTCATTTGTTATTGTTGAGTGGATAAGTGCCTGGAATCCTCTCCTGCCTGGCTTCATTTTCCTCGTCTAACATGGACCACTCATGCGTGTAATGAGTCTGTTATAGGCGGTGATGTCACCCCCAGGAGTACGTACAGTGTCTCCCAGGCCGAACACCTGGGTCTTTTGGCATAGAGGTGGTCTGAACTCTCGTCTCATGCAGGAAAGACCGTGCCATGTGGTGAATGGGAGTTGCCGGTTCGTGCCCCTGCAAGGGTGCAGACCACATTGGCCATATATGACTTATGATTATACTTTTCCAAGTATATATATAGCCTATAGAAGCCAGTCTGAAGTCACTTGGTATGTTTTTTTTCTTTTTGAAAGATTGCACACATTGTTTTTTGATTATACAAAATGTAAAAATATTTATTTAGTTCTGAACATGTAAACTAAGAGAACAGTAGTAATAATCGAGTCCTGCTTTTACATAAATACATAGCTGCAAGATTCAGACAATACATAATGTGAAAGTCTCATTTTTCACCATAAGCAGGGTTTTTTCAGGCCACCCCACACACACACACACACACACGTCCAAATACGCGCGCGTACACACACATACAATTGCAGTGTTTTATGTGCTATGCATATTGTACATTACCTTCCTTGCTCTGGAATGAGAAAGCCACATGGTTCAAAACTATTTAAATCTGAAGAAAGCAATTCCCCCTACAAAAGACAGAATTAGGTCAGTATTCTTTGACACAAGAAAAAAGCCTCTAACTTGACAACGTAACAAATTTGTTATCATAAAAAACAAAACTCTTGCACATTAACACGTTGTCAGGACGAAAACAGAGCTGGAAACGGGAAAGCGATTCAAGTCCTTGACTGTTATTGAAAATGTATTCGCTGTGTTGACTGTAGGTCCCTGGAGACTCATGTGAACCGTGTCACATTCCCGCGCTCCACAAAAGAGGGGAACGTTTCATTTCTCGCCTGCCTGCTTGTTCCTCGCAAGTATTTCCCCTGCAAACAAAGTGCTGGCAGCCTTTGAGGAACCGTAGACATTGTTTGATCCCACGTAAACTGTTGCGTGCCATCTGATGTTCTCTGCTTCTCGTTCTTCTGAAAAAGGAAACACGGAGAGAAATGTCAGGGATTCCTTGTTTTCAGAGGTGAAAAAGGCGAGTGATTTCACATGTGTATGTATATCTATGTACTTAACTGGGTCTCATTGACTGAGTGCCCCGATTCACAATGGGCCTGCAAAAAAAGGATTTCCCATTGACATAGAAAGGAGGTATTTCTGCTTGGCAGTCAAGTATCAATGATGGTGTATTTGCCAAGTGTGCATAACTACATAATGACGGGCATATTTCTCCAAGTCAGGCACTGACAGCGGAATGCTCTTTGGCCAGCTGTGGGGCAATTGTGCATGACAAACACTTGATTACAAATAACCTGTGAATTTTGAAGGTGAGAACCAGGGGAGGGAATGGCTAAAAATAAACTGTTGGACCTTTCAGTAAATTAGCCTGATCTTATAGGAATTTGGCACCAGTCGCATTGGCCAAATGTTATAAAAATTCAGCTTGCTATAAAGATTTTTATGTATTCAAACAAATTAGGTGAAAGGTAAAGTGATGTAAAAAATGAAATTTTGCAACAGTAATGGCTTTTTTAACCTCAGTCATCCATGTTATTGGACTAGTGATATCCCCAAAGTTAAATAACCCCATCAATGCCCTCACAAGCTGATCTTGTGGTCATGAGAGTGATGGCACTCTATCTAAATAAATGAAAGGCATTCTTCTCATCTGATTTGCACTTGTTCCACCCTCTTATGTAAAACACTGCTGAAGTGCTCCTACCTGTACCTACTGAGAGAGAGACAGTTCCTTACACCATTGCCCAATTGCCCAAGTGTACCTACCTACTGAGAGAGAGACAGTTCCTTGACTCTGATGTAGGATAGACTGTTGTGAAGAATCCATGCAGGGCTCCAGCAAACCACCCACATAGTGTGTCACTATAAGGCTTGACAGTAGAAATTCAGTCAAGGTACATTTGTCCCTGACTTTGATTCACAATTACATGCAAGCTTTGCTTTTTCCATCACCAACCACAATATGTTGATTTCAGTGATCACCAGTATCAATGAGAAAGAAATACAAAAAAACACTCATATTAAAATATGAGTCAAAGTTAATGATAAATGTTGAATGAATTCAGGGTTATATGTACTACACTCCAAGGAAGCAAAATACTGGTGACCATGGTCATTTAATTTAAACACTCTCTCCTAAATTCCCACTCTCCCCTCTTCCCTGGGTCATTTTGGATACTCATAAGTGGTTCAGCAGACACCATCCACGCCTCCTCTGAAATCCAGCCCTGAAGAATGGGACCCTGGATGCAAGCTCTCCTATAACTCAACCCCGTCCATGTCTGACACGACTAGGAAGGGCGGTGAAGCTGCAGGCCACTGCTATTGCGTCCCAGTAGGATAGATCAATAACAGTGGCCCCACAGGACAAGGACACCTGTCTGCCATCCACTGCTTTTGTGGTTCTGTTACATGGAAAGGCAGTGATTGTGACTGTTGCTTTGAAACAATATTTTCATGTAAAATTCACTGAAGCTGAATGTCAAACCGCCATTTCTTCATACGGAGCACACGGCTCCTTTTCTGGGCCTCCACCTGCTTCACAGCCGAGGGGCCAGATTGAATTAACACGCCAAAACGACCCTCCAATTAATCAAAAAGCAGGGGAAAAAAATGCGCAACACAAACCAGTTGCATATTGCACGTTGTGTTTCACGGTCCCTGCTTTTTTGACCCCTAAAACGTAAAACAGACAAAGATAATAGCACCAGGTTTGTGCGTAGTAATTAACAGGTGGGTCGGAGCTTTTGAATTCCGGCCCGAGCCCCCTGTGAATGAACTCCCCCTGGTTTGTGGGTTTTCCCCAACAGCGCCAGGTGCCTCTGAGGAAGAATTAGCCTCCTCTCAGCAACGTTCCATGCACAACACAGACGTGACTCCTCGCTCTGCCATGATTTATCTCCTCTATTAATTATTTCCTTTTAGGGTGGCTTGATTTAAGGTCCCTGCTCTCACACCTTTTTTCCATCCAGATTTAGTGAGGCTCATTCTGACTCTGGAGAGTCCCAGCAGGAGGGGAAGGGGCACCCCAGTTACTGGGGGTCACACATTCCTTGGCAGTGACGGGGCCACAAGGTTGTTCAAACACCTGCTACAATGGGCTGCGCAGCAAAGGCACGTGGGTAATGCGCATGCAGGTCGTTACCACCACCCCCCCTCCTTTCCAGAACAATGTGAGAACATGGGCTCCAATAGCAGGGATCAGGGGAGGCTTGTAGTGTGAGATCACAGCTCAGAACCGGCCACTTGAAACCAGGTCAACAGCATCTTATTCCTCTAGTATGGGTGTGTTTCAAACTTTAAAATTTAATATTTTGTTCCTCACGCTGTATTTTAGCACAGTAGTTATCCATTTTGAAAAGCTGTAAATAATCAGGCACACAATCATGGTCCATTAGATGAACACCTTGAGCGGGACAAACTTAATTCGTAATGGAAGGAGAAAACCTTTCCTTAGAATCTTAAAGTGAGTTTAACAGCTAGATACACTCTCAGCTATAGGCAAAATAACGAGCCCAGCTGGACTGAATAGCCTATTCTCAACATTAAACTTCTCATTTTCTTATGTAAGCATGGCCATTGTGTGTGTTACCTGAATAAATGCTTGGAAAAGTCAAGCTTTATTGTCGCTGGCCACAATTCTTTCATGTCACCTTTACTAAACTCACCCTGGGGTTAGGTACCCGTACTGAGATGGCAATGCCTTGAGTCACACTATCACAATGGACTGATTCATCCTCAAAGGAAAACCTTTTATTTGTCTTTATTTCTCATATTTATGATTCAACTCTTTCCTCTGGAAAAAAAAACTGTAGAGCATGGACATGAATTGAACTGCAGGAATGCTTAGCGACTTGCTTTGATGACTTTGTTGAAGTCAGGTACAATCTCCTTGTTGTTAGCACCTGCCTCGTATGGTGTGGCGTCAGTGCGCTACGTGTTGACTTCAATGTGTCATCTCCTCAGGGAAGTGAGCTTTTGGAATTAAAGCACAAGGGACTTGTACTGCGTCACCTAAAATATTGTGAATGGTGGTATTGTTTTAAGTCAGAAAATAATGAGCCCTGTGATTCATTGTCTGTTGCTCACCACCTCTGTCTATCAACCCAGCAATCAATAGTAACTAAGTGACATCTCAGAAGAAGGGGAAACCTTACGAGTGAGATTTGCGGTGTACAGTCATGTAGCCGTAATTACTGTACCCTGTAGAGGAAGTATCATGTTTCCCCAACAGTGTCTCACACTGTTTTTAATTTCACTCCTATCTGCTGGTGTCCCTCATCCATATGAATGGGAATCAACTGATACAACCACAACTAAAGAAGTGTCATGTTCTGTGATTCAGAGAGATACGTGAGTAAACGTGATATGGTCAAACTTCAGGTTGGGTAATAGTATTGTTTCATCATGACAGATCAGCTTACATTATCACACATCTCAGGTTTTATTCTTTATCTCATCATATCAGACTGCCTGACATTAAAATCTTGTGTGATATTAAGCTGTGGTCACACTCACCTTGCACCAGGTTCATAGTGGATCAAATCCTTCTCAGTTGTTGTTGTTTGTCTTGTTGCTTTTGTGTTACACAATGTGTCTCATTGTCTGAATCCATTAAATCAGCCTTTTATAGCACACTCATACACACACAACTGCACATACACAAACACACACACACACACACACACACACACACACAAACACAAAAGCAGCTGTACGGACTCTGGAGAAAATATTGGATACCAGTGACCCAGAAATGGTAAAGCCCAAACGACTGCAGCTAAATCTCTCAGAACAGACAGGTAGCATACCTGCTGACAGGGAGAGGTCAGAGGTCACAGCTCTTTTCAATCAAGTACCCAGGGAAAGGGGTGAACATGCAGCACCTCACTTCCGTCCCAATCGTTTATCAAGTGTGCAGGAACAGGTCAATTCTCTATTGAATCCAGTCCAGAGTTCAGCGTGAAGTCTGGCTTAGACTGCCATCATTTAAAGCAAAACACTATGGAGTCTACCTAAAAAAACAAACCTTCTATGGCAACAGTGCTGTCGATGTTGTTTCTGTTTTAATATACACATACACTGGTATGTATGTGTAAAAACGTGTAAAAAGCCCCTGCTAGTTTCACATAAAATGACATTTCTGCATAGATTTGTGACTCTGGGGGGCTGATGTCTTGTTTGTGTAGCCTACACTTGCCTGTCATTCAAAAGCAGGTGCATTGCCATCTGTATCGAGTGAAGACCCTCACCTCAGTCTTACATTTCATGTTTGGATTAAAAAAGACCTGATGTGTCTGACAGAAAGCACATGTGAAGAAATAGTAGTGAGGGACATATATTTAAAAATCACAGAAATAACTCTAAATAAAACTTTTCCTTGGGAAATTCCTTTTCCAGATGGTACTTCCTGCTGGTGAAGAGAGGCAATATATTTAAAGAAAAATAGCATCTATTCCTGAGTGACTTTCTGACACGGGCCCTCTGTGTCTTTTCTAAGCCTTCCTATATTTTTTTCTGAGAGGGCTGTTCTTGTAATGTGTTCCCATCACTGTTTTCCCTTGAAGCTTTGTAGTAGTTTGCAGAGATATTTGTGTGGTCCATTATTTTAAAGGTTTATTTTAAAATACCCAGGAGAAATATATGCTCTTGTGCTTAGCAATGCAACATATCTTTAGTTCTAATGCATGGTCTCTACTCATTGACGTGCAGCGGTTGGTTCAGAAAACAACAGTCTTGAAATACACAGAACCCCAACACATTGTATGGCCTTGCTTTTCAGAGAGCGAGAGGTAAATAATGCTGTAATAATATTTTACACTTTACACAATTTCATATATAAGGCACGCATTTCTACTGTTAAGTCAAATCCCAAATGCCAGTCAAATATATGTTTGTCTACTGTATATGTGTCATCAGTATAAATGTATTACATGCACCATGGACTGAAAGAACAAAAAATTAATCAATCCACATTGAATCCGGAGAGATGGCACAATACACAAACGCATGCTTCAAAAGGCAAGTGGTTGGGTAACATGAACAATCCCTGGACTGAGAGGGGATAGAGAACCCGATAAGACAGTGATTGTGTTGACCATGCTTAAACCCTCGCAGGGCCGAAGGACAAAGAAAGGAGTAACTCCAAGGACTACAGCAGCCGTGTTTTCATTGCCCTCATAAGTTGAGATTCCGGAACTTGGGTGCAATAACATTCCACGTGTGTGGATGGCCATGGACGAAAACCATTAGTGCACACTTAGCGCTACCATGTGGAAACCAGTCAGATGCTTGCAACTTCTGATAGTGTCCTGCGTGTCTGCTATGCTTCTTTTATAAAAAAGGAAGAGGTTAGACACATGAAAAAAGAAAGAAAAGCAAAACACAACATGTGTGTTACTGGCAGGAGACCTGGGTCACCACAGACCTTGTCATTCGATGGTCCTTGGCATTCTGTGACGATGTCTTTGATTTTAATCAAATCATTGTGTGCACATTTGGGCATTCCTGGTGGCCTAACCAGTGAACATAATTAAAAGAAATGATTGGCTTTCACTTTAAGGCAAAAACATCTGGTTTCACTTGAAAGGAGATGACTAAGCTCTTAAAAAGAAAACAGAGTGTGTGTAGCCATGGCCCAGCTCCCCTTCCTTTAGAAATATACGTTTGTCAGGCTCTAAACAGCATAAAGCGATATGTAAACATCCGATAACATGCAAGGGGGAAGGCATGCCGGCACAAGTGGATCCAGTGACAATAGAAACCAGTTGTTAATAGCTTGATCTTGGCCCAGACATCTGCTGCATGTGTCCTGCCTGTAAAAATCAAACAGCTCTGCAGCTCCCAGAACATTCAGGTGTTATGTAACAACGATTTAGCACAAAGTCATTACAATGTTACAGCTTCTCATCCTTGAACCCTGTGACAGCAGAATCCGCTCTGACAACATTCAGATACATATATTATCCCAAACGTCAAAATGCCTGACACAGCTAGGAAGAGGCCTTTTATGGCAAGGTGCATGCTGGGAGAATGTATTTCACAAGCAGACCAGGGGTCTGGACAGCAGCTGCAAGTGTGCAATGTCCTCAGTAAGAAATCTGTAACAGGTCTGTGCAGTGATTAAGGCAGTGATTTTTTAACCAGAAAGTTCAAGTCTTAGGTGGGGTACTGCTGTTTTACTTATGAGCCTGAATTGCCTCAGTACATACCTACTTTAGAGATTAAGTGTAAGATACTCTGGATAAAGTCCCCTGCAAAACAAATCCAAAATATGTAAAAATAAATGCACAAAAAAACTGTAGTAGGCAGGATGGCCATGGAATTTTGGGTGTTGACTTATAAATATGTGTCTCTCTTTGTGTACACTGTACAGCACTTTTGATTCTTTTCCAGCTGAGAAAAACTGACAGGAAGGATAATGTTGGGATTACATGCACACACACCAAAACCTGATGTTTAGCCACTGTGGTTCAGCCCAGTCTGGATGTGAGCTGGCAGCCCTAACCAACGCATGGCTCAACAGCACATCCAACAGAGCCATTCTGCAAAGCATTGGTCTCCTGCAGATGCCCTTAACCAAAGAAACATACAAAGTAAGAGTACCAATGACAAGTATGAATTCATTCCAAATATGAAGAGCCCAGAATGTGCTGGCCATGTGTTTCGTTTATTCATGTTTTTTATTTGTTTTACATACTGTTTAAAAAATTGCCCACCTGAAGCATTATGCAAAATTTCAGAAGCCAAGGCTAATTTCTAACAAAGTCTCTCGGATGAGATTTCAGTTGATGTTTAATGAAAAAATAAAAGAACCAGAATCAAATTAAATAAATAGCATAAGACAACTGATACATTACTGGTACAGTACATTAGTAATAAAAAGTTTTACATGTGTGTCTGTATTTTAGTAAATACATTTCTCACACAGGCTGCATCTTTAAAAGTTTTTCAGACAAAGTTAACTAGAACATGTAAAGAAAATGGATCAGCACAATGCTAAAAATGTAAAAGCTCAGATCTTTTAGAGATTGAAAACTTGTATTTTACCCACCAAGGCAAGAAAATTATACACATGAGCAAATTCAGTCGCCAAAACTGAATTTTCTAGTCAGTTCTTACCACAGTCTTAAATCCTGTAAAAAGCAGTAGTTTTGAGGGGTGTTGAGTAATGCCACAGATTGAGTGAGTGATTTATTCTCACACCCTCAGGGTAGTGGGGGCTAAGGGGGCTGGCAGCAGCTAAATTACCCATGAACCTGGAGAGCCTCTCACATGTTGAAATGCCACTGGCTTGTCACCACATTCACATATCCTCAACAGGTTGCACCGCAGTGATGTCACACCGACGCAGGGCCTAAACAAACTGACCGCTGTCGAAAGACGGGGATATACACTCCTGCAAACCGTGACTGTGTTATGAGCAGGACTCATTTAGGCCACGGTGATAAATGTGAGGGTAAAAGTCAAGCACTGATCCATCAGGCCTGTCTTTCACTTTGTCTGAGGTCACTGTTCATTCTATATGTGTGTGTGTGTGTGTGTGTGTGTGCGTGTGCGTGTGCGTGTGCGTGCGTGCGTGCGCACGTGTGCATGTGTGCATTTAATTTATGTAAATTCTTTTGTACTTTTAAGGTTCTGGGAATTATTTATTATACAGTAACCAAAATTTCCATAACAATTTGTAATAGGTTTTGAAGTACTATAAACTCTTTGCACTTTGGACTCTTACAAATGCTGCATAAGAGTTTATAGATCATCAAATTCATACAGAAAATCAAAAAAATTATAGTCTGAGTAGCCTGTGCAGGAACTCTTGCATCTCCTTTGCCTTACACCTGCTTCTCCACCTTGTGTGTGTGCTGTTCGTCAGTGGGTGATGGCATTTCCCTGAGTGTTGATGTACATGGTTTACAGTGGCCAGGAAAACCACAGGTTTTCCATTTGGTATCTGATGCTGTACGGGACTTTCCTTGAGAGAATCTGATCTGCTTGTATTTCAGCTAAACCCATTTCTGCTTGTGTACGAGCTCTGTCCTTGACCCCCTACCATCACAGGAGTCCATCAGCAGGGATTTGTCAAGTCTGAGTTAGTCAAGATGGGTCTGTAAAATCCAAACAGGGAGCTAGGAAAGTAACTCACCAAAGCCCAGCCTGGTCAGCAGCACCTAGTTGGCTTTCACCCTGGTTCCTCCATCACCATCCTAACCCATGGTGAGAACTCTCTGATTCATAGAGCGGTCCTGGGCACCTAAGACTTGTTACTTTGTCTTTCAGCTGATGATGGACCTGCATGAGCCAAGAAGTGTCATCAACCGGACACAAACTTTAGATCCTTTGATTATCAGAAGCCCTAATCCAGAGCAACTGGCATGACTTACCATTTATCCATTTATGGTACTTTGCTCTAGGGTTCCATTGAGTGCCCCACCTGGGTATTGAATCAGGAAACTTTGGATTATGAGCCCCTGCTCCTTACCACTAAGCCACACTGCTACAGAAACAATCTGGACTGAGAAGGAAAATCATCCACGCTTGACCTTAAGGGTCCTGGTAAAGTTTCTTGTGAAAGGAGGCTAAGGCGTGAAAGGGGATTGCTTGTTTTGAAACTGAGCAGATGTTACAAAGGGGTTAGCATTACCGTAGGCAAGTTCAGAACACATCTGCTCGTGTGCTGTTGAGGCTCAGGTGGCAGCTCTCTTCAATCCATTTGAGGATGGAGGCCATTATACGGCGCCACAGGCACGTCCGAGCCCACCTCAGGAAGAGAAAAGGCAAAGCAAAACAAAAACATTAATTTATATCTGCAATGAAGAAGTCATCTGATATTGCTGCCCAGTCCCAACTTATGCAAAGCAATGCACAATGAAAAGTCTTGACTTCTCTACCTGAAAGTCCCAAGACAAACCTCAAAGAGGTCTCCACCTGCAGAACAATATGCTCTGTTCTTGCTTTGCACCTACAAGAAACAAAAGAATCTTTGTGGATGGCATTTAATTAGGACATGGGCACTGACTTGGAGAAAGACAAAGGGTCTTTGCAGTGGATAGAGAGAAACAGATAGCAAGTGTTGTTTTAGAAAATGGAAAAAGATGTTGCTCTGTACAGCATAGGTGGGTACAGTATGTTTCACTTTGTTCTACAAAACAAGCATACCATGCAGACCATGTACAAGAATATACACCTATTACCCTAGTCCTGTAAAAGATTGTATTCGTTAACTCTTGGGAAGGATTGTGCTCCATTATTCTGGGATATCATTTTTGATATTTTAATAAAAAATGAATCAAAATATCATTTTAAACAGCAAGTTTAAAGTCTCAATTGCATACCTCTGTTCTCATGCAATGGAAATCAAATCACCAAATCAAAACATATTTAAATTGTTGTAGCTATTGAATAGATATGCTGAATTTTAATAATTATTGTAGCTTTATGCTCCAGCAAAACAACTGACGTCTCATTCATGCTACAAACTGCATGAAGTGTAGTAGACCAATGGCACAAAAGACATAGAAATTGTTTTAGAATTCATGTAAAACCACTGGAAGGAAAAGCAAGTTTACAGCAGAACAATCTTTCAGAGATTGGCCTGTTCCAATGGTATTCCCTGCATATGTAACAGTACTGCAACACGATAAGAGGCCATTGAGTCTCACCCACTTAGACTTTCCTTACACCATCTTTTAAAATGTGTCTTTAAATCTAACTTTCATGAGATCTGACACATATTTTTAGCACATAAAATATCCACATGGCAGGAGTAACACCCAGAATTGGATCACTCAGTCCTTAAATGAATTCTGATGTAGTTCTGCATCACTCTCTTGGTCCCTTTTCAGTCACTATATGTATGGTAATATGATGCAAGTTACTTTTGCTCTTATGAATCATTGTTTGGCACCATGTAAACACTATGACCTAAAGTAGTATTTTTATAGATCATTGTCAGTTCAGTACAGTGGAATTTTGATGTCTTTAAGGATAGTTGCATGAGACTAGTCTTATTGTTATGTTTTTGTTTTAATTCTGTTTTCAGTAATACCCATTTACTGTAAATTGGCTGTTCTGTACCTGTATTGTTCTGCTGTTATGTCTTTAATGCTTAAAGCCCTAGTCTTGTAAGTTGCTTTGGATGAAAAGCATTTGCCTAATAAGTAAAAAAAAAGTTTTATCTTAAAACAAGGAAAGTCACATCTACTATGTGATTGGCTTCCACACCTGACATAACGACCAACTGTAGTAGTAACATGGGACACACTGATGTCTATGAGAAATTTTATGTGGAGTAGGTTTGATACCACATGCTCAACACTGCATCACACATCATTGGGCTAGGAGTTGAGTCTGAAGTTGCAGGCAGGTCAGAATCAAGTAGTTTTGTAGGCATTGCGTTCAAGGTTAATGTGCACATCTATTTACTCAGACAGGTGCAAGTTCAACATGTTTGCAATGTTCTTTAGCAAGCAGCTTCATCAACGTCCTAGCATAAATTTATATTATATTCCTCTTTCTTTATTGTTTGCACTGAGTGTTTTTGATTTCAGAGGGCTCAAAACAATATCTTTAGGTCATGCACATGCACGGTTGCTTTGAACCAAACTATAATTGGTGTCCTATCTTAAAACTTTGTGGAATATGTGGAAAAAAACAGTTCCCAGTGAATTTTCTGCAAAAGTTGGCGTACAGTTCAATCACAAAGGATTGAGCACCCATGCTCTGGTGATCAGCTGAGTGAGCACATGAGGTCTGCATTCTTGTGTTATAAAAAGAAGATGAAATTAAGCCAGTTTGGTCTCACTCTATTATTTCTGCCATTAGGAGCTGGACAACATCAAAATGAACAACATCAGCCTGGAGCTCATTATATTGAGCAGCATGATACATTTTTTAAACCACTCCATAAATGATACAGAGATGGTCCAGGCACTGTGTGCTCTGCACTAGCTCTTCTAGAGCGACTCTCTGTCTGTTTACCTTGCGAAGTTTCGTGTATTTCATACACATTTCATGTAACAGATAGGTAACAGACACTGGCAATTATCTCATTCAACTATGGTTGTTTTTTGTGCGCACAAATCAGTCAAAGGTAAAAACAAATCACATGTAGGTGCTACCCCTGAGTTCCAAGGCAATGCTGAATGCAATTTCAAACTGAAACGTAAAGTCACCCGTAGACAGTGTTTTGTGAGAATATCGAGGATAGCAGCCACAAGCTGCAGAAAATTCTGGCCCAGACACGGGCCGGCTCGATCTGTGTCCTGATGAACAAGGTCAGGGACAGATGGAAATATTGTACTGAAAGAACGATTTGTATGCTGAAATCCTTGAGGATTCACCAAAACAGAAAGATCTAATGCAATGCATGATGTGGTGTGTGCACAGACAGACAGAAACGGTAGTACGCAGCTCAGGAGTGCTTTTGTGTAGATAGCGTTAAGACAAATGTGTTTTGAATCGCAATGTTAGGAATCATGTAGGATCCAGATGTTTGGAGAACAGAGAGGGATATTTTTCACCTTTATTTTGTTATAATTGGATTTAATCTCCACTGAATTAATTCTCCGCAGGGACCTTCTGGCAGTGCATTTGTCATCGTACACGTTAGTTTTCTCACGACATGAGGACAGTGAACTCTTACGGATTCCATACAGGCCTCATAACAAACAGAGTCAAGCAAAGCCTTTTGCCTCGTGGGACTTCTTTTCTGGGAGCTGAGAGGAGCGTGTTTGTAAGCCAGTGCCTCCGTTAGAGAATCCACAAAGATGTTGAACAACACAGCATGATATTCATTTGGGTGGTGGGTGAGTTTTGTTTCCTTCTTTTTTGGCTTACATTTCCCCCGAAATGTTATTCCAAATGTTCAACCTGTCAACCTCTGTATTTAATCAAAGTTTTTTCTTTGACTTTCAATTAAAATACATATACAAAGACTTACCATCTCACAGAATACAAGTACAGCAGTTTGACACATAACTAAACACACAAACATTTAAGCCCAACACATCCAAGCTGTATTATTAAAAACATGTAAAAATTGGCACTAGAGGAATAAGAAGCTGTAGTACTGATATTTCAGCACATCACCCACAACAAATTTCAACCTGAGTTGGAACGTAGACATAATGATGGTATTATATATCGGTATATATGCCAACATCCTGGGAAATCAAAATAAATCATTCCATATGCATCTGTAAACAAGGCATGCTGTTTTCCAAATGTAACAAATTAGTATATGATTTCTGGAAAGGGGGAGGAGGAGAGACAATTTATGAATGGGTCCCCCCTGTGCTGTGATTCCCCTGTTGAGATGTTTGCCAATGGCTGCCCTGCTGGGACTTGCCGTGCGATCCGACAGAGAACAGTGGTAATGTGTCAATTCCCAAGCATTACCACAAGAGAAAACATCTCCCTCATGGGAATGACTCATCGTTCTGTCCAGGGTAATTATTTATTTATGAAACTCGCATCACTGCAAACCAGACACTTTTATCTCCCCTCTGTCATTTCCTACTTTCAATCTCCAAACAACATCCTGAGGGGCAGACTTCATAAACACAGACCGAAATGCTGAAATCATATCGAATGACACATGCAAAAACAAACAAAAATAAATAAATAAAGCATTGAAGGGAACTATTGTTTTCCAGGAACTTGGGAATCACCCTGGAAAGGTAAGGAAAAAGGTCAGTGGGGGTCAACAGCTATAGAAATACAGACAGCGGAGTTTCTGAGACACAAAACGGGGTAAGATTTCTGAGCATTCGTTACTGTCAAATTGCTGATATTAAGAACACTTTCTGGTAAAGATTAATGATTACAAGTGTAACATTTCTTTAAGTGCTATAATTAATATGACACTTTGCATTAACAATAAATAAAAAGGATTTCTCATAATTCACTTCTAGCTATTTTGCAGTCTGCCTATGGGTTCTTGAAAAGCACTTAATACTATTTGTTATTGTAAGAATAATTATGTTATAAATGTGGTACTTCATATTTTGAAGACCCAGTTAAAAGTTTGACCAACTGGCTAATAAATGAATGCAAAATTGAAAGGAAACCTACCAAAAATAATGGAAAACGTTTTTGTTGCAAATATTACTGTTCTAACATTGTAGGTCGTTAAATTAAGTGGGCCATGGAGTCAAGTACAGTGTGTGATTAGCGGGTCAGGCTTTTATTGTGTTTCAGGCCCAAGGCTTCACCAGGCAAAGATGAGAGACATTACAACAGCTATAGCTCCACATCTTGTTATGGTTCTGGTCCTTCTCATGCGAGGCCTTTTCCTCTTTGCAGATATTTGCTTTCAAACAGAAATGTGTTGGTGTTGGCACAGGCAGGCCTTCTGTGTACTATACATCACCGTCTCTTTACTGCTTTCAAAGGCACCACTTACCTTTAATGGTTTCTTGGTGAAATGATACAGAGTGATGCAGTTTTAGTACTTTGTTCCATGAGACGTCTGTGCCTTCTTGTGTGTGCGTGTGTGTGTGTGCCTGCATGAGCATGAGTGTGTTTGTATGTGTGAATATCTGAATGTGTGTATGTGTGTGTGTGTTTGTATATTTGTTTGCATGTATGTGTGTATGCCTGTGTGTGCATACGTATGTGTACTAGCTCTTGCAGCTGTGAGTGTACATGAGGATGTACGTGAGGATGTGTGTGAACTTTATGCGTGTGTGTCTCTCTCTCCAGTCTGTGTGTGTGTGTGTGTGTGTGTGTGTGTGTGTGTGTGTGTGTGTACAGTAGCCTAGCAACCATGTATTATACTGTTGTGACAATATTTTGCTGAACATCAGCCATGGATTTTCACTGAGAGCAGGATCTGTTTGTTTTTCAAGCCACATGTGCAAAAGGAAGGCCAACTGCGCAGTTCCCTCCACTCATGCACTGCCCATTCATTCGCACCACACCAAATGAACAGAGGTATTGAAAGGGAAAAGTGAGAAGCCTGAAGGAAAACAAATCAAGCCGTAATCAAAGAGTTGTCTGGGGTTTCGTAGGGGACATTTTTCATGCGTGCAAAGAACAGCCATCACACTGACAATTTATTGCCCTTAAGTCCATGGTGACATATTATACAAACTGAGTGAGCCACTCCAGCATGGTGTTGCCTTTTCTGCAGGTCCCCACAGAGCCCTTAGAATTGCTGTAAAAATATGTATTTCATTTTGCTAAATAGGTATATTGTGGAAAGCATTTTTATAGAGGAAATTATTATCATTCGCTTTAGAAGTGAAATTTTTAAAATCTGCTTGCACCCAAGGAGCTGAAGCTATCTCAGGGAGCAGAGCCTAATTATACACAATAAACATTCCAGCACAGTTTTCAAGTCATTGTTCTAAAACAAGGGGATGCAATGTTCCTCTGAATGTTTAAAATGTTTAAATGTTTTTTTTCAGTATGTAAAGGTCAAAGTCAGATAAAATTGAAAAGGAACATGGAATTCCACCATTTCACTATTGTGAAATAAGCCTCTCAGTTTTGTTTTTTCCATATTGTTTTGTTAGATGTAGCAGTTCACTGATTTGTCCCTGGAATCTTGGGGTTTTACTGATCTGAAACAGCCTCTTTCATTAAAACTGTCCTCATACTATAAAGGTCTGTTCTTTCCATGTGTAATGGTATCCATTGTACTTAGACAACACTATCAATGTCAAATGTTGTGAGTTTTCACTCAACTCTCCTTCACAGCAGCTATATGTAAAAAGCAGTTTGTTGGAGAAGGCACTACTTCAGTAACATAATTGTAGAATATTAGAGCATTACATTTAGATTGATGTTGTCAGGAATTAGGTTAATACGGGGACAAAATGTATCATGCAATGCAATTTATGCTCAGGGATTATTATTTTTTTGTTCTGAGGAATAGTACCTTCAATTTCAAAAGATGGCCTTAATGTTGAATACAAAAAAGTTAAAACTTAATTAAACAATTACAATTTCTAAACAAAAGCACAATTAGTTTTACTCATTTATTTATTTCATTTTATTGATTATTGCTGTAGAGGATGATTTGTTTTTCATAGCCATTTTAATCTTATAAAGTAGTTCAATAATTTAATTCACTTTGGTAAAAAGACAATAAGGCCTTTCTATATAGATGATAAGACAATCACTTGATGCTCATCTAATGTATCAGTTGTTATGGAATGTGGGAACTCTAGGGTATTTCAGCAGTGTATGTGCACACCCATGTGTGTGTAACATGAGTAACATAATAAACCATGTACAGCATTTTATGTTTGATGACATTTGTGAATATCGTATGACAAGTAGTGTGCAATCAATCAATTACTTTAGATCAAATAAAGCCCTTATCACTGACACAACATGGAGCTTTACCTTGATCGTGCTAGTGCTGGTTTTAATCAGGGCTGGAATTCTATGAATTCTGGGAGGCAGGAGAAGGGTCTGACTCATTCAGCTGTTTACAGAGATATTCGATGAACGGACAGGAGAGCAGAGGGCAGTGGCAGATCGTTGTAGCGCCAGCAGATAGCTACCTGCCAGTTTATACCCCATTTGGCCCTTGGAAACAGCAGGATTCTCTTTTTGATGGCCGGCACACTGTCAGACACACCTGTGATCCCAGAAACAATGGGACAATTATGTGCCCAGCTGATGGATTTTTACACCCAGAGTTATAAATACACCATAATTTTTAGTGGGAGCAGAGACCTGTTAGAGTGACAGTGTTAGGTACACTCTAGACTATAAGTGGAATGGCAAGTGCAGTCAGACTGAATGGCCTGTTCTCATTATTAAAATCACCTGTAACCAGATTTACACAGTTTACACTGTTGCACTTTTCATATGGAGCTTTACTGGAGCATCAAAGGTAAAGGACTCTGGTTCTCTGTCTCTTATGACAGACAAGGAGATTCAACCCCACTGTCCTCTGTTCAGGAATCCAGTGCCTTAGACACTCCACATCACTGCTGGACCCAAGTAAGGACCTTTGCCCCTGACTTTTCCTTGAGGACCTATTCCTCACGGTCTCTCCCTGAAGAGGAAATCAAAACAGCTCTGAAAGTTCAGAGTAAATAGTCCACCTTCGCAGGCTGCAGATGTTAGGCCCACACCATAGGGAAGGCTTCCCAGCTGCTGCCCCGGCGGCCGGCGCATGTTGCGTATCAGTCTGGTAAATACATCCTCGCATTCCACGATGGCAGTTCCCTTTGTCACCTGAGGAGCGCTTGCATGCCGGGGATTCTGGGAGGAATCCCATCTGAGTGGCCCCCGTTGGACATCTGGTTCCGCCGGATACTTCCTCTCAGCTACTTCACACCGTGATGTAGCAGAACACAATGAGATGGGGCAACCTTGGTTGTTGTGAACCTTGGGGACAAGGTACACAACAATAAAGTCTGATGACAGCTGAAGCGTTGAAAAAACTGACAATTACACTTATTTGAAGGACGGTTTCTCAGTCCTCCACACTGTCAGCTATGGGAATATTTAATTAAATAAGTGCCAGCAAAGTATCTTTTTTGTTAATTCCTTGGCCAGTGGTGTTTACATGCAGAATATGAACAAAACCAATGCCTATTATCTTCTTTATTCATAGTGTTTGCTTTGTATAGTGAACTGATGAATGTTTGGGGAAGATAAATGGCAATCATATTGTTTGAATCATGTGTATTCCATGGTTAACAGACTACCTGCATAGAGGCGATATTCTCATGGTGACATGGCATGACACGATGTAATATCAACAAGGCACTCATTTGTAAACAACATGATCAGAGCCACTTTCTTATAAAGAAAATTAAGTGAAAATTTCATCCACTGTAATTGAGCGGCCTCAGTTAACACAGTTAATAGCTAATCACAGTCCACATGCTCCACACCTGCATTAGAAGTGATAATATCGCCCCTGGAAATGTGTTTGCTTATCTTGGGGACTGGCATTCACTTGAATTATCCATTAAAGAGGTGTAAGGTGTAGACAATCAACAAAATAATTATCAACAGTAAAACCGATACCGACGGACGGTGGAGGCAAATGGCCACCGTTGTGGAGTTCGATGTGGGACAAAGCTGGGGTGGGACAGGACCCGCACCGGGACACATCAGCACAGATGAGCGTTGCCCGAGACAGGGGCAGCGCTCCAGCCCCTGAGATGCTGGGATGATCTGTAACCTTTTAACAGACTACTGTGGGAAAAGCAGCACGCTCCAGCGCGCACCCAGACCCCGGATTCCTAACAGGTGGCAGCCTCCTTGCTTAGCAACATTTGTTATGGGTCTGTTTCAGGAGGGTATATGAAATATCAGTGGGGGGGTACAGTTTCCTACCAGGTAACCAGGGGGAACAAGCAGAGGGAATTTGACGCGTAATAATGGAGAGGCCAAGAGGCCATTCACGTAGTGGAGAGGGAAAGGGGTGGGGGTAGAGACAGAAAGAGGGGAGGGAGCAGAGAGGGAGAGTCTGTTAGCTTGACCACTGTGCACTCGTGAGTTTGTCTTACAGTGCCATCAGATGGCTAAAAGCAAAACTCAGTGTAGAGAAAAAATACAGCTGTGCTAACTGTGGTTAACTAAAGATTTCAGGAAAAAGGAAGAATGTGTTTTAAGTGTTTGAGTTTGTTCAGCAGCAGTGGCAGTGACGACATACACAAGCAACAATAGCTTATTGATATCATGTAATATGAATGACTTTATCACTCATCAGTTACTGGTTTCACTTAGCATTTTGTTTTTGCAAAGGACCTTTTATTCAAAGGTTAATACCGGGGTTGAGTTATGTATCATATTTATGCCCATTGTAAATCCTTTACCCCTCATTAATAAAATTCTGTATGGTGGTATCCACACTTAGCCAACTTTTCTTAGCCTGTTCTCTTTCTTTGTAGATATGTATACAGGATACACAGTGGGTCTTGTGAAATGGCTATAGCAAGAGGTCTGTAATTAAAAATTAAAAGCTTATTAATCTACACACTTTTGAAACATTGTTATTGAATGTTGGACTGGCATGCTCCTTCGCATTTTTCAAATGAATGTCTATGGTTAGCATACAGTGAAAAAGCATTCTTAATACTTTGTGCAGTACAAATTGCCTTTATTGATATTCTCTATTCACTGCATCTTAAATAGAAAAAGATATAAAGAATAAAGAATTAGCATTCATTCAAACATAATAAACCAAATTAGCATGACCAGCTGTGGTTTGTTTTCACACACAAATTACACACAAAGAATAACAATGGGTTCAACAAGATGTATATATGTCAGTATAACAGCTTTAAATAAGTTCTCAAAGATTTTATGAGTAAATAACAAGTGTCCTTTTTAGGCAGGCATTCAACATTTCCCATTCAGATGGTAGTGCTTAATTGGGCCTAATACCGGCTCTGTGGCCACTCACTGAAGGATTTCCAAAAGAAGGGAAGTGGAATTTCAATGTCCATCTTTTTGTTGCTCACTCTCACGTAAGGTTGCGCACTCTTGGAAACCTGCTGGAGAAAGTCGATGAGCTCGCTGAGGAACCTATTCGTATGAGTGTTAATCACTTCGATCAAGGACTGAAGGTTGGTATTCAGGCGTTCGAGGGTCATCTTGTTGTAGACGTCCTGGATTGTCATCTTAGCCTTGTCTTTGTATTCCGCAGTAGCCTGCCTAGCCTCCTCGATGCGTGCGCTGATCTCACGCATGACGCTGGATCTGCGGAGGTCTGCGTAGGCCTCGTTGATGCGGGTGAAGAGCTCATCCAGGTCCTGCGATTTCAGGGAGGCGATGAGCCTCTCGGCCTGCTGGAGGCAGGATTGCAGGAAGTCACTCAGCTTCTGCAGCATCTCCTCCAGGCTAACAGACTTTGCGTTCTGCACCATCTCAACTATCTGGCTCTGGATGTTCCTCATGGTGGATTTCACGCTGTCCAGAATCTCCCTTCCGCTGACAACTTGGTCCGTGCCAGGAATTTTAAACTCAATCTTTCTGATGTAATCGAGCAAGGCTTCTGGGTAGGACTCCAAGAAGTCAGCTATTTGCTGGACAGCCTGATCAATCGCCATAGCTACAGAGCTGCTGGCCCTCTGGAACAGTTCTTGGCCAGTGAGCTTGTCCTTCAACCCAGGCAACTGGAATTTGGTTTCACTCAAGAATTTGATGACAGCGTCCAGCATGACTTTGATGTTCTTTTCATATTGCCTGAGAAGATGTCTGGCATTGTCAGAGAACTTGCTCATCACTTCCTGTAGGTCTACCAGCATTCCATCAGTGGCCTTCTTGTACATCACCTTGCCCTGATCCCTCATCTGCTCGATGCCGCTCTGTAGTGACTCAAAGGTCCTGGGGATCTCATGGTAGGCTCTCTCAATGGTGTTGGAGAGGGTGTTTTTCAGCTTCAACGAGGCACGGTTCAGGTCCATGCCGAACTGCTCGGTGTGGTGCTTGTTGGCAAATTTAAACAGCGCATCTGTAATGGCAGGCACCCTTTCCTTAAGTCCCAAGAGCATGTCCCATGGGGCGTCGGCGTTCCAGCCAGCTTGGAGCATCAGCTTCTCTGAGTTTCTTAGCGTTGCCTTAGCACTCAAGATCTCTACATCCTTCTCAGGAGCAGACTGTGAAAAGAAAAGAAAAATGTATTATGTTGGGAGAAGTTGATATTGAAGAGACAGGGGACATCAAACCCTTAAGAATATGAATGCAATACTTCATTATTTCATTTTCTACTAATTAAGATCCAAATGCAGAATAATTTATTAGGCTGGAAAAATGACTGCATGTAATATTGATATTTATTTGAATATTATTGCTTGAATTGTTATTCAAATGAAATTTAAAATAAAATGATGGGTCAGTTTTTTTAAGAATCTTAAGGGCCCTCCATTTCAGCTAGTAATGCTAGCACTGAATTTAGAATTGACTTCACAATAGCTTTTAATTCTGTCCTGGATATCATATTTCACTCTGGAGGAAGTGCTGTACCCAGCTCAGAAATTTTATGTGGTCACAGTCACAATGTAGTCATGATGATGTACACACCAACCTAGAGCACCCCAGAGGTGCACTGTTGGGTTAACATCAGACTAATTGGGTGGCCAGTCACATACACCTTGTTCCATAACATGTGAGCCTGGCAGATGCATGTGACATGTAGTTGTACATTGTCATGCATAAACATGGGCATTACTTTGTGTAAAGTGCAAAGTGTGGGACTATGATATTGTCTCCATAGCATTGTGCAGCCAAGGAGCCATCAGTTAACACCATGATTTCCATCCAAACTGTATTGCAGCCAATACCATCACAGCTCCACCTGTCCTCTAGCACAAATTGTGAATAGGAGGCACCTTTTCTGCATCTATAGTACAGCCTCTGCCTACCATCCTACTAGTCATCCCTTAATAGAATAGAATAGAATAGAATGCCTTTATTGTCATTGCACATTGTTGTACAACGAAATCTGCTGTGCAGCCCCTGAGATGGTACATTAACATTCCACACATGTACACCCACACAAACACACAATAGAAAAAAATATATTAAAATGTTGCTTGCATATGGTCCATTTCCAATGGAATATCTATATACCAAAGCACAGCATGATGTGTATACAACACAGAGCTAGTATGTATCTGGTAGGGTCTGATGTCATTATTTTGTTGAGTAGTGAACATGTAAGTGTCTGTGTATATGTATATTCCAGATCAGCCCCCCAGGGAAATTTCCTTCTACTTTGAGATAGTCTTTTTTTTTTTTGGGGGGGGTTATAATTAGCACAGGTTTCATCATGATCACAGGTGCAAAAATGTGAAAATCTCTACGACCAAATATATTCTATATTTATGTGTATATATTTACTATATATATTTACTATAGATAAACATATATTCTATATGTTTATCTATGATTACAAGTTTGGAAACCACAGGCTGGAAGTGTCTCTTACCGGGTAACGGGCAAACAGCTTTCCTTGAAACTGAGTAGGGGTCCTCCTCTGCAGAAGGAATCCAAGAAATCCAGAAGAGGGAGAGGAGACAGCGGCGCTGAGGCCATCTTTTCGGGAAGTATAGCGGAATTTCACGTCGATGAATGTCGGGCTAGTGAGGTCAACACTCAGAGTGTGGCGGGAGCTGCCAAAAGAAAAGATCATTAGTCTCTTAAAGTTTTTTTTGTATGCTAATAATACAAATGCTAATGCCCATGCTAATAATACCCATGCTAAATTAGAAGAATTTGGGATATGTATTAAATGTTCAGCTTCTTAGAGCCAGTCAGCTGAGCACATATAAAGCCACAAATGAAATTAAATGTCAGTGATCGTTGATATGTTGTTGATATGTGTGAATGATTTATGCCTGGAATTTTTGTATTTACCTGACATCAGAAGAGGCTTGGCGTCTCGTCCTGAATTAGAAGAAAGAGACAGAATAAATCAAAAAAATGAAGGAAGTAGCAATGATGTGTAGGTGACAAGTTTAGAGGGAAATAATTGCATAACTGTTCATATAGTAAGTATTTTAATTTATTTTATATTACTGAAATTATATACCTCAGATTCTGTGTGAAGACATGCTGCCAGTCCACGCTCAGATCACTGTGGGAAAGTGTGCATTTGCCAAGCAGGCTCAGGGCTCCATCTTCAAGGCGAGTAGTGGCAGTGGCTAAATACATTAGAAAAGAAATGAGACTGAATACATGCACTTAATGCAAATTGCACCAAGAATATTTTATGCAAATTAATGAAAAATTAATACAATGTAAATTAATCGTTATTAGCTTCAGCCAGCCTTACCATCCAGATCGTATTCCAGTAACAGAATGGTGGAGCTGCAGGACGACTTGAGAGAAGAGACAAGGGCAGAATCTTTGTTCTCCACCTTTGCAGTCCATGTTGTGTTGTAAATGGGAGAAGAGAACTTCACAGTGGTAGACAGGGCTCCAAAGTAAGGGATGAACACGCCAGAGGGTAGGTAGATGGAAATCTCAGGAACCTCAATCTTCTGCTCTGGGATGGTGATGGCTGGCATCTCGAAGTTTGAGATCTGGCTAGCAATCTCATCTAAGTGGATGGTGTGCTCACCGATGGTGAAGGACTTGGGGATTGTGAAGGAAGAGATAGCGATTTCATGCTGTGGAATTTTCATCAACAGGAATGACATTTTGTCCTTCAGATATTCAGTGTCAATGCTGATGTTGGGGATTTCCACCTTGGGCAGACCAGGCAGTTTGATTTCAAAGCCAGGTATGCTGATCACATTGGGAATTTCAATGTTCTTTAGGTCCAGGGTGTAAGAGGGCACCTCCAGAGTGGTGAAAGGCACATCAAAAGCTGGAATGGGGATGACTGGAGGAAGAGAAACTACATCTGGGAGGTTAACATTTTCAAAACGCATGTCAATTTCCCTAATGCTCTGAGGAATGTCCTTTACCCAAGCAGGAACTGCCAGAGTGATTTCTGGAATGCTGAAGGTGATACCATTTTCAAACACTTTGGTTGGCAGAGCAAAGTTGAATCCCTCTTTGTTCTTTGTGTACACCAAAATGGTAGAGGCATTCAGGAACTGTGGCTTATCATCACTGGTGGCCAGGTCAAACTTCAGCACATCCCAAATGGTCTTCTGGTAGACAGGCAGCTTGATAGTCTTCAGGAAAGCAAGATAGCCTTCCACAGATTCACTAATCTCCATGCGCACTTCATCCTCTTCATTGGACAGCAGCAGGTCAGCTGCATGGATGGCAGACATGATTTGCTCCTTGCCACTCCAGCTGAATGTCTGCTTTTCTGTGGTGATTGCAAGGTCAATGTTCTCAATGATGCCAGCATGACCAATGCTGCTTGGCTGGGACATGTCAATCTCTACATTGGCTGTCAGAGCTGTTAGTGGAACAAAGTCAAGGGTTGCCCTGGCAATGTGTTTTCCCTTGCTATCAAACGATGCTGTGTTGACTTCATTGTTGCTGGTGTAGTTCAGCATGGCATACACCCGACGCAGAGAGGCCTCCAGAGCCATAATCTTGTTCATGTCCATGTTCCATATGTTGGTTTTCTTGTGGTCTACTGTGGAGCTAGCATCTGTCTTTATGGTAGAGCGCAGGCCATTAGCATTCAAGTAGACATTGGCCTCATTGTTGAGGGCTCCGGCAAAAATGTTCTTTTCCATCAGTGTTCCATCAATCTTTCCCTTTGTGGAAGTTTCCAGAGATATATACGATGTCAGTCCCTCCAGGCCCAGGTTATGGTCAATGTTTCCCTTACCAACAACAATCTTTGGCAGGTTAAAGCTGTACTTAAGCTTCATCTTGGAGGCCAAATTTGGCTTAGTTTTAGTGTTCCCAATGAGTTCTTGATTGAACTCCAAGTTTAGGATGGGCAGCTTCACCTTGGCAGTGGTTGCCACAGAGGCCTCCATACTCTTTCTGGTGAGGCTGACTGTACTGTCATGACTGCCTTCTAGATTCACGTGGTCCAGGGATAAAGCAGTAGCCAGCTTTAGTCCTCTCTTCCTGGTCAGGCTCGTGGTGGCATCGAGTTTGCCTTTGAGAATGTCAAACACAGAGGTTGAGGAGGCCCCGAACCTTGCCACAATATCAGACTGATTGAACAGACCAGCATTGATATTCAGTGTGATAACAGAGGATTTGAGTGAAAAATCATAGGTTATGTTGCCCATGGCAGGGATCATAATGCTGTTCTGCATTGCAGGTAGCGTGAAGGTGGGCAAAGTCAGCTCACTGAGCGTTTCAGGCACATGCAGGACTGGCAGCTCCAGGGCAGGCAGTACAAGGGTGTATGTTGGTACAGAGAATCCCATCATTGGCACTCTGAAACTGGGTGTACTGACTTCTTTGGGAATAAGGAAGCTAAATGCTGGCAGTTCAGCAGTGAACGGAGAAACCTCAATATTCAAGATGGGGACAGTGTAACCAGGGACAGTGAAGATCCTGGGAGGCTGATTGGAAGTATCGATTTTGAATTTTTCAAATTGTGCCTTAGCCTCATTATAAGATTTTGTGAGCAGGGCAAATGCTTTGTCTCTTCCAAGCTCAAAGTTTGCACTCAATATCTTGGCATTCTCATTTATGGCATCATAGATGGGCTCCAGGTTCAAATCGATGGCGTGTGTTTCAGGATTCTTCTGGTACAGAAGCTTGAAGTTCATGTCAAATGACTGACGTGTGGTGGTTAGAAGGTCTTTCAGGCCAGTGTGTTCCCACAGAGAAACCTCTTTAATAGTTGGGGTTTTCATGGATGTGTAAGGCACATCCATTTCTGGGATGGTGAGAGGGACAGTCAAAAAGTCAAGATTAGCCTCACTGTTTATTGCTGCATATACTGCAATGTCATCCACATTGTTGTCCAATGTAAAGTTGTGGTAGTACTTATACTGATTGAATCTGGCTAAACCAACCCAGTTAGCATGCTGAACTGCAGAGTTGAGTGTCAGCGCGTAGTCATTCTGAAAATCAATCTTTCCAGTCAGTTTCAAGGGGAAGATAATCTTTGTGTTTGCTTTGTTCTTGCAGTCAAGAACAACCTCAAATGGACGAGCAAGGAAGTTAATCGAGTGGGACAGACTTCCGCTGACTCTGCCAATGAGCTCTGTGTTATGAGAAGCTGTGAGCTCGATTTTAAGATCCTCCACCTCACCCTTTCCATTCACTACCACAACACTTCTTTTGATGAAGGGAGTTTCTGTCTCAGCGTGTGCATCAATGGTGATGTAGCTGAAGATGACTGATTCAGCATTGATGGCTTGTTTCATTTTCAGGGTCTTGCTGTTTGTCTCTCCTGCAAATGTGAGCTTAGCTGTGTTGATATTGATGCTAAACTCAAGGTCGCTCTTGTGGGTGCCATCATCAGAGTAGTCCTGGATAGACCATTTCCCATTTCCTGTTGTTCCAACAGTCACAGAGACTGTGCCAGATTCAAGACGAGTGATTGCCTTCTGTATCACGGAAGTCTGGCATGACACATCATAAGATGGGATGTTCAGGTTGTGATTGTAAGTGGTCTCCATGGATGCAGAGATACCACTCTCCAAGGTTATAAGCACATTGTTGACAATATCAGCAGTGTAGACATCAGTTGTGGCCTTGGCGATTGTCTTAGCGGTTGCCTGTGCTGATGGGCCACTGAGGGTCACTGCTCCTTGATGATCAACTGTGAATGCCATGTGGGTAAATTTCAGAGTCTCACTAAAGACAAGGCTTCTCATTTTGGGGGCTTCAAGACGGGCAGAGGCATCCAAAGTGTAGTCAAGGTACTCTATTGTTGACTTTGCTTGGGACGTCAGGGAGGCTGTGAACTGTGGGGTCCTAGGACTGCTTGTAGCATTTTGTAGAACTGCTGTTGTCATGAGATTGTAATGGGGAGAGTTGATCCTAAACTCACCGTACAGCTTGCCAAAAGCAGGGACTGTGAATTCGCTGGGAATATGAGGCACCTTGAGCTCAGGGAGTGGGAGCATCGTGATTTCAAAGTTTTCCAGATTGAGTTTTGGGATGTTGATCTCTGGAAACTTGATCTCCTTTATGGTGATCTCTGGAAATGTCAGGTCAGGCAGGTCAGATAGATAGGCTACTCTTAGATCTCCAAAGATGGCTTCAGGCTCAGGCAGTGGGAGTTCAAAGTTTCTGATGCTGTCAATAAGTTCTATGATTCTTTGTTTTACCTCTTCAAAGTCAATGGTGATGGATGGGATGGAATACAGGTTCAGAATGGTGAACTCTGGGATAGAAACCTGTGCTGGGATGTTAATCTCATGTAGCTTTTGCAAGTTGACCATAATGCTTGGTACAACAAGGTCTGTGAGGGGAACAGTAAAAGAGGGTATTTCAAACTCCGCTGTCTTCAGTGCATTAAGAACTCCTTCAACAACCTGCCCAATCTGGTTGATGATTTCCTGGTCTTTAACTACTTTGTGGATTTCTTCAATCAATTTATTGATCTGAACTGTGATATAACTAATCATGTTTGTGTAGGAGTCACTGGCCCGATGCAAGTAAATTAGAATTTCTTCTCTAATGTCCATATCACTGACTCTTTGTCTCATGTCTTCAAGGCTCTCCTGAAGCTTTGTCTTAATGTCATCGAAGGCAGTTGTGTCAAATACATCCTTCATCATTTTGAAAACCTCTGCAACCTTTGAATTTTTCAGCTGTTCCAAGTAGTTAACGATGGATTCCTGGATCCCTCTGACAAATTCCCTTGAAGCCTCAATTTTCTGAGGGATTTCATTTGCTTCTATTTGCTCATTCACGTACCTGGTCATCTCACTGATTTTCTGGTTTGCCTCATCAACAAATGTGTCATAATTAAATTTTTGAATTTTCTGGACAATCTTGGCAATGTAGTCATTCAGCCCATCCATTAGTTCTTTAAAGTTAATTGCCTTCAAGTGATTGATTACATCATCCAACATTTGCATGAATTTATCTGACAGGGACTGAAAGTCAATGGTTTTCACAGTATTGACCACTGACTGCACTGCCTCTTGGATTTTGTATCTTTTAAGGAGATCTAAAACCTGGTCCATGATCACCTCAATTTTCTTGTCGAACTCATACTTAACAAGTAATTCTCTCAATTTGGAATATACTACATTGATCTTGTAAGCAACCTCATATTCCTCAAACCAGTTAAGGATAACATCTTTCATAGAATCAATAACTCTGGCCATTTCCTCAGTAGGAATCTGAGTCGTTAGTTGGTTCAGGTACTCAGCCACATTGACGGAGCTGATGTAGTCCTGAAGATCCTGAATAAACATCGTAATGTCAAAACTCTCAATAACCTGTTTCAGTTCTCTCACTTTCTCCTGTAGTTTAGCTCTTATTTCATATTTAGCATCAAGATCTTGCAACCAGGCAATGCTGCTGTCTGTCAGTTTCTGCAAATCAATCTGCCTGATGATGTCTTCAATAGCACTGATTGCTCTGACAATTGACTTAGTGATCTCATTCCTCTCATCAAAAGCCTTCAGCTCATTTCCAATCTGTGTAAGAAGGTCTGTGATGGTCTTTGACCAAGTTCCTCTATTGACCTGTTCCTTGATAAAAACTATCAAGTCTCTAACTCCGGTAACCAGATTGTTCAAAGCTTTTTCGATGGCTTCCTTCAGGTTCTCCAGAGAGATCTCTAGGTCATCCAGAGTGACAGTGTATTCTTCTGTGAGGGCAATCAGCTTCTCTTTAGCCTTATTGAACTGATTCTCTAGATCCACATCATTCATGTAGTCACTGACCTGTCTTGGTAGCTTGTCCAAACTGACCCTGAATTCACCAACGATCTGGTTGATATCAGCGCTATTGATGTACTGCTGCAGGGACTCAAGAACACTTACAATTGCAGCCTTCATTTTTTCGAAAAAAGCAGGGAAATTCTCAATGAAAGGCAGCTCAATGACATGTGAGTCACCATTCTTGTCATACTTCAGAAAACCAGCAATGCTAAATTCTTGATTCTGTCCTGAAACATCACGAGCTTCTCTTGTGGGTTTGTTCAGAATGTCTGTGAGCAAAGTTCCAGAGACCTCAACCCCAATCCTCTCAGGGTTGTTGTAAGCACTGATGTCCTGGTTATATGCATGGTTGTTCAGCTTGGACTTCATCCTCCATGTTGTGGACTGCTCATGAGGAGACAGCACACCATTGATCTTGTTGTCAAATTCAACCTTAGCAGAACCACCACTCTCCAGCTGGTGGGTGGTTGAGGCCCTGCAGTCATGGGAGTATGCAACAGCTAAAGGCTGTGCTTTAAGGAGGAATCTGCTGTATAGCTGGCCAGTGAGCTTACCATACAAGTTCAGCTCACCATCACTGTTTACGATTGCATCAACACTAAGGCTGAACGGTACAGCAAGAGTGCGAACAGTGCTGTCAAGGTGGAATGATTTGGAGTTGAATCGAGCCTCACTGCTAAATTTGGAGGAAAGTCCAGCAACTTCCAAGTCTGAGTTGTGGCTCATCTGAGCTCCCAAGATTTTGCCAGTAGTGCTACACTTCACAGTGCCAGCCAGGTTAGCATAACTGATTTCATAAGTGTGTCTGAGCTCCTGCTCCTCTCCATAGGCTCCCCTCAGACTTCCCTTCAAGTCTATCTTATGAGGCTCAAGACTGAGCAGCCCATCAGTGTTGAATTCAATGTCCAGGAGTCTGAGATCATGGTTCATGCTCACGGTTGCAACGAAGGGAATAAGGTCAACCTTGATGTCGTGCTTGTAAGAGGTACTGTCGCAGATGAAGTTGTCTGTCTTGGAGTGGAAGGCCAGGGTCCAGAGGGTGAGGGTCAGAGTGTGACTATGCTCAGTCCTCATGTTCTGCAGTGATCCCACCAGGTTGTTTGAGAAGGTCAAGCCTTGCCTGTTCACTCTCATGTTCATTGTGTCCCTGGTGTTCATATCAAGGAGGTTTCCTTTGTATGCACTGTTCAAATAAGCCTCGTCACCGCCGATCTTCCCATCGACCTTGAGCTCAGCACTGTTCTCCAGCACAGATCCTTTAGAAGTGAGGGAGAGAGTGGCTCCAGAGCCATCAATGCTACCATCGAAGATGTTCTCAAAGGTCAGAGGGCTGCACTGCAGGGTTGTAGTTCCGCTTGTAGCTAAGCCATCCTTGTTGATTTTCAGGGTTGCCTTATGGGAACCATAGCCGATCTCAGCGTTGATGGAGCCTTCTGAGTTTATCTCCAGGCCCTCGGTGTTCAAGGAGCCAGAGAGGACGGAGTAGGCACGGTTCTCTGCTGCTTCACCTTCTGTCTCCACTCTGATGCTGGCAGCCTCACCCGAGACAGCAATCTCAACTTTGTTGCGGAATGTCTTGCCAAGGGCAGCATTGCACTTCAAGGAAAGCTGTCTGTTCCTGAACGAGAGCTCAGCCACATGCTTCAGAGCATCGTTGTTGATGTTAGTGTTAGAGATGATGGAAAGGTCGCCTGGTGAGTAAAGCCCATTGATCCTGTTGTGTGCCTGGAGTAGTGTGGAGTCCACCTTCAGGTCTGAGTCGCCTCTTGCTTCTGTGCCCGAGATGAAGAAAGCGTAGGTGTGGTTGAAGCCGGCATGCATGCTGCGCACCCTCAAGAAGCCATCAAGATTGGATTCTAATGTGACCTGCTCAGAATCTGCGGAACCTTTGGAAGACGAGTACAGAGACATTTGCAAGCCCAACGGGCTAGAAGCCTCAATCTTGGAGTTACTTCTGACGGACGTTGTGTCTGTCCAGTGTCCTGTTTCCATGATACTGAAGCTGGCATCAAAGAGACTGTGTCTCAGGGAGCCATCCACAAGGTACTTCAAAGTGTCAGTATGTGTTCCACTGATCATTCCAGTCCCTGTGTGGAGACAATAAAGTGAAGCACGTGTTAATTTTAAGCTTTGTTTTTGACATATTTCAACTCTATATAACAGAATAGATTAGCCAGATACCTTTCATTCACTCAGAAGTGATTGTACCTATAAGCATATATCTTCAATGACAAATTTTAGTACAATGGTCATCTTATTTAGTAAATCAACAGATGAATTCAGTTCTACATGATCTGTAGCACATGCCTTTATTGCTAAACAAGACACCTTTTGCCAATCAAAAGAGGTATCAGTAGATATTAGAGGTTTCTCTGAATTTGGCAAACATGATCTTTTTTGTACAAAATCATAAAGTAAATCTTTTACACAAAAAATTCAGAGGAGTTATAAGAAGAGAAAACGTACCTTCTACTTCGTAAGAAAGGATGCTGATGGGGCAGTCAGCTGCAAATTTGTATTTGCCGATAAAGCTGGGCACATCCGTGGTGTCATTGCCACCAGAGACAGACCCCTCCCAGTTGTAGAAGTTGCTGTTGACCTTGGCAGATGCCTCGGCCATTCCCATCAGGGGCAGAGTGAACTCAATATTGGGGGGAATGGTAAAAGTGGGGACTCGATACTCCGTTTTGGGAATATCCAACCCGATCTCAGGGATGTACACATTGGGTATAGATACCGTGGTGGGGATATTCAGATCCTCTGAAGTTTTTCCACCCAGAAGCAGGGGGATAGTCAGGGTGACTTTGTTCTTGTTGAACTGATACCTCAGCAAGCTGTCACTGTTAGACAAGCAGAAAGAAAAAGGTTAGTATAATTTTATTAATGACTGAATTCATTATTTTTAAGAGAGAGTCTTGAACGATTCATGGTGAATTACATTACTTCAGTTCTTTAATATATTTAGTTTATAAACAAATATGTCTGTGCAATAAACCACTGCAGCCGACATTACATTAATGTCTTCATGGGCAAATTAAAGGGAGAAAATGATATTTAACTCACTATTTCAGGTACAGTTTCTCAGGAAGTGAAGGCAGGGTTAATTCAGGGATGTTTCTTCTGTTCCTCAAATTATCCACATAGGGGATACCCCCTGCAACTTTGTCCAGCCAGATATTACCTGCCTACAGGCAGAAATAATTTTCATTGCAATCTGAAAGGAATCTGTCAATCGTGGTGTCATAATTATAAAATAAAATAAAACAGGCAAGCCATGTAAATACATTTTATTGAAAAGCTAAATGTAAGAACTTTTAATTCACTTTTCAGTTTGAATTATAATCCATATATATTGTTCATATTGTTTATTACTCTGTAATAATCTATAAGACACTTTTACCCAAAGTGGTGTACAATATTAAGCCTCAATATCTTAAATTCAATTATTCAACTTTTTACTAGAGAATTTAAGCTAAAACATAGGTCTGTGTCCTCATCACTATCCAAGAGCTACTGCCCTTGCAAATGATTTCACTGGTACCTCAATAGCTTTGGAGACTATGTGCCGCAGTTTCATGTCAGTCTTTGCCACCTTCTGGTCCAGGAGGTCATCAATGATCTTCTGGAGCTTCTTCTGGTAGACCTCAGTTTCAGGGAGGAGTTTTTGAATCTCTGAACTCATATCAGACTTCATCTCAACCTCAACTCTGTTCTCATCTGCAAGAGAGAATCATTTGTGTTCTTTGATCCAAGTGAAAATTTTCGGCAAAAAAGGCATTACAGCAGTATTCATGATGTAGTCTTACACAACGCAACATGTAATGTAGGGGCATACCGTATCTGAGGATGACTTTCTGTACAGAGGAAGTCTCAGGAACATTGACAGATGTCTCCAGCTCCAGGATGAGGCCATTAGCATACTTCATTGTGGCTGTGGCTGTGGCGTCAGTGTTCAAGGATGGAACAGTTAGTTGGAATTGCAGCATCCCATCCTTCATCGCCTCAAGTCTAAAGAAAGAGAAGAGAGAGTATGTGAGTGCTAATTCTTGTGTGGGTCATCACAAATCAAAATATAGCAAGGAATTTCAGGAAGCCCTCTGGGTTGAAACAGCAAACAACAACAACAACAATAATAATAATAATAATAATAATAGTCATCATCATAATCATCATCATCATCAACATTCGAAGCTCATATAAGCTTGTCATGCACAAGCAATTGCAGTCCAAAGTGCTTCATGAGGAAGGGAAAAGGTACTTTCAAATTAAACTCAAACAACAAAATAGTAGGATAAAATACATTTTAAAAAGTATTGAAAACTACTTTTGAAGATAAAAGGTAAAACAATAACATACTAGAATAAATGGCACCAGTTAAGGTTAAGCCATGTTGTAGAAAGCTGCTGTTTACCTGGCACGGCCAACTAGAGACAGCTGAGGAATGTTTTTGTTGGTCACATCGATGGTAATGGCACGCATTTTCTTCCCCTTCACGTTGCTGTCAGTGACGGCCAGCCTGATTCCAGCCTCCAGGTCACAGTCAGGGATCTGGATGTCAGTGGTTAGGGTGTTCCTGTTCCTGTTGTACTTCACAGTGGCGGTGGCCTCGGAAGGTTCAGCACCTGATATCAAAGGTTGCATTAAACCAATATCATTATTACTTTGGTAAAACAGGAATATGAACAAAATGTGCAGTAATGTGTTCAGGGAGCAATTTACTGCTAAAGATGCACATACCCTCTGCCTTCAAGACCAGCTTCACAGCATCCACCTTTTGACGGCCCTCTTTGCCTTCCCTCAGGAGCTCATAGGTGAGGGCAGCAGTATATTCTGTGACCTCCCCAGTGGGCTGAATCTCCAAAGCAAACCTAGAGAAACATACATACTTATTTAGTGAAAGGTCCTTTGTTGCTTGTGTTTGTTTGTTTTTCAAACGGCATATAAAGTCCATAGAGTACACCAGAGACATTAAGCATATTGTGCTCTTACCTGGTCTCTCCAGTCAAAGGATAATAGGGAGCAGCTTCAATGGAGCTGGCGTTGGAGTAACGGACAGTGGTGCAGTACTTTACACCAGAGAAGAGGGAATTGCACTCCACAGAGTCGGTTCTGTCTTCGACCAGTGGGGGTACAATCTTGGTCTGTGTGGTGGACACAGACAGCAGTCTGTTGCTGTAGTAATGAGAGAAGAAACAGTATTATTTCTTGTCACCATTTTTAAGACTCATCTTTGGTTTCTTGGGGGATAAGCAACCTTGCCACCCTACCTGATGCTGAAGAGCTGGGTGGTGCCCTGGGGTGCTGGGATGGACAGTTTAAACTGGTTGTCATCCATGGTAACCTTGGCGTTTAGTGCACTATCATGGTACATGTTGGTGTGCATTTCGATGCCAGCTGTGATGAATTCTGGGATGTGAACACCCATTTGTGTCACAAACTCCACTCCCACAGAGGGCATAAAGGACAGTGCCTTCTGTGAGCAGGAAAGACATGTAACAATTAAGCACCTATTCAGTCATGACAATCACTGCCATTTCAAAGTGCTGCTGTGCATGAAGCATGCTGCCATTCCCAGAGGAAATGCATTGATGCCCCTTATTTCAGTACATGGGGAGACATGAGTGGAAAGCAGGTGTGATATTTACCATGCCTGGAGTGATGCTTAGGCCTCCTTTGGCTCCAGCAGCAAAGACACCAGCCAGAGTGAATTTTAGAGGGAAGCCAGCAGCAGTAGGAAGGGTGAACTCATTGTCCATGAAGATGTAGTGACCGAAAAGCTCATTATCAGTGCCGGACATCAGAGACTTCATTAACTGAGATGAGAAAAATGTCACATTATGATGATAGGTCAACAAAACATATCGTTTGAGAAGTTTAATACATCTGAGCAAATGCTCTGTCATGGGTGTGTTTTTAAATTATATGTTGGTACAGTATACATAGCTTACAGCTCATAAATCACTAATGTGCTAGAATTTAAGTGCACCACGCAGCAATTACCTCCTTGGGAAGTATCTTGAAAAAGATTTCAGCATACATAGCAACAGTATATGCCATATTTTCAATCTCGCTTGTCTTGATATATCCAAGTTCAGTTCCCATGATCCTCAGGTAGGCTAAGGCCTCAGGAGAGTCCTGAGAGCGGAGGTCCTCCACCAGCTTGTTAAAGTTGCTTTGAATTTCACCCAAGATGTTCTCAGGGACCTGCAGAGACATTCATGTTTGCATTACATTTTGTCGCTTAGCAGGCGCTCTTCTGTGGAGCAGAAAGAATACATTTTTGACATGCAGCAGATGCTTTAATCCAGAGCAGTGTACCATACGTGAGTACATTTAATGTTACATTAAATTTTTTGACATCCAGCAGACACTCTTATCCAGAGTAACTCCCAATGTCAAACCCAAAGCGCCTCCAACAAAATGGCACAAGACGTTATACAAACAACAACACCATCCAATGCACAACCTAACACACAATACAATATGCCCAAGGGCAGTGTACCATACCCGCACAATAAAAACACATGCCCTGAAGAAAAACCTGCACATATAATGGAGGGGATTAGATGCATTAGACAGGTAATTAAATGAATTAAATAACAAGTGAATTAACGGTAGCAATATGGGATAGTGATGTGACAGAGCCTTTCCCTGTGGCCTCCCTTGATGGATCCCTGTAGATAGATGCCCTTGTCTTTGTACAACCACAGCTTAAAAACTAGCCTCTTCCACTGCCATTACAGCACAGACACATCCAAAAAATGCCTTGTTCACATAACAAATAGATAAGCAGACAGTTAAAGAGGAGGAAGTTTAAATTACCAACAAATTAGACTAGCATTTAAATGCACTTGCAAAACTAACCAAGGCAAAAACAATAACAATCACATTATCTATGTGATATATGTGATAGTTAGCTTAGTCTTGTTGAAATAGGACATTTGTACCATCCAAAATGCCATGCGCCCTGAACTAATTGCTCTCCAAACTAACCCAGGTGAAACAGTGACATTGTTCAACTGCAGAGCCAAAGAAAAACTAAAATGGCTGAACTTAACACAAACAGGTACAGTTCATGAAAATGATGAGAAAAAGGGACTCGTAAAATACCTGTCTTTTCATTCTTTCATTCCTCAGTGGACCAATCCAGTTCTTCAGAACTTCATGGACTCCGTCTGGCATTTTGCCTCCAAGCCAGTACATTGACTTTAATGCAGAGTCAGGGAAGAAGCCATTTTCTCCAAACAGAGCATCAATGCTTGGTTCCATACCTTTCCCCTCCATGCCAACCTTGAAATGACAGGAAGAATTGTAAACATATTTACAGGAGAGGCTTATAGACAAAACTTTTCAATAAAAGAAGTTGCAGCATAAATTGTTACACCCTGCCAAAGTTCAATATGGTATGTCTTCAGTGGGTGGGCATGTACCTACCTGCATTAAAGTACAGAATAGGAATTAGAACAATGAAATCGAGATAATTGAGTCAATGTCATATCAATGAATTGCAAAGAAATGGAAGCTGTAAAGACGAACTTATAGCTCTAATATCAGCGAGATGGTGCAGATGACAGACAAAGTCATCCGTTATGTAAGTGTTGCTAGAATGTTGAATGTACAGGTATGGATGAAATGAAGGAACATGGTAAATGCACACAAGGGATAATAAAAGCGTTGTTGAAAAAAGAATCGGGAGCTCCTGTGACCTTGATATTTCACCTTTTATCTTGAGGATTACAAGCTTCCCGAAGATCAGAGGAAGTGTGTATTTGTGTGACGTTTCTCATCATTTTAGGTAATTTTAGGATATAATGAACCATGGAAGTATAGAACCACGACAGGATAGGGCTCAGGAAGGCGGACAAACAACCCAAAAATACAATGCCCTCCCCCCCATCATCTTTGTCACTGGTGCAAAATAACCCATAAGTAGGCATTTATATGTGATTAGTCACACAGTACACTCTCCGTTTTTGGATATTTTGAACTACAAAAGTATGTATGCATGTCTCATACCTCAAACATGTCAAAGTTGTATCCAAAGGCTTTCAGAGTGGTCTCCAGCATGATCTCTCTGGGCATGTAGCCTGTGGACTCGAAGATCATGTTGCCCTCAACTGAGGCTGTCAAAGGGTCCCGCAGTGGAATGGAGGATTCCATCTTGTAGTTGCGGGAGGCTGTGGCAATGTCCACGGCGGTGGGAATCTCATTACCCTCCAGGGCCTCAGTGATCTTCAGCTTTGTCCTGTGAGAGAGAGAGGAGGGAAAAAGGGTGATGAAGTGAGCATGACCGGTCATTGGATGGAGCACTCCAATGTGGTGTTTAGAGGTACAACATACCTTTGGGTTTCAGGGTCCTTGGAGTTCAGGATGTTGGCAATGTGGGAAGCCACAAAGCTTTTGACCTGCTCGTCCTGCTCGGTCATCAGGGTGTTCATCACCTGAGGGAGGTCAGCCGTCTCTACGTTCTTCATCAGCATTAAGTATGCAGCCACACGCTTCTGAACAGGGCTCTCGGCATCCTGGAACACCTGGAGAAGGACGCTGCTGACCTGCAGGGTGAGGGAAAAGTACACATACATTAATGGGAGAAAGTAGGAGACATAAGCTGTGAAAATTCTTTCAAAGTGTAGGAGAGCTTGAATGATGCAGCGAAGCGGGAGCTAGTTAGATCACCTCCTCATCAATGGGCATCTGTCTGAAGGCCTGGATGGCAGCTTGCTGGACAGACAGAGAGGCTGCGGGCTGCGTCACACATCTGAGGAGTGTGGACTTCAGGGTGCTGCTGGCGGCGTACATGGCCTTTCCCATGTTGCCAATAACCTGGAGGTGAGAGGCAGAGAGAGCAAATTCAGTTTTATAATTATTTTGAAAATCCTCTTGGGGTAAATTACAGTGCCATGCATAGGAATGATAGGCAATGGGATACACACCCTCAGCGTCAGGAAGGTTTGGTCCTCATTACCGGAGCAGTCGCCGCTCAGCAGGGAGTTCATGAATTCTGACACCTCCTCAAGCTCACGAGTTACCTCTTCTGTCGACTGGTAGAATCTGATGTTGAGCGGAAAGGCATAAGTTAATGAGAACACTACTTAACCATGGTCTACACTCAACATTCAGAGTTTCAGTGTTCACACGGGACATGGCCACCTTGATTTGTCTGACACCATGAAAAATCAGGAACAAATCTTGAAAGATTCTTTTTTTTCAATACTGAGAATTTGCTGCTTAAACGCAAAAAAACATCTGCTAACCATCCATAAACAATGTAACCAGCGAGAGGGTACACTCACTTCCTGACACTGTTGCTCAGGCCATACATGACAGCTTTGGTCTGTCTGTTCTCAGCCATACTCAGCATATCTCTGACACGCCGATTGCAGGGTTTAGGCATGAGTCCCAAGGCATAGACGACGGTATCAACCTCAATAGCGCCTTCAGAGAAGTCCCGGAGTTCCTGCAGGATGGCACTGGTGCACTCAGGGGTCCCACACTGGACCAGAGCCTGCCAGGTCAGAGCACGGGAAACATCCATCATCTCTGTCAAGGCAGAGCTCAGAGTCTCATTCTTCAGGCCACGGATTTCAGTGACCAGTTTCTGGAAAAGGCTGGCCCTTTGCTGGCCCTGCTCAGTCTGGGCCAAGCCGCTCAGATCTCTCAGGGTAGCCATGACAATGTCCTTCGTCTGGACAGGGGCCTTGTCATCAGCGTAGTCCATAGAGAGTGGCCTCGAGTTGGCCTCATCTGCAGGACATGACAGTTGAGCAAAGCCAGTTAGAAGATGCCAAAAAAGGTTGTCAATCAGATATGTTTGTTCTTTCTGATTTTTCCAGTTCACAGTCACTTGGTGGTAAGTTTTTTTTAAAGAACTTAAAATGCAGCATTCTGCTGTCATTTAAAAACTATGCTGGCAGTATAGCCAGCATACATTCACAGCCATTGACATGCAGCATATGGTGTGGCAGTGAAACAAAGTGCAGATACTCACCATAGTCAAAGTATCTGTTGTTGATCTTGTTAGATTCCTGCAGGGTCAGAGTCTGCTTTACCAGGGATGAGATTCCATGCTCTTTCCTGTGTTAGGGACAGGGGACAAGACAGATGTGATTCTACTGTGGCAATCCACCAAAACTGAAGGCTTAAAGTCAGAATCAAAGAACACACAATAGCAAAGAATGACTGGGGGACTTACTGGTGGGAGAAGGGCAGGAAGATATGCTTTTCAGTGCATGTAGCTTCGGTCATGTGTCTCCTCTTGTTGTCAAACTGATAGTTGCAGGACTGCGTGCTGCTGATCAGCTGGGACAGAGGCAAATGCTGCAGACATATGGACAGAAACTCTCAGTCATGATTTTGACACTTAGCTAGCTAAAAAGAGAAATTTGTAACTTGCAGAAAATGTGATGACAGGTGAAAGTACTGAGCCAAAGAAGTGTGTAAAATATCTATGTAATATTTATAGGTGACCCATTAGAAATGTTCAAATTCAAATCAAATAATAATTTGGCTTTGCGCAGGTGGACGATTTGGATGCGTGTTAAACTCAGTTTGTTTTACAACAGTGTCCCCTAGTGGCAGGATCTCTCACCATCCTGGACACGAGGGCCAGTGGGCTGGTGTAGTCTGCCATGGGGTTGAAGCGGTTACACTTGGACAGGTCCCTGGTGACAGTGACATCGGTCGCAATGTCCCTCCTGGTGTTGACGACCACGTCAGTCTTGCACAGGCCATGCACAGTGGCCTGAAGGTCAGGGGTGAGAACCAGAGTCAGCCATGTTGTTCACGTTCTCCACTGTATTGTTATTACAGTCAAATAGGCTTGGTTCTCAGTGGTTTTACTGACTTATTCTAAAGAAAGGGAGGGAATGGGGTTCAAATATTGCAGAATAGGAGTTTGCAACATTTCACTATTTAGAATAAAAGTTACTCTGCTGAGGCAGGTTCTAATATGCTTAAAGACCTGCATAAGCTGATATCACATACAATGATACATTCTCATGGACACAAGTGTCTCATCAACTCAGACCAACTTCAAAAGGCACCTGAGGTAAAGGACTATCATGGAGGTTAATGAAGAACCATGCATTAGAGCTTGCAACTAACTCAAGCGCGAGACAGAGGGCATGACACCCCAGCTGAGGTAGATCTACTGGGAGGTAAAGAAACAAACAGGGGATGTGACCCTACCATGTAACTGTTGTTCTCGTCCTCCACGGGCACCATGAGGGCGGAGATGATTCCCCTCTTGATGTTCAGGATGTTGGCAGGCTCGTCCTGCTCAGGGAACAGGGTCACCTGGGCGCCCTGCTCGGCCGTGAACTTCAGAGTGTTCCTGGGCAGAGAAGCGAGGGGAGGCATCAGCCACTTTCATTGAAGCCTCAGTCTATTTCAGGCGTCAGCCGCTTGCATTGAAGTCTAAGTCTATTACCAGCGACTAAACTGTTGTTTGCATTCAGCCATCCAAAGATGCTTTATTATGGCTGTGAAAAAAAGCCGTAGTGGGAGTGCCTCTAGCGCATTACCAAACTCAATCGTTCAATGAATCAAGATAATTTTGCTTCTCTGCATAACTATGCTGCTCCTAAAAACAAGAAGCAAAAAACAGTGACACATTAGTCTTTCTCAGTGGTGTGAGAGTGGGATGTGGTCCTGCTTACTTCTCCATGGCTTCACGGAAGGCCTCAGCACCAGCAGCGGGCCTGTAGACGGGCAATCCCTCAGCGTCGATGACGGACACCTCGCTCAGGGTGCACTCCTCGGTGCGCAATATGAAGCTGCATGACTGAGGAACTTCAACCTCGACCTGGTGAAGAGGAAGGTGGGTGGGGGGGAGAGGTTGGTATCAGAGGAACTAAACTCTGTTGCGTATTATAGTGCTGGTTGAGGGAGAAAAGCAACGGCAAAGGTGCACCACCTCTCACACCTACCTTACAGGTGACCTTGGGTCCGTTCTTCACATTAGCTGTTCCACTGACCCCATTCTGACTTTCAGCTTCATACTGGTACACATATTTCTTGAAGTTCTTAAACCTTGCTGCCACTGGCAAGTAAAAAAAAAGAAACATGTACATACCACTTCCATGATGCCTCTTAACCTTTTGAGAAAGTCATCCCAATAGTATTTTACTAAATATTTTGTAATATCAAAATCAGTTTGTTTTTTTTTTTTAAGTGCTTGCATTTTATACTATATAGTGTATTTACCTTGCTGTCTTAACAGAATAATGTGCACTCCTTGTCCATGTGGGGGCGCTATTGGCCCATGCATCACACATGTAAAGGTTGATCATTCATTAATGACACTCACAGTCCACAAGTCTGCTTCCAAATCATCACTTGCACTTCAGGACTTTGGACCCCTCCATGACAAATTGTCAACATTACTGCATTGTAAACACCAGTACCAGGGTTCATGTGTCCTATCTTGACTAGTTTATCAGACACTGAGATTACAGATTGGGGTTGTGACATGCTTGCCCTTTCTTAGGTCAGGCTGTACAGTTCTGTTTTGTTTTATTTTCACTGTCCTGAACATTAGCAGATGATGTGCAACTCTACTGGTGATGTACGATCAGCACACAGATTGATTGACAGTTTAAGGGCTGTGATATATGGAGACTTACATGGACATGTTGAGCTCTGTTCTTCAGAACTGTCATTGCCTTGCTCTGGACAGACAACAAAAAAATCAATAATGAGGGTGTATTCTCTGAGCTCCTTCATCAACTACTACATCAAATCAATACATGTCTCCCATGTCATGTTATATATATTATATGTGGTACATATTACATGACAAATTAACCTGAATACATGCTGAAAACATTTTAACTTTCATTGTTATGATGCTGTGAAGAGTAGAGAGCATAGAAGTTAAATTCATTATAAATTAATATGTACATTTTACATTTTGTAATATTTACTTGTAGTCAATTGGGTGATCCAGAGAGAGTTAGTAAGAACGTGTACAAAGCTGGTTTTACTAAAGTAAAACTTTACTATGAACAAAAGTACATACACAACACAATAGAGCATATCAAAAAAGTCCATTATAACAATCCATCATAATACCCAGTGCTTCCCTACATGTTAAAGTTAGTATCATTTGGTTGATCTATGGGAGATGGCCTAAAAGGTTGCACTGCTGTGCTACATACAGTTTATTTCAACTATGTCACTAATATTTACTTGTAGTCAATTGGGCGATCCAGAGAGAGTTAGTAAGAATGTGTACAAAGCTGCTTTTTCTAAAGTCATGTGAACAAAAGCACATACACAACACAATAGAGCATATCAAAATAGTCCATCATAATACCCAGCGCTACCCTACATATTAAAGTTAGTATAATTTGGTTGATCTATGGGAGATGGCCTAAAAGGCTGCACTGCTATGCCACATACAGTTAATCGCAACTATGTCACTATCTTCAGTGGCAGCATATGTATTGGTATATGAGTTGCAGGTGACCACTGACATGAAAGCAATACTCAAAGCAAACCAACATATACATCTCAAATATCCTCTCATAAATTATAAAAAGTATAGAAAGTGGTAGAAAAACAAGAGGAGCAGTGAGGAGGTTTCTGAGAAGCAGGTTATGTGGGTACTCACGGGCCAAGGCATGGGTGCTCAGAAGCAGCAATAAGCAGAGCTTCGAGTACCCCATCTCGGGTTCCGGAAAGCTCTGTTCCTTGGGTTTTACGTCCTCTCTACCGAGACTGATTCTCCAACCGGGAATGCTGCCTTTTATACCCCCCCTCCTTCCCCATCCTGAGCCAGCCCAGCAAGACTCTGTGGTACAATGGGAGATCAATTGAAAGTTGCAAAAAAAGCACTACAGTACGCTCCAAAGTTCATACCATGGAGTAGGACAAAGGCAACCGGTTTCATAAAAAACAATACTGAGCTGCCACTCCAGCTCTGGTCTCAACAGGACTGTGTAATTACAGCAGAATTTCTCTTTATTTATTTATTTATTTATTTATTTATTTTTATTTGTTTTTTTTTTCACCGTGGCAAAAAGTAGGTTTGGGCTGAGTGGCAGGTGGCTGACTGTATCACTATTTGGTATCAATGCAAACTGATGAGAGGAGATCAATTTATCTCCTTATTTAATAGCGTTTTGATTATTTATTGAAACACAGTGTTACAGAAATTGACTTTGAATAAATTGTGTTATGTCATTCACATTACTTAAAAAATCTTAAAATCTCTTGCTAGGTATGTCTCAATACATTTTCTATGGTCAAAATTAATTAACATTGGAGTGTGGTGCACATTTATCAAATAATATTATAGAGTATATATATATCCACGCATATATCTTTGGGTAAAAGCAGCACATCTTAAATACTTGAAAATATATGATGTCAGAATGAATATAGGTTGACTTATGACCTCATATTTTAAGAATTTAGCATAAAAGTTCTACGAAGGCAAAGTACTGTATTTTAATGGCTAAGAGTTGAAACCATGTTTAAAACAATGGATAATCATATTACAGCAAATAAAATTTACATTTTGATCTTTTTACATTATGTTCAGAGTATATTTACAGATATAAAGGTAGTAAAAAGATTATTTTGGTTTAACAGTCAATGTTATGTAATGTGCTCCTTACAGACACCAGAAGTCACAAGTTAAATCGTCTTGTGTTATCTGGAATAATAAGAAGCAATACTAGAGGGACATGATTGACCCTCATTTGTATACCATACAATTTTATCAGAGCTGAATTTAAATTATGTCGTAAGTCTAACTAAATGCATTAAGAAGACCAACCAACATAATGATCGCATTACTCACATGGGTTTATTACACAGTAATTGCATTTTTTTAAAACAGTCTGTGGTTTATGATGTATTATCTGTTCAGGGGTTGCTGTTAATTGCCATCCATTTAATGTGGAGATTGCCTCTTAACATGGAACCTTTATCCGACAAGGAAGGTCAACTGAGAATTCAAGTCTGTCTTACTGTGACAACATGGAGGAGAACGGAGATGAGTAAGAAGTGCAAGGGACAGGCATAGCCAATCAGTCGTAAGAAGAACATAAAATGGCCAGATACAGAGAGCCAGGACACCAACGGTAATGCCCCAACTCTTTTGGTGCATCTCTTTGGGCATACTCTCTCCTCTGAATTACATATCACAACACGCAGGTTTATAATCCAGTACTCGAACCACTACAGTTCAGTCCTGCCGCTCACTCATTTCAACTGACCCAGTTTCCACTGTACTGTGCAGCTCCTGCCCCACTTTCACTGTGCGGCTTAATCAACCATCAAAGGAGCCCAAAGTCTCAATTTTTCTCAAACCTTATCTAGTCCCCTAGAATTGTGTAAAAGTCCACAGTGTTATCACAGCCATGATAAGGGACATAGTTAGAATTCATATTCAAAAACAGCACGGTTCCTTCTGCCAGGTGCTCCGTTGTTATGTAATTTCTGTCCCATAGAAAAATGTTATTTTTCATTTCTACTTATACCAGTACCTGTCACCATACGTAACGTTAAGTGATGTGGATGTCACTGTGCCTCAAAACTAATTATTTCATTTTCACAAGATATTACAAATTACCTATGATTTTCCGTTACCTATGATTGTCCTGGTTGGTTTTTGTTGTAGGACTGAAGACTTCAAGGATGTGAAGTGCATTAATGTTTAATGTGGTTGGATACTTACTGAAATTATTCAAGTTCAGCACACTGCTCAAAGCTGCAAAAGTGCTTTAGAAGTGAAACTGTGATGTTCTGGACATAAGCCCAGCTCCAGAGCCACTTTGCTATGTTTTAAATTTAAGGTATGCATTTTGTACTTGCAGTCCTCTACATATTTATTGTATTAGACTGGAACAATTAAACAATATGCGGTTACATCACATCACCAGATTAGTTCTGGTTTTTGTTCAAATAGTGTATCATTCAAGCAGGAGCCATTCTGTCAATGTTGATGAATTTTATATTTTTGGCTGTTAAAGGTAAAAGAAACTAAGTGAAAAGTGTTTGTAACATACCTGACAGCCTGTTATTGAGATAAAATTTCAAGGCATTCAATTTATACTTTGTGCCAGGCATAATGGCACAGTAGATCTGTGAATTTCTGCATCTTGACAAGAATTTTGTACAGATTCATGAATGCATGTGTATACATGGATAAAATGCACAGATTTTGCATTTAGGGAGGAGCAGAAGAGAGGAGGACAGAAACAGAGAGGGAGGAAGAGGGTTTCTCTGCCAGTGGTTATTTTTGTTTTTACAGAGAAGAGCTGAGACAGTGGAATCAAGCACTCCAAAACCAACCCTTAATGTATGGGAATTCCTATACGGCTAACCATTAGCACTGTACGAGAAAGCACACATTGCTTGAAGTGTTACAGAACGAAGATATGTTTGACTGAAAATCAGCAATGAGGATGTCAAGGTCTTTTGTCTATTGCTTTGCACCTGATTACAATGATGCAATACTGTGCTGATACACAGTCAGAACATTTTGATTAAAATGCATGTAAGGGTGTTTCATTTGACAATAAAGAAGGCCAGCAGGCACGATTTTTACCGGGACTCCATGGGTGGAGTCGTGTATAACGGAGGATGAATGGATGTTGCTGTCTCCCAGCCCAGCCCCGTTGGGTGTGGCATATGGAGCCCCCATGGACAACATCCTGTGGAGCAAACCTGTGGAGATGAAACAAGGAATTCCTCATGGGCAATGGAATGAGAGAGTGAAAGCTGAAGTCCTGGGAGCATGATGGACTGCAGAAACCATGCAGGAGGACAGATGCAGATGTACAGGGAGAGACCACGCGATGTGCTCTTTAACACACCTGCACAGGTTGGTGAGTTTTCAGCTTTCTCTTTCAACTTTTATCAAATCTATGTGGTAACTGTGGAAGTTTCAGACTTGACACCTGTCATTTCCATTAAAAATTACTTAAATGAGTCAGATGAACTGAATATGTAAATATAAGGAGATATGTCATTGTTAAGATCAGCCTGATAGATTGCAACTCATTAAGTTCACACATATTAACTTAATTATGAACAGCATAATTTATGTTTGAGCAAAATACTGTACATTGAAACAGAGTCTTTTTCAAAGATGTTTAAGATACTACAGTATGTTTTTTTATTATTCGAGAAGAAAAATTGGCTTGTTTTCAGACAGTTTTCTGATATCTTGCTTTCAGCTCAAAAAGAACACATTATCTTCCAAATTGAATATTTCTGCAAATATGTGAACAAAAAATCCTGTTTGTTTAACTGAGTACATTCTGTAACTACAATATTTACAGTATCTCAGTATCTCCAAAAAATCAATCATCATCATAAAGATGGACTAAAGGATAATATAATAATAATAAGAATATAAGATGAATATGATGAGCAGCAATGCTTTTGGAAGAAAAGGTGTTACATGTATTTTGGTCAACTAGTGTCTGTAGCAAAATATAACCTTCTGTCTTGTTGTTGTTGAACCCCCATATTCAGTTAATTTAACCCATTCATCAAAGGACAATAGATTATGGCTCAGCTATGGCTTGAACCCTCTGACAAACAAAACCTAAACTTTCTTTCCAGTTTAAGCTTTGACTTAATGCCAAAGTCCATGGAGTTGTGGAGCACTGTTTTGTTGAGTAGGTAGGATATACATTCTTGAGATTTTGTTCTAATAAATACACAATATGTGCAATTAAACCTAATGTGGTGGTAATTGCATGTTCAGAGTATGACATCGATAATGACCATATGTTTGAGCATTAAGCAAACCAAGGATTCTGGAGTTGGCACACTAACATGTACATTTACATACAGTAGTACACGCTGTATCAGCTCGGAGAATTGTCCGTAATTTACAGCAGTTCCCAGATCGGTAACTTCCGCTTTATTTTGGTGAAGTGAATCTTGGATTATCATAAATACTGCTTTATATGGTATTAGTATTTGTTCATATGTATAAGTACACAAACACATGAAATCATAATAATCAGTTTGAGGGAACTAAAGCCAAATTTGCATGCAGTTTAGTAACTGAAATTCACTAACAACTACAGAACTACACAACAATAACAGAAATACAGAACAAACCATTCTGAAAGGCCTTGCCATATTTCCGATCATAATATCTCTTTGCAAAAAACAAACAAATAAACAAAAACAGCTGGGCAGCTTCTACATTTGAACGAATTTGTTTAATGAAGATTCCATTTCTTTTCATCATTTTCAGCGCCTTCTATGTGCATACAAAATGTCTATTTGAAATGATTGTCTTTGAAACACTTTGAAATCTACAGTATGTCATTTTGAGCAGCCTTTCATCTCACAACTGGTTATTATTTCTCCTGCCACAAAGCACCTCTTAAAATCTGCCAGGAGAAGATTTAAAGACGTGCACAATAAAAGAGCACAATAGTGGTCTATCGTAAAAGAACACAATAGTTCCTTTTCCCCTTACTCCTGTCCTCTCTTAGGTCATGTGTAAGATGCGTAACATTAAACAGAAGAATACCAACATGCGAAATTACTGTTCTATTTTTTCCACATAATTTTGTCTATTGGGAAAATACACACAATGGAATCAACAGACCAAGTTTTTGAACATATGATAGGAGAGATAAACAAAACATAAACTACAGTGCCAAAGAGTAGGCCAGAGGGGACGTTACACATTTTCAGCAGATTTATCAATATACCCAATATACTACAGTGACTACAGCATGAATGTTTGCATCTTCCATGCAAGGTCCAGCTGGCCCTGACGCAGTGAATGTATGCTTAATGGACAATGGACAAACAGCAGCAATGCCACATTGTTCAAAACATTGTGTGGCATTGTAAAACCAGCAGTTGTGTACCTGCTGGTATATACTTACGTATTGATTGAACAGAAATATCTGTAAATAGACAGAAATATCCATGTACCAAATGTTCATATGTATGTACACTTCAAGAGTTTTTTCCAAAGACAACATAGGTGCTGAATTATGGATAAGCCCTAGACCTCATGGCAGCTACATTTATTTGTTAATTTTAAGTCAATCCAGAAAAGAGAGCCATTGATTTTGAGTTCATCACACCTGTGGTCATTGAAGGCAGTGCAGACATCACGCTGGGCATACGTGCCTATGAGGCAGACACCCAGAACATTCAGACACCTTCCACCTGGGTGGAGACACCGGTGTGAGTGTGTCTGGGTCTGGTAAAGTGCACTACAGTAAGGTGAATTAGCACTGCACAGACCAGTCATCGGCTATAAAATAACAAAAAACAACAGTTATGACTACTAGTGCAATGCACAGTTAACGATGGCCCTCTTATCAGGACAGCTAAGGAGGGGCCACTGGCAATTAGGGCACTTTATGAATGATAAGGGTTTAAAAGAAATAGGGCCTTCTGTGACTTAGGCTGCATTTCTTTCTCCCTTCCCTTTGTCTCTTCCTCACACACACACACACACACACACACACACACACACACACCATTGGACTTTGAACAGCTTCCTTATGCGTTGGATTCGACCTTTGTTTGGTCGTAAAACTGCACGTCTGTGAAATCACCCAGAAACCGGACATGTTCCACAGCTGATAGAGCTGACTTCTGAAATCCCCAGAGGACTCTGCCTTTGGTGATGTTGCCCCTGTGATAGTGCTCATTTGGGTCACTGTGCAGGGACATTTTAAGGGTAGTGGATCACAAGGTTGTAGCTTCAGATCCCCAAATCCTTTGAGTGTCTTATCCAGGGACATTTAAGAACTCAAGGTTGAAGTTTATATAGTGATGTGAAAATGTGGTTTTAGGATAAAATGCTCATGTTTAGAAGTTGTGCCTATGAATTTTCAAAGTTTCCATGTAAAAATTACATAAGATTTATATATTTTAGGTGTTTTATGATAAACTGAAACATAAAAAATGAAGGTGTGTACTGTAGAGGAAAGCCCAGTTGAGACTTTTGTGGTAAAACACTGAATTCTATAAACACTCTGTAAAGATTTCAGATTTTAACATTATTATTCTAAAACGGTGCAGCTAGAATTGTGTGCCTTTGTGCTATGGAGGGCAGGCCACAAAGGGAGATACTTTCTAAGCCAACAAATCGTGTAGAAGACTCCACACCTGGTGGAGTTCCAGGTGCTCTTCAGATAACTCTTGAGTGGTGAATGTAAGAGAGCTTGTGTTATTATCGGAGTGTACCATTGCATATTTTAATTACTCTGTTGTTATTTTGTGGTGGAAATCTGTTTTATTTTGGCTAACGTAATCTCTGCTGCACCTAATAAACTAATTTCCCCCTTTAATCTACACCGTTCAATCCTATCAGCACACCTGGTCTGTGACCAAGGGGTCATGAGTGTGAATTGTTTTATAGGTGGCTCATCTCTAAGAAGGTGAACATACGCACGTTGATCAAATGAATAGGATGCTCATGTGTCATATGTGCCGTATGCGTCAGCATTTCAGTAACAGAACACTCCTAAAGAAAGTGCACAGGTATATAAGAGAGCTGCTATCAGCTCGGTCTTTCCATCGTTAACCGGAGCAGGCTCATTATGAGATAAGAGGCGTCGTACCGTGTGTTTCAGCTGATCTCGGCACTGATAACAGTGCTCACCATGCCTCCTTCAGCATGAGGGCACAGCAGGCAGGGCATGACTGAGACACCACCCCTGGGCCCTGGAGTACCCTCAGTCATACCAAGTGCCGTCTGGTATCTGCTCCAGGTACCGTAAAACTTGACCTGCGTAAAGCCGGGGTCCAAAGAGTGACTGTAATCGTCCTTTCCTCGACCTACTTTGACAGAAGAGGAGATTATTTGGGGCGACCTGATGAAGCAGGTACCTCAACTTAAAGCAATGATAGGCAGTGTAGCATAGTGGTTAAGGAGCAGGACTTGTGACCGAAAGGTTGCTGGTTCAATTCCCCACTGGGGCACGGCTGCTGTACCCTTGGGCAAGGTGCTTAACCCACAATTGCCTCAGTAAATATCCAGCTGTATCAATGGATAACATTGTAAGTCGCTCTGGATAAGAGCATCTGCTAAATGCCAATAATGTAATGTAATGTAAAATTACACCGAAAATCACAGTAAATCCACAATCCACAATATCCATTGAATCAGACTGATCAGACGTTAATGGACCCAAATTAGTCCTCATGGTGCACCCATGTTTCAGTTCTGGGAAAACTGACCAGAATGTTCCAAAGAAAAACAAAAACTAGTTTATCAGGATAGATAAGCAGTAACACAGAATGACCTCACATTCTACTGCATGCACCTCAGGCAAGGTTCACATCTTTAGCTCCTAAGTAATTTAATAATCCATCCACTGATATGATGACTACAGATGACTACTACTACCCTTGCCATCCACCATTTTTTCAAGAACTCACAGAACTTCAAACAGAATTTCTGGTAAAATGTCCCTGTAGTTCATGTTTGCTTAGATCATCCAGTTTTTTTGCCTCTGGAATAGTGTCTCCCTAATGATCCATAGGATCAGCACATATTTTGTTGTATATGCCATCATTCCTTTTACCATGTAATGTGCCCTCATGGAAACTCAAAGCGACAAAAACAAACCAAAACAAATTCATGTTGCACTTTTTGTTGTTGGTGCAATCTATTTGCTGGAAGGAGGAGGGGGCATTAGGATGGCACAGGGCATGTAAATGATTCTCAAACTTGTGGGTGAGCTGGTGTTTATTTAAACAGAACTTGTTGTGTGAAAAAACCATCAGACCCTGCTGTTCTCTGTCTGGTCCTGTTCAGTAAGAAAGGATAACGATAAACAGTGACACCTGTTCCACGTGTCCTTTGTTGACCCAACTCACATAAAGAGTTTATGTGTGTGTCACTGTGAGCAGGTCATTGTCAGAATGGAAACAGTGCAATGTTTAAAGCTAAGACCAATACATAAGATGACAAAAGTACCTAAACTTTTAATAAAGCACATTTTGTCCATGCATTTGGTAAATTAATGAGGTTAAAATTCCCCTTGAATGTAGGGAGTACTTCAACAATTGCATATTGGAGCAATTTTCAGGGTCACTTGATTTGTTCATAAATACCTGATGGAAGTTGTAAACCACTGCACTTGGGTTAATATTAAGGCTGGAATCCATTTATTCAGGAGGTGCTTTATGTTTTACCTGTTTTGATCATTCTGATTTCAAATTGATTTTTGTCAGAGGAGAAAGGTGAAATGCAAATATAATGTCATTATTAAAAATACATTTAATCATTTTTTACGTAGCTGGCACCATTATCCAGATGGACCTAAATAGTTCAGATATTATCCATTTATGCAGCTGCATATTAACAGAGGTAATTCAAGTATCCTGCCAATGGGTACAACAGCAGCCTTCCGCCTGCTAGTTGAACCAACTGCCTTTGGGTTACAACACCTGCCCCTCATCAAATAAAACTTATTATAGTTTTACTTCTAACTGAAGTACATAGGAAAGTTTAAGAAAATAATTGTGCTTACAGTATATTTCATATGACATTGAAACAGTAAACAGAGATAGGCATAGACAAAAAAGTTGTTCATTATCAGAATTTATCCATAAACTAAAATATATTTCTACTATAAAATAAATGTCTGCCAGGCAAAGTGTATGAATAAATCACTCTAATTGGTGTAAATGCAATATACAGACATACATTCATTCATTCAGGGTAGGGTATGTGTGGGTTTTTTTTTGTAGCTCATTTTTCCATATGAACATTTCTGAAACCATGATGGTACATGACTCTAGTGACACCTAGTGGGACCTTCCTTGAATTGCATGCAATCAAATCATACTTGTTTACACCATATCAGCACAATACACATGTATCCAGCACTAAGCTGCATCATCACAAACTGTAAACTGTACACTGAGGTTTGGAACGTAGTCTAGATTGAGCCTCTTCGAAACCAAGATGGGGTTGGTATTGAACATTTTGTTAAAATATGCTTGTCCTCAAGGTGGAATGACTGCTTTAACAAGCCTTTATCTTGGAAACAATAATACAGTTGGCATCAACCCAAGCCTTTTTACTTAACAGATATCTACACACTCTACACTGAGGTTTGGACAGTAATCTAGCGATGCTGTCTGTATAGATGTGCAATACCAGCTGGAAAACTGGCTCAACATGACGCACCCACACTCCCAGTAAGAATAAAACAAAACAGTGGTTTTGAGCTTTATTTGATAGTCAAACACACTCTGTCTTGTGCTCTTGAAAAACAGACATCTTTTGTTTTGTGTTTTTTGTCCTCCTCCCTTTTAGAGGAGGAAGTGTTTTTAATTAAAAGTTGTGGTGATTTATTTCCTTGTTCACTAAATAAATGAATGTGCAGTATTACCTTTATGAAATACTAAGTGTAGCAGCGGCAAGTTGCTGCAGAAGGCACACGACGTGTTACGTCAGACTCCACAAGAATGCTCCCATTTATCATGGTCCTCAGACAGATGGCACAGTAACTTCCACCAAGTTTGAAAGTACTCACAAGAAAAAAAAGGAAAAATAGTTAGGGTCTCTCGTCTCTCCGTGGCTTCCACTATATGCTGGAATTTTTTTTCCTCAGGTGTGTTTGTGACTCCTGAAAAGCTGACATTCTGTGAACTGAGATCATTTCAAGCTTGAGTTTCCTGTGGTGGACTGATCGCCAGTTTCCACACGTATGCTGTAATACTCGAAATTTAGAAACTATATTTATGATTTTAACATAAGAGTTCGGCATCTCTTATGTAGACAGGCGTACACAACTGCCAATGTTCACTATCTTCATTTCCATTGCCCATTTGCACCATAGTTTTTTCCACCAGTTGTCTGGTTCAGACAATGTGCTGTAGGTGATTCCATTCTTCGTACTGAACATTAACCAAGGTCCTGACTCACGGTAGTCATTACAGATCCTACTGCATTTGTTGTAAAGAGTAGGGTTTGCTACTAAAATTCCCAGTCTGGCCATCTAATCTGGCAAAACAAATGTCTTTGTTTCTTCCTCAGACGATTTCTTTGTGTTCTGAGTAAAATAGTTGCTATGCATCACAGTTGGGTGCTACACATTGGCTTCCCGTCACCATAAAGTGCTTTGAGATCCATGAAAAGACATTAGATAATGGGATCCACTGTTGTTGTTAATATTCGTTTCATAAAAATGCATGAAAACAAAGTGATGCAAAGTAATTTAAGTTTACCAATTACTATGGTAATCTCAAAATGTTATTACTACCACTACTATTTCTGTTACTAATGTTAGTACTAATGCTAGTAATGGCAAAAATCATCATATCCATGATTAACCTTTTTCCTCGACTGCCTGTTTATTTGATTTTCATTGCCACAGTTTCTCTTCTCATCAAAGCTTTTTTTTTGATCAAGTATGCAAAATATTCCAAGAACTGTGTTCGGAGAATTAGGTTCAGGAGTTCAGTTCAGTTGTAAGGATACGGTTCACAATTTCGTGCGTTCATTTCACTGTAGTCTATGCAAATGTGTGGACTTCCGTCTGCATACATGAATATAGGAAATTGCACATGCAGATAGAAAAGGTGTGTGGAGATGTTGTGTTTCTGAGCTGTCCCAGTCTACTCCACTTGTGAGAACTAACATGTGGTTCTTTGCACTACTGTTCCTTGCTCGGCTGTGCGTCGTCTCCGCTGAATACTCCTGTTCAGTACCAGGGGGTCCTGACGGAGTGTGTGGGACTGGAGATATCATTATTGGCGGACTTTTTCCTGTGCATACACTCAAGAAAAATATCAATGACTCTAAATTTCCCCTCTCGGTGACATGCGCTGGGTAAGTACAGTATTTGTATGGATAAAAAAAAATGTAAGTGTGAAATTGATGTGTATTTATAACCTACGGTTGTAGCAATGATGTGTGTGTGTTTTTCAGCTACGATATGAGGATGTTCCTGCGGACCCAAGTGATGACATACTCTATCGGAGTGATCAACAGATCTCCAATTTTGCCCAATTTGACCCTGGGATATGAAATGTATGACACTTGTGCAGATGTCACCATGGCGATACGAGCTGCGTTGAGGTTGATGGAGGACAGAGGTCATACTGTTCAAGACTGTTACTCTCTGAGCAGCGAGTACACCGCATCCGAGAAGAGCGTCAAGGCGGTCATAGGCGAGAGGCACTCGGAGGTGTCCATAGCTGTTGCCCGGCTCTTTGCGCTACCTCTTCTCCCACAGGTAATGTTTTCTATTTCTTTCTGATCTTGAAATTCGTTTCCACAGAAAATAATTCTGTGACGATCTCTAATTAAGGTGCACTCCATTTGGAACATCGATTTGTTATCTATCTGTTGGCTGAACTCAGTCTATAAAATACACAAAGAGATTGCAAGGTTTAAGTGTGAATTGGCATTCAGGTGTTATATTCTGTTGTAAAGAAACAACAAAACTGTTTCATGTCATTGCTTAGAATAATAGATTTGGATCATTTAAATGTGGCAAAAAAATAATACTTGCATTGTGCAGCTCATGTTTTAGGAACTGAGATAAACCCGAAATGTTCGTGTTTTCAGATTAGCTATTCTTCCACAAGTGAATTGCTGAGCAGGAAGCACAAGTTCCCCTCTTTTCTGCGCACCGTTCCAAGCGATGCGCACCAAACTCGGGCTATTGTCCAACTGGCTAAGAAACTTAACTGGGAGAGTATGGGAGCTATCGGCAGTGATGACGAGTACGGAAAATATGGAGTCGAACGAATAATCGATTATATGAACAATGATGTGTGTCTGGACTTCAAGAAGATTCTATCGTCGAACTTTTCAGTCAATGGCAGCCAAACACGCGTGGAGCTGAACGCACTCATGGGAACAATCAAGAATTCCACCGCAGAGGCCATTGTCATTTTCACCAAGGAGTCCAACGCGAGAATCATCTTGGAGGAAGCCTCCAGGCTGGGTGTCAACAGGACCTGGATCGCGAGCGATGCCTGGTCCACCTCCATAGAGTTGGCTGGCCTAAAAGACATTCAGAAGGTTGGGAGAGTAATCGGTTTCACTGCGAAGAGAAATGAAGTGCCGGGATTTAAGGAGTATGTGCGCAATTTTTCTGCGCACTCCTTTACAAATAACAGCTTTTTTCAAAAATACCTGAGTCTTTATCCAGCCTGCTCCAGCGCATCGGACGATAACGCTCTACAGAATTGCTCAATATACGACACCGTGGATGACTCTGAAAACAGTCCAGTGAATTGTGTAAACATTCAATGCCTTACAGAATACATTGACCAGGATAAATCCTACAGTATATACCTGGCAGTAAACGTTATAGCTCGTGCTTTGCACAGCTTGTTGAAATGTAGTGATGTGAAATGTGAAAGAAACACAACATTCTATGCCTGGGAGGTAAGACTAACACAGCTGCTTGTTTCTCTAGGCTATTTGTATACTGAATTAACGGGGGCTGTGGTGATTGAGAATGGAGTCCAACATGCATTCAGTGGATCAGTCTAAAATGGTTCTGTAGATAGCTGGTTATTAAGGATACATTGATACCTTCATTACTATATGCTATGCAATATTGCTTCAGCAAACACAGGACCCAAAAGGAGTGAGGTGATGTGGTCGCTTTATTATTCACGAGCGGGCGACCGTTAAAGGAAATGAGTTTTAATGTTGTAATTGACTTAACTGCCAGCCTCATCAGAACCACGTAACTAGAAAAATATAGGCGCCTAAAGGGGGGTTTCTCTGTGTTTCTGGAGATATTTATAATCTTTGTTCTGAATTCATTTCAACAGCTTCTTGAAGAAATCAAGCACGTTAATTTCACTTTGGATAACATCACAAACATAGCCTTCGATGAGAACGGAGACCCTACCATAGGTTACGAGATTCTGGGTTGGGAAATGAACGGAAACAAAGTTGAGATCGTGCCAGTCGGAGAATACAAACCATCTGGCGTCATCGTACTTAGGGACGACTTTGTCCCGGAATTCAGTAATGTCACGGTGAGCTTCCGGATTGTTCGGACTTCAGTTGGTCCCGAACAAGCCTACGAAGTCTACTCTAAGGTTTGGGACCTTTGGAAATTGCGTTATGAAGGATGTTCTTAACCATTATAGGTTAGCCTCGATTAGGAGAACTACTATGTAAATGTTTTGTTATTCAGTGGGATGTAGGCATGACAAAACATTAATTAGTGGAGGAGATTGAAAAGTATTTTGTAAAGTATACGATATAAATTAAACACAAACCAGAAAGTGCAAACACTGCCGACAGTATTACAGTTCGTAAGCACTAAAATAATTTAAAGCAGTGACGGCAAAACCGTAAAGCTAGGCACAGTCCCCAAAAAAATCACTGGTTAGTTAACAGAAAATTCCCTACTTAGTAGCACAGTGAGAGAGACTCCATCCAAGAATGTACTTTCAGAACAGATCCAAACCACTGGAACCCAGCTTTGCTGTACATAGATCAGTGCTCAGAATATAGTGAAAGGTGCTATGGACAGACAGCCACTCAGCACTAGAAGAATAACAAGGGCTGGGCTGGTTGTAGATCAGTGGGGAGATAAGAAAGAAAACAAGAGGCAAATGACAGGATAGTGTAGCTGTTGCTCTGATGAAAAGTAATATGTGAAATGAACATCAGAGAAGAGAAAACAGAACAGAAAATGGCATCTAACATGGATTCCTTGTTCTGCTGCTATATTTTTAACCAATAGAAGACGGTCTTCGGTTGTTTCAAATCTTGCCCCCGGGGACACCAGCTTGTTGCAAAGGGAAATATGTGCTGCAAGGCCTGTGACCCCTGTGAGAAGAAGCAGTTTTCCAGAGGAGGAAGTGAGTGAAATGACACACAATGACTCACCTGTAGCTGATCTCACGCATCCCCACAGGGCATACTTTCAGTCATCAGTCATAAAACTTAATATTTAGGTTGTAGAGGCCCTATTTCCTATTGTCTAAACAAGCAGGTAATTTTATTGTTGACCTCAAACAACTTGGTTGGGCCCTCTGAGAGACAGAGTTGGGGACCAGCAGTAGTCATGAGGGTGCATTAATTCAATCCAAAATGAAACCAGGAAAGAATTTAAAAGATGATGTATTCAGTGAATGACCTCTTCTCTGAGGCTTCCATGAGTAGTTTGGGTCTTGAGTGTTTGCTCTGTTTAAACCCACAGAAGAGCAGTGCCAAGCCTGCAGTCAAACTGAGTACGTGTCCCCAGAGAGGGACAGCTGTCTGAAGAAAGCCGTGGTTTACCTAGAGTGGACAGACGGATTTGCCATTGTCTTGGTGGTATTCGGCATCATCGGGGGAATCTTCATCCTGCTGGTGACCGCTCTGTTCGTGAGGCATCGGGACACGCCCATCGTGAAGGGCACGGGGGGGTACTGCTGCTTCCTGGTCCTGTTCTCTCTCTTCGCCTCCTTTGGCAGCCTCTGCGCCTTCATCGGGAGGCCCTCAGAGCTGTCCTGCATGGTGGGCCTCCCTCTCTTCGTCATCAGCTTCACCATCTGTGTCTCCTGCATCCTGGCAAACCTCTTCCAGATATTTGTCGGCTTCAAGTTCGACTCGGAGGTCGGCGACAGACTGAAGAGGCTCAACAAGCCGGTCGTCATAGTGACAGCCTGCACAGCCATCCAGGTGGCGCTGTGTGCCCTGTGGCTGTCCCTGACGCCACCCCACCGGCGGGACAATTTTGGCAGCGAGGATTTCATCCTGATCGAGTGCTCCAAGGGGTCGAACGCCATGTTCGGCACCACACTGGGCTACATTGCACTCCTTGCTGTCATCTGCTTCCTCTTCGGTTTCAAGGGGAAGCGCTTGCCTGACCTCTACAAAAACTCCAGCTTCATCACCATCAGCATGCTGATCTACCTGGTGGTGTGGATCCTCTTCATCCCCGTCTACATCAACACGTCAGGGAAATACGTCCAGGCCATAGAGGCTACTGCCATGCTGGTGTCAAATTACAGCATCCTCTGCTGTCACTTCAGCCCCAAGTGCTACATTATCATCTTCAGAAAAGAAATCAATGATGAAAACGTTATCATAGAGTACATCCGAAAGCATTATGAAAATAAGGGCATTTCAGTTGTAAACCCCAAGAAGTGAAAGAAAACAGCATTAATCTGTTGTCAAGTGAATGATTAAAAAGTCTTCACAGATACTTTGACAACGTGCGGGATCCCTTCTAGAGAAGGGATAAATGTGTTCCATTTGTAAATAGTTCACTGGTTACGATTAACTGTGTCACCAAAAGTCATGATTCTTTATGGTCTTTCAGTAAACATGAATTTCCATACGCTCAAACCATGAAGGTTACATTTGAAGTTGTCATCTTGTCGTCATCTTGGCCAGACAAGGTTTTATGTTATACCTTGTCTGGCCAACCATTGAAACCTGGTCATGCAGTGCATCTAATATTATTGACTCCTAATGGATTTTTGCTTGTGTTGTACTCTGCCTCACCTGTGAGTCGCTTTGGTTAAAAGCGTTTGCCAAATGCATAAATGTAAATCTAATGTAAATGTCATAGTGGCACTTATTAGGCTTGCAGTCTGATGAAGGGATCACACCTGACCATGAGCCGAGGCTGTTTACCCCTAAACAGAAATAAACAGGAAAAAGAAAGGGGAGATGGGGTGGAGGAGTGATGCTGTAAACAGCTGACATAGAAAAGAAGTGGCAAGCGGGATTTGTGTAGTCGTGGATGGGAGCGGTTTGTCTCTGTTTGGTCTGAAAATTCTCCTCTCGAATCTTCCTTCGGAACCTCGATTAATGTGTTCAGTGAATCACATTACAAAAAATAATATATAATCAAGATATCAACTTTCGCTATTGGACAGTAAGAAATCATTCTCAAATAAATCCTTCATTTCCTGGAGTTTATGATCTTTTGAAAGGGGGCACTTTTGAAAAAAGCATTTAAATTTTGTAATGGTTATGAAAACTCTTATGTACTTAGCAACCATTTGTAAGGATTCCTTTTCTCACACCTGTTATCTTGTTTCCTGTCTCTTTATGATACAATTTTGTTGCATTGCATTTCACCTCATGCTCATCACTGGATATATGCTCATTGATATCTCACTGCAGCATTGTCATCTTGAAATCTGCCACATTGTAAATTATTTCTTATTTTCTAAATGTTAAAAAGATTTCGTTTTTTAAAATCCTGTAGAATTTACAGTGGCACTATCTGAATAGCTGTTTACCATGTGATATGTGGTTTCACCAGTAGGTGGCATACATACACTGTAATTTGTTATGTTACTGCAGCTGATGTTCAATGTGTGTATACATTCTGAGAGTACATAGCATCACTGCTACTCCAAAGGACAAGAGTGGATATAAAAATGAAACTCATTTGTATTCTTTTTAACATAGGCTCAGTGGCTCAACAGTAATGTTTAAATTTGTTATCATTTCAAAAGGAACATCTTCTCCTGTAGCAAATGGACAAAACCATTTCTAGATGGAGTCTCTTGAAAGCCAAGATGGGGATGGTATTAAACATTTTCTTTGACAAAATATATTTGTCCTAAAGGTGAAATGACTGATTTAACAAACCTTTATCATGTAAACAATAGTAAAGTTGGCATCTACAAGACCCTTTCTACCTACCAGATCTCTACACAACCCCTTCCCACAGACAGGACCATTGTTGAACTTCTAGCAAGAGGAAATATGGCTGAGAGGTGAATCACAAAATACCGACATCAAGGTAATTTGCTGTGCTGATCAATCCCCAAAAGCAGACACAGTCAAATCACCTTTACTGTGCTGATCGCTTCACCAAAACAAGCACAGTCAAAGCAAATTTATTGTGCTGATCCATCCCCTAAAATGAACAAAAAGCATTTTTACTGTGGTAATCCATTCCCAAAAACAGAAACAAAAGGAAAAAACATCCATTACCTCTTTTTACCTAACCGTGTGGTTTCCTAGCAACATTTACAGCAGTTAAACCTCTTGTATCCATGTCTGTTGGATGGACCTTTTTGCACTGATCCATTTGGGATTTTTACTTGAGGAAGAAATGTTTTTAAAAGTCAGAAAAAACTCCACAAAATCCTTCTTGAAGACAGGTTTTGTGGCTTGAGAGATTCTGCATTCTGATCTTATGCTCAGATGGGACAGGAGCGGTTCACTGACTTGATTTTATTAAATATGGAATCAAATATCCAAATTTTCAGTCCAAGATAAGGCTTCTGACAGCATTAATACTCCTTATCAGACCTGCCCAGTCTTCTCCTGCCTGATTGTGTCTGTGATCATTACCCATCTCCATTGTAAGGACATGTTTCAGAGGAGATGCTTTAAGAAGCTTGCTGTGGTGAGGCTTACAGCAACAGCAGAAATATCATTGATTCAGCACAGCACAAGACAGGTTTATTTGTACAAAATGTGCCTACTTTTGAAATATTCAGCTGGCATCTCAAAGAAAATTTTATTACTTTCTCATAGCAATAAACTTTCAGTCCAAATGTTCTGAAGAAAATGATCATTTATCATCCAGGCAATAGTACATTTGAGTTGTGTGTATGGTGTCTTAAGTTTGTGGTGATCTTTCATTTGATAGTGCTCCTCTGATGTTTTCTTGAATTCCCATAAATCAAACACCATGTGGCAAACACTTAAGGACAAGAGGCCTCTACATCATATGCCATTTCCACACCATGCCCATGCCAATTAAAGCTATCTTAATTAATGATGCATGCAAGCACTTACAGCTCACAATCCATTAGGGGTACAGATTTTCATTATATTGTCTGTGCCCCTGACCAAACTTTTATATACAGTCTTACTCTACTTCCAACACCTTCTCTCCAAGGTAGCACACACACACACACACACACACACACACACACACACACACACACACACACACACATACAACACAACGCATGAGAAAGGAACGTTCAACAAAAACACACAAAACATTAATACACCATTAATAGTGACAACACTACAAACGCGTCAACTAATGAGATACATTAAAAGATAGCACCTTTTATATCAAAACGTATTTAATCGCCCATTCCCAGTATTAAAATCTTTATTTAATATCGCTGGCCGCTGTAGTTTAAGAGTAAGCGAGGTAACGGAAAGCTTGCTGCAAGAACAAAGGAAATGCAGCTGGAGAGGAACACGTTTAAAAAAATTCTAGACGGTACCTGTAGCCTATGTATTGTACTTAGTCCGCACTATTATTGAAGTACGACTAGTTCGTATATTTTACGGTAGTCAGTTCGTATATTAAGTAGCTGTCGACAGTCACATTGCCGGTCATTCGTAAATCCCGAATTAAAAGATATTTTGGAATTTGGGGAGTAGGTGCTACCCCACGAATCTAACGCCGCCTGTCATTAATTATGCGGATTGCTACTGTATGCATAACGTAAGTTCAACACAGTAGATTCATATAGTAGATTCGCAATTAACCACACAACGGTGGCATATTGACAATGTTTTTTCGCGTGTAAAATTACACAGATTTAAATCGCAGCCCTGTTCATTGGAAATATTATCAAATAACTATCGGCGACTTGGTCAATTGAAGGAAGTTTAACTGGCAACTTGGCTGGTTTCACTATTTTGGGAAAATTATTGAAATTAATGTTTCTTATCAGAGGTATGTGCTTTCATTATTTAGTATTCTGTATACAAAATCCTTATTTGCTAAGCCAGAGTTGTTGCGAAAAAGGAACTTGCAACAGTATGTGTATATATGTATGTTCCTTTCATGTAATATTTCTTCCAAAACACTTTTTATTCCTGCTTGGCACACATAAAACATGAAAGTGTTACTAAGATGGGCCCTTCTTAGTGGACTACATACAATGACAATATACAAAATTATCCTTTGATCTTAGAGTAAAGCGAGTCTTTTTTACATTGAAATGGAAGAAAAGGAACAAGGGTAAAAATCATTATTTGTATTTCATAAATGCAGTATTGGATTAGATTGTAGCCTACGTAAATAACGTTCTATATTATACATAAATAAACTTCTCTAGCTAAGTGAAGTAAGGGGGCACCAGTGGCCAAAGATACGTTGTTGGAAATACATTGTAACTGTAGAGTTCATTCACTAAACATGACTGTTTTTCATGTGCTTTTCAGCCTGGCTTTTTAATAGATAAATTGAGCCTTAACTCTTGCAGGGAAACACCACAGACAAGCATGTGTTAATAGGAATCCTCCCATACACTTCTCTGCAGTATTTAGATTTTTCTCATCACATCTCTGGGGGGAAAGCAGTTGTCATCATGAAACGTGTCAGAGCCTTCAGCTGCATTGGCTATACCGCACTGTGGACAAAAAATTTTTTCGTTTTGTTTCATTTGCATTTATGTAGATCCTTATTTCATTTTGTTTGTTTAAGGACTTGAAAACTTCCTAAATTAAAGCTTTATTCTACTAAAAATATGATTAAATGGTTATTGTGATCAGTCACAATTATTTGTTCACCTTGTGATTAATTGCAACCAATTTCTTTTGTTTTCAGTTGTTTTACAGCCTTAATATGAATAATTAAAAATGTCAATGATATATAGTACTAAGGCCTGGATTCTGTCAGCATTTGTTCTTATCTTGACTCATAGTTAAATGCAAATATTGCTTTCAAGTCTCACAAACATAGTTTGGTGAGTTCAGCAATCACCATGTTAATTGGAAGTACTGCATTTGTATTGGAAAAAACACTGACATTTATTTTTGAATCAAGGTTAAGAACAAACACTGAGTGAATTTCAGCCCAAATCAGTCCTGATTAACTTAATAATCCTCATATGCAAATGGTGAGAGCACAGCATGTTGTCATTGTTTTTGTTTTCCAATATCACGCCAAGGGTGAGGTTGTTTTCCGAAACATGTAACTGAGTGGAAGTGAAGTGAATGAATAGTTAACAGGCTAAAACAAATCTTAAAATAATTAATTAATTTCAAACTTGATCTTACCAATATAATTTCTCTCAGCAGAGAATGATAGTGACAACCTGCTGGCTCACCAGGGGAATTTTCCCCCTGCTGTAGCGTTGGTGAGTGGTAAGAAGAGATGACAGAACTGAACCCCTGACAGCAGGATGAGCATAAAATAGTGATGCATTGGTTGCCAGATCCAACACAGAACATTTATTGCTGGTTATTACAAGTAGACAGTGCTAAAAATAGGAGCTCTTGATTCAAAAAGCAAACAAAGAGTTTATCCACATCACATGCACACTAATGCTGAAGTGACATTTCAAGGTTCAACATGGCTATTATAAAGTTAATTCATTTCTGTTGCAATGAATGACAGGTGATCCTTCAGGACAAATAAAATGTGGATAAAGTAATTTCCGCACATCTTGAAAACTGGAAAGGTTTATGACTGAAATAAAAACATATGCAGACAAGGAGAATGAGTCACAAGTGGTAAAGTGATCCCAGAGAATTTTTTATTAAAAATATCAGTAGTGCATGGCAGTAATAATCATTTTAAATATGTGTATCTCCATGAACTTTAAATGAGTTGGAAGTTCCCTGGAACAATCAATAAAACAAGAAAATAACCCCAAGGGAATATATTAGGAGTATTAAGCAAGAGCTAAATAGACTATTTTGCTAATACTTAGTGTGACCTTTTACCTTCCTGCATTTTCCTGCATTTTTTTCAGAAAATAAGTTGTATTTTATAAACGAGCAGAATTGTTTTTAATATCTTAATGACCAACAAGCTTTTAAACATTGCCAGGTGTTTTGACTGTTTTTTTCATAGAGACAAAAGGCTTTGTTCTTTATTCTTCATCATAATGGCAGTTATCTGTTTGGGACTGAAATCAGGTTATCTAGTGTCTTGGCCACTACTTCACATACACATGCTGCAGGCCTGATGTGTGATGACTGAAATTTGTAATAACCAGGAATTTTAATAAAATACAATTTTTACAGAACATAACATACTCATTATTTATGGGGTTCTAATTTTTTGAGAGCATTTAATATATGGCTGCATTTAATATATGGCTGCTAATGGCATACAACTGAGAGCCATGAAGGTTATTAAAAAACATAGAGCTTTTGTTCAACCTCTGTCAGACTCATTCCCTTGAGAGCAGCTGTTTTGTTTTCACACAAGTGTGACATATTGACACATGCTCAGATGTGGGCTGCCATTTTTTTGTTCGTGTGGCCTTACTATATGCACTTATTTATCTGTTGCTTTGTAAATCTCTCTGGATAAGAGCATCTGCCAAGTAAATGTAAATATAACTTATTATGGTTACTTACAGCTCTTTCCTATTTATTTCTACAGGAAGGATGTGAGCAAAGCAAATATTATTAGAAACAGTTTTGGCGGAAAATGTAACTTAATTTATGTTCTAGCTAGGCGGTCATACACACAGACCCTGGGGAGTGGAGTCTGACAGCCAGTGGCCACCTACACAGACAGTGAACAGCTGCACACCTCCCATCCCATTAGTGGGATGGACAGCATGCACCTGTCAGGTACCTGAAGTGACAGGTATCTCTGTCAGGTGAAGCAGAGGGAATACGATGAGATCTCCCCCAAGGCTCTGATGATGGCCGCATGTGCTGTACAGCCTGGGGCAGGAAATACAATGCTGGGGGGATGGAGGTGTTGGGATTGGGTCGTGTTCAGATCAGGATCTACATGAAACAGTTTTTTTGAGAACCATTATCCAAGTAACTACATACTGAAACCAGCGAAGTCACCAGTTAATTGGCAGTCTGGTTTGTCTAGTGTGGGCCTCCAGATATTCTGCTGGCTGTGCTGTGACATCTAGTGCCCTCACCCCCCACCTTCCAGACATCCTCCAGGCAGTGAGATGCTGTCACACATGCAGTTCTTCAATAAGCCAGTAGAGCCTCCTCCCTTCCCTTTCTCTGCCGTTCTCTCCTCTTCCTCCCTCTCACCTCTTTCCTCCCAGTCATCTTTCATCCTCTATCTCATAAGAATGTTTCCCGAATTCCTCTCTATTGACACAAAAAAAATGCAACCATTGTGTGTGTGTGAGATGCAACTGGTAGAGACAGGTTGGAGAAGAGAGGCAGCATCTTCTGCCAAAAAAGTAATTAGATTTTTTAAAACGGGAGCTCAGTTGTTGTGCAGTAAGCTTTTAGGGAGTTTGCCGAAACAATAGATAATCCCCCCAACACACACACAGACAAAACCGCCCTGCACCCATACTCATACACAGCTACCTGTGGAGGCTTTCCGTGGCTGAAGAGAGGTAGAGGGAAGCAGACTCCCTTGGTCTCAGAGATCAGGATAATCCTAAAACCCATGCCCTGTATTTTAACAAATGAAAGCAGTCTTTAATTCTGACCTTGTCAACGAATGGGCAAAGATAAGCACTGACACTCTCCCTGAGCCAGACTGATTAGATCAAACCAAAATGCACAAACCTGTCTGTCAAATGTTACTTCAGCACTTGCAGAATACAATATATCAATGTAAAAAAAAAGTGTGTGTGTTTGTTTATCAATGTGTTTTGAACTCCCTGAACTGAACTGTCACTCAGTGTAGATTGGGAATTAGGTTGAAATGTCAATGCCAGGATTTTACTGGTTTGACATAGCAGTTCTGAGATCTGGAATTGCTCAGTTTATAGAAGTCATGTGGACTGGGAGCATCACTTTGTGTGTAGTGTGTGATTGCTAAAGCGACACAGATGGATATGCCTGAACACACTTCCATTACTGTACTAACACCCAAACTCAGCAAGAAATCAAGGGATGTCTGCTGTTATGTACAGAGCAATTGAATATAATTGAAAAATGGAAAATTTAATGAAATAAAACATTTTTGGACATACATTAAAATAGTCTTTTTACTTGCAGTTTACATTCAAGGTTACAAGGTAAAGTACATCCTGTAAGTGAAAAACTGTAATAAGCCAGGGTAAAATAGCCAGATCCAGTCCATAGTGCTGCATTGTCAGAAGGAAGGAAAACAGCATAGCAAAGAAAAAAGAGAAAAAGATCAAAAACATAAAGATACAGTGTCTTGGTACAGGTATGCACTTAGAGGTGTAAGTATAGGGACATCAAAGGGCACCAAACAGCATCTCTGTGCATGTCATCAGAGGGCACCTAATCCACCAGAGTTCATCAAATTTCCCATGCCACTACATTTTTCAATTTGGTCAATTGCTCTCTAATGCTCCATCTGTCAATGTGTCTGACCACTGACTTGGTAGACGGATTTTAACAGGTCTTTCCCATTGGTAGTTGTAGCTCCAGTCTGGCCCTATTCTGCCTCATTGCATAAGACTCTATCTGACCCCAGACATCCTCTTCTTCTGTCACACTGTGTCCATCTCTGCATGACCAGAGACATATTCTGAGGGCCTGAGAGTTACGCCATTGCATATTTCATATTTCTCCAGCTTTACAGCTCAATTTCCGCCAGCGGGTGACCAAATCAGAAACAGTCTGCTAGCTTGACCTCATCTGCCCATTCCCACGAAAAGTAGATATTACTTCAGTTTTTTCCCCACATACTGAAGAAGATGTAATTTGCCTGTATTTGTTCAACTGCTGCATGATGGGTATTCCTTAGCTCAGAGATACTGTGAAAGGCTCAGATATTATTATATCTTGTTATATCTTACTAGAGGGCTCTATGATTATACTTTAGATGAGGCAAGGGAGGATGTAAGGTCACAGTCTATGCAAGACTGCAATCTCAACATGCACAGAAATTTGGACAAATACTACTAAGCATCCCATATTGACTGCGCATAAGAAAGACCACAATATTGAAAATGATCTGCCTTTGGTGCGCTGTTTATAATCTCCAGAATTGGTCGCTTTCTTCATTGGACACCAAACACAAATGGAAGGGTTGGGAAGAGCTGTTGTATAAATATTTGGAGGGACTGCAGATTATTCTGCCTGTTTCTTTTACTGCACTGAAAGATACAGTAGAGTGGCTCAGCTGGCAAGTTGCTCATCTTAGCTGCAGGGTGAGCGGCCGGCTAATGACTGGGAGCCCAAAGTGGTACTGGTTTTGTTCTGCAGGGGATAGGGATGGGTATGCTGGCTAGGATTTCTTCATTTCACTGTTCTTAGGCACCCTGCAATTCATCAGATACCTGTGAGTTGCTGTGATGATGCTGTGGCGCTTATCCTCCAACGAGGGCCCACTTCTCTGTGACACACTGTATGCCCTCTAGTATAAAAAATAGCTATCGGTGACGTTTGAGAGGATTGCGTTCATCTCGACTGTCAAAGTGAGGTGAGCCTTATGCACAACTTGCAATTACAAAATTTAGTGACATAAAGGGGGTAAAGCATAAAAACTTTGCTCAATCCTACCTCAAGGCAGTTGAAATACCTCTACTTTTACTACATAAATTCAGAAAGACAATGAAGAGATGACAGGGATTATTATATAAAAATAGGAAGAGGCTGTGGGAGATTTCTCTTTCAGCGGCACTGGAATAATGAATGGTTTCCTGTTTTTTATTTTTGTTTTTTAATTTTTTATTTTTACAAGACGTTAAAGAAATTCTCTAGAGTTGTTTGGATTATGTGTAAACTTTAGAAGTGGAGTGGAAGCTGCTTTATTTAGGAAGAGCAAATATTAATGGGAACAATATAACACAGGGGTTGGCTGAGAACTGACAAGCAGTGAGGCTACTTCTCAGTATTCTCAATCAAGTTTTTGTTCTGCAGCAAAAAGGAGGAAAGTTTTGATGTCAAAGCTTTGCCAGCTGTTGTCTAAATATCACACAACACCAGGACTGTAGGGATATACTGAAGCATTGCTGTGGGATGAAGAATGAGGTGTGATGTTGTGTTTGGGCCAGGGGCAGAATGTACTGCTTTACTGCTTGAGGTGATGGAGTTTACAGTTGTCTCACACTTTGAGTTGTCATTAAGTCCATATTTTAACAAAACCAAATGCTTTGCTGTGATTGATTGTGTTTAATCCATGTCATATCCAATGAGACCACTGACCTATTGCTAAATTGACAAAGCAATGCATGAAATATTAATTCTGCAGTTGTTTGACCTGCTTATGTTATGCTGCAAGGTGAGTGTAAGGGCAGCAGGTTTGTTACATGTGAAGAATAGCCCATTTTCCTGTGTCCTAACTCCTAGCACTGAGTGTGCGGCTGAGATCAGCTGTCATGCACACAGCACTAACTCACCGCACAGTTAGAGAAATATTTACAGGCACGAGCAGCTCTTATCAGACCCCTCTGTTCCTGTTTAGTCTTCGTGTACAAAGCAACCCTTTCAAAACAGGAAAGGAAAGGCTGATCATTTTTAACACTGTGATTTTTACACTTGGTAGATATGGAGCGTGGCATGTGTAAGCTGAGGGTATTTTGTTTCCTCTCTTGAGTGTAGCCCCCATGTATGAGGGTTTGGAAGGGAGGGGGAGCTCAGGGAACAGTGGTACAGTTAAGGTAAATGTGAGGTAAAGTGTGGTGTTTTTTAACAGAGGAAGACTATAGGCTAAAAAACCTAAGCCAATGTCCCGTCTTCTGTCCTTAGCATGCCGGTCTACACCACCAATTCCAGTGAAGATACAGCAAGACTACCAATCATTTCTCTTAGTCCTGCACTCTCTGCCTAGGGAATACCCATCATGCACTGGGGGAAACACTGAACAGAGGGGCCATCCTGAATGGGAATGGATAGAGGAGGTCAAGCTAACAGACTGTTTCTGATTTGGTCCTCCACTGGTGGGAATTGAATCATAAAGCTGCAGACATATAAAATATTAGGTAGGTTAACCTTAACCACTCAGTATATCACTGTTAATAGTGATATCTCTACACTGAAAAAGAGGAGCTGGAAACTGATCGATGTAGAGAAGGCGTTTTTCCAAATATTCAGCTGCCCTGAAACTATAATTTTGACAAAAAAGTGAAGGCATTAAAACAACATTTGGAATTTTAATGAGGCATTTATTCATCCACTGCATTTTTTTTCCTTTGCTCACCCAAAAAAGTCCACTTACCATGTTTGCATGGCATAACAGCAGGGCATCACAGACATGTACTTGTGTTCATGTAGAGTGTACAAAGCTTTGTTGAAGGAAGCCCTGCTCTGTTTAAAATTGACACTGCCTCTTCTGCAGGGTTCTGAGAATTGTCAGCAAAGCTTAGCTGTCAAACCAACAATGTTCAAGACCATTTTGATGACATTTCAGGGGTCTAATAGATGCCTACAGTATATATCACACTGTATGAGTGCGTGACAGGACACATGCTGAAAGTTAGATCTTTTGGTACAAACCTGCATTAATCACCACTGGATTTTTGTGTGGGATTTTCATGGTGTGGGCCTTTCACAGCATTCACAGAAAGACCAAAAAATACAAATAATCTATAGTAACCTGCACAGGATGGAGACTGACAGTTATCAGGGAGTCTGAGAAAGTCTCAGGAGGTAAGAGAGGTACTCATTGAATTTTCATGGGAAAGACTGACACCAACATACCAATCAAAGACAGGTATTATATGCTTGGAACAATGAGACACTGTAGGTGGTAACAAAGAACAAAGTGTTCATGCTGTACTCTCCATAAACCTCCTAGAGCTAAGTGTTAAAGACAGCCACATAGCTTTTTGTTCGAGATGCCCTGTAACAAATTCTTCTTAAAAGCATTACTTTTATTTTCCAGTCATCTACCTTGCTGATAATCCAGGCTCATGGGAATGGAAATTTATTTAAATATGTATTACCTACGGTATTAAATATCAACATTGATTAATATCTTCCTGTATGAAATGCAGAAGGTAATTACCTTTATAATTACAGCGTTGAAATCTGAACCATCATAGAACCATTAATATATCAGATATCCGGACAAACTCTGTGTACCTAAGCGAGCACTCGACGCAAGATTGCACACTCAGAGACGACAGGGTTTGCTTGCTTTTTGAATCAACTGCTCCTATTTTTAACATTGCCACCTCTTAATAAGCAGCACTTTAATAAACTGCATAGCTCTGGATCTGGCAATCAATGCAGCTCTCAGTCATTTTAACCTGGGTGTCTGGGGTCCAGCTCTGCCACCTATTCTTACCGCTCACTGAGTGTCTACTGCAGGGGGCTGAAAGGTTTCTGAAAGGTTTCTGTCTTCAAAATTGTAAATATTGATTTCATGCGTGAATACAATTACACTCGGTTTATAAATGTAAAATCATTTGTATGCATTGCCCTTTGCACAGCACTCTTGTCATACTCCCACTGTGAAGGGTGCTAAAGTAAATGCAATTATTGATTGATCAAATGACTGGGTGATTTATTTAATGACTGAGTAATCGATGGCCAAACTGTTGATTGGCGCACCTATAACGCAACCAAGCTACACCAGCACTGGGAGCAGGATGTGACTAGCATATCTGTGCCTCAATTGTAACTCAGGTGTTACTACCAGGAGGAAGTGTGTTTCAATCCATTCAGAGTGAATTTAACTCTTCACATCAGGGTTAACCTAGTATTGGTGATGACAGCATAAGCATTTACAAGGACAAAAACTGGATCTGCTAGGTGTAGATAAACAAACACACACACACACACACACACACCCCACTCTGAAAAGCCTCTGTACAGCTGCATGTTGCCTCCAGACTGCTGAGAGAAGACTGAGGTGGGTATAAGATGAATGAGTAAAACTTAATGCTGTTACACTGTCCTATAAAGTAATTATTTTACAGATAAAAGCCAGGTTCTCAAGGAAGCAGATATTTCACTCGTGGTGACACAATATTGGAGTGCACAACAAATGATAAGCTCCTTATTCTCTGCTCTTGTGCATGGGAATGTTGTTGGAGGAGGAGCATTTGGTATAGTCATAAATGCTTTGGGTCTTGATAAATATTGGTCATTATTCAAAGTTAAGTCTAAATTTGCTAAAACAAATAAAGCTTGTGTGTGGTTGCCCTTTGACAAGATGAATGATTTGTCATCTTGGTCAGTGCCCCCAGGATAGATGGTGGCATAGACAGGGGTGGGGTGGTGGTGGGGGCCTGGCATAGTAATAAATGAACCTGTGCTTTTGATGGATTGTGAGCAGTAAGTGCTTGCGTGCCTCATTAATTAAGAGAGCTTTAATTGCTATCTACATCGTGTGGAAATGGTGTATGATGGAAGAGCCTTAGGTGCTGCAAAGCATGCCACACGCTGTTTGATTTAGGAGCATAAGAGAAAACACAAGAGCAGTCACAATGTCAGAATCATGAAACCACCAACAACGATAAAGATACTTCAAAATCACTTTAAAACTGCAGTGCAAAACACTGCCCAGATTGCAGTTACCTGGATGATAAATTGAACTAACATTTGTAATCTCTTTGCAAAGACTCAGTGGAACATGATAGAACTAGTCCTGACTGGCTCAATTGGCAAGGTGTTTGCTCTGAAAACAAGCTGAGTCCTCTCGCCCTATTGGCTGTGCCATGTACCAACAATGACCGGGATTCCACAGTGCTGGAACAAATTGGCTTCGTCCTTCTGGGGATAGGGGTGGGTCGGTGGGCCAGGGTTTCCTCATCTCACCACTCACAGACACCCTCCGATTTGTCGGGCACCTGTGAGTTGCTCAGATGACATCAGTAGAGTAGCGCCCGTGCTCTTGTAGTGTCAAAAATAGCCGTTGGCTGCGTGCAAGTGCATTGGAGGATTGCATTCATCTTGCTTCAGCATGTCTGTGTGGGTGCGGAGGCTGTCACAATAGGACAAGCCTGATGTACAACTGGCAATTCCAAAACAGGATTGCATAATCTTTACACATCTTGTAAAGATAAAAATGTCTTGCACTGAGCTGAAACAATGGCATTTCAGCCCTTCTGTGAGCCTCACATCATCAAGCTTCTTACAGTATCACTTCCAAAAGTGGTCCATATGCTGGAGATGGGCACTGATTGCACACATGATCAGGACGGAGAAGAGTGAGACCAGCCGGGTCTGATAAGGAGTATTAATGGAATCAGAAGTGTTGTCTGGAGATAAAGATTTGGCTGGGCCCCTCATATCTGCCAAAATAACATAACAGAGCCTTACAGAAATATGCTATCCAGACATCCTCAACTTGAAGCATGAGGGCAGAATGTGGCAAAGAGCTGATCCAAAAACTATTCTAACATTTTTATTTTCCTCGTGTAAAAATCCCAGATGGATAGGTTGAATAGGTTCCGTCCAAAAAATATGAATACGGAAGGTGGAACTGCTGCAAGCGTTGCTAGGAGACATAATTGTCAAGTAAAAGGGAAAATCATATTTTTTGTCTTTTTGTGTTTTTTGGAAATGGAATGCATGCAATAAAGCTGCTTTGACTTGTGTGGGTTGTAACAAATTGAATCAGTTTAACTTTTTCTTTCTTTCAAGCTCCATTAGTGTTATGGAAGATGCAGCCCTGTCTTTCCTCTATTTTTTTTTTAATCTGTGTAGTCCTACCAGCACTGGCGCATGAAAATGACCACCTTTTTAATTATCCTGAACAGTGCTGTGCTTGCTGGATGTAAAACCATTACCCACTTGTTGCAATAAGTGTAAAGGTTAGTAAAATGGATGCGAAACTTAAAGCAGTGCAAAAATGTCAGCAAAATACAAAATCCAAGCATAGCTGTTGCACCCAGATCACTTGACTGTACTGTATGCTATTTAGATATGTATATGCAAGCAATTGTAGTACTACAGTATCTTCATATCGTGTGTAACACATTAACCGAAGAAGTGCAAGGGAATGCAGATACCCCCTCAGTCTAACTGCAGTCAGTAAGTAAAACTAGAAGAAATATACAATTTAATAAAAATACAGAAAACACTCATTTCCCAACCAGTTAAAATTAATGGTTGCCTGCCAATACTCTACGTGCTGCAACTGGCCCATCACATTATGTTTTTTGTTTATTTATTCAGACTACGAGGTATGAGACGTCAATTGAATCACCTTAACTTTTAACTTGTCGTTTGCTCTCTTGGGTAAAAATGCTGATGTTTCCACACCAACATACTGTACGAAAAGTATTGTGACCCAGCTCATTTTACAATCGTCAATCTTGCTCTGCGTACCTACTAAAAAAAGTAGAGCGTCCTCTCGGTTTGCTGTGGGATGACTGTTACACGTAACTGAGTGCCGATTGTACGTGGCAGCAAGCTTGTGCCACAGATACCCAGCGATTGCAACTTAAATGGCACGGATACGGTGTATATACAGTGTATAGGATAGTGTAATGTCAACCAAATTATTTTAGAATTATTACAAATATGATGCAACTATATGCAACAAGTATTTTAAACAACAACCTATTTAATATTTGAAATCGATTATGCCGGGAGTCGCTTCCAGTTTTGGAGCTGATTCGGTCCCATGTCTATGTTGGAATCGATTCCAGTTTTAAACGTGATTTATTCGTATATTCGATTATTTTTAGAATGGAAACACATTTAAGATAGAAACACATTTAATCTGTATATTGAAATTTGATTTCCTTTGTAAGTGTAGTGGGACGACACAGACCGATACTGCACTGTAAGCGTGTCCACATTTAGGCTAATGTATAAATATAGGAAACAGTTTCCTTTGTGATAGATGCCTATTTTTGATGGCTGACAAACACATTTTATAAGGATCGAGATCAAACTTAAGGGTCATTGTCACAAAAAGGTTGAGAAACCCTTATATAGCCTATGTTGAACCCATGAGTGATGTTGTTGGATGTAAAACCAGACTATTAAGTATTCCTTTGTTGTAACTTGGATCTTCTGTATTTATGATAGATCTCTGTTCGATTTCGTGTTGCTGAAGACAACTCCGTGCGCGCGCGTGTATGTGCCTGTCTGCCTGTGTGCGTTTGTTTGTTGAAGGATCTATATTCACTGCCGAGGGACCTCAAGAAGATGCCAGGTTATACTATACCTCTAAACCGCACATAAGCTTTAGCCTCAAGATAATTAAGTTGAAATTATATGTATAAAATCATGCACTGGATGCTAAAATGTACACATTATCACGCTGAATGTCTGAAATAATTATTTTCTGTAGATGGATCCCCCTATAAAAGGAATGGAAGCGTCCATTAACAAGTTATATGGAATTGTTGCGTTGGGGGTGGCTGAAGTCTGTATGGAGATGGAAGTGTGGAGCAGATGGAAAAGGGACTGCCTCTTTAATAAATGAAAGCGTACGAGTAAATAGATCGTTTGAAAATAATAATAAAAAACAGATTTGTTTTCAAACTTTGTTTATTTTTTTGTCTCGCATCTATTTTTACGTTTGGTTAGTCATTTTACTGCACTCCTCTGTTTAAAAAACAAACTGCTTGTTTTAGCTAATGTAGCTTGCTACAAGCACTGCGAAAGGACATTTCCTACTGCTTCTACCAACGATAGCTAGATAACTGTTGCACTTCCACGTTCAGCCAGCCGTATTGACCATAAACTCATCAGTTTACTTGTCGAATTCTGCTACTCTTTGTTCCGTTTTTGGTCAAGATGCGAGACATTAAGATACTTGTTCAGCAATAAGGAAAGAAGACTAAAAGTAATCCGCACTGGGAGCTGGAATTCGGACGCTCCGCTGCGTTGAACGTGCTACACTTACACGAAGAGAAACGTCGGCAGACTGTAGAAGTGTCGCGAAGATCGTTGTGTGAGTTTAGTTGTATTTCTCTTCTCGTTTCTGCCTCGCTTCTACGATAATCTAAATGCTCTTTCTGTTGATGCGTGTGTTTGCATCTCATGCTGTGGCCAGAGTTAGTCTACTTCTGTCCCATCATGGATTTTCGTGGGAAAAATTGGTACGCTTGTGTTGCACGAATAGGCTACTTCTTATGTATTGTCTTGGTTCCATACGCAATAAGATGTGTGCATCTTCATCTACAGTATTGCCACCTACAGCGGTGTCGCGATGTTCCTCCTCGATCTGCGAATGCCTTAAAATCGAATGACGGAGGTACGAGGACGGGCAGATCGCAAGACATTAAGGAAAAAGCAGTTGGTTAATGTCCCACTGTTTCATAAGGGATGTGGGTTTGTAGCGGCTGACCGGAGTTTTGCAAGCAGTAAATTCGCTGGAGTAAGAAAATAAGTGGCCAGTTAACGTTACCTAGTTCTGTTCAGGCACTTTCGGTCTTGTATTTTCTGCTGTTTCAGCAAGCTTCGCGGCTCACGGGATTATTGTTTTTATTTTGAAGTTTTGTAGGTTTTTCGATAGGCAAGTTAAGTGTATTACTTAGTGTTAAAATATTAACCTTGCAAGGTTAACCTAGGTTTTGCGACGAATAATCGGACAATCCAGACCAAGCATCTGCTACGTGACACAATAGGAGATCTCCCCTCGAGGGAGACCAACAAGTTGACACCGCATAAACTCATATTTTATGACTGGTACATAGTAAATAACGGTTTCCGATCTTGATATTTGAGTTGTTTTCAGTCTTTTTTTTAGGAGATCAGTGTTGTAAAGCCTTAAGTTTTTACAGTGACCGAATTAACATTTTTTATGTGTTCATGTTAATGATTCATATTAATATCATCCAGGGTGTGGCCATTTTAATGCACTGTGAAGCATACGTTGATGGTAAGCTAATTATTGGGTAGCGGTAAGCAATATGAATTTAGTTTTTCCTTCTGTTTTTGTTTGTTTGTTTGTTGGTTAAAATTGTACTTGCCTGAAGACTGAAAAGTAACAGCATGGTTCCAAGATGCTGCATGTTCAAATTTTACTGAACTACATCTTGATAGGTGACCATAGGATTTGGACTTCACTACTCTTACTGCTGTCTAGACTTCTAGCCTTCAGCAACTGATCCAGTATGAGAATTAAAATATTACACTAAATGAATAGCTGTAAGCTGATCTTAGATCAGTTTTTGAGGGCAAGAAGAACCCTGCGGTTTTTTCAGGACTTCTGGCCATTCCTGGTGCCATCAAGCTGAATATTCCTAACAATAATGAGCCACATACACATGGACTGGGTTTGTCCAAATACACAGCAGATCACTGCCTGAAACACTTTTTGAGAAAACTCAAAAAATGTTGTAAAACAGGTATAATGAAATGATGTCTGTACTCTCCAATTTATTAAATGTATTCTTGTGCTTGTGTATACTGTATGAATTGTGTAGAGGTCGACATTGAATAGAGAATTGTGGCATATGTACCTGTTTCTGTCATACACACAGCTGCAGTCTGTCTCGGCATTGAAGAACGCACCATGGTAGTCTCTGCTCTCATAGAAACAAGCAGACAGGAGCTGCTTGGAGGTGCTTTTCCCACACATTTAAGTATCAGGCAGGTGTAAGAGCTGGCCTTCTGCTCACAGCTTTTGGAAATCAGAATGGTTTCTGATGCTTAAAGTTATATAGGTATGATGCCCTCATGAAAAACACCATTATAATGTACTTTTGGAAAATACAACAGTCCTGAGCTGCTAATACAGCCATAGAATCTTTACCCCCTACTCTCTCTTTCTCTAGTTGACATATATAAACGGGTGACAAATTAAAGGAAAAACCAACATAAAGTGTCTTAGTAAGGTGTTGGGCCACCACGAGCCGCCAGAACAGCTTCAGTGCACCTTGGCATAGATTCTACAAGTCTCTGGAACTTTACTGGAGCCATTCTTCCAAAAGATGCTCCCTCAATTGGTGTTTTGATGATGGTGGTGAAGAGTGCTGTCTAACCCATTGTTCCAAAATCTCTCATTTCAAATCTCTCATCATTCAATTGGGTTGAGATCTGGTGACTGCGAAGGCCATAGCATATGATTCACATCATTTTCATACTCATCAAACCATTCAGGGACCCCTCGTGCCCTATGGATGGGGCATTGTCATCCTGGAAGAGACCACTCCCATCAGGATAGAAATGTTTCATCATAGGATAAGGTGATCACTCAGAACAACTTTGTATTAATTTGCAGTGACCCTTTCCTCTAAGGGGACAAGTGGACCCAAACCATGACAGCAAAATGACCCCCACAGCATAACAGAGCCACCGGACCCCCTCATTGTAGGGGTCAAGCATTCAGGCCTGTACCATTCTCTTAGTGTACACCACACATGCACTCGCCCGCTTGTCGAGAATATGGTGAAGGATGACTCTTCTGACCATATCACTTTTTTCCACATCTCTGTAGAGCAGTGCCTATGGTTTTTGCACTACTGAACTCTCAAATGTGCATTCATCTTTGTAATGAGGGGTTTATGCACTGCAACCCTACTTTAATATCCCTCTCTATGTAATTGTCAATGGACTGTTCTTGCTGACACAGTCTGATCACGTCCTGCATTGACATTCTCAGTCACATGAGGAAGAGTTGCTCCTCTGTTTTTCTTCACATACCACACTAATGCACGAGCATCACGGTCATCAAATGTGCGCTGTTGACCACAATTTCCGACCCAATTTACTGATGTCTTTCCCATAGATCTAAATGCAGATGTCACTTTAGTCACTGTTCCTATCGAAACACTAGCCAGTTGAGCAGTCTTGACTGACTGAAGCTCCTGCCATCCGTGCCCCAGCAATGAACCCTCTTTCAAAGTCACTTAGATCTTTTCCTGTTGCCATCTTGATCCAAAATTGAGATCAACTGGGCCTGCTCAGCATTTTTATACATGCCACAGAGCATGATTGGATGTTAATTGCTTAATTGTACCATGCAGTACACCTGTGTGGAAGCATCTGCATTCATTATGTTTCTCCACTCATATATTCAGGGTTTTCCTTTAATTTGTGTGTGTGTGTGTGTGTATGTGTATATATATATATATATATATATATATATATATATATATATATATATGTGTGTGTGTGTGTGTGTGTGTATATATATATATATATATATATATAGCTGCATAGCATTGTTTTGGTAATTTTTAAAAGGCAGCACACTCTTAAAACCTGAACAGTCAGCATTCATCTCAGTAACAGTGGATTTTAAAGAAAAGAGTATGGATGTCCCTTCCGTCCAATGCTTGCAATTGATTACCTCAAGTCGATACTAATACCATCACACTCCATGTCTAGGCTAGCTCTTTGCTGAACAGGTCACACAGATTGTGCTGTTTATCCTGCAGTTTACACAGTAATTGTCTGTATAGTCTTTGCCCTAGAATTGCATCAGACACAAGCCTGGGACTCCAGGAGATGATGTTTTTTGTGTCTAGTTTGTTTGTCTTGGTGGTGTGAGCTTTCTGTCTTGTTGTAGCTTCGGCTGTGACATTTGCTGGCAGTGGGGGATTGAGTCATTCAAGCAGTGCCGTACATTATTTTTCCAGTGCACTGCAGATTGGGCCAAATCAAATCAACTTTGACCCGCTTGCAAATAGCAGATGATAAATCCAGCACTCGCTCACTGTTTCACGGACACACATTGCGTCAAACAAACAGCAGCCTCTGCCACTAGCTCTCGGACCCCTGACGCACTGGTTGAAGATCTGGGACTTGGCCAAATTTGTCACTTTCTTGCTCCTCTGATATGCAATACTGAAGCAGAACACTTTAATCATGCATTTGTGTTCCATTTGCAGCTGGACAAAGTGGTAGTTTTGAAGAGACATTGTACACAGCTTCATGTTGTTTATATACTGTTGTGCACTGTGAATGGGTTTGGGTTTGTCAGCGTTATAAATGTTTAATGAATATGAGTGAAGCTCATTGTCTCTTTAGTGCTTTGTGTTTTGGAAAATTTCATATTTCATTTGGGGCTGTGTGTGTTTGGGTAGGGTGAAGTAGAAAGTATGGTACCGTACCTAATGCTCAAACACCTTGTTCATTCCGTGGGACTGAACTGTTTAGCTGTTTTTAATGAAGTGGCATTTGATTGACATTTCATTCCACCATGGCAACAGATGAGGAAGTGACTCATGATGTTTTAAGGGAGACACAGTTGGAGAGGCCACAAAGTGCTTGTGGCAAACATGAGAGGGTGTGGTCCATGAAGAAAAGCACTGCTTGAAGTGGGAATGCACTGGTGAGTGTCTGGCCTTCCAAAAAACGTCCTCCAGGACAGGCTAATTGATTTATGTACTATACAGTCCTGTGGGTGATTGGCTTCTTGGTGCCATGGTTATGTCAGCTGGTCGTTTCTGCTCTGGGGAACCAGTCTCTGTTGGAGGGAGTGGTACCTGAAAGATAGTAGCTGGGCAGAGGCTCGGACTGCAAGCCGCTTATCCACGTTGCGTAAATAAAGTAATGACGATGAGATGGTAGTGAAATTTCAGCAGTACAACTCTATCAGTCCCACAGTCTATTTTTGTGGCCAGAGGGCTAACTGTGAGGAAGCTGTGCCGCTTCCTGTGTGTGTGTGTGTGAGTTTTTGTTTGTGTGAGCAGATAGCCGCACTGTGACATCATTCCCCAGACCCTAAAGGGGGTCTGCACCCCTCCTGTTCCCTTCATTGGAAGCCCTTTCATACAACCCAAGGACCCCGAGGAATGACGTTGCTGTCCCAGCTCACTGAGTCAGAGGTCACATCTGCTCTACAGTGTGGTAATTACATCCAATTCCAATCACATTCTCCTCCTTCAGGATCCACTGCTCTCCACGGAGCACAAATACCATTTTATTTTTGGTCGCATGTGTTTTTTTTCCCACCCTGTTAAGGGGAATGTACAGATTCCATTTGCATTCCTAACAAGACATTATGATAAGTACTGACTACTCAAATATTATTTTTTCATCTGAGTTATTCCAAGAACCTGCAGGGGGGAATTCATGAGGTAACCTCTTGACACTGTCATACAGAGAACTGAGCTATTATGAGAAAATACCCAGAATGTTCAAAATAGTTAATTAGACCCTCTTTATTTCCCTGTGAGCTTAAAATTATACTTGGCATTTTATTTATGTGATCTGTCTTTTAAGAGCTTGCGGGCAGCGTTTCAGGCACCTGGTTCCTGTGGGCTCGTACTCTAATGAGGTTGTCGCAGACAGAAACAAAAGTTAATAGCATCTATGTTTTATGCATGGAGTATTTGAAATGGCATTTTTAATGTGCTGAGAGGCTAATAACCTCCCTAGAAGTGAGACTGACTGCTTAGTGGACTACAACAGGAGAGTGGCCAGCCTCATTGGAGGCTGACGTGTACAAAGACGAGGGTGGGTGGGTTTTTGTGTGTGTGTATGTAAGGGCGTGTTTGCTAGGTTGTATCACAGTGTGTGTTTTATTTTGTGTGGATTCATCTGTGTTAAGCAAATGTATGTTTTCCTGGTAGTACCTTTGCTGCACGTTGTCCAGGCTTTTTGTCACGGTGCAATAGAGGCTGATGCTATCGTTCTAAGCGGGAATGTTTCGTTTCGGTTAGTACCATAGTGACTTGGCACATCAGACGGAAATGTCACCGCCACCGCCAAGTTTCAGTGGAACGGCAAAAAAAAAAAAAAAAAAAACAACAGAAAGTAGAACTTGTTCTCTCTCTTACTTTTTTCACTCTCACCCTCCTCCTCTATCCTCGCTCTGTCTGTGACTTCTAAGAGCATCTGTCAATGGGGTTCAGGAATGGGGTTATGAGGTAACACAGGGCCCTGACACTGTGATTGGGCAAGAGAGGAGCCCAATAAGAGCGTGAGGTGATGTAAGTAGCATATCACATTGTGGGACTTTTGCCATTCAAGAAAGCCAGGGGAATTCGTGGTTGATCCTTTAAACTTTTTAAATTACAGGTAATTGGTTTATGGAAAAAATTAACTCAGGGAGCATAGGAGAATCCTCTCTGTGGGAGTTAAGAGAGCCTGTAATTTCCCTCAGGGAGGCATAACTGCCTGATCTGGAACTGTGTTCATGTGAGGTTATCACACATACAGACTGCCATAGAACTTACTGTAAAATCTTCACCTCACCTCTCTCTGTTCCTCCCAGTTCCTGTATGTCTCAAGAATTGTCTAATCTTTCTCTTGTTTTAATATACATATGTGTGAGTGGCCTCACGTTCCCCACAGTCCCTCAGGTGTCTACCCTTAGCCCAAAAAGGAGCTACTGTGTGTAGCAGCACAGGCATTTCTCAGTCAGTTCTATGCTAGCTGAAGGTAGCCACATTGTGTTTTCGAGTGTGACGGATTTGGCTAAAGATGGCACAGAGAAAAGGGGTAAAAACAAACTCATCTGTGAATGGGAAAGTGACATCACACAGAGGGCTGTCTGTGCACAGTGCAGAGGCCCTCTGGGAAATGAAGTTCCCACATAAAACCCATACATCCTCCTGTTTAATACCCTCTTGCTAGCTCTGGCAGGCTAAGTAAAACTGAATGTTGGGAGTTGGAAAAAAATGGTTGCTGTTTAAGGAAAAAAAAAGAGGAGGGGTTGACCACAGATTCTGTGGTGAGTGGAACATTCCTGTATGTGTGAGAGTGGGTGGGAGGAGAGGGAAGCACAGATGGAGAGAGGAGAACATGGATGACAAGAAAGGGATGTAGGAAGGGAGTGAATGGAGAAAATTAAATATAGGTAGAACTGAAAGAAGACTTGGTCTAGAGGGCAGGATATGTCTCCTTCCTTCACGTGCACGTCCCTTCCGTGTGGCATTCTTATTCACCCAAGTAACATCTGAGATTCTCTTAAAACCCATAATGCTCTAGGAGTAACGAGTTGAGAGGAGAGGAGAGAATACGTGCTTTTTTTTCTCCAGATGTGACCTTTTGTCATCTGGACAAAAGTCATCTCTCCCTCACTGGAAGAAACCTTGTTGCAATCTATTTGCTCATTTTCTCACAGCGGGGGTGAAAATCCGTGATTATTTTTAGCCAGAAGGTCATTCGCTGTCAGAGGGAGGGGAGCAATGATCCTCTCTGTGGTAGGTCAGCCAGGTTTCTGGGAGAGGGGCATCTTTGAGAAAAAAAAATCACTGTTTATGATAATACAAAAACATATTCTTTTGAACCTTTAAGAAATCCTCAGATGACTGGTATTTTGAGAAATATCACAGTATGAGTGAAAGTAAGCTAGGGAAGAACTGTCCAGAACTGTTGTGGAAGTCATGACACAGATTTTTGGAAAATGTTAATTTTGGATATTATTGAAGCTCTAAGTGGTTGATACTGGATGATCAACATCCATGTGTGAGGAAGTGGTGTTGCATCACCCAGACTGCCTTAGAGCATCACAGGAAGAAAGCTGTTTGAAATATGTAAATGCAAGTTTGTGTGTGCGCTTTTGTGGGTTAGTGTGAACTTGTGAGCATGTGTTGTGCATGTGAGTGCATATAAATGCTTGTGTGCACATGAGTGTGTGTGAGTGAGTGAATGTGTGTGTGTGTGTGTGTGTGTGTGTGTGAGAGAGAGTGAGTGAGTGTGTGCGTGTGGTAATCTGTGAGAGTTCTGCCCAGTGCTTTTTCCATCTGCATCAGCAAAATATACAGGAGGGCTGCACGTATTGCACTGTGTCCATGGTGATGCTGCACTGTGTTTAGGTCTCACCCCAGTCAGGCAGAGCAAGACCAGAGTGTCATAGAATTGAAGACTGGCAGGTGGGTCACTGCTATTGTACCCTTATGAAAAGCACTTCATGTGAGCTGCTCAAGTAAAAGTTCAGCCCTAGGTGCGTGATGCTTAAAAAATAAACACATGACCCCATATTTAGGAACCTTCTGAGCAGGGCAGCAGAAAGAATGGTGAAAATAAGGGCCTTTGAGTGACGTGTGGGACATGAAGGTCAGGCATGGGGCTTTGGAATACAGTGACTAACCTCTGCTCAACACTCCACTGAACTGGTAGTGCACAGAAGTGAATCCTCTGATTCGCCAATGGGTGAACTAACACCTGTGGGATAAACAACAGGTGTGAGGCTGCTGGAGGTGTAGATTTGAAATCGAACGTGTATTCTAATAATGATAAAAACAGCAACACATTTTATTCATGTAGAGCTTTGTTCAAACACACAGCACTTCACAGAAGTGCAATCACAAGTGTAATGCACAAGTAAAAGCAATCAAAACGCATAAAAGAGATTGACACTGAAGGATTAAACTGGATTGAGGGATAAAACTAATATTGAAACACTGAACACAAGTCAAATAGGACAGTCATATAATTAATTTATGTAAAAACATGACCCGCAGTTAAGAAGGGGTTGGTGAGGCCTTAAAAAAGGTGAATTTTCAAGGTGCCACAGTTTAGGCTTCTCTGATGTGTGTACCTTTGAAGGGCGTTCCACAGACAAGGTGCAGCACACGGCAGAAATTAGCGTAAACAGGATGAAGATCCCAGACCTTGACATGTTGAACTTTGGCAGTGAGAATGCTATTGTCTGCATGTTTTCATTATCGTTGTTCACACATGCTGAAGCCTCCTATGCCAGAATTTGCCTGTGACAATTAATTATGACAGCTGCAGTCTTTGTATTGTGCTTCCACCCTGGAGCTGAGTAATTTTGGGGCTGATCCATGGGTTAATCTGCATGGCTACTGAATGGATTATGGTAGGAACTGCCAGGTGATAAGACAAATTATACCAAGCTGGGCAATCTTGCATAAAAGTATAATTTGCATTTCAAAGGTAGGGTCTGTGTATAGGAGGTAATGGGATGTGACTGTGTTTGCTTTAAACCTTGTGAAAATCACCTACCTGTGCTGAGGGCATGTTAAAGTTTCCCGCATGTCTTGGGTGGACCCGCTTATGTTGTTGTGACAGAGAGGTCAGCCATTTAGTAGCTGCTGGCCAGCAACTAAAAAGGTTGTGGAGAAAAGTGTCTAGGGTTGTGCTGTGTCCTGGGCATTCTCTTATGTCAGGATGGGAATCGCCGGGAGCTCGGGACAGACTGATTCCTCACAGGGCCCTCCTGAGATTGTTTGTGTTATCTCGTCTCCATGGAAACTGATGGGGAACTTCCCCGATAACGTGCTTTCGCAGAGCCTAACAAGGATCATCTGGAGCTCATTAGCAGCAAGGGAGAGCGCTGTCAGTGTCTGTTGCCTGTGCCTCTTACCCCCAGTGTGGTCACATCAGAGTCAGCGGTGGACTGCATTAGCTTTGTGAAGCTGCTGTGATGTGCCCCTCATCTCCTCTGCCTAGTGCAGGAGGTCAGTTACAGATGAGCCAGGGAGGCTCATCAGCTTGGAGTTTATCTCAATTTCTGTGGTAGAAGCAGTGTAAACGTATGTATCTGGGCACAAACTGGACAGTGCACAGCAGGCATGTAATGGGTGCCATTTTTGAAAGGTATGATTCAGCTGTGAATCAAACCCCCAACCTGTGAGGGGGGAGGGGAAACAAAGCCTCCTTGATACAGGTGGAATACATAGGAAGAAGGGAGGGCTCTGGGTGATGTTGGAGGAAGTGGGGGTGAATGTCAGTCACATGGTGATGAGGTCACAGCGAGGATAGTGACGATTGAATGTAAAAGAGTCAGGGTTCCATACTGGGCAGGGAGCCCATTTAATGCATGACAGCAGCTGCTGCAATTCTAAAGTGACAAGTAGAGTTGGACTGTTTTTCATCTTCTCCTCGGGTTCCCTGTGGATCTGAAATCATACAAGCTCTACTCATTATTTTTGCATCCATTGCTGTGTTTGACAAGTATTTGAACTGCATTAGGAATATGGCTGCGTCTGTTTGAGTATGTCTGTATCTGCATCACTGTAGGATGAATTTATATCATGGGAATTCCCAGCTCAGCCTCAGTATCTCAATTATTTGCTGTACTATTGCTTGAGCTTGACTTTTTACCATAGCACACTGCTATAAAGTTCATTAACTTCTGGAATAAATTAGTTACAGAGATGTTGGAAGACTGTGTCACCTTTCAGTATCCATGTAACAGGTGGAATACTACAGTCTGACATTGAAGGTGGGGAAAAAAAGTCAGAAAAGGTGCTGGGCTAACGTTAACTCAGCAGTGGGAACAATGTGTTTGTAGTAGATTGCACAGGTGCTGGCGAAGTTAAGAGAAGACATGACAAGATAAATACCCATCATGCATTTCCCAGTCCTGCCTGTCTTTGTTTTCAGGGGAGCACAGCCCTGCTGTTCCATCCTAAGCTGGTGGAATGGCACTCTGGGATGCCTTTGGCCCACTCCTCCTGATTTCTAGAATGACTTTGTCCCCCTGAGGTTCTGAGTTGAACTGACACAGTGACTCTAAAGAACAGGTCAAAATAAGTGTTTTTTGTTTTTGTTCCTGATCACTCTCTTACTGTGATGTCAGCCATATTTATTGTTTTCTTTAGGAGGACAAGCATCTAGTGGGGGGTCCCTCTTCCCTGCTAATTGGAATGGATTTTGATATATGGGAACGTGCTTCAGGCGAAAAGCCAAACATTTTCAGCAGCATTGTACAAACGTCATCATGTTGTCGATCCGCGCCTCGGCTGCGCTGAGTGAGAACATACAGCAGAGGGTTCACAGGGAAGCCTTTTACTGCGCGTCTTATCGGCGAATAAAACACTCCAGGAAACGGAACAAATTTTCTGTCGGTCGGCTCATTAATGTTTAACCACTCCCTTAAGCGCCAGCGGAGTGGTCTGTGCTGAACAATGAGTGTTTGTGGGCTGGTGTTCCTGCCCTGTGTTGTGTCCAGTGTCCGCTCTGTTTGCACATTCACTCTGAACTGGCCGTAAAAGACAAACAGGATCTGATTTCTCTCCACCCCCCTCCCTCACCTCAGATCCACCTCCCGTTCCCTCGCTACAATAAACACAGGGCATTTTATAATGGCAAGATCACCTCAGTACGCACTTTATTTGTGAGGCAACAAACAGGTTACACACACTTTGGGTAATGGTGAATATGACAGTTGATCGAAAATGATGCATTACGATGCATGTTCAGTTTGCATAATGTTGATCAGCTGTGAAGGTTGAGTTAATTGCTGTCTGGCAGCATTTTTTGGGTTTCAATTCTGTAACTGGCAGATCCACGCTCCCTCTCCCTTCCTCCCTCACTTTCTGTCCACGCATCTCCTTCATTCTCTCTCTCCCTCATTTGTGTCTCTGTCCCCCTGTCACTCTTACTGAAATGTTCTTTGCCAGTGTTTTGTCATTGTTTGTTAGCGATAGAGAGAGAGAGAGAGAGAGAGAGAGAGAGCGCAAGAGAGCTCATTGACAACCGTCCATGTGTGGAATGAGTCCACACAAGGTGCTGATGAAAACACCATCGGTCTTCTCACTTGTGTGTCTGTGCAGAGGTTCCTTTGTGTGTACATGCAACTGTGTGTGTGTGTGTGTGTGTGTGTGTGCGTGTGTGTGTGTGTGTGTGCGCGAGCGCGCAAGGCAGTACTTCCTCTCTCTTTTGGATTTAGTTGCTAATTTAGAACGGCCCCGCTGGATTTTTTCTGCAGGAAATGGGGAAAGCTCACATTCATAGGGTGTTAATTGGCAGAAATAGAAACCCGTTTCAGAGGTGCGATTTGGTACGCACTGCAGTATGTGTGCTGTGGGGGTGTTCCCATTGAGTCATATGGCATGTATTTGCCCAGTCAATTAGGCCTAATTACTGTTTCGCTTGCAGAGCCAGACTAGTGACACTTCACCTCTATGGCCTCAGCTGGAAGTTCAGCTGGAAAATTGCTTACGGTCAGGATAGCCACTTACTACAATGCAGGGCAAAATAGAAAAACAGTCCCCTCCCCTGGCTTAGACTTGTACTGAGTCACACTGGCAGGTTGTCCAGGTTGTCACTATGATCTGAAGCCCCCCATATACCTTTGATCCCTGAGGAAAGATATGGAAGTGCAGAAGCCAAGAGGTTTACAGTACAGGTCTTGTTCTCCCTGGTCTTTGTTCTGTGTCACAGAAAACATGGAGTGCAGTTTTTTTAATTTTTTTACACCTGTTTCATGTCACAGAAATCTCAGTTACTGTCAGACATTTGAGCCGGCCCATCTCAGGTGGACAAGCCAATAAAGATCTGATGTAAAAAATTCCAACTGTAAAATTTCTTTATTTCAGTACCCTTGTTGAATGATTTGCTAAGCTGATCCCTGTGGTTGCTTTAGATGTTGTAGTGTGGAGCATACAAACAGGAGCTGTGTTGTTGTGCCTCAGACATGGTCTGAATGTTAACATTGGCAGGGAGGCCAAATAAAGGGCGGGAAGCCATCCTGTGAAGAGCGTGTCTTCCCCTTAGACGGCCACGAAACAATCACCTTCCGGTAATGGCGGTGAGGATTGAGTCTGCAGCTGATTTGGAGAATGGCTGCTTTCAGCTGAGGGATCAATGAGCTAGATTCACTGCCCCCCACCTACCTTCACCAGCTCCGTCAGGGCACAAAGGACCCTCAGGGCTGAGGGACACCACACAACTCTATAGGACTGGCAAGTGTGACTGTGTGTGTGTGTGTGTGTGTGTGTTTTCGTGCGTGCATGTGCATACTATGTTTTTTTGGTCTCTCTGTGTGTACCTGCATGCATATTTGTTTAACTGTGTGTGTATGCGTGCATGCGTGTATATCTGTGTGTGTTTATCATTGCAGTGCGTGAGTATTTCCAGATCTTGTCCACAGTTATTTATAGCATCATTCAGAAGGCTTCACTAAAACCTTGTGCAAACAACAGCTGTCATTGGGGGTTCCAAATCCCCCATTAAACAGTTACCACTGATAAGATGTAGTGATTGTTGTGTCATCCCACTCTATGACTTTATTTGTTGCAGCTGCAAAGTGATAGAAGAGTCAGTCTTTTTTTGTAATTTCTTTTCATGAGGCAGGACCCAGCATTGCCTCGGTGTTGACTTAGTCATCCAGGCAAAGGCCTGGAAACAGCAGGGCGATTCTCAGAAACATAGACAGCATGCTGGTTCCCCCACTGTACAGGGTTCAGGAAAGGAAAGGATGTGATGTAGGTGAATGAGACCTGAGTAGGAGGGCTTTAACTCCTTCCTGGCCAGCTTCCTCTCGCTTGGCTGCTGGGAGGCCGTGGAGGGGTGGAGAGCAGGTTTCCCGGACGGCTCACCCTGCCAGTGCTTTTACTCTCCCTCAGTGAACCCGGGTGTGGTGCCTGCTTTTACAATGATGGTGCAGTGGTGGTGTGTCAGCCCGTGCAATGTAGCCACCAGGCTGAGCACTGAGAAGAAGCCTTTTTAAGTAGTTACTCTTCTCAAAGCCCATCACCCAGCAGCACAGTCTCTTCCCGTCTAATTTAGAATTTGATTCACCGTTTTGGTTGAATCATAGCTGTAACTTAATACTATGCAGTATTCTCTCCTCTCGCACATCTAATTCACATCCTTGCCTCTGTGTGTGCCATGTTCATTAGAGCAGCATGGTAAATAATCCTCTAGTTCTGCATTGCCATAGCATAATGGCAATGGTATAAGGGCATTGTGTATCAACTTAGATGTTGCATTTCTTGCAACATGTCCTGATTGTGCCATCAGCATGGAAGAGCAGCGTGAGTTCTTTTCCTTTGGTTACAGGATTGAATCCCAGGTGTTGCCATAGTGTCATACCCCTGTGAGAAAGACCTGGCTCTCACCCCTGCATGGGGGCCTAGCAGGGGTACGTGCCAAATGCTGCAATGTCTCCTTTTCTTCCCTCTTCCCCAGCATGCATTGCTTCTCAGCCTGTCCACCTCCTATCTTAGATTGCAAGTGCATTTCACAGTAGCAACTGGGGGGTGCAGCATTAGCAAGAGCAAGGGTCTCCTCTTAAGTTTGGCATGATGGTGATAGCCGTTCCTGAGGAGGAATCGGTTACAGTAAAATCCCAGCAGTCATTACTGATTCAGTTCTGAAAAACAGAATCGGGACTGGGCAGCTGACTACGGATTGCACTGCAGACGGTTGTCAACAGGAAGGGGGATCCTAATTTCAATTGCGTTAGAAATAATGGTCATGAAAATCACCAGCATTTATGCAGAAACTTTCATCTAAGTGTTGGTAAGCGTTACATTCTGTAGGGGTAGCTTACCTCATTGATCATCCACTTTGAGTGATGCACAGCAGCCATTTTGTGCCAGAGTACTCACCCTGCATCAGTTGCGCTGGAGTGGTGAGGATTTAGTTACAGTGGCTAATTAGAGTGGGGGATGATTACATGGCCAAATGGAAAAGAGGCATGTTAGGTATTTGGCCAGGACCCCAGAGTTAACGCTCCTACACTTTGTGATAAGTGCAAGGGGATCTTTAATGAGTCAGGGCCTTGGTTAGGCCTCAGTTGTGGCAGTGATGTGGACTTAAGCCTGTGGAACGTGTGACTTTAGACACTTCACAGTGCACCCATATAGTGCTTGTTTTGTGAGGAGAGGGGAGAAATGTAACTGGAATCCCTCCCGTGTCTGGAGTGGCGTTGGCCTCCCGTGCCATGGTTGTGTGTTTGTGTTTGTGTGTGTGTGTCTGCATGTGCGCGCGTGTGTGTGTGTGTCTGTGTCTGTGTGTCTGTGTCTGCTTGCCATGTCCTTTTCTACAGTGAGCTGATCCAGATGACAGCATGTCCGGTCTGAAAGATGACACTTTCACAGCGTCAGTGAAAGTAGAGAGGCCAGAGTGTAGGTGGTGACTGTGGACTGAGCTCTGTGGCGATCAGACCCCCAGCCTAGTATTCCCACAGGGTCTATTCTTATATAGCTATAGAATTATATATTTATGTCTCTCTCCATTAGTTGTCCTTTTGTCCCTCTATGAGTCCGGAGGGATCGAGTGGCGGCCGCTCCAAGTTGAGTATGACTGTATCGTGAGCGAGCCGATTGGGTTTCTGCCGTGCTATTGTGAGCCGCCGAGGATGAGGACATCTGCCAGGCCGATAAATAAGTGATGGGGGTGGGCGGGCCCCGAACGCCGTCTCCCCCTGTTTGTTTGCTTTGCTGTCTTGTATGCAGAGACAGTTTGCACTGCCATTTTTCTCGTGGGCAGCAGAGTGTGGCAGGCAACCTGGCCAGATGGGCCTCAGGCTCGCTGCTTCAAACACCCATCTTATTTATTTCTCTTTTTTTTTTGTCTGTTTGTTCGTTTGTTTTTTCCGGAAAGTCGGGACCGCTGAGGAGAAACCGGCCGTGGCCCAAACCTGTGGCACGTGTCACATGGCCCCACCCCCTTAGCCGGCACGGGTTAGTGGTGGGGTAGGGAGGCATGAGGATCGCTGAGTTCCCGAACGTTAGGGCGGCGGGGGGGAGGAACGTGTGGGGCAGTAAATAAGGGCGAAGCGGTGGAGACGACAGCTTGGCTTCCTCCTCAGCCGCTGCGACAGCCTGTGTGGGGGCCGTGTTTGGCTGAGCGAGGCGGCCGCAGGACTCGACGGCGGAGCTGAAGCGTGGCTGAGCGAAGAGCTCCCGCCACGTGACCACCGGCCAGCGCGTGGGGGACAGCAGGGTGTGTCGCTTTGGCACTGGGTTCGGGCGGAGACGGAGCTCGAATTTAGCAAATGTAGCCCTGTGTGCTCGCCTTTCTTGTCTCGTTCTCCAGGACTTCTTTTCTGAGTACGTTGTTTTATTGGGTTTTGTGAACCATAGGGACATTACATCAGTTTTCAAAATTGGCAGTTGATGGATTGTTGGAATTTACTAATGACTTGTTATTTCCTTTCCTATGGATACTAATCTCATTCTCAGATGTTTCTGTTTCACACATACCAGCTGTACTTTTTTAAAAGATCAAAGCCCCAGAACTTCTAGTCAGGTGTGAGTTTCCAACTGCTCTGTGACATCACAAGCAGAGGAAATCATGTTGACAGCCCATTCTGGGCCACAGCAGTGAGCCCATAACACAGCCACAATGAAAAATCCATGATGGGAATTTTCAGCTCGCTTTGGAGGCTTGGAAAAGGTTTGCTCTAATTTTAGCAGATTGGTCATCAAGGCTTTGCTTTTGAAATGTGGCAGAAACAGGGAGGTTGGTTAAACAGTTATAAAATGTTTTCCCTCCTCTTTACATTTCCATATGGTGTTGCTGTGCTTCATTAAAGTTCCTCACTGCAGTGTTGGATAACTTGTTCCATCCAGCTAGTCCCACACAGTCTCCCAATGTTATTGTCCTCTTTTCTCTCTCGTTCACTCTAGTTGTCTAAAAAGACAATTATAGTTTCTTCTCTTTTCACACTTTACATTGTGTGGGAGTCAGTTTCCTCTCAGTAGTTGTGAAGCTTCATTATCCTCCTCTGACTAGGTGGAAGTCATAAAACTCTACCTTCTTGCAATGGTATTTTACCTTCATCCCACTTATCTTTGTTATCTCCTCTTTGCTCTTTGCTTTTTCACCCATGTATCTAATGTAACTAGCCTGTATTTTTTCCTCATCTCAAGTCCCCCAACCTTTCACATTATGTGAACAAACCTAGTCAGTTCTTGCCAGTTCATTGGCAAGTTAACACATTGTTTAGAATCTTTTTGGTACAGCTCTGGAACCAGAGTTGTTCCAGGTAGACACTCTACTTCTGTCTAAAAACCTGTAAGTGTGTTTGTACATGTACATAAATGCACAATGTATATGCTATTTATTAAAAAGGAATGGTGCTAGAGACTGTAAAGAAGACTGTAAAAGTATAGGCATAATACCCATCATCCACATTCTTTGTAGGAAAATCCAAACTGCCAAGAAGTAATGTGGAAAAACCTGCACAATGGAAAGCAGGCATTTGGCAGAGCTTTTGGTCATAATTTCTCAATCCCTCTCATGACTGTGTCACAGAGAGGTTTAATAATTCATTTATGAAATAGATTTTTTGGCTAGTGTGGCTGGACAGGATGAGTGGTTCTTTTTTAAAGTAGATTCCTTAAAATCAGAAAGACAAGAAAGTCTTTTTTATCCAAACAGTCATCATCATGTCTCTGCATTTGTAATTTAGCGTTATCTTGAATAAACACCAGGCCAGCTGACATCTGTGCTCGTCTTTGTCTGTGAACTTTAAATATTTATCAAACAAATGGTTAACTATTCTCAAACCAGAGCAGGCCGGCCTGCAACACCGCCCTTCTGTCAGCTGAAAAGAATAGCAGTGGGCACTGGTGTTTCTCCAGAGTGGAAAGTGTGCTCTGTTTTTGTGCTTGTGTGTCACGGATAAACAGCAACGCCGCAGTTTCCCGCCCCTGCCAGCTGTGAGGGTGTCTCTGGCAGAGTGCTCCCGCGTCCTTCTCTCCGTGTCGCCAGTGGGGAGGGAACAGATTTCTAATCATGATTCATTCAGGTACTTGGCGGGTCCCCTCAGACCGGTGACATGGCTCTTGAAGCCGGGCCAGAGCGAGAGTCCAGACTCTCTGACACACTGTGCTCACGCTGCCAGCCGAAGCCAGAAGCGGCCCCAGTGTCCTGTGACCGAGTCTCTGGATGGACAGTGTGTTGGAGAGGGCGGGAACCGTGTTGATTTTGGTCCAGCGAGGAAGCATTAGCGTTTGGCAAGGATGCCTTTCAGAACACAGGAAGGCCGTACTGTCCAAGCACATGCCTGTATCTAAAGCAAAAAAGTATATTTCAATAACATTAACAGTGCTTATAAGGCAACAAAAATAAGTAACAGCAGCAAATATAGCAAAAAAATGAATATATTAAGGAGAAACAGATTTTAAAACATTAACAGCCATAAAAAACTTTAATAGTAAATAATAAGAATAATAAATGTGAAACTCGTACAGAGATAGTCACATTTTTCTTGGTGTGTCTTTTTTTTTTACCTAGTATGTGTGTACTAGGGCTGTGACAGCCCTAGTGTGTGACAGCCAGGGCTCGTGGTCATGGTGGATCCCACTCATGCAGGGTTTAGCTCTAATGTAACTGTTGGTAATCTGCTGCTCTGCCAGGTGTTTGAGATCAGTGTAAGAGACCTGCCACTCCCTCTTACTCCAGGTGTATAACAGGAGATACAACATGCCCTCTGGCTGAAGAACCGGTACCTCCACAACAAGGAACTGAAGGTAAAGAACTGAAGTGATTAAAACTGATCAGATAAGGCTGTTAAACTCTTGGAAAGAGTCAGGGAAGTTAATTGAGAACAGTGTATACAAACTCCGGAGTGTCTACAGGGTAAACAGTTCAACAGCTGCTGTCTGTGACCTATGACTGTGTCAGCATGTGCGCATGCATGTGTGGAACTGTGCAGGGTGTCCCTCCCCAAGCATCCAGCAGCAGCTGCAACATCACCACAATTACTGCTGTGGCAACTTCCTGTCAGTGCAGGAAGTAGATAGCCCTGGATCTGGTTTCTGGTATCAATTTCTGCCTCTGTGTTTACTTCTCCTTTTCTCTTGTGATTGTATTGTGGCGGTACATTTAGATGTGAATGGCTGGTGTTGGGGACTGTGCTCAGGATGTCTATCGGTCTGTATCCACATGACTGCACAAAGTCACAAGAGATCTCATCCTGTAATTGACTAGCCCAATCCAATAGGTGTTTTTTTAAATAAGGGAATGAACTATATATAGTGCCCTCATATCAAGTTGTGCTTGTTGTAGATTGTCTATCACCTTTGGATCAATACCTTTTCTCTGACTGCACTCTTCTTCCCTTAGAGTCCCTTAGAGATGAAGGAAAAAAAATCATTCCTCAATCACCAATGAAAAGTTGAGTACATGTGCTGTATTGTATTGATGGGAGGCCAGGGGTTGTGCTGTTGGCTGAGAGGAAGTTAGGCCCAAGGTGTGCGCTGTAGGTTGAGGCTGAGTGTTGAGCTGGGGAGTTCTGTGTGGCTGCGATAGGGTGGGGTCACCTCAGATGCAGCTCCTGTCCTGCAGGCGACACAATATGACGCAGTAGTTCCAAAAGGGATTTGCTGAAGTACGGCACCTTATATTCTGCAATAATAGATGGGAGTTTCTGAGCCTGACGGCAACCCCCAGCTGCACGCACCCCCGGGCGACCTCATTGTACCAGCTGTACCGACTGCTCCGTCATCCTCAATGTGATATAAATAGACATTATTTCTGACAGGAAAAATGAGGAAAAGCAGACAGCAGTGAGGAGGGGGAGGAGCCCCGTCTGGAGGAAGGTAGCAGGGTGGGTTTGTGTTGCTGTCAAGCTGGGCCCCTCAATCTGCCGAGCGATGGATGTAGAACTGTGGCCTGTTTCACTGTAGAGGGGAAGGGGAGCGTTGGTCACTTGAACGAAAAAGGTTGGTCAGCGTAACAAAGAAGGGCTCTCACATTATGAGAAAGGGTGCAACCTTTGTACAAAACAGCAGCTGAAACATTTATATGGTAGATTACAAAAGAAGTGAACAATGTGGCAGATCTGCAGCTGTCCTGGAACACTGAAGGCTGGCCATTGCTAGACTGAGTGACAGCCACACCTTTGCAGTGTTAGAAAGGTGAACGAAACAGCTCCTTAAATGGGTGAGAAAGCCAGCAAAACCCAATGACTCACACCTCTCTATTTTTACTTTCCCACAATTGAACTGCCATTTTCTCTGTCCTCACCTGAGTCCAGTTCTATGAACAGTATTACCACAAACACAGCTGGGCTTTCCCTTGAACAGTTTTAGCATTCTGGTTAATACTGGCAGACAGCAATGTTCTTCTGGTCATCAGTTCAGGATTCTAACCACAATGCTCTAAATTTATATGGTGGTCCTGTGTAGGTGTATTCCACCTATTCCTGTGTGAGTGTTTTATATGTACAGAGGCTTCCTTCACCTCTGTATGGCTTCAGAAAGGTTCTTTGACCTGAGAGGCAGCCTCAGAGACACACCAAAATCAGTGTAGGGCAGTCCTTGTGTATGAGTCTGTTGGGAAGGGCTCGCCATGTGAAATTAAATTCAGCACTGGGAGGGACTGTTTCTATGAGTTTAGACTCTGTTGGGTAGGGGAGTCTCTGTGGTCTGTAAATCTCTTAAAGAATGCGTACCATACAATGTTGTGTGCAAGAATCTTCATATTTATCGTTATCTTTGCTTTGGGAAAGACAATACAGTCAGTCTTGCTATTAAAGAACATTACATATGATCTGTGATATGAACTTGGTCCACAGCATTGGGGAGCACTTGCTGTGTGAGATTATATCCTTGGGATTCTTCTCTATGTCTATGGCTGTAGACTGAGTGTTGGGATTGCTCTCTATGTGTATGAGTATAGACTCAGTGATGGGATTGCTGTCTTTGTAAGACTGCACACTCGGTGTTGGGATTGCTCACTATGTGTTGGGATTGTTGTCTATGTGATTTTAGAGTCAGTGCTGGCAGGGTTTCCCCCTTGGGGCCATATTTTGGCCAGAGCTTCTCTGGTGTGTCTGGGTGTCAGTGGGGACATCCTGTCTGATCCACTGAAATCCTGCTTCAGACAATGCCCTCCCAGCACGGCCAGCAGGACTGGCCAATCCTGCTCGAGGAAGAGGAACATCCATTGTTACCCAGCGGAGCTCAGGATATTTTTGGGCTCACGGGTTTTCCAGCATCCTGTTGTTTTTATTTTTTTTTTCTCTTTTCCAGTTACTGGGAATGTTTGACCAGTGATTCAGTGCTCTTGTGAAGCATTTTCTAGGCATTTTTCAGATTAGATTCAGTTCATTTGAAGTTTATTTTAGATTAATGGCAGAAACAGAAACAAAGAGGCATACACCACATCCCTATTAGGAAGCTTATCAATATTTTTCTTACAACCAGTGTTCACAAGTTCTCTGTGATCATAATAGGACCACATCCTAGCTATAGTTTTAGCATGGTTCTCCACGACTTAAAAAAATGTCCAGCAATGGAGTCTATCATTGTAGTTTTCCTCTACCTGTAGTCTCTGGCTTGTCACCTCACTTGCCTTTTGAGTGTAGGCACTGTAATCTTGAATAGGTGATAATATATTTAACAACATTGATAAATCATTGTTCATTATCCCCTTGCCTCACAGTCAGTTCAGAGTCTACATGCATTTTGCAGATATACCAATAGCAGCAGTGAGCTGGAGGCCTGGTTCCCCATGCACACACAGGCTTCATCACTTTCAGTTACAGAGGTACATCACTACAATAAGATCAAGCAAAACTGTTCTGAAAACATCTGAGAGGGAGGGAGGAAGGGAGGGAGGGAGAGTTATGAGAACCCAAAGGGTATACTTACATATGAGATTTGTGTTGCTCAGATTCGGAAGTTAAAGCCAACATTAAAATTTTTATTCACATTTTCTTGTTCACCAGCACAAATACCAGAGCTGTTTATGCTGATATGCGGTCAGTGTGATGCATAGTGCAGTTTCTGTATACTCCACTGTTTGCTTGAATGATCAAAATGTACTGTAAATGTGCAGACAGAGTGCATTAAATACATGGCATTGTTATGTTGTCTTTATGGGTCTTGAAGTGCTTTTTTGCTGTGAGCACAACTGAATGAACTGTAAGTGCCACGCTATGAATATGCACTGCAGTGTTGAAAAGAAATGATGGATTACATCCCTTCCATTGTTCTCATCATCACTACTGAGTGTCACTACTACAGTAGTAGTATGTCCAGCCCAGGAAGTAGAGCCCAGAATCTGAATGAAAAAAAACACCTTTTGAAGCAAAGCGGCCGTCTCTTTGTCCCTGCTCTACCAGTGGTAGATCAATCTTCAAATAAGCCACAGGGCTCAAGAGACCAGAATAATCTCCATTCCAGTCTAACTCTACTCTAGGTACATAAGTGAACTCACCCAGAGAGAAAGCACAAATTAAAGTGGTGTGTGTTTTGGGTCCACACCACTCTCCCCTCTGACACCTTGGGCTCCAGACCTCACAGTTATAGATTGCTGCTGCAGTTTGACTTCCTTCCCCTCCAGTGAGATAAAGAAGGTGAATAACTGCTGGGTGTGACAAAAGAGTTGTTAGGTGGTCAGCATGAGATAGAGAGAGGCTTGAAAGAGTTCTGTTTTTGATAGAGGAGGGAAAGAGTAACAGGACTGTACAGTACAGTGTGCATCTCTTTGTGCTGTGTGTGTCATACTGTCTCTGTCTCTCATGTTGTGTGCAGGGTTCTGTCTGTGTCTCTATATGCTGGATGTGAGGTTCCGTTTCTGTCTTTGCGCTGTGGGTTGAGGTTCTGTCTCTGTCTTTGTGTGCTCTGTGCGGGGTTCTGTTTGTGTGCTGTGTTTCAGGTTTTGTCTGTTTTTCTATGTGCTGTGTGTGGCATTCCATCTGAGCTTCATGCAGACGGACTTGTTCTGCAAGAGGTGTGTTTATATGTCAGACTTGGAAAATTAAGATAAAAATGTTAGCTGTGATAGGAGTAGCTGTGCACAATCAAGTGCCATAAGCAAGAGTAAATAATGCCAAGCTGTGCTCAGGTAATAAAGATACAACTACAAAGTCTGTGTATATGTGTAGCTTCTGTAAATATGCCATGCCCCTGATAAGTGAGTATGCATGTTGATAGTGTGTTGAGGTTTAGATAAAAGAAAGCAGACCACATCTTGGGGTTCTCTGAGACAGAGGACATGCAAGGTGATCCCCGTTATTACTTTGTTTATTGGTCTTTATTGCATATTATCAAATCTAACATAAGTTAGCAACATCTGCACATTTTCCATTTGCCGATGTTATTGACATGTTAGTTAGCTGACAGGCCCATACAGACATCCTACCAAAAGTCACTAGTGACTGGTATTCTCTGTCAAGAACATCCACAAGTCTGTGTCTGCAAAAACAGTTTCGGAGGCAGTCCTTCCAAAATATTGGGTAAATTTTTTTTCCCTCTGCAATGTTTAATACTGCTCAGTTTCACAGGGGTTTGACTGTTGCAACAATCAAAATAATGGCTGAAAATTTTACCCTTTGAAAACATCATGGGCAAGGAAGTCTGAATGCAATTTAAGTGGGAACCCTGTGGATGGCTCTGAGGCCTCGGTGGGCCTGCTGGGAGCTCGGTGCTCGGTGCGGTGGCACTCGGTCCGGCTGCTGAAGGAAAGGGACTGCCCGCGGGCTGCAGACGAGCTCTCGGCCACCGCCGCCCATTCCGGACCACAATTATCATTAGAGCTGGTAAGAGGGCGAGCTCGATGGCCGCGCTCGGAGCAATTAACTCCACCGGATGCATCTCTCCTCCAGTCGATAACGCTCTCTATCTGCCAGGCAGGGAATCAATAGGCTTGCGCGTCAAATGCATTTAGCTTTATTTGAAGCGACTCAAGGCGTTACGCACGCAACGCACTCAGGGAGTTCTTCAGCTTTTCCTCGAGTTCCACGGCTGGGATGTCTGTAGTCTACTCTGTTGCTCTACCCTGGTATTCCTATGCCAGGGGCCTCGCAAGACTCCAACATGTTTTCCTGCTGTACACTCATATAAGCTTCAGCGACAGAGAACGCAGTCACTGTTTTGTGTCCATGTTCTCTTTCGTTACTGGTCTGGGGTGATCAGATGACTCTGCATCACCACCGTGGCGGGTCTCCGGAGACCACGCTGGCAGCTGTTGGATGTTTTGACCGTTTTCTACGCGCTAGTAGTTGAGCGCGGAGGTTCCAGTGTCAACCCTTGGCACACCGCCCGCTGGTCCTGGAGGAGCAGATATCTGCGGTTGGGCCGACAGCGGAGCTCGCGGCCGCTCGGTCCGCAGAGTGTTTGCTTCCCCCTGCGTTAGTGGTGTGTGACTTGCTAAGAAGCCGCCGTGCCAACGTTTACAAACTTGGCAGGTCCGCCGGTGTTGAGTTTTGGAGCGCTCTCGGTCCAGACGAGCGATGGGGTCTGTCTGCACTTAGCGTGTGCTGTTCCGCTGCACCTACCAGTCCATCACCCTCTCCACAGACCTGCCCTTTCACTGGGTTGGGTACCAGCTAGGAAAAGCCCTGTAGAAAACAGGGCATGGGGAGGCAGAGAAATAGAGAGAGCCCATGAAGAGAATAATAGAAAGGGGAAGTAGCAAAACAGAGTCTTATTATCTTTTGTTTTTGTTTTTTGTTCATTTCGTTGTCATGGCAACGCAATGTTTTCGTCATGCCAATAAAACAGATTTGAATTTTTTTGACATAGTCATTAAATTTGCAACTGGATGAGGAGCTTCCATTCCTTTTGTTCTTTTTTTTTCCTTTACGGAAATGTTTACTGGAAAGTTTTTACTCCCAGTTATAAAAACAAGTATTTCCCCTGCACTACCCTCAGGTGAAACTGAGTACAAAACAGTGGTTAAAAAATTAACTCTACAGTAGGACAGTTGAGGACCTGAACACTTAAATAAAATCACTTTTCCTTTTCACTTTTTTTTCCATTTTTACTTTCTGTAGGAAGGAGGGAGATGGGGGCCCGGTCTGGCAGAAAAGCAACAAAGACTGTTCACATCATCCCATTACTTTCCAGACACCCATTTCATTCGGGCAGACACAATAGCTGCTTTTTTCCACAGGTGGTGCATGGTTTCCCTGTCTGTCGCCGCGGCTGCAGCCTCCCTGGGCTACAAGCCCTCGCTCTCCCTGGTTACCCATCATGGTGGACCACTGGGGTCATCTCATGGCAGCCTTTAATACCCATGGAAACTAAACTAGCTCTTTCCGTCTGCTTGCAATTTCACCAGATTCAAAGAAGTGTCCCACTACCCCCACGCTCTGCACACACACACACACACGCACACACACACACACACAGGTCCCTCTCCACCACACACACAAAGAACACTAGCAAGATTCTCAGTTAAGCACCCGTGTATCCATGGAGACCATACCTGTGTCTGCGGCAGAGGGATTGGGGGGATCTTCCAGTTTGACAGCTCTGTCCTGAGAGGGTGGAAAGCTGGAATGGCTACTATCATTCCACTTGTAAAACCTCTGCTAGGCAGAGTAAGGTAGAGGGCAAACCACACCTGTAGTGCTATTTTCCATTTATTAAAACATTGGAGGTGTTTCATGCACAGGGTTTGTTGCTTAGCATCAGTCAGCGTGCTGTTCTGAGAAGGCATTAGGGCATGAAGCTCACTCAGGCTCATCCCTCTTTCTTACTCTTCCCTCGTCCCTCGCTTCTCATTTTCCCTTCCTCCCCTCCCTTCCTTCGGTCCCCTCTCACATTCATTCTAATCCCCTTCCTTTCTCTTGTTAATCTGCATGTAAAACATGCCAAGACGAGAGAAATCTGACACGGTCTTTGTCTTTCGTTCATAAGTTCTTAACTGCACTGTCTGTTCTCGCAGTTTTCAATCTACATGCACAAAACTTCACAAATAGTACTGTATGCAATTTAGTGGAGTTAGTGTTGGTTTGTTGATAACCTGTGTACTTTTTGATTGATAGTGTTACTGATAATGTGTGGTGTAAGAACTACATAACAAGAAGGTACAGTGATGTTATTCACATATAAAACGAAGAGGCTGCATTTGTGTAAGGTGCACCTTATGCAATGATAGTCTATGACAGACCCAGTAATATTACCTATAGTAGCTAACAAATTAGGTACTGTAATGTTGCATATTATTGTGCAGGATTGTTCAAGCATAGTTTTAGTTATAGTTTTACAATAAGATATGCTAGGAGAATTCCTCCCCCGTGCAACCAAAAATGTAATACAAACTTTAGCATTTCCAATTAAGATGATGAAATCTGTTGCACATTGCTTCATACATAAATCATTATGTGTTTCCTCCCTTTTATGTAGTCCTCTTTTTAGAATTACTAATTGGATTTGCAGAGAATGCCATCCTCTGGATACATTTGAACGCTAGTTGCGGCTATTTCTCACACTGCAAGTACCCCAGAGCACTATGGTGAGCTAATCACCTATTGCAGAATGGACGTGGCTTCATTGATGTCATCAGAGCAACCTAAGTCACTGGGTGCCTGGGAGAAAGCAGCCCCTGCCAACATACCCACCCACCTGCACCCCCCAGCAGATTGAAGCCAGTTTGTTCACCTGCAGTGGGATCCTGGTCACTGGTGGATGATGACATGGCTGGGATCAAATCTGAACTGTAAAGCTCTGTTTGCATTCAAGGCAAGCTCCTTAACCACTAAGCTACTCGGGAGCCAGAATCACTTTTCTTTTATTGAACAATAGCTGACATTTCGGTCATCCACATAGAGCATCAGAGCATCTACAATTACTCAAAATTATACTGTAATTCAGGGAGGACAGGAAATAAAGAACATGTGCATTCAATGATATAAAACTGAAAGACCAACATAATACAGTTATTGGATTGTTTACCAATTGTTTTATGTAATAAGTGCCTTAGGTAACAACAGCAAGTACTAAATCAGTTGAGACTCACAAGATCTCAGTGAGGAAGACTGATACAGTACATACTCAGTAGTAACAATCATTGCAAAAGAAAGACAGGTATTAAAAATGTAGGTAATCAACTGGGATCAAAATTTGCTGATCCAGGCCTGTAATGACAGTGTGTCATAATTTACATCATCAACATAAAACCATTGGACCATTCTCCAAGAAGGAAAGCCTCCTTTTCTTTGAGAGCTGAAGGAGGTGGAAATCTGCACCACACTCTACATTCCAGAACTTCCCATAAAGGTTCAAGGGTGTTTAGATCTGGTTATTATAGTTGTGGTTATTAGTAGTATTAATATACTACTCATATGAGACAATAGGATTTCTGTTTACAAAAACATTGCTATAATAATTACTATTACTAATTAAGAATAAAAATAGTTGCTACACATATATTGTAGATTTTTCATTTCCATTTTCAGTTGTGATTTAGTTGCTTCAGAGTGTGAGTCCTTTTTGCATTTGATGTTTCCATTATTATGTCTGTTTTGTCTGTCCCCTCTATGTGCATGTACATATTCAACTAGGAAACATCCATATACAAATCCATATACAAATATACATATTTGCCTGCATATGCACACATGCATGTACAACCAAGAATGCAAGAAACTAAAGATCAAAGCAGTTAAATCTATTAATAAGGACTACAAGTAATGATGATGATGATGGTGACACAGCAATGACAATAACTGACATACCATGATAAAAATCTCCAAAAACATAACATCACAGCAGTGAATCACCACAAAAGTTGTGAAATGTTATAATGAAAATATTTTCCTCTCCCCATTCAATAAGAATGACTCATTCTACACCCAGTCCAGGCCAAGTCCTCTCTGACCGCCTGATTCTGAAGCAGTTTATCTCTTCACTCTGACTGCCTGATTCTAACACAGGCTATTTCTTCTCTTTGACTGCTTGATTCTTACCAAGGTTATCCATGTTCTCTGACTGCCTGATTCTGACCCAGGTTATCTGTCCTCTCTCAAACTTGGCTCAATTGCAGTGATTCAACCTGCATGTTGACAGACAGGTACATTCTGACAGTCCTACATGTCTCTTCTTTAATTAGCTGAGCAAAAGCAACACATACATTTGTTTCCACGTCTACAGTAGGTGTCTTAAACTTTTTTCTTTTATCATTTTTATCTTTTTTTGAGTGACAACTCAAGTGAATATTACATATTGCCTCAGAAAATATTCAGTCTCTATGACTTCTCAATATTTAATGAAGTTCTTGAAAGACTGCGGTATGACAAATAAAAGAAGCGTGGGCTTTCATTTCTGATCCAGTGTGTGGATTTCAACTCTTGAGGCACCATCTTAAACGTTCAAGAGTATCTGTTTCATATCTCTCTATGGGTTCTGTCCCCTGAACCCCTGAGGAGCCTGTTATCCATCCTTCCAGAGCCCCCCGTAATCGTTTAAGACCAGCATCCTGAGTCCGGAATACCAAGCATGCTGATGACGTGAGTCCAGATCCCCAGATGTTCTCTTTATTTGACACAGAACGCTCAACATTAAAATGACTCCACCGTGAATCATAAGATTTCTGTTTACTTTCCATCCGGCTCGGCCCAGCGTAAACAAAGCATTTTTTTAAACCGGAGCCTTGTTCGTCGTGTGTCGTGCGCTTTTGAAATATGTAGTATTGATTAAAGTTCTTCTGCCACTTGTTGGGCACAGTGGTGCCATGCGAGATGTGACGTGCAGGACTGTCCTCAGGACAAAATGGACGACTCTGAGAGTTCCATTGTAAGGCTGAAAAGTTGTGTCATAAAAAATCCCAGTAGTGTTTGTTTTTTAGTTAGCAATGGAGGTACGTTTCAAATGTAAAGGATGGGAAGATTTTTGAATAATGGAGCACTAATTCATTCCCTCTCTGATCAGTGGCTTCCAGAAGAGGAATGCCTCAACATAGAGGATTCACGCATTGTCATTTTTCAGTTGTTACACGAGCTTGGTTAGGCTGTCATTCATCTCATATGAAGATATTGCTCTTCCTGGGCATCTTGTTTTGGTTGTCATCCACAGTTTTGACCTTGATTTTGTGGTGAAGCGCACGTCTCCTGCATTTGTTGTTTTTAAATCATCTCCCCCACATTTTCACACTTTCAGTCACCCCAATGGTGTGTGTGCTATGAGAAATGGAATGCTTCCTACATTCTGTAGTCGGGGCGAGTGAAAAAACTACTGTACATGTCTGTAGAAGGTGAAGTGTAGAAGGTCACAGCAGGGTCAAATGAGCACCTACAATACACAAATACACAGAGAGGCACAGACAGACATACACCATTCACACCCAGTCACCAATGCACACATACATGTATACACAGACACCTTCCAAGAACACACATATAGCTTACACGCGCATCATTGACACCCGTACGTGCAAACACCATCCATACACCCTACACAATCACGAATGTGCATACGTGCACGGGACTGGAGGCAGGGTTAAAGAACCAGTGTCATTGTATTTGCGGATTGCCATTTCGGAATGGGTTTGCTGCATTGCGTTAATTACGTTTGTGGCTTAGTCAGTGCCATGTAATGCTATGCTAAGTGTTGCCCTTATGCCACCTCGGTTATGATGTTGCAGTGACCTCCCACCTCTCTAATGGAAAAGACCCCTGTCTCTCTCACTTCCTCCCCGCTGTAATCAGGTTTAGATTAGGCTGCAAATTGGCTTGTATAAAACCTGCTCTAAGTGGAAAAATGGGTTCCCAGCGCTAAATGTATTCAGGGAAAAAAAGGGAGTGACAGTGACTCATGGGTAATGGGGGACTGCTGAGAGCAACTGAATAATAGAAAATACTATTCATTCAATTAAAACAGGAAGCGGAAGGCTTACGCTTTTAACAAGCACACAAAAGAGGGGGTTTACGAGCCGGGGCCACTTGCAAGGCCCGCAATTTCAGTGTCAGCACTGCACTGTCCGCACCTCCTTTTTTTCATTTAACTTAAGCCTCAGAGTGTCTGTTGGGCTTTCACTTCATTTCGCTGGAGAAAGCGTTGATTATAGGCATGGTCCATGTGGCCATGCAGTGCATGCTGGGTAGAAAATAGCCTCCCTACAGATAAGCAATGCTGAAGTATGAAATAAATTGATTAAAATGAATACTTTTTTACCTAAAGCTCTGTACTTACGTTGTTTTATAGATCCAAGCTTGAAAAACATAATCATTTTGTACTCTCTGCAATATTTGTACAAAATTCATATAGTTGCATGTGTGGAATTGCCCTTCATTGGCTTTTTTTGAGTATCTTGAGTTTATATTAATGAAGCTTAATGAATTTTACTCGTAGCACTTCTCTATATATGCAAGGATTTGACAAACATGTTGTCTTTTTATATTTTTGTCTCCTAATTATGAGTCTGAAATGCAAAATATAATTACACTGTCATTAAAAAATCCATTAATGTTTCATTTACTGTACTTCTCATTATTCATTTTCAGTGTCGATTTGAACAAATGCAATGCATTTTTTATGCTTTTCGCTGAACTGAAACTATTGTATTCTCTTCCAAACAATGAGTCTCCAATGAGTCTTCTCTTCCACCATAGTCTTAAGTATTCTTTTGAAAGGCTCAGTCTCAGTCCAATCTGAACTGGGCTGCAGGCTTTAACACAAACAGTTTCATAAGCATCAAGCCATTTTTCTAGTACAAATCAAAGACCAAGAAACCTGCTTTTTCATGCTGATTTCTCTGTCTCATTCTTATGAATTAAAAAACAAATTTAAAATTCTGTTTATTAAAACTGTCAAAGAACAATTGCCTCTGCTCAGAGGACAGCAGAACGCCCCTAGAGAAGGAAAACAAGGAAGAAAAACTGAAGCTGTAACTGCAGCTCCCATGAAAAAGATAAATCGCCTCTGGCCTCATCACCGAGCAGATGTTTCTCCTGGTGTTTTTCTGATGTTTTGCTGACGTTTTGCCAAGGTTACAGTAGGCTTTCCCCATGCTTGTCAAGTAGAGAAGGAATAATTATACATCTTCTTTTTAAATTGGAGAGTGAGTAAATAAACCCTGTGAAGGCTGTAAATAAGTGTGGAAACATGAGAAGGCAGTCCATCCTGTCACTCTGACACTAATTAATCACATCTAATTTATGTTTTGTTTTGTTTTTCATTCAAATCCTTTCTGAATGGCTGCTGCTGGAACAAAGCAATTAGTCTCTCTGAATTATAATAGTTTTTTATATGAACCCAGGGCCATGAGGGGAAACACATCAATAGATTGAAACAGAAGAGGCTGATGAACAGCCCTGTCACTGCTCTCTGTTTCCTCAGCCATTTATCCCAGTGTACACACTCTCACGCTCTCTCTTTATCTCCATCTCACTCCCACTCTCCCTCTCTCTTTCTGTATCTCTTTCCCTCCCCACTCTCTCCTCCCCCTCTCTCTCTCTCTGTCTCTGTATCTCTCTTTCCCTACCCCCTCTCTCTGTCTCTTTTTAATGTATTTATGTATCAAGCACAGTTCTGAAGCAGTTGTCTTCTCTCTCTTACTCTCCCTCTCTCTTTCTCTGTGTGTCTACAGGTCTGGAGTGTTAAGTGCTGATCACGAGGAGGCACAAGCAGGAAAACAAAACACGACGTGGAGGAGGAACAGAGACAGGAGCGGAGGATTGAGAGAAGAGGAGGTGAGGAGGCGGCGAAGAGCTGAGGAGCAAGAGAAGAAGGAGGTGAGGAGCAAGAGAACACGCTGACGCGCAAGGAAGAAGAGGGGAGGGCTTGAACCGGGAGCAGTGCACCATGGGTAAACAGAACAGCAAACTGCGTCCTGAGGTTCTGAACGATCTGCGGGAGAACACAGAGTTCACAGACCACGAGCTCCAGGAGTGGTACAAGGGCTTCCTGAAGGACTGCCCCACGGGCCACCTCACGGTGGAGGAGTTCAAGAAGATCTACGCCAACTTCTTCCCCTATGGCGATGCCTCTAAGTTTGCCGAGCATGTGTTCCGCACCTTTGACACCAACGGCGACGGCACCATCGACTTCCGGGAGTTCATCATCGCGCTGAGCGTGACGTCACGCGGGAAGCTGGAGCAGAAGCTGAAGTGGGCCTTCAGCATGTACGACCTGGATGGCAACGGCTACATCAGCCGCGCGGAGATGCTGGAGATTGTGCAGGTGAGTCCCAGCCCTCTACCTCTTCATCTCTGTAGCTCTCTCTCCCATATATCCCCCTCCCTCCTCCTCTCTCTGTGTCTCTCTTCATTCTAATTCAGTCCAGTTCAGTACTCTTTGTTGGCATGACAAACATACATTCATCATGCCAAAAACAAACATTCATACACAGAATACATAAACTCTGAAAAAAAATAAAACACACAAACATGAAGCAGAAGTGTAATATTATATTAATTTCCCTTTTAAGTCCACAGTTCTCCGTTGTCTGTCTCTCTTTTGCTTTTTCTTCCTCTCTCTCATTTTAATTCCTGTTTTCTACTTTCCATGTCCTCTTTTTCTACCTTTCAGGTAGTTTGTCTTACTTACTAGAAAGTAGGCTTAACAAGCAAGGCACTTGTAAGTAAGCTGAACATTTTCCTCCACATTATTTGTGTGGTTTTGGCAGTAGTTTGCAGCCATGTGCATTGAAGGATTGTCTCCCTGGCGTGCTTGTGAGGTGATGTAAGCCACTCTATGCCCTGAGGCTCCTGTAGCAGTATCATTATTATTTCTTATCTCACTGTAGCTCTGTTCATTTTCATAGCTTTCATGCAAAACTCTGTGTATGTTGTAAATTTTTGCCGGTAGGATTTTTTAAATATTGCACCTTCAATGCGCACATACCCGTTATAACAAGCTCACACACCCATGATCACACTTGCTACACATATCATAGACCCTCTCTACACACACACACACACACACACACACTACAAACACCCCCCTGAAAACACATACACACAGACTCGTACACATATATAACATACATCCTCCTACTAACACCCACACACACAAAAACAAACACACACATACATGCCTGCATTTACAACACATACACACACACACACACCATACACTTCCTGGAAGCACACACACACCACGCATAAACACTTGCACGCACTCTCTCGCTCGCACACACCTAAATACTGACATGCAATTATCCGTGAAGAATACTTTCCATATGATGGAGAGCTGGAGGTGTAATTCAATCTGTGATGTTTCAGATTTAATCAGCGTTTGGAAATGTGTTTTCTCTCTAAACGACGGTTGCGCCCATCAGCACAGCGTAGCTCCAGATCAACATTTACACAGATTGTCTGGGATCACAGGGCACAGAATAAACAGCGCGCTCTCTCTCTCTCTCTCTACTGAAATGAGCCTATCACATGCCCTGCTCCTGTTGAAGTGGCTGTTGGGATTGTGGCCCTTTCAGAAACTGCTCCATGGAGACACGTGAAGCATTGCGTGGTGTGGCCTGTGTCACTGTCATTAGCTGATCCAACGCTGAGCTGTGTTTTTGCGTCCATATGTATGGAGCTGTGCGAATGTATAATCTTCTCCATTTGCGCAGCCGTGCCGCTGACTGTGTCTGTGTGTTACTGTTTGTGTGTATGTACAGCCGTTCCATTGAGTGTGTTAGGGCGTTACTGTCTGTGTGTATTTCCACTGAGTGTGTTGGTGTGTTTGTTTATGTGTGTGTGCAGCTATTCCACTGAAAGTGTTAGTGTGTTAGTGTTTGTATTGATGTACTTGCAATCCACTGAATGTGTTAAACTTGATTTACAATTTGAACGTTCATAGATGAAGACTGTACAGTTTATTGACATCATCTGGTGAAACATGCAGGCATTGGGATTGAGGGCTGTGTAGGTCACTCACATACAAGAAAGCATCCATGTGAAGCTAATGTAAAAACAGCTCACACATATCTGTTTGGTGGTATGGGTACAGTTTACAAAATAACCATGACAGATGGTTGCTCACAGTCACTGGTCTGGGAGTGTTGTTAGCCTGGTCTGACACTGTTGCTCATTTAACTTGAATGGATACACTTATGTTCTTTTGTGCTGGAAGTCGCTCTGGATTAGAGCATCTGCTAAATCAATGTAATGTAATTTAATATTGACAGATCTGGTGTCAGTCATTTAGTCCCCTACATACACAAAATAAAACTTAACAACAGCTATAGCTCTAGTTGTTTGGCTACTTAACATCAACAAGTTTGAATAGGATAATCCCATCTTTCTCTTTTAGCAACGGGTTTGGGATTGCCAAAGTTGTCTTGTTTTGAAGGTGGAAGTTTCTTCTCGAACAAGTCACCACATTTTTAACTACTGCCACCCAGTGGTAGATGTGGCACTAAATCTGGTGTTTGTGTTCAGTTACAAAATCGGGATGGTGCTCTGAGCTTGTGTGCCCCTTGTTCTGTGTGTCCGAAGTCACCACGCATCTGCAAGACACATAACAGACATCAGTGTGTTACTGTTTGTGTGCCTGTGCATAAGTTTGTTAGCATCTTATTTTTGGTCAGCTTTTACATACAAGACTCTCATGTGCCCTAATGTGTTAACAATAAATGTGTTACTCTTTCTGTTTATACATAGATGGCTTCAGTGTATTACTGTTTTTGTGTCACTGCATATGACTGGGATAGTGTGTCACTGTTTGTCTTGTCACACAGCGCTCTGAGTGTTACTGTATTACTGTTGGGCTGTCTGTATATTTAGCACTTAGAGTGTGTCAGCCTATTATTCAGTCATGCTTTTGCAAATAAACAGACTGGCGGCTTCTGCCATTGTTAGCACTGCTGTATTCGCTTTTTATTCGCAACTGGTATGCGTGTAACTCTTCCTAGACTGTGTAAGCATTCAGCTTGTGTTTAACGCTGTAAGAGCTGTGTGGCTATTAAAGGTTTATGGCTTTGTCCCTGTGTAAATTTCTTGTTTTTTTGTGGCTCTTGCTGTTGTGTAGTGGTCTGTGCCTCACCCTGTGCTGCGCTGTAGCTCTACCGACACTGACAGACTGCGTCTCAATGTTCCTGCACTTGCCAGACAGCACAGTAATCACAGAACATGACAGAAATAATTCAGTCTGCGGCAAAATGAAAGTATTGTTCCAAATGACTTTTAATAACAGTAGCGAGGTGGTATCAGTGTCACGGAGAAATCTGTCTTCCTTTCCAACTGTTATTGCCATGCCACTCTCCCTCCCTATGTGCAGTAGTTATTGGCGATTTGTTTCGCCCTGAGTGCTAGCGAGACTCAGATGTGCATTTTTCAGAGGCAAGGGTGTGAATAATTTATGAGGATGAAAACATTTGGCGTCTGGAGAAGCTAAATAAACACATTAAAATAATGATCAGAATGAATCACTCTCGCAGGGAGCAAGGAAGGGACTTCGCTGTTTCAATCAAGCGATTACAAAACGCCTGGCAGTAGACCTTTCGAGATGGTGGAGGGAAAAAAATGGTAATTGTTTCCCGGGGAGAGGAATGAGGAAAGGGCACAGGCAAAATGCGCTGAGAAGCACGGGCAGTTGGATTAGGTGCAACAAATGTGTGTGTTGTTCATTAAAGGGTGGTGTGAACACAGAGTGGTTGTGTAGTGTTTACAGACCAAGATGGAGTGTGGCTCTGATGATGTTTTAAGAGCAGCTTATTTGCCTTTCATATTCTCAGCCAGGTTTACCAAAGTGAGCACACTGGGCAACAATACATCCACAGAGTAGATATCCAGTGCTTATTATTTTCCCCCCTTTCTCACTCTACTTATCATTTCATTCCCATACATCTCATATTTCCCCTTCCTCCACCTCTCTCCCTTCCTCTCCCTCTGTCCCCCCCCCCCTCAGGCAATCTATAAGATGGTGTCTTCCGTGATGAAGATGCCAGAGGACGAGTCCACGCCGGAGAAGCGAACGGACAAGATCTTCAGACAGATGGACACTAACAATGACGGTGAGAAAGGCCCCGGCCCCAGATTCTGCAGGATTTCTCTCGAGTCAGATGGAATGTGGTTTTGAGTCCCAGTCTGAAAGCTGTGCTTCTCTGTTCACCACAAGGGGTTTGGGAGAGCAGGATCACATTGGCGCCCAGCTGACAGATATAGTGAGGTCTGGCCTGTGTAATGCTGGAGGACCTGCTGCATTAGACACAATCCAGGGCCCTGCTTGTGTCTGACTGATGCGTGCTTGGTAATATGATGACACTTCCCCTGTCGCCAGCTCGCCCCTGTACCCCCCCTCTTTCTCTAGGTTAATCACGGTGGCCGATGCTGTGAGACAGTTAGACAGCTGTGCCTGCCGTGAGGTTGTTTCTTCTGATTTACCCTGACTGTTAGCTCTCCCGCATGTACTGAGCGCGCCCAGTCCCATGACGTCACCGCCCGGGGAGGTCGTGAGGTGTTTCATTTCCCCCGGTAATTTGTGTTAATTGAGGTGCCGGTGACGTGTTTAACGAGGCCGTGGATGTTCGTTAACAAGTCGCGTCTCAAAAGGGTGGGTTTTGCTCACGGGGTGGGGGCTCAGTTCAGTACAAATGTCTGACCCGTTCATGGCAAATTTACGCTGATTAGGCAGGACTCACTGACGTCACACCTGTGACTAGTCCCTCCAGCCACCATGGGCTGCTCCTCGTTTAATAGTTGTCATTTAGTAGATGTAAGGATATATCCATTACATGATAACGAGTCCATCTCCTTTTATAGTAATGTTGTTTGTGTGATACAGGCATTTACATGCTGTCTCATTGGATTAGATTATCAAAATGGCAGTAAAACCACGTACTAGATATGTAATTGTTGCATTGTTTAGCTCATTGATTTTACTGGATCTTCACTGGAACAGCTAAAGCTGAAACACAAGTTCACCTGCAGTGTCCTATCAGAGGTTTGAACCCATAACCCTTGTGTGTAGAGGTCCAGTCCCCTGAGCTGTCCTTCACTCTGCTGTCGATAACCAACCTGGATGTGCTCAGTTGCCTACCTCTAAGTATGTCTGTATGTGTGCAAAACCCCGTGTGGCAGCAGTGCCTAATATCCTGGTCCAGATGATTCAAAGCGATCTGTCAACAGGGGTGACTTACCCAAGTCTTCTGTTTCCCTGCGCCACAGGCAAACTCTCTCTGGAGGAGTTCATCAAAGGTGCCAAGAGCGACCCCTCCATCGTCCGGCTACTGCAGTGTGACCCAAGCAGTGCCAGTCAGTTCTGAAAATAGACAGAAGGACAGATGGACACACTGACCCGCCCTGCCCTGCCCCTCTCCCACTCCCACTCCCACTCCCACTTCACATCGTCAGCTGGGCCGGTCCTCGCCGTTAAGCTTGTATGATAACTGATGCCTTCCTCGTCATTCCAGCACCCTCCATGGACAGATATTTCATAGCCAGATTATTCTGAGCTTTTAAAAAAACATTATTATTATTATTATTATTATTATTATTATTATTATTATTTTAAAGGTTTTGTTTTATTTTACAGTCAGTAATTCCCATTTGGTCCTTGGAGGGAGAATTTTAGTTTTAATTTTAGTTTTAAAAAAGTATTGTTTTTTTCTTATTATGGTTATTGTTCATTTTATTCGTATTGAAATCTACAAGTGCATATTGAATGTGTTCTGTGCGCACAGAGCTGCATCCTGGTTGGCTGTTTGTGTTTTATATAATGAGTCTGCCTGCAGCTTATACTGGTACCATTTCCAAGGTGCCCCCATAGCATTGCAACTGCTAATCACCTTCGCTAACCAGCTTCACTAACCACCTTTCCTAAGGAGGATATCTGTGGCTGTCACATAGCAGCTGAATGTAGTCTGGGAAAAAAAAAACACAGAGCTGTTTTTTTTATTATTAATATTATTTTTGAGGAGCTTGGCTTACAACTGCGCTGTTATTGGCATAATTTTTACCTAGTTTTTTTCTTGGAAGTTGTTTTGCATCATTATAGTGAAGTCAAAAAAACAGTTGATTGTTATGGTCCTTATTTGTATTGAATGCAGTTGTAGTTGTTAAAGGTGCAATTGAAGAAAAAAAAACTAACAAAAAACGATCTGTTAATTATGGTGAAATATTGAATATATCTCTAGAGACCAAGTGAAGCCTGATCTCTACACTCCTGTTTGTGAAGTGTCTTATGCTGGTGAAAGTGCATGATCGCCAGCACTTATTTCCTGAATGTCCTATAAGTCCCTCGGCAGTATTTGATGTTAAGAAGCATGGCAGAGCATCGAGGAGGTCTTAGATAGGCCTCGTGTTATTGATATTATTATAACTGTTATAATTCCTATAATTTCATTGCTTTTAATGAGTGATGTCTGCGGGTTTTTACTGAAGGCAAGGCAGATGGAAAATGAAGCCAGCGATAATTGGAAGATGAGACCTTGTTTGTGAACTCTTCTTTTTCTCTTTTTTATCTCTCTCTCTCTCTCTCTCTCACACACGCTCTCTTTCTCACCCATATGTGCTCAAGATGAGAACCCTTCTACATTCCAGTGTTACTTGATATTATTTTCATCTACCTACTGCCAAGAAATGTAATTGGAAAAGAAAAAAAAATAAAGTGTACTGTTTTCTTGTCGTCATGAGCCTCCAATGTGACATCGCAGCCATGTTTCTGTTACTGTGGTTGAATAGTAGCCGTTGGTCCATTGGAGTTTCCTGGAAGGCTTACTGCAGTTGGTGCTCTCCATTTCCCCCCCTGATATTCCTGTCATTGTTAGGATGAGGTCCTCTCCATACCAAGGCGTGAAGATTGTGTGCACAGGGGTGTGTGTGTGTGTGTGTGTGTTTAGGTGGAGGGGAGTTTTGGGGGAATATTTATTCATACTTTTCTTGATGCTGCCCAAGTTAGAGAATGCATCTGTGGTCAAGATAACTTTCAGCCATTCTTCAATTCATTGTTCTTCCATTCCAAAGTAGCTTGTTTGCACTTGAGTACACACACACAGACACACACAAGGAATCACATACACACTCGCACGCAAATACGAGTGCCAGGAGGGAACACAGAGCTCCTGCAAAGCTGTATGTCTTCACACGCTTTATTTATTTATTTTTTGAAGTCTTAACAAGAGGCAGAAAGGAGACTTTGATCTGATAAAAAGACACTGTTGAGCCTGAGAAAGGGATCAGACAGAGTGGGGAGGATGAGAGAGGAGTAGGAAAGGTGGATAAAGGGAAGGATGGCAAGGGAGGGCAGGAGTGGAGGAAAAAGGAGAATATAGCCCCAGTGCTCACCTCCAAATGAGACAACATCATAATTTTTTTATAGACTGGATAACAAGGAAGATTTAAAACAGAATAGCAGGAATGAAAAACAAGTAAAACAAAAAAAACAAATTCCCAGCAAAGTAGAATTGTTCACATTTACTTGTAACAGCAAACTAAAGAAAAAGATGGACATATTAGCTGATGGCATAACAGTATATTATAATAAAAATAATAGCTTGTGCTGTATTGGAAAAAGACATTGTATGCCTTGCATCCCAGGTGGCCCAACAAACACCGTAATGTCCTGATGACCAAGAGTGAAAACAAGGCCCTCAGTGCTTTAGTATTGAAATACTCTGGGTACTCTGTAGCACCTCACCATGGAAAGAAGGTTGCATTCTTCATGGAGGGGATACTGTCTTTTGTAAAGTAGGGTTGTTTGTTTTTCTCCCCCAACATCACTGCTTGTTTCATGTCACATGTACCAGGCAACCATGGAGAATGCTAATACGGACTCAGTTGAGGATGCATAAAATTGACAGAACTGCAGCTGACCCCAAATTGATTTGGCTTTCTGAGAAGCTCGTCTGTGTTGATGCTTTCATAAACATGACAGCATCTGTGTTTCCATTCCAGTTCAGTTTGTTGCCGGTGACGGTTCCAAGTTATTTTGGTAAGGTAAGAGTTGGCGCACCATCTTGCAAAGTCATCGGCCACCTGGGTCAAGTAAGTGAAACACAGGGAGGCACAACGTGCGTCTATGTTAAAGAGAAAAACAACAACACTAGGGGATGTGAGAGCAGGGGATGGTGTGAGAGAGAGCTGTCTCTTCAGGTGGCTCCTTACCATTGTGTTCTCTCCACCCGCACAACCCTCCGAGACAGGAGGAGGATGACGCATGAGGGTAATTTTCTGGCCTCGCTCTCCGGAGCGGTCTCTTTCATTTCATTAACCTCTCTGCCCCTGGTGTGAAGGATAATTGTCCTCTCAGCGCCTCCCTCTCTCTCTCACTCTTTCTCTCTCCCCCCCCTCCTTCTCCGCACCATGCACGCTGCCTGACCCTCAAGTGACCTCTCAGCGTGCTGCATTCACCCGAGCCCCTGCCGCACCTGCTAATGTGCGGATCGCAATCGCCCGCCACTCGAGGTCACACCTTGGGGACCCGGGATGCCCACTGCAGCACAGGCGCGGACGAGAACACGGGACCCCGCTCTCAGCCTTCAGGCCTTAATGAATAGTAATGAGCAGCTCGACGGGGCGAAATGTGAAGGGATAATATCCCGTTTAACTCCTCAGGTGGCTGTGATAGCGGCTCAGGGGCGTCCTCACTCCCGGGCGCGCATTGAAAGCAGGCCATTTAGAGAAGGGCAATTACATTTCCACAGAGTCAGACCAGGAGGGACAGGCGCGGTGCAATTACGTTTAAATGGACAAGAAGTAGCGCCCCGTTTGAGGGGATTACAATGACAGTAGACAGAAGGGAAAAAGTGTGAGAAAGACTGAAAGAAAGGCTGATTTTTCACACAACAGATCTTCTGAGCTGTGAATATGGTGGGGGGGTGGGGAGGGGCATCACTGTAATGAATGACGGGGGGAGCTGACACAACCAACCCACCTGCAACCTACCCCCAACCCCCTTTGAAATCTAGAGGGACAGCGGACGGAGTAAATGGTGTCAGTCCAAAACCAAACGCAGAGCGACAATAGACACAAGGACCAGGGAAACGAGGAGACCTGTCTGTCTGTCATTCAGACACTGATAAAGAGAGACGAGAAGGAGCAGCAGGGGAGAGGCAGTGTGCAGTCCTCATCAATAACAGCAAAAGAGGGAGAGAGGGGGGCGGTCATTAGAGAGGAAACATTGATTCGGGCTGGATGAAACCCCGGTGGGACCTTGTATACTCCCAGGCTTGATTCGGATGGCCACCTGGGTCGCGGAGCAAATCAGCGTTCCTTCTGCAATTATTGTCATGTGTGTGAGGGGGTACGTGAGGTGATAACATTGCTGCTTGTAAAATCATCTGATACAGCAATCAGGCAGTGCCCTATGCCAAGCAAACATAGCTATTTGCCAAAAGACAAGGATGACAGCACGTTTCTTTACTCAAAACCTACTGCCAAGGGTTAAAAAAAAACGAATCTTGCCTACCAAATAGTCTCTCCCCTTGAAACTTCAATAGACTTGCCTAAATTAGCAGCATATACTACAGCTCAAAAATACCTTTCATCAAAAGACAACAGTCATGAGGATGTGTGCTCTTTGGCTTTGTTTGAAAAGCCTCTCTTCCACAATGGCTTTGAGGTACATCTGAGGCTCACATGTCCACACTCCTACAGCAAGAGTTCAGGACTCACACTCACTGGAAGATTTCCTCCCATGTTTATAAAAATGCACTTTTCCTTCTTCCTGTCTACGGATGAAATCACAGACCAGCAACACGACACCGCACACAAAATGCCTAATGATCTAATGTAAGACGGAAATTTGAAGACTCTGTCCCTGGGGTGAAATATGAAGAAGGAAAGACATCGAATCCATGTCTTCTTCTGCGCCTCAGGCTCTCAGAAGGGGACATCAAATATCACACCGCAACAAATGAAAGTCAAACTCAAAAAAGGCAGAAAAGGAAAAGCGTTATGGAAAATTATACAATAGTATTCAGACTCATCACCGGGTAATGATGGCAGTCAGTTTTAAAGACATTGGATTTGAGCATATGGTAACCATGCCAACTGCTCTGGCAGAGTACAGGTCCTTACAGTTGGAGGGGTAGAGGACAGATTGGAGCTTTAAAGATGGAAAGAGATATTCTGGCAATCCCATGGAGAGACTGCTGTCACTCAGGGCTGGGGAAAAGAACAGTTCTGGATTAGGAGCAGACACAAAATCACACTTAGCTACCTTTATCTGTCAACATGACTTACAGGTATTCCACTTTTGGTCAGAAGAAAAACTAACCTCCAAGAGCTACACTGCAGTCTTGGAGCTACTGGCATATGTAGATGTTGCCTTTTATCAGCTGGAAATCCTCTCAGCATACATTGTACATTATATTAGTTGCATTCATTCAGCAATGCTAGCCTTACATCACATAAATGGTACTTCTGTATGGAGATGATGAACGTGACATATTATTAATGAGTGTATGAGTGAGGTCCACTTTCCCACTGCAGGAGTATCATTGCAAATGCAGGAGACTTGAAATTTCTTCTCCTGTCAGGGAGCCTAGAGCCCACAGTGCAGATTTAGGATGAAATTACCTGCAACCTTGCAGACTGGATTTGCCCTCCGATCCTCTCTGTTCTCTGAGCAGGCTATACGAGGTGATACCAGTCAGACGGCTCAGGCTCCAGGCTTCTCAACAGAGCACAGAGTGGCTCTCCATCACCACCCCATCCTCTTCCAGAGACAGCCATTACTGGAGCTTTGAAAACACACACACATACACGCTCATACATATGCACACACATACACAAACACTTTTACACAAAGTGTTTTTACACATACACAACCACAGTATACACAAATATACATATATGTACATACATTCACATGAAAAAACACATGTGCACTCTCACTCACCTACAGTAAAATTCACAGGAGAGAACTCATATACACAACCATACAAACACATGCATGCACACACACACACACACGCATATGCACATGCACATACATATATAACCCGAGAAATAGACATTATAGGTTTATAATGTCATGAAGTTGATTTTTTTGGTTTTGTTTTATTTGTTAAATAAAATGCACCAACAGTTCATTGTACTCCAAGCATTTTTACTCATAAAAAACATTAAAGGTAAATATGTGAAGTGCTGGCTCTGGCTGTCCCGGTGTTGTTCCACACTTATATGAACCTTTACATTCTGTCATTTAGTGAATGGTCTTATCCAGAGTTGCATGGCTCCCAAGCAGGTGTGTCAGCATGCCTGTAAGCCTGCGGGTCCTGCATCTGGGAGCCAGTGATGAAGCAGTGAAGTCAGCCTAATCATTCTAGAGCACGACCCCAGGACCACCAATCACATCAGCCCTGGTGAGCTGTCTATTGGCTCTGAGCATCAGTGTGTCAGAGAATGAGGAGACAGAGGAGGGGTTGGGGGCAGTGTGGGAGGAGGGTACGTGGTGTGGAGGAGTGGCATGGATACTGAACCGGAAACCAGAGAGCCACAAGATCAATCTATAAGCGCACTGATATCTCCATTAAGAAAGCAGCTGCTTTCTTAATATATACAGTATATACACAGTAGCAATCAAAAGTTTGGACACACCTGATTAAGGTAATGGGAAACATGGATTCAAAGACATTTTGATCTAAAGCTTAAATGCTTGAAATGTGTTTCTGAGACAAATACAAATAGTGAAGTTGATGCCTATGTCTGAATTTCTTTCCAAAATTAAAAAATATATATAAATAAAAATATAAAATATAAATATCTAAAATATAAGATATGTTTGCCTTGTTTATGAGACTTTTTTGTCACTGCATAATTCCATACATACATATACAGTACACGCAGAAAGTCTGGAGGATAGTGTAGTTCAGCAAAAGCACAGCAGATTTAATTCCTTACTAGATTCTTACTTTTATTTTTATATATGAATGCCTCGCTTGAGGTGCTGTGTCCAGCTTCAGAATTCAGCCAGCAACCTTTAAGTTGCAGGCCCAACTCATTAGCCACCAGACTGCCACCTACTACTAGAGAGGGTCCAGTGCTTTCCTCCTCCGGAGAACAGCGCAAGGCCATTTCTCTACTCATCTCTAATCACCCGAGGCGGTACACAGCATGCCGTACATCTCACTGTCTCTTCTAAGTCCCGCGGGCTCTTATGAAGGTCTCCGTCCTCCGCTTCACCGGGCCTCCTTTCAGCAGTGCCATTCACACTGCTCATTAATGCGCAGAGGTTTCCTCGGGATTAAAGGAGGACTTCTCAACTGTCAGCTGCATTAGAGTGGAGCTTTCCTTCCCAGGGCAGGGGAGCCGCGCCGTGCAGCGCAGGCACATCCGCAGATTGCCCGCGCTCCGGCGGCTCCGTGATCGCCTGCTTTTTCAGATCGGCTCGTTAAATCTTTGTGACCATTCCGTCACGAGAACGCACGTAGCTGAGTGCCACAGTTGGGTTCTTTACAGGATCAGTCCATCTTTGTGCTATCTCCTGGGAATGCTGTTAACTAATCAACTATGGGGAATGTGTGTAAGACACAGCTAATAAATCCTTTAAAGAGCCTCAAATTTTGCAAACACTTAGAGAGACAAAGAAGAGGATTAGAACAATCTGCTACTATGTCCTCATGACAGCAATCTGTCACAAGGATTTTATTTTTAGCAAAGGAATATTGAAAGTATAAGTAACCTCCCAGAGTAAAACTCACAAATCACATCACATGAACATAGGGCCATCTACACAAGAGGAAGAAAGCTGCACCCAGGCTGAGACAACTGAGCAGCATGTTGCCTCAGAGCGTGTGCTCCAGCAGCAATCTGCTCGGCTTGGGCCTCCCCACTCGCACTCCCTCCCTCCCTCCCTCTCTCACGCACATACACGATTGCCTTGTTTTTCCACATCTCTGTTCTGCTGCATTTTCTGAGGCTTTGTCTGATTCCTCTGCAGGCAGGCTCAGAGCAGTCTCCTCGCGAAGCAGACTGATGCTGATGCAGACAGGGTCACTGCAGCAGTGCGAGATACCCCACTATGCGCGATTGAGCTACAATCAAATCCCTCTACTCTCTCCTTTTCTCTCTGTCTGGGTGTAAGGAACAGGCATATTAGGCTATGATCTACATGCTGGTTGATAGAATACCCAGATCTGAGGTGATTTAGCCACAGGTATGTTTTAGCCCTGGTCTTTGAGTTTGTGCACTCAATGGTTTACTGCTGTGGTTTGTAGTGAATATAACATCACTAGAGTTACTAGCTACATATGCAAGTAGCATCACTAGAATGCTTCTGATAATATAAAACTATTTTGTAAAATGCACTGGTTCTTGCTATACAGTTCACCAGGACAGTTCACCATTGGTGGTCCTGGGGCCGTGCTTTTGAATGATGAGAGAATGTATACTCCTACTTCAACAAGTCCAGTGCCAATCTTCCCCAAAGTATGGAGTCTGAACTGTGTAATGTCTTCATGATGCTTTGGTTAAGGATGTGATCTTTATAGAAGTTTGTTCATTCCACAGTTCCAATCAGTTTAATGTAGCATTCACCCCAATATGCATGGACTTTTTGCAAAACTACAAAATCAACATGAATAAATAAATGTTAAGTTTAACCTTAGCATGATGGTTACTTAATGTTTGCAAATAAGATTTTGTGGAATAATTTGTATTGCAGACATCCTCAATGAGTGTAACCTATATTTAAGTATGCATAATACACTGACCCAGCTGCATCTTCACAAGCCATATAGGTTATATACATTCTATTTGCTTAGCAGACTTGAGTGAATCGCATAGCTTACGATTTTACATTGTGTTAACATGGCAGAATAATTACTGAGGCGTTTCAGGTTGAGCACCTTTCCCCAAGGTATAACAGCAGCAGCCCATCTGGGAATCAAATCAGGAGACTCTGAGTTACAAGCCCTATACCTTACCACTGTGCCATGCTATCCTTTTCGCCTTTCCCTTTCTGAGAACCAGGACATGTTGAAGCACTTCCATCTCAGCACTGGGGACATGTTGGAAACAGGCATTATATTGCATTCGCTCCAGCATTTTCTCTCTTTTCAAGTTTCCCAAAGGTTATTTTAGGGAGTGTCCCCCCTTCTCAGCACCAGATGTCTTTCAAAGGTGAGGAAAAACCATGCTTTCTCAGGTACACTTCATTTCTCCTGTCAGTTTTACACAGGTAGTACACATGGGTAGAACACATCTCTCAACAGGGAAACACTCTGGATAGAAGCTGTCAGGGTTCTGACTGCAATAAGCTCAGAAGCCAACTGTTGCTTGGTAACCACAATCAGCAGCAAGTGAGTGTTTTTTTTAATATCGTTGAAGATTTCACCTCAAGATACACTTCCTACAGTTTGCAATATCTTGCTGTTAATTAGTAGACGTGAAAATTATTTTCAGTGTTCAATGATACTACAGTGTTCTAATTATGTGGTAACGCTGAATGATTTAATTTCCTTCTAATAAACTACTACATGTGCCTACTTTACTTGTTAAGACTGCTTTTAGCTAAAAAAAAAAAAAAAAAAAAAACATGGAAAATTAAATTATTCAAAGCCCCATCCAAATGAAAGTAGGGATTGGGATTGCTAATGCTTTTCTAACCATAACCATTCACGGACACACACTCAAATACATCAATAACAGGTCTGTAATTTTAAGACATTTGTTAACATTACATTTGAAATGTACAGACAATAAAATAAAAAGTATTCATAGATATAGTATAGATATTGCAACTATATTTATAGATGATATAGCTGCATTTGATAGTAAATCAAATAATTATTTACATTAAATAAAAAAGGATATCAAAACCTGTCTAATTGCTGTATACCCATCTATCATCATGTCATGATATGGAATAAATAGTAAACTTAACTAGTAAAATACTGATGTATAATTTAACATAATTATTGCATACCTAACCAAAATTAAAGTTCTGCTGATTAAATTTACTTTGATTTACAATTTTAAAACAATAATTCGTTCAAAAAATGAATTAGTCAATAGATTTACTGTAGGCTTTGTGAAACTACCTCAATCTCTCAGCTGGCGGAACCTGGACCTGCTGTTTGATGATGCTTGAGCAGGTAGGTGCAACTGGGGTTCAACACACAGATTGCTGGTCTCAGAGGGGTGAGGAAATTTACACACAGACAAAAGAAGTTGCTTCATCTGTCTTTACTTTCAAAAGAAGAGGCATTGAGTTATTCCAAAGAGGAGAGGCAGGAGAGCAGGTGGCAGATGTGTGGGCTTTGTGAAGCCTGGAGGCTTGTGGTACCCCGGACTGGCTGTGAGCTGGCACAAGTTCAGTCATTCCGCCTTACAGAATCTCTTCAAAGACTAAATATGTGCTTGTGTGTCCCTACCAGAGAAGCATGCTACACGCTCATCCACTTGTGTCACTTGTGTTGTCAGCAACAACAAAAGAATATAATCCAATTACATATCAGTCACGTTTATAGTATGTCATACAGAATGATACAGCTAACATTCTAAACCAGCACAGCTGAAATATTTACCAAAAACATCTACTTGCTGACCCCACCACCCCCTGCTAGCAGAATACCATGCATAGAAAATGAATACTGAAATGGTTGGTGGCTGAAATGTTCAGAAATGGATACCATTAGTATCTCAAACAACATACTGTTTTCTTATCTCTGTAATTTTTCTGTGTTTATTTAATTGACATTATTCAAACTCAGCTGTCACACAGAGAGGGGTTTCATAGCACCTGGCAAATTCTCAAAACAAAACGTTTCCAGAAAAAGCCAACAATTAGCTTTATAGTGCACCTCCCTGCAAATTTCCATGAGGAAATAGTTCTATTCCAAACAAAAGAAAATACACTCAAACATGCCTCTCAGGAAGTCAGTGCAAACAGGAATATAATGAAGCCATCACAAATATGGAAACATTTTCAGGGGAAAAAAGCACTTTTAAATGTCTATGGGCAGTGCAAGGTCCACAGGAAGCCTGACCTGCTGATACACAAATAGGGAGAGTGCTTTGCAGATAGAGTGAAAGACACAGTATTATGCAGGATCTGAAACAGTTCACTTGACACTGACAGCTGTTCTAAGCGTTTCTACATGACATAAAGCAGGTCGGGAAGCTAACGGAGCAGACATCAACTGCTCTGCTCCCCTTTGTATTCACAACGCCATTGATGTAAACCCTGCCTCACAATATGAGATATAAATGCCCACAACTGCAACAAGCAAAAACGTCTGCTCATCTAACCTTAGCTCTGCCAGTCTTCGGACTGGAACTATTCCTCCTCTGGGCCCAGAAATATACACCAAATGCTGTTATCTTAACATAACAGACCACATCTAATTTGTGCCAAGCATACTGAGGAATTTAACACCACCAGCAAAGGCCCATCATCTAATGTATGGCCCACAAACAACTTGCACATTAATCAGACAGTAAGACATGGTAACAGTGGAGAACAGAGGGCAGGATCCTTAATGGGACAAGCAGTTGTGGAAATAGAGTTAAATAAATATCATCAAGGGGTCCAATTCATTTGTTGAAAAGAAATTTGGAGGAAGAATGTATGTTTGTGGCTGTGTGTTTGTGTGAGATCGGCAATTGGCCCATCAACAGTCCACAGAGGAAAGTGGAGCTGGACAAACAGAGCGAACGGGATAATTGTCGTTTGTTCCGACCTCGCAGGCGACAGGCTGACCGGACCTCTTCCTGGCATTGCCCGTCATTGGATGTAATTGGGTCTCACTCTGCCTGAAAGCACGGTCTTTTCTGAAACGGGAGAGGCGTGGGGTAGACTGGAAGTGCCTGATTTCCACGGAAACGGTCAGTGAGTCACAGCTGCCAGCGTGGCACTCCGCTGTCAACAAGGACACATCCCGAGCCTCCCTGCAGAAGGTTCAGATGTCATTCACTCTCAATTTGTTCACCTGCTATTAAGCCACCCTCACCATCTGTATAATGACTATTATACATCGCCCATACAAACGGCCCATTTGCCACGTCAAGTACAATTCAATTCCGTTAATGCTCCGGAAGGTGCAGCACCTTGGGTGCCGTATTTGCGTGTGCGTAGCGAGGTAGCAGGGTGAACTTTCTCTTGCGAAGTCTGTTGAGTGTGAGTAATTGAAGAGCAATTTGCTACAAGAGCTGTGTTATCGCTCATTGGGTGATAAGCGTCACTTAACGTCTCTTTAAAAGCTGATTATATTATACTGAAGTGTACGCACGGCTCTCAGTGGCAACGTTTCCCTCGCACTGTAATCTCATTCACCGGAAATGTGTACGGGTCAAGGCAATAGCGGTCGACTGTGAAAGAGACATCAGCATTTAATCACTTTCTATAAACTATCAAATATGATTTAAACGGGCTTGGGGGATTTTAAATAGCTAGAGGGAAATGTAATTTAAACACGAGAGTGTCAAGAAAAATCAATCTGCGAAGTGGCATCAGGCGGTTAAGCGGACATGTCATGCTTGATGAGTCACCGTCATTCATTCAGCTGGTCCCATCATGCGCGTCATATCAACAAGAATAGGCTAAATGTATAATAACGCTACTGAGCAGAATATTTTAGACAGCGGGGACAGGGTGGAGATCCAAAACAAAGGAAGAAAAGATTATATTCGGCTGGTACTATTTCAGTTTTCTCTGGTCGGATGCCGTCGTTTTACCTCCTTAAGATCAGCGTGCGGTAGAAGCTGAGTACTCACTAGTTCAAGTGTAAATAATACAATCATTTTAATAATGACAGACACACTTCTGTTGATTTGCGGAACTGTCTCCCGTAATGGTGTTTGCGTCACTGACGTCCGACTGGAATTACCCTTATTCAACCTGTTTATCTGTCAGAGGACGCACAGACTGCTTGTTCATTTAAATCAAGCGCTGCGAAGAAGTACTGATTAACAGCACAATAAACAATTTTCCACGTGGAGGTGTCCATGTAATCATCTGTATCCATCTACACGATAAAAAAGTGAAAACAGGTAGCAATATGCAGGCTCACATAATCAGGTAGGGGGTAATAAAACAGCCACATCGTAGCTGTTTTATTAATAAAATCATTGGGGTCATTGTACTGTGAACGCCTTAGACCTACCTCTCATCGGATGGATGACTTGGGTGAATTGGAACGCCAGGCGAATGAGTTTCTTTCCGAACTTTTGCTTTAATCTAACAAGGCCGGGTCGAGCCGGCCTCTACAGCCCCAATGGGTCTCAGGGAAGATTCGAGCCTTGTAGTGATGGACTTTCCCACTAGATGACGCTAAGTGCACAGTGCTGTACTGGCCGTCATACAATTGGAACTGGAGAACGATTGGGCCTAATAATCTAACGTATTTTTAAGACACTGCCATGAAGCTCCCAGTATAACGCAAGGGTGTCAAATTCCTGGAGGGTGAGGTATGTATGCTGAATTTTGCTCTAGTCTTATTTAGTTGATGAGCCAATCAATGTAGTAAGTTTGATACACTTTTTATTTTTACAATTGCTTACTTACAGCAGTAGACTGTACCTCATGCTCAAGGATTGATGTAATAAACAGGATGAATGGGTAGAAATGTGCAGTGTACGGCAAATTAAGCCATTGGGGGATTGGTTGGACATTGAAACCAAAATTAACATTTATATATAGCCCTTAAGTAAATGAGTTAGAACATGAGATGAGTTCGATGTAAACCAAATAATGTATAGTGGAAGCCTCGTCAGCCAACAATGTAATGCCAAAGAGTGCATGCCTATGTGAAATAGTGGGAAATGACATTCATCAAACATCTGTACTCCCACAGTCATTGCCATAACCCCCAGCCTTTATGTTGATTCCACGATGTAAGAGGCAGGCTATTAAAATGCAATTCAGAGGCATGAGCACTAAGTGTTTCCTCCAATAAGCAGGAAGATGACAGACCAAATCAATGAAGAATCATTCATATCCAATTACACTTTCGCAATCTTTCCTGTTATACATACAGCATGATATACATATATATGATATACAATTCCTCTGATATACATACCCTACAGTTATTTACTTTTGGGGGGAGACAACCACTTTGTGTGCTTCTTATTAAGTAACATTTTAGTATTTTGGATTCAAAAACGCAGTATTAGCACATTGTTTTGACTGACAGGCTCACAGCGCCATCTGTTGGTGAACATGACACACTCAGGCAACCTCCGACAAGCAGCGACCATTCAACATATTCACTCACACTATATACGCACACCACACATATGGCATATATAACATCACCTCATTCATCATCTAAGTCCTTATACTTGAGATTTAATCCACAACTGTCAAGTAATGTAAACATTTTTACATTTTCATCTCTTTTTAAGTTTCCACCCTCTCAAGAAAATAAGTATCATCATGTACATTAAAATAGTTCATCAAATATTATTTATTTGTTGAATATGTAACTTTTTTCCGACAGATCTATAAATAGAGTATATATGCAGTGATGATTAAAATATCTGTAAGGAATTCCAAATGCAGTATATGTTCTGTCAATAAGCTTTGGTCCTGTAGTCAGCTCATTAAAATAAATGCTTGTACGGCTGCTATCTTCACCAATACATCTCAGTAACCCTGTGCTGAACCCCTGCACTTGCACAGCCAGCACGGTGTAGCTTTTAGAATGACAGCAGGGCATGGGGTTACAGCTCCGCCGTGACCCTACCGTCGGTGTCCGGTTTCTCCTTCCCAGAACGGGCAGGAGAATAGAGCCAACTTCCCGAGCAAGCACATTCCCAGTGTGCGGCTGCCCACGCTTAACGATCAGACTTCTGAACACCCTCTCTGGCCCTCCCTTCCCTCCCTATACCACACTGCTGATTTATGCATATGACTGCCTATTTGGGTCCAAACTGAACTCAGTGTCCCTTATTCCTGAGGTAGCACTGGAGGGACCCCTTTTCCCCACCTGTAGTGGGAATCTCATGCTGTAGCACCAGTGCAAAGGCCTCTAAATTATAGAGATGTTTAATTGGCTTGCTCTTCCCTTCTGGACTCATAAGTTTTTCAAATAACATTTGAGTACTTTGGCAGCGTGCTGCCCGAATTTATTCTGTGTCAGCTATTGCGAGGTTTAAATTAAGGCATGACCAGAGGACTGACTGATCAGGGGTGCCAGTTTAGTTTAAAATGCAGAACGTCACATCTATGGAACTCTCATATCTGAACTTAACCCAAAAGCTGGTGTACACCTGGGGTCTTCAGGATGAGGTATGTGAACTCATTTGCACATTTATGAAATGGGAAAAAGTATTTTTCCTCCTCATATTGGACAGTGTAAGAAGTGGGAAATTGGGTAAGCAATACAGGGAAAGGATGTCATTAAAACGTTTTTTAAAACTAGCTTTAACTGACCAATCACATGTACTTGAACCATTTGTGCTGGATACACCACTCACACACAAACACAGACCAGTAATGTGTCTACACATTTTATTTATAAAAAATACAAAATATTAAAAAAAAGTTTCCATAGGAACGCAATGTAATGTGCAATCCCATCTCTTTCGTATCCATTTTCGAAATGTGTCGTTTGTTTTATAATCATTAATATTAAACTGCCTTATTGACTTGAAAACAACAAAAAAAAAATACTGGAGGAAAAAAAGGAAGAGAGGCAAGTTTGCAAATCTTGTCCCTAAATAAAAAATTAAAAAAAGCTTTTCTGTATGAAAGATGAGATTAGGGAAAATTTAAATAAGTGTGTAGCAGCCGATTCCTGAAGGGGTTGCCCTACATTCTATGGCCACCCCCCGGGGTTCCATGGGGTCAGGGCAGCAAAGACCACAGGGACTTTTGGGAGACCAATCTTCTGAAACTGGCCAGGAAACACTGCACCTACAGTGCCAGCACTCCCCCTTAAACAGAAGCTTACACCCAATGAGGAAGCTGAAGAGGGTCACTTGTCCCCCTGTCCAGGAGCAAATCTCAGTTCTTTCATACAGAAAAGGAAGAATGTGCGTACACTTGCCTCAACCCTCTCTAGTCAAGTAACTGGCCTTTAACTGGCAAGCATAAACCAGGAGGCTGTGTTTCCGTGCGCCCGGTGTGCTGGAGGTTACAGCACGCGGGCGGGGCAGGGCTTAGTGGGCAGCTCGAGGCCACTCTCCCGGCCGCAGCAGGATGGCACGCCGCTGGGGCACACGTCCTCCACAGGTGCGGGCAGGCCCTGGGCAGAGATCTGCTGCATCCGCTGCCTGGAGGGGGGGGGAGGAGAGGAAAGAGGCAAGGCATTAGGAAAGAACGGGTGGCCGTGCACCAACATGTCCACTGTATGCCTACTGCCTGGTCAAAACTTCCTAGGAAGGAAACAGCTTTCAGCCACTCACCAGGCAGCCCGGGACATGACGTAATGGATGTCAGGTTTCTGGAAGCCGTTGAAGGTGGAGGAGGCAGCGACGGTGTAGGCCCCCATGTTGTCGAACAGCATCCAGTCTCCCACCTGCATGTCGGGGAGCACGCACTGCTCCACAATGCGGTCCAGACCGTCACAGGTGGGGCCCCAGATGCTGCAGGGGTACAGGCGCTCGTCCGGCTTGGGCTTCTGCAACGGGACAGGGTAAGGTCACCCACTGGAACATACCTACCTCCCCCAAAGAAAGTGATAGCAGCACCCCCTCCCTCCCTCAAATAAACACAGGTTACAAAAAAGGCAACTACAGTACTTTCCCAGGTGCTTGGCTTTTGTGTACCTTGTGCAGACTGGGCAGGACATGGGCGTGGTCATAGAGGATGCAGTTGAAGGAGCCGTAGACCCCGTCGTTCACATAATACATCAGGGTCCTGTCGTTGGTCCCATCGTCTTCATCTGAGGGAGGGAGGGGAGAGAACCGCATGAGACCGGTTCCTATCAGACAGTTGACCCAATTCTAATTCCTTCAGATCTGATAAGGCATGCTGCCTTTCAGGCACCAGATGTTCGCTGCGGAGCCTCGCGATTAGCTAAAGGGCTTGCGGACAGAGCATGTGCAACTTCCCCATTATGTCTTCCCCTTACCATCAGAGGCTGACTGCTCCTTCATGACAACCTTCTTGGCAATGATGTTGACGGCCAGTGTGTAGGCAGATGCTACATAGTACCGGCCAGGCTCGGCAATGATTCGGACCCCAGAGTCAGCTGGGAAGTACTTGTCCAGTGCTGGGTTTATCACAGCTGTGATCTGAGGAGAATGAAAAAGTCTGGTTAATAAGGAGCCACAGTGGAATATCCGCTGCGAACAGAATGTCCAGCATAGCACAGGATATTTGCACAACCCTGATACTTGCCACAGGATCTGTGTGAGACAGTGCGAACAAAGATCATTACCTCCTCAAACTTCAGCTTGGCATCATCAGAGCCAGGAAAGCCCCCTCCAATGTCCAGAAGGGTCATGTTGAAGCCAAGCTCTGCCTGCACAACGAACAGACAAGCGGTGTTCAAATGACTATGCAAATTCACAGTATCAGAATTGTTTTACTACAGCTGCTCCAACACACATGAGGGTGAGATATGTCAGGTCTCCATCTGAGACCTTGAGCCATTCTAAATTACAACGATACTAACTCCCGACAGTGTAGACACCGCTGGCTACACCGAGAGCGGACGCGGGGACTCACCCCCATGTCGAAGACGCAGCGTGCGTCCGAGATGGCCTGGCTGTAGGTCTCCGGGTCGGTGCAGCCGCTGCCCACGTGGAAGCTGACCCCGATGATGTCCAGGCCCAGCTCCCGCGCCCTCTCAAGCAGCAGCCGGCTGCTCTTCAGGGTCGCCCCGAACTTCACGCTCAGGCGGCACACCGCCTTCGAGTCGTCAGTGGCAATGCGCAGCACGAGCCTGGAGAAAGAGAGGGATGGCAACAGGGGGATGTTAGAAAACGTACAAGCGTGCAAGTTAAGTGCCCCTGAGAGATACTCTTTAAAGAGGACGAGGAGGAGGAGCGCTATCAATGTCACTCACTTGGCGTTGTCGTGGGAACGGGCAACCTTCATGAGCTCCACCTCGCTATCGAAGGTCATCATCTGCACCCCGTGGGCGGAGGCATACTTTATCTGGGACACCTGCTTGCAGGGGTTCGCATAGATGATCCGGCTCGGAGCCACACCCAGAGACTGGACCAACTGAATCTCCGTCTAAAGGGATGGACACAAACTGGGTTAATAAGGGGACTCAGGACATTTAAGAGTTTCCTATGTTCTAGCCATATGAGCTACACAGTGGTGATAAAAAAAAATAAAAATACAAATGAGCAATGGCGTGTGTTAACTCACCTTGCTTGCGCAATCGAAGCCCGCCCCGAGAGTGGCCAGCGTCATGACGACGGCACGGCTATCGTTGCACTTGACGGCATAGAAGGGTGTAACGCGGGGCATAGCACGCACCCATCGCAGGTGCTTCTTCTGCACGTCCCCCAGGTCTGCCACATAGAACGCGTCCTTGTCGTCCTGGGAACAAGTACCGTTTAGACATCGAATATGACACACAACTCCAGACACAGAAACACTTAGGGAAACTGCTGTGCCGCACAAATTGCACCCACACTACTTGTGCTTACAGTGCCCTGACACAAGAAAGGCCTTTTCATCCCAGAGGTGGCATTATAAACAGCGCGGGGAGGGGACACTCACCGACATGGACGACTCGTTGATCCTCTGCTCCACAATGTCACGGGCACAGAAGCCCTCCTCCAGGAAAGTGAAGCCGAAGTCAGCGGGAGTGAAAGAGTTCATGGTTTCCAAAGTTTGGTTTTGTTTTCAAAAGGTCACAAAAGAAAACTGCAGAGAGAAGCAAAGAAAAAGACATTGAGAAAGACTGTCCAGGGTGATCTCTGAAATGCACCACAGAGTACCAGGTAGCCGTACATATTAAATATACAATAAACAGGTTCTGTACTCCTCATTACAGTCCCAATTACAATTACAACATGACTTAAACACCTTGGTCACAGAACTGTCTTAACCTTCAAATCCTATCAAGACAGCACTGTAGAGAAATATGGGTTCATACCATAAAGTGTATACAGCAATCCATAAATGTTCAACAGTGAGAATGGATACCATACACAAATTCTATTGGTAATTGTGCTGTTAGACTTGACAGCTACTTACTTGGATGAGAAAGAGATGGGATTATGCTAGCTTTATCACGTACAGAGCAGCCAAGGCGGTTCGCCGGTGAAGTTGAAACCTTTCAGATAAGACTCAAGGCCAGGGCCAACTGAGCAGCGAGTGTGCGCTTTCCTCAAGCGAGTGTTCTGCAAAGAAAGAGGGGCAAGATAAAAAATAATCCGCCACGCCTAAAACACATTTCCATGACAAATGTATTGCCTTTTCGTTCATTTTATAGGTGGGTAGGCTACAGGATGCATTAGGACATCAAAATCTTCACGGCAAAAAGCAAGTTAAGCAAACGTTGGCGATATACGTGTATTAAAGAATTCTAGCATCTCAGCAGCCTCTCTTGACAGTACAATCAGTAAATAAATAATTAGACACTGACGTGTAACTACTGTCGCTGTCGTCACCACTAGAGAAGGCCCCCAGATCTTGATAATACGTCGAACACAACCGTTAGCAAATTGGGTAATGTAACAGTATGTGAATTGTTGCGTAAAACTGCTACATCCTGTCAACAAGACTCGGGCGGCAAGAGGGGGCTGAGACATGCGTCTCCTACACAATTTCAGATTATAAAATAAAATGTCTTCCTTGTCCAGCCGGCATATAGTCCCACCCCCAAGATGGGGGCGCGACAAAAGAATCCAATGAGAGCAGAGACGGCGTAACAAAATTGAGATTGGCGTGAAAAGTAGCAAATCGGACAAGAAAGTGACGAGGACGCCCCTCCACAGCTAAACCAATGAAACTAGATCATACGAACCGCAACGTGGTGACGAATGTTCCATTCAAACCATGCCAAAATTTCCGGGCGATCGTATGATCGAGGTCCGACATGCGAACCGTTTAAATGTACTTTTCTCAAACGTTGATAAGAGAATACAGATAGTGTAGCATATATAGTTAGCCACCTTGGCTAAATTACCTAGCTACATGAATGTGCCCGGGGAAAACGGTTTCCCCCTAGCAGTTGCTGGCCATTTTACCGGAAAAGTAAACGACTGTCATCGAGTTAATGTACAAATTAACTAAAGATTAAAATAATAATATTCAAGGTTATGAAACAACTCGTCAGCTAAATATCACAGATCGTTAGCGTTCTTCAGATCGGTCGAAATACGCATTGCTTATGCTGAACTTAACTTTACGAACAAAGAAGCCACGTTGAATCGTAACGTTAGCTAGCATTCCAACTGCCAGCTAAGACGGTATCAGATTCTTATTTATCGATCGTCTAAGAAAACAAAAAACAGTAGAAAATAATCACTTACCTTAAAAAGCATTTACAAAGAGTTTGTCCATTAGACCAGAATCCTGGAAATAAAAAGATCTTGGTTTTTCCCTAACTAGCTAAGCCTCTCGCAGCACTGTACTGTCTGCTTCACCAGCTGGGACTGAATCAGAGGCCGGCTTCGTCGTATCAACTGTATTTATATCTCTGTCGTCTCCAGGGCAACGCACCAGCTGAAACCGGCCATGAAATCCATGCTGAAACCGGTTTGGACTTGCTGTCGACACCACGCGCTCAGTGAGGAGGAAGAGATAGAAGGAGAGGAAAGGAGAACGAGTCAACTTAGCGGAAACGCACAGTGCGGTGACGCATAGGGACACGTTTTTAAGGAATGCCGGTTAGAGCCAGGTAAAACCGAAATGGCAGTTAATTGGAGGACAGATCTCGCAAGAGGGAGGGCCAGACCAGAATTGCAAAAAACTTGCCAGCTGAGGCATGATTCAACATTGTATTTATCCTACACTCATTTGAAGATGTTGCCAATGTAGCGCAAGAGAAGTGTATAGTTAAAGAGAACTGAGTAGATTTTATTTACCAGTGCACTTCTCCAAAGTTTTTATTTTGACTTCCGATATCCCGTAAGATTAAATGAAAGATCATAATGGGGAAAAACACACGTGGTCACCAGCCTACATTTAAACCTTTCTGTATTGAAACATGGACAAAAATATCAATTGTAGTCGATTTACAGTTACTGTTTGCTATATATCTGTAGCTTATAAAACCGAACAAAGGAGAATCTCCATGATATTCAGTTTCTTTGATAAGATTGTGCTCCCGAATTGGCAGAGTACCAGAGCACAGATAAAGTCTGGTCTTTTGGTGTTGAAGGTACATCAATGGACACTACTGAAAGATTTTTGCTATTTAGATTACTCTTTTGCTACCATTTCAACTTTTGTGTTTTTAGTTTTATTTATTCATTCATTCACTCATTATTTAAGGATGGCCTGTGGTACATTGACTAGCAATCTGAACATCAGTTACACTGCACAAGGGCATCTAAACAAATAAATCAGGTAGTAATGGATGATCATTGGGCAGAACAGACATGATATTTTAATTCTCACACCATTTTACTTTAAGTGTGTCTGCTGTTTCACGTCTTCCATTGGTTAACACACATGCATGGACTCACTTTGCAGCTGCCTCCTTTGAGTGGCAGTCCTGCCGATTGGCCAACAAATAGCTGTTCAGGAACTGAGGGTGCTGTGTCGACAGCCCTGTTCTAGCACCCAGCACTACAGGAACCAGACTTGCGAAATGAAAAAATGCGCATTTCTGCGGTTTTCCGGACGGGATATTAACCAATGGTCCTTTTCTTCGGTATTGTGGACCCCACACCCCAACAAGGGCACACCCCAGAACCCTGTCCCTGATGTTTCCTGTCCAGCTGATTGTGGGCAGGTTCGTTTCCTTAGGATGACAAGGGGAGCAGGGTGTCTCGGGGAAGGTGATGACATGGAGCGATCTGTTGCACTTCACAGACACTGTCCCACTATGGGTGACCGTTGAGAGACAGAAAAATGACAGGGTGGAATGGAAAAAAAGTATGCACAGAAGTATGTGGTGAGACCAGCACATTATCTCTGGGAGAAGAGGAAGAAAGTTTTGGGAAACTGAAGAGATGTCAGAGGTAATCACAGGACATCAGAGAAGTGCCCTTAGTCAGGAATGTGGATCTGATCTGGTTGTGTCCTCAGTGCTGCTAGATTAGAGGGTCATGTTGAAACGAATGAAAAATTGAATTTTTCTTTTTTTTCAGTTTATTTTCAAAATGCACAGGCCTAATGTGAAGGAAGACACTAGCCAGCTTTATGTGCATACACGAATAAAACCGACTGAGAACTGAGCTGCAAATTCACTAACAGTGAGTAACTGTTGCAAATGAAAGGAACTTGTGAGAGTGTTCACTGTGCACGCTGCAGCCATCAAAAGAGGGGTCTTGTTCAGTCCTGAATGGTCCAGAACTGAATGATCAATGTACAGACAGACCTGGTGTTGTCTCCCAGATTTGCAGAAGCCCCTCACTTTTGGAGTTCTGTCTGTTGACACTGCTGAGTCAAGAGCAATCACTCCGAATATCAGAAGGCCAACGTGGGCCAACCGTCCTGACTTCACTCTGTGCATGTCAAATGACATACAAGCCACAGTTTATACATACACATACAAAGTTAGTCGATACACAGTTTAGTGTATCGACTAACTTTGTTAATGATTGTTTGTTCTCTCGCCACAATCCACAAATCAATCAATCAATAAATCGTTAAACTGATTTGCTCGTTATAAGGGCAGACGTTAAAGGTATGGAGACTGGATGCTGTTGAAGGATTCTGTTAGATCCTGATGTACGTGTGTGAGGGGTTTTAAGAAATGCAAACTCTTTTTCTCCTGACATACATGTATATGCATACATGTATGCGCTCATGCATACGCATGAAGTGACCCAGACAAGGGGAGGCTTACGTGCAGGGTGTGTGATGATTAGCTAAGAGCGTGGCTCTCTCCAGTCAGAAGTCATCTGGCGTCAGCCTGTAATCCCAGTGTGACAGCAGGTGCTTAGGAACAGCAGGTGATACAGCCTGGAGATTAAGCACAGGGATCCCAAGCCTGTAAACACTTCACGCACACGCACACATACACACACAGGATCACAAGTTCAGTGTGCCATGACTCTAACAGGATTCTCACATAGCAGCACACCAGAGGGTGGAGAGGAGAATCAGATGATTGACTTAGGATCAACTTGGGTCTATCCTCGGTTGCTCTGTGCTGGTATTCATGCTCCCTTATGCGTCAGAAGAGAGATCAAAGCCATGACGGGAGTTGTGACTGCAGAATCTTTCAGGACCTTAACCTTTGACCACCCCTTTTTCATACACTGTTCAGTCTCAGGCAGAGGATCTCAGTGACCCTCCCCCTATTTCATACCTCCCTGAATTTTTTTTTACAAACCCACTGCAACAGATAAGCTAGGTAAACCTGCATTTTCGTATGTACCAAAGTTCTAGTCTTCACCCAGAAATCAGTCTACCAGTGATATAATCTCCCTGAAGTGGGTCTGGCATTTGGCATGAACCCACTGGCCAAAGTATTCTCAGTTCCTCGTTCTCCAACCCTTAGATTGTACAGCGGGGAAGGGATCATGGTCCTCTTTGCATTCTCTGAGCATAATATCATGCAAGTGAGTATGGATTTGTTAGGTCTGATGTATCAGTTTCAGTGGAATATTCCCACCCTCAGAAAACATCAGCTTTTCACATTGCCTATTTTAATTTTATGCTTCCAGATGAAGCATAAATCCAGATGAAGCATAAATCTGATCACCTAGTCAACGTCTGTAATGAACAGCTGTTCACACAATCAAAACTTACGAATTCATCCAGGGGTCAACTGCATTTTAATGGTAAGTGCAGTAGAATTTGGCATTTTAATGTTTCTGTAAATCTCATAATAAGAGCAGTCTACAAATTACATGAAAATCGGGACTACTGGGCATTCAACATGGCCACCTGTCTATAATAAATGAAAATTGTCATGTGATCTCATTTTACCCAATGTTTAGGCTCATAAATCAACAGAGGAGTCAATGATAAGGGAGCATGATCACTATTTTTAACTATGACTGTTTATTATCAACAATGAAGGTTAGGTTGTCAAAGGCAGTGACACAGGGTGCTTATGGGTAAATAAGAAAAGGTGGGTATTGGAAGACGTTTTCTTAAGAATGGGACAGAAGGAAAAGAGGAAAAAATGATGCTTGGCACTGAGTGCCTTGTAAATTGAATATGGACTCACATCAATGATCACATACACATATACGCCGAGCGCATGATGGGAAAATTGAGGTGTCGCCAGGCAGGCTGGACGCTTCGGTTTCCACAAAACCGTTCACATGGGAAACTTCATGGTCCTGACTTCACTGTAGCTGTAATGAACGCGCACACCAGATCAAACAAGCTTTAATCAAACAGACTTTTTTTTTACACAATGTTTCCATTTAATTCCCTGCAAATCAGGCACATGAGGTCATTTTTTTAACTATGCTTCAAACCAAAAACCACATCACTTTTCTAAGTGGAATAACTGGGAGAGTGGAGGGGGAAGATTTGGGGCCAGCAGAGTCAGGAGCCTGGATAGATTCTGGAGCACCTTTTTCTATGGGGGGGGATCCAGCCATGGACCATGACTTGTTTCATCCATTTTATCTGGCTCTGTATGCTTTCCCCCTTGCCAGGAACCAGCCAATACCAGGAGACCAGCTCAGGGCTAATTCGTTCATGAGAAATGTTTATGTTTATCTACTGTTAGGAATAACAGTGTCATGAGACAACAAGGAGCAATGGTGACCCTGAGTCTCTTCCATCTGTGTCTGTCTCTCTCTCTGGTGTATGGAGTCTCTGTTATCACCCTCACGCTAGCCTGACCCCTTATCAAGGCCTTGTACAAAGGTGCTGATTGTTATGGTACAATGTGAAGTGTTTGCAAGGGCACCCGCAGCCCCACAAGCCATGGAGGACACAGAGCTTGCTGTGTATGTTCAGAAACAGTGCCTGTCTCTCGCTGTCTCCCAGGTAAAATGTCTTCCTTTCCCAGAAGGAATGATGCCTGTCTCTGTCTCCCAAGTGAACTTTTGTCTGTTTCTTGCTTTAGTGAAATGGTTTCCCCCACCCCACATAAGATAAAATGCTGCTTGGCTTTGTCTTTCAGGTAAAATGTTACCAGTATTTTCCTCCCAAGTGGAATTGTAATTGTTTCTGTTTCTCAGGTGAAATGGCACCCATCTCCCTCAGGTCAAATGGAAGCTGTCTCTCTCTCACCCACGTGAACTGATGCCTGGCTTTTTACTAATATTTGAAATGGTAATCATTCCATCCCGCCCTTATCCTTCTCCATACCCCTAGATGAAATAATACCTTTTTCTCCTCTCAGCTGAAATGAGAATTGTCTCTCACCTCAGATAAAATGGTGCCTGTCTCTCTCTCCCAAGTGAAACAGTGGCTGTCCTTCTCCCAGACGAAATGGTGCCTGTCTCTCTCGGTATCTCCACAGAACAGTGGCACATCCAGGTGTCAGGCTAAGGGGATCAGGTAGAGACTCATAGAAGATGAGGTCAAATCCGCCCCTGTCACAGCATCCTGGGGATCTGATATCAGGGCCACCACCTGGCTACTGACCTCTTTACTCCAGGTAGTTTACACCTGGCCTTTCATAGTCTCTCACCGCCACAGTTAGTGCATAGTGCAGCAGTTCTGACAGAGCATGCCCAGAGACATGTGTACTCTCTATTGACTTCACAAACGTATCACTAATATCCTCCCTGCGGTGACATCACCACTGTTGTCATGGTGCCAGGGATTGTCTGATGTTGTGGTTTATGTTCTTTCGACGAGTCACAGAAGAGCATTTACAAGAATGATTCCCCTCATTCAAAGAAACACTGGAACATATCCATGCTTCAGATAAATACAGCAGAAACCTCTTCATAGTCACCTACAGTAGTGTATCTCTATAGCTGTGCTCAAAGCTGCTGTGATGCTGAGATATGAGTTATTGAACACCTGATAAAATGGTGTAGAGTATGTCAAATTGAATGCTGCAGCCAGCGAAATAAAAAGTGGTGCTCTCTTCTTCCCTCCTTTTTCTACCTCTCCCCTCTGTATTTTACTATACTCATCTCTCCCTTTCACTCTCTTCGTTCATGTCTGTGGGGCAGCAGTGTTGTGTAGTAGTGAGGAGCAGGGCTCTTGACCCAGAGGTTGCCGAGTTAATTCCCAGTTGGGCCACTGCTTGCTGTTACACAAGATACCTAACCCAAATTGCCTCACTAAGTGTCCAGCCATATTGAAGGATAACATTTTGCAAAACAACATGTCAAACATGTCAAATATAAAATGTTAATAATGTGCAACCGAATGACTTCAAGAGCCCTCTCTTCAAAGACAAAACAAGCCTGGTGTCCCAGTATGACTGCTGTTTCATCAGTAAGATTTCACCTGTTACATACATACACACACACACAGTTCTCTGTCTCTGAGAATAACTGTCTAGATACAGTATATAAAATCAGTCATAGACAAACGTGCAATCTCTCTCACACACAGACACATCTCTCTCTCTCTCTCTCTCTCTCTCTCTCTCTCTCTCTCTCTCTCTCTCACACACACACACTTACACACACAGACAAACACATGCAAACATGTTTGAATCGAAAGGCCAGATGTTTAGCCTGTGTGGGTGGCCAGGGGTCCATGGGTAATTCTCTGTGCAGCGCTGAGAGTCAAAGCGAGACAAAGCGGCGCGGGTTTCAGTCTCAACCCTAGGCTCAGCTGCTTCCCTTTTCACATGTTGTGGGGGGGGCTGTTCTGGGGTTTGCATATTAGTCCAAAGAGTCTGGCAGGTCAGGCAGTTCTGTTACCCTTCATCAAACAACTCTTTCCAGCAGGAAGTCACCCCCGACATTGCGTACTCTGATGCAAAGTGAGTGGTACATGGGCAAGTAAGTGAGTCACTGTGTATGCAAACACTGTGTGAGTCAACACTCACAGTTCCTCAATCTTCATTGCCATCAGAGACCCAGCTGGTTTTATGCAGTCGCTCCCAGCTCATTTCTCAGGTATTTTGCTTCGTAGAGAGTGGCTTCCTGCCCCTCCACAGGATGGCCCTGTCTCAGTACGCCTACCTTCGCTCCTTCAGTGGAATTACGGCATCGACAGGAACTCTGTGCCCCCCACCCCCCACCCCTTCCCCAATCTGACGCCCCACTGCGCTTCTTCTTCGACTCAGACACATCTGTGCTCACATCTGGGAAATGAGTCCAGCTGCACATTTCCTGTTCGCGCCATCGGTCTGTGTGTGTGTGTGTGTGTGTGATTAGTGTGTGAGCGAGTGAGACAGTTAGAGGGGAGCTGGGTGTTTGGCAGCATGGGAGGGAGAGGGGCTTTCCCCTTGACCCCACCCACAATCAGAGGAAGTGACCGTGTTCCTGCATACCCTGATGGGGTGGAATGAGGACAGAATGTGAAGGAGGTAGTCAGTACACACACTTCACTGCTCGTATGCCTTTGAACCTCACCACACAGAGAACCGAACACACACGCAAGCTCAGCACAGAGGACTGAACAAACACAACAAGAACACACAGAGAACCATACACACACACCAGCACCACCTAGAGAAATGTACACAATCCAGCTCTGCACAAAGAACAACACACAGGCACACATATTAGTATGTCACGGACATAGTAAATATATGCCACACACACCAGCACCATCACACAGTACTGTAAACACACCTTTCACACACCAACACTCCCATACTAAAGTGTACTCACAACAGCACCACGCAGAGAAGTGTGCATTCACTCAATCCCCTCCAAGATACAGACAACCATATACATGCACTGCACATACTGCCACTGTGCGGGGAAATGTGGATAAACCTCATATTCACACCCTCAGACAAAGGAAATTTTTCATTAAAAAGAACTACATAGTTAAAGGATTTTGCATTGTTTCAAGTAATGGTGATGGCAACCATAAGTGACCTCATTCTTCAATGAAAATGGAAAGAGGGGTGAATACAGCAGCCTGCAACCCATTTGCTCATTCTGCAGAAGTTCCATTACTCCAGCTGCTGAGGAAAACCAGTACCAGCTTTAAATATGAAACCAGTGGCACAAACAGTGCTCTTCACACACCTCATACATATTGAATCTACGGGGATAGATTCAATGCACCCCCCATTCTGACCACTGAAGCTGTGCATTCAGCTCACTGCAGCACCGACCGCCGAAACCGTGGGTCATTCAGCCGAGCACAATACTGACCAGTGAAGCTGTAAGGTCATTCGGCCCACACGCTGGCCGCTGGAGAACAGGACCTCTTTTGCCTGGCGCAGTTTTATCAGTCGCCTCAGACTCTGTTCTCGTGGCATTCCTGAACTTTAGATTTACGTCTGGATCACCGAAATAGCTCTGCGGCAGGGAATAAGCACATAAACATGCATGATTTTACTCCGCGCTGCTTTTATGATCTGTTAAGAGTACGGTGGTTGAACTGTCTGTGTTCCCCGTGAGGGGGGCGGGACAAACGCCAGCCTGCAGTGAGATCATTCTCTCCATCCAGCAAGTGGGAGAATGAGGGAAAAATTCCGCGTATCAGCACATTTCCCCCTTCATCCTTCTGGAAGAAGATGGTGAGCTGAGACAAAGACAGGGGACCCGGGCCGGGAACCATGAATGGAGCCACTGCGTGTCAAAGTATACAAACGACAGTCCGGGATGTAAGGAATATTTCATAAAGCGGAGAAGAATGCATTGCATGTGTTGGAAGATATGCAGTTTTCTACAACTTTAATATACATTATTTTATGCAAATATTGCAAAGTGCACTGTGGATAACCTGACATGTCAAATACATTGTGCAGCTGTGAGCCTAAAATTGCATCTGTGAAAGTGCCATTGCCAAAATATTTTGCCAAATATTTTGTGTGTTATAATCCTATGCAATCTACTTTGTATTTCATATTTTTCCATACACATTGACATTTTGCTTTTACATAAGGGAGAGACAGATGGGGGAAAGGAGGACAGAGCAGCTCTCTGAAAAGTGCAGTCCATGCTGTTTCCTCATCAGTGTCTGCTGGAAAATAGAAAGACATGGGACGAGTGAGAAATGTATCAGTGCTTTTTTGTTTTAAGTTGTCCTGCGTGACTCTGTGACTCATTTTCCCAAAGGGCTGAACGGATTTGTAGAACACCACTCTGGCATCTCTTTCTCATTTTCACTTTTTTGCCCTGGCCCCAGATGTGAAAAGGTTGCGTCTCTGAGAGTGTAAATGAATCTAACGGGAGAAGGGAACCTCTGAGTCTGGATCTGACATGATTAAAAATGGACAGTATTCAGTGCCTTTGAGCTTTACTTCCTGGAATCTGGGTGGTGTGACCCACAGTGACAGGGACACAGCTGGAGAACTGGAGAGGAGGCTGATGGATGCTGTGAGCCAGGAAACGCGCTCTCACGAAGCTTGTGAAGGGGTGGGAATCAAGGGACCCTTCACACACATACACACACACACACACACACACACACACACACACACACACACACACACACACACACACAAATACACAAGGGCACACACATGGATGCTTAAATGCATACATACACATTTGTGCATGCAAACACACAGGCAACGTGCAGACACACAACCTGACAACATGCATTTGATGCTCCCCTATCCTGTGTGTGGTTCTCTGTCAGACTGCTGCGCTGCTCACCTGTTGCACAGCACAGGGACACCGACAGGAAAGAGGGGAAATCAGATGGTGAGGGAGCGCACACAGCCAGTGTCCCCTGCTCTGGAGGCCAACGCCCCCAGCTCTGCCCCCTTTCTTTCTTTTCTCTCAGTGAGTGATGAAAGGTGCCTTGGACTCGGAGTGACAGAAAGAAGAACATGTTATCCTTTTCCTAGAAACTCGGCCCTGGGCCCCCCCGCCCCCACTCCCTCTCGGGAGACTGACTGTGACGTGCACTCGAGTGTTCAGACCTCGGCCCATTCAACCTCGCAGTGGGAAAGGATTATTCTGTCAAAGCAGCTCCCTTTTGTCTGGCCGGTCCGCGGTGCTGTGCAGCCGCAGGGCATGCTGGGTACCCCCGTTGACCTCAGCGGGGTATTCTCACACTCCCGCGCGCCCTTCGTCTCCAGGATCCCCTCCTTCAGACGCGCTCAGCCCTTGCTACCCCACAGCACGATGAGCGAACTCGCAACATCATAAAACGGCATCTGGGTCTCAGCAAGAGCCCGTGGCCGCATCCTGCAAACTGTTTCTCTGCAGACTTCCTCTCGCTGGGGGGGCTGAGGACCAGGGAAGGTGGCTGGGGAAACCCGTTCAGGACACCTCTGCCCTGCAATGCCCCTCCCTGTGCGAAGGTTAGTTTTGGGTAGGGGTCATTCAAAGACCGCAGATCCACCAACCCCACACTTAAAGCCAATCCCTATCCCAAAGTTATGGATCTGATTTGCCAACTTTCTTTGCCTACATTGTTCTAACATGCCTCAGAGACTGATTTGTCTTCTCTGGCTTTTGTAGTACAGCCATTGGTTTTTGTGTCATCCTTTCTCTCAACAGGAAGTGCCACCCAAGGGTGACCCACTTCCAGAGACCCATTTCTCCAGTCACCATGGCAATGCCGCAGTGGAGCAGAGACAGCAGAATGTATAAAGATCCAAGCATGGGCAACAGCCAGTAACTCAAGCGGCTGTATCGCACCATTCTGCCAGTCATTGGACATGGCACAGCAAGGCCATGGCTGGGCAAACAGGTTACCTACATTGTGCTCCACCATGCTCCTAAAGGAAACTCTGCTTTCTTTGTGGAGGTCATCCTTATTTCATGTTCAATTGCACTGAACTTACTGATGAGGTATAAAGTTATTTTATAACGGACACAAATTGTCACAACCTCTCACTTTTACTTTCTGTCTGTCTCTCTCTCTCTCTCTCTCTCTCTCTCTCTCTCTCTCACTCACTCACACACAATACAGGAAAGTAGGCCAGCCTTTTCTGGACCGGCTTCTCTGTGAATTGGGCCCCTGATTGCAGTGTCTCCCTTCTCTCTCACACAGACAGTGGTTAAGACCAGACACAAAGGACCGCGGGCCTCTGCCAGACTACGCAGACTTGAGAACCTTTTTTCCGCGCCTCTCCCCCCACCCCGCCTGCTGTAGGCACAGTTGGAGTTGAATTTCTTTCGGGGTTAAGATCAAAGGGCTGGAGGGGAAAAAAAGAGAGACTGCGTCATAAAACCAGACTGCTCTTCTTTCTGTACCTCACTCCATCCTGTCCCAACTGGCTTATGCCTACCATTGTTATCGGAGGAGCCCCATACCTTTCTCTCCCAGTGACACGCAAGGCCAGTGGCTTGCACAGCAGTATAGGGGGACCCAGCTCCCCTTTAAAAAAAAAAAAGGGGGGGGGGGGTAGATGATTTAAAGAACAGTGAAAGTAGAGAGAAGCAGAGAGAAGAAAATGCCTGTAACTGCCATCGGCCTCCTGTGTGTGCCATCCCAGGTGGGTGAGGACTCGGGTGTAGGCATACTCCACCTCCAAAAAAGAACATTGTTCATTGGAAGAACAATGCAGGTCCAAATGGCAGGTCATTTAAGGTTTAAGTGTGTTAAATCGTATTGTTTAAATATTCTATACTTTATATATATACTTTTTATACTTTAAGCTCTTTGAATCCTTGTTGTGGAGTAAAAAAATCTGTAACAAGGATTCATGTAAATTAGTAATATATGTTGATAACAGATTTCATCCCTGAGATATTGTATTTCTTTCTATTTTCTTAAGTTCAAAAATCAAAAGGACATGATCCAGCCTTCATATTCTCATTCATGTTGTGGCATTTCATAGTTATGGTGGGGGGACTCACTTGCCGGCCTGTGTGCTCCCAAATACCCAACCCTTATTTTGCAGGACTGCTCTTAAAAAAAAAAAAGGGAAAAAGTAACAGTACTGATAAAGATGTAAACTTTTCCAGTTCCATCATGGTCTTGCATGGAAGTGTTTGACAGGGAGGTTGGAGGAAATGAAGATTTAAGGAATGGTGTTCCATGTGGCACTTCTTTAGCCTCATTCCATAATGGTGGTTAAGACAAAGCCTCCTCCTTGTCTCCTTTTCCCCTAAAGTACTTCTCAGTATTTCCCTGTTTCTCAAAACCAGAAGAAGAAAAGATTTGCTTTTTTCCCCCCAAACACCACAAATGCCCTTTAAGTAAGTTTCAAGGAAAACCTAAGGGCAGGAAAATGTACAAAGGCGTTTGAACCTTTGGTTTTGTGCTAAATGTCTGAAAGGAAATGTTTCATGTAATTTACCGCTGCCACTCCTAGCAACAGCGCTGTCCATGAGTAAAACCTAAGTGGTGACTTTGACGTCAAGTCTGTGGATGGAAATATCTGCTTCTTTCTTGTTCAGGTGTCTAAGGCCTGATGCATTTTTATTGGTTTACACCCCTTTGTTCCTTAATATGATGCTGTACACTGTGTTCTTTGGTTATGTGTAGCATGGCACAATGAACTGAAAATATAGTGTATGATGTACTATAAAGTTTGTATTCACAAGACACATTATGAAATTACTTTCAGTGACACCAAATGTATTTTTCTGTGGTATAAGATAGTGATTCAAATACACAAATCTTAATCTCCAGTGTTATTGTAATACAAGACTGGTTTTCAGCATGACATCACTACAAGCAATACTTTCATGGAATATAAACCTGTTTGCTCCCCTGTTACACCTAACATTTGGCTTGGAGTGGAAGGACAGCATGGCTAGGAAACCTGACATCACATATAACCAGCAGACTAGACCAGCAATCCTGGAGAGGTTGGCTGTAACTAAAACTAGTTTAGGCTACCTTTTCCAAAGGAACTTTATATATTTAAAAAGCAAACCAACAGTTTCTCTAAGACTGACTTCCAGCTGTCCCTCCCTTCCGTTCCTAAGGACATCCACACCCAGATGTGTCATTTTGGCTTAATCAATTATCTCTGAAATCTTTATTTTCTGTGGAGGCGAAAAATCAACGCAAGCACCTCTGTCAGAGTCTGAGGTCTCATTTTGTATAAACTGTTTTGAGTGACACTAGTGGAAAAGTGGAATTAGGCCTTGTAAACACTGATAAACTAGAAAATCTACCCGCTATGCATTTACTTAAAACGTAACAGGATAAAACTCTTCAGTAAGATCTTTAAAGTACTCTTTCGGGCACACTGAGACTGCCCAAATGTATGAGTTCAGCACACATCAGTCATGAGTCAAAAAAGAATAAAAAGTGTCTGTGATAAATTCAGACACATTCAGCTCTCCCTGCTAGAAATGCCTTGGGCCTTTCTGTTACCAGTCAGAAATGGTGACTAATATAGGCAGGGAAACAGTGAAAGGGCATTCAAAATCTTACAGTTCACCACAAGTCACTACAGCAACCTTTAGTAAACTGTAAGATGGTGGACTTTCTCAGAGGTCTTAATTTATTCAAGATGGGAAAGGTGGGGTAATGAAGACACACAGCAGGGAGAGGTGGGCTTAAAAAAATTTATGGTCCATGTCTGGCACAGAGCACACCTGTTTTATCTCATCAGAAGACAAACTTCAGGAAGGGCTGTTGAAGACTCCTGTCTCCACAGACACAGACTTACACATACACACACGACAGTTCTGTATCGACTACTCCATGAACAACTTCAATTTCTTCAGCATACTTACTGCCAGATTAACAGATTGCATAATAAATTCAAGTCCAATTACAAAGTAATCCTTTACATTCTTTGAAGAACACATCTATTCCCAGACAAAGCTGAACATGCACAGTCATCTGTCCAATGACCTGGCAGTGGGTTTCACAATCAGCCTCTCTGACATGATACCAAAAAAATATCAAAAGTTTTTAAAAATACTATGAGCAACTGTACATAACTGTGTGTCCTCTGGGAGAGGTCACACCAAAGTCCCCTAACCGTGAGCCGGTTCAGCGAAGGAGAATTCCACCTCTCCCTCAGTACCGCCCCCGGCCCCGGCCCCGCCCCCAGCCACGCCCACGGGTCTGCAGGTGTCCGGCAGACCGCCTCACTTTCCTCCTCTCCTCCTGATGCTCACGCTCCGCCTGCTGCTGACGCTGCTGCTGCTGCGACTGCCGGAGAGAGGGACAGACAGGGGGACGGGGGGTCACCGCAATGTCACCTTTAGCATAACAATACACACGCTCCTGCCTCATGACTCTTGATGGGGTTTTCGTGAACCACACGTGCACACTGCCACCATCATACACACACTGTACAAAACTTGATACCCCACCATACACAATCACACAATACAAACTACACACACACACACACACACACCTCACTGACCCCAATATACACACACTACACCTCCTGTACACACACAAAACACACAAAACAAACACCAACCACATTTCCTGATAAACATACACACTAAGACAACATGGTGTCCACATGCAGCCCACACACACACAAAAACAGGTCCCTTAACATGAGACACAAAAAAGACACCTTACACAAACACTTACACAGGCCACACTAAAACAGGCCCAAAGTCAAACACACAAAAATACAACAACAAAAATACAGCGCACACTAAAAAGAACACCCTCACACCTAACTCGGACACATAGCCAACATCCCGCATACATTAATGACACTGATAACATCCAGTATAAACACCGCTTCTGCTCATCTGTCCAAGAATGGCTGACACTGTTGCCCTCTGTCCCCCCTTCAAATCTAGACTGTTGCTGTTTTAGTACAGAGCTGTGATTTCCAGTAGTACTCTCCTCGTAGTCTAATCAGCCCTCTCCTGTTCAGACAGACAGACACAGCACTCTGCTCCCACGGTTTACTAAACACACAGCGCCCTTCACCTTGGCTTCCCTCCCCTGTCTCGAGGTGGAAGGGCTTTACTGTAAACGCAGGGCACCAGTTCTCGTGAGCGTCCCACCCTTCACACCGCACCCTGACGCCCGCTGTCCTCATGTTTACCCCCCCCGCACGAAACTGCTCCGATCTTGGAAAACAGAGAATTTGCCGTGTCAGACAAGTCAAAGTCAAATTTCACCAGGAGCCTGCGGAACGTGACCGAATTAAAGAGATCTCTAATCTTTAATCTTTAATCTCTTGCTTTAAAACCCAAAACAAAACAACTGTGAAGAGAAGGGGGGGCAGAGACACACAGAGAAGCTTGACATTTTCTCAGGGGAGCAGCCTCTAATTCACCACAAAAATGTTACACATTATTGAAGGTGCACAATGTCTGTGACAAAGGTCCGCCTGCCGCAGAATGCCACCAGGTTTCAACTTCAATGGCCTGACATTCTGCAGTCTGCAAATGGCGACATTTCCAGTCGCTTACGAAACTCAACATCAATCACAAAGTAATGCTGTTGCGTTTCTGAGGAGGGACAGAGCACAGATGTGAGTGAGTGGTTGGTGAGTGCTCCCTCGTCTGTGACTGACTGGCTGTCCTTGCCCTGACAGCCTGGGGTCATTTCAGGCCACTCCAGTGTCATGCAGGTCTCACAGGAGAGAAGAGCTCATCCAGTCTCAGAACCCTGACTCAGAGGAACTTGGCCCACCTACTCATTCCACTGTCTTGGTGAGGGTGTTATGAGGTTAACTCGGGTCACGAAGGTAACGTATGGGCCTGAGCCAGGTGTGAACAGCACAGATCCGCAGATCTGCCGAGGACAGAGTTATCAGACTATGTAATTTTATGCTGCTACCATTTCTGAACAGAACCACGTAGAGCACTTGCCTCTTTTTTTTTTGATAGCAAGTGAGCTGGTCAGTAGAGTTGTGACAAGATAAATATGTGACATTCTTCTCATCGGTGCTGGACACAATGGTGAGGGGAGGAGAGACACAAACTCTCCTCACCATCTGGGCGGCTCAAAATGTCTGGCGGCAGATTGAGGGTCTGTGAAAGGCGGGCGGGATCCAGTGTGGCATGATGGGCCAGCGCTGCCATTTCAGAAAAACAGTGGAAAAACACTGGGGCTCCACAGGCTTGTGCTCAAGATCCTGGTTATCGTTCCCAGTCCTGCGGCCCCAAGTGGAAAAGCGGCAAAGGGGAGGGAGAGAGAAACCGAGGGAAACTGGATATTTAGTAAAGAA